>VDFB02000008.1:33843667-33962666 GCA_007258455.2 Sequoia sempervirens | reverse complement strand
AAGGGTTTAGGGTAGAGGGGAGAGAGATAGAGGGAGTGAGAGAGAGAGAGAGACCTGAGAGAGGGAGAGGGGGTAGGAGGGAGAGACTTGAGAGAGAGAGAGGGTAGAGGGTTTAAGGGTTAAGGATTAATGGTTTAGGGTTTAGGGTTATGGGTAGTGATGGAACTTCAAAGTTTTGTTCTTTGTGTTCTATTTTATCCTGCCTTGTGTCTTTGGTCATCTATGGTGTTTGGGAAAAGCCTAAGATTGGGGTTTTACCTTCATCTTCATGTAAAACCCTAGTGTTCATCTTACACCTTGGATGGGATCTATTTGGCCGTTAATTTTTGGGAAGGATTTATAACGACTTAAGCCCCATCGCTTCATCTAGGCCGGGCCCCCTTTTGTTTTATCGTTTTATTTCCTTCGCCTGACTTTATTTTTCCTAAGTCTTTTTTTAGTGTTGTGTTCTCTCGTTAAAACAAATTATGTCATTGTTTGTCATCGGCCTAGTGATGTCCCCTTATTCCTTTAGGGGAGAGGGCCCAGTAGTCGTACATGCTAACTTTCTCAGCATGTAGCAATTGACTGGAATATTGTAGAACCTTCATTTTTTTTTTGAAATGTAGACTGGTCTCTTATTTATCTATAACTAAGGTTTGGAGGCGCGAGTCATCATGCAACTCGCCACATCAGTAAATCTTTTTAGAAGTGTCTAAAATTTGAATTTTTAAAGGTTCGACCAAAACTTAATCATGGAACCCCCAATAGTTGAACCAAAAAAATATCATTTGTTGCTTGTAGAATATGATATTTTTATTTAAATTAAAATTAATATACAACCTAAGTGGACCAAATACTTATTGATAACCATAAATCTTTGATATCTCTACCTTTTATATTCAACACATATGGACTAATAGTTGAACACAAAAAATCTATTTGTTGTTATAAAAACAACACATAATTATTTAAAATACAACTTATATTGAACAAAAATGGACCAATAGTTGAACACGACACTTTTTGAAAATCCTTCACATTTAATGGAAAATACATGTTATTTATTGTTCTCACCTTTTATATTTGTGATAGGACAAACTATTAATATAAAATTATCCAATGCTTGTACATGGCTACCCAAATTGTTGTACACATAAGAACAATATTTTTTCACTATGATAACAATACTTGTTTAAATGAGTGTCTTATTTTATTAAATGAGCATTTTATTTTTTAAATGATATACTTATAGTGGAGAGTTGTGATATTTTATTTGAAACAAAAAAATACTTATTTCACTTCTTCATGAATGTATTTTTTTTTTTCATATAACATTTAGAGGTTCTCATGTGTTCAAGTATGGGTCCATTTTTTTTATCAACATTTGGTTTTTTCTTTATTTACATTTGTACTATTTATTTACAATATATAGTATAAATATGTGGTAAGACTGGGTATTATCATCATGATTGAGTGTGCGACTATTGGACCCCGCATGACTACTGGGCACTCTCCCCTAATAAATGTTTTTATTTTGCAGAGGGACAAGTTCGCATGGCCGTAGATCAATCGTCGTGTGATCTTATCCATTCCCCGCCATCCTGTGATGACCCCACCACACTATCTTTGTTGATTGCGATATCACAGGCGAGCACCACGTGTCTCTTCCGGTGAAGTCGAAGGAATGATAAATACTTTTATGTGTCTTTAATACATTATGCCACGGGATACTAAAGCAGTTATAAGATGCACATGTTTTAAATCAATGAAGATGTTATAATCTCAATAGAAATGTGCTCAATGGTTAATAAAAAGGCTGCGACTATGTTGAATGAACATGATTGAGGATGGTTGAGATCCACGGTTGCCCGCCATCGCGTGATCAAAAGCTATGAGGTCTTTATTGATTGCGATATCACGGGCGGGCACCACGTGGATCTCCTTGGAAATGTGTAGTATGGTGGGGAAATGACTACCCAGCCTACAAAAAGGCATGTGCATCCTCATGGCTTATGCCTGCCACACTTTCGTTAAGGAGAGAGATAGAGTGAGTGATTGAGTGATCCATTTACATATTATTCTTTTATTCTTCCTCAGTTAAATATTTACTTACCCATTTACCGTTAGCAGAAATGACCCAAGAATTTAATAGAATGGAAGATCAAATCATCTAGCAAATGTCTCATCTGCTAGCAAAGCTCACTCGCGTGCTACACGAACGACTCCAACCATATTTGATGTAGATTTAAATTTTAGTCATCGATCCTTCAGTTAGATCAAATCATCGAACGATCGTCTTCAAAACAAGCTGACACAATCACCAATGTGGCAATAAGGGGCCCACCATACCATACGTTGCCAAGGAAGTCCATGTGGCGGTCGCCCGCGATATCGCAATCAGTAAAGATCCTGCAACTTTGGATCACGCGATGGCGGGAAACCACAGATCTTGAGCATTCATGATCTTGTTCCTTCAACAGAGTTACCAACCTTATTATTAACCGTTGAGCAACTTTTTCATCAAGATTATAACATATCCACTAATTTAAAACATGTGCACCTCAAGAACACTTTAGTAACCCACCTTTTAATGTATTAGGGCCAAATTAATTTACCACAGTATTTCCTTCATTCCTTCAGCTTCATCAAATGAGACACGTGGCGCCCGCCCGTGATATCATGATCAGTAAAAACCTTGCAACTTTTGATCATGCGATGGCTGGCAACCGTTAAGATCTGATGACAATTGATCGACGGTTAACCAAAATTATCACCTTCGGCCTCACCAGATAGGACACGTGGCACCTGCCCGTGATATCACGATCAACCAAAGCGGTGTGGTGGGGTCATCGTGGGATGGCGGGGAGCGGCTGAGATCAAACAATAGTTGATCAACAGTAACGCGAACTTCATCCTTTTGCAAAACAAAACATTTATTAAAAGGACAAGGGGACATCACTAGGCAGATGGTAAACAACGAAATAAGTTATTTTTAAATGATGAAACACGAGGCCAACCAAGACTTAGGAAAATAAAACCCTACAAAGGAAATAAAATATTAAAACAAAGGGAATCAGCCTAGACGGAATGATAGGACATAAGTCATTTTAAAACCCCTCAAAAAGTAACATCGAAATAGATCCCAACCAAGGCATAAAATAAACACAAGGGTTTTATATGAAAATAAAGCTAAAACCACCAATCCAAGGAAAATTTTGACACCATGAAAGACCAGTAACACCAGGCAGGGTGAGAATGGAACATAAGGAGCAAAAATATAAAGTTCCATTAGAGGGGAGAGAGATAGAGGGAGTGAGTGAGAGAGAGAGACCTAAGAGAGGGAGAGGGGGTTGGAGGGAGAGTCTTGAGAGATAGAGAGAGGGAGGGAGTGGGAGAGAGATAGAGGGTAGAAGATTTAAGGATTTAAGGGTTAAGGGTAGAGGGCTAAGGGTAGAGTGGAGAGACTTAGGAGTGTGTGTGTGTGTGTGTGTGTGTGTGAGAGAGAGAGAGAGAGAGAGAGAGAGAGAGAGAGAGAGAGAGAGAGAGAGAGAGAGAGAGAGAGAGAGAGAGAGAGAGAGAGAGAGAGAGAGAGAGGGTAGAGGATTTCCATGGTTAAGGGTTTAAGGGTTTAGGTTAAGGCAGAGGGAGAGAGATAGAGAGAGGAGGAGAGAGAGAGACCCAGAGAGGGAGAGGGGTAGGAGGAGACATTTGAGAGAGGGAGGAGGGTAGAGTGCAGAGGGTTTAAGGGCTAAGGGTTTTGGGTTATGGGTAGAGGGGAGAGAGATAGAGGGATCTCAAAGCAGAGAGAGAGGGAGGAGGGAGAGAGATAGAGAGTATGTAGAGGGTTAAGGGTAGAGGGTTTAAGGGTTAAGGGTTAAGGGTTTAGGATTTAGGGTTAAGGGGAGAGAGATAGAGGGAGTGAGTGAGTGAGAGAGAGACCTAAGAGAGGGAGAGGGGGTAGGATATTGAAGATACTTGAGAGAGAGAGAGAGGGAGGGAGTGGGAGAGAGATAGAGGGAGGGAGGATTAAGGGTAGAGGGTAGATGGTTTAAGGGTTTAGGGTTAAAGGTGGAGGGGAGAGAGATAGAGGGAGTGAGTGAGTGAGAGAAAGACCTGAGATAGGGAGAAGGGGTATTTTGTATATATTAATAAATAATATATATATGCTAGTAGCATTTGTAACACAACATGAAAGAAAAGATTAGAATTACTTTTAGTTATAGAATTAAGGTTAGGGTTAGATATATATTTAGTTAGGGTTGAGGTTAAAAATAGTGTCAGTGTTAGTTTTACGATTAAGTTTAGGGTTAGAGTTAGAGTGAGAATTATTGTTGAGATTGAATCATAATCCTAATCTAACCTTAACCTTAAACCTAATTGAACCCCAACCCTATTTGTAATTGAACTTTAACTCTAACCCCAACCCTAACCCTATCATTGAACCCAAGATTTATCCTAGAACCCCAACTCTAATTAAATGGTAAACCTAACCTAACCTTAACCCTAATGGTAATCCCAACCCTAAGTCTATCTATAATTATAATCCTAACCCTTCTCATTCTAACCCTAATTATAATCGTAATTATAATTCTAACCCTAACCATAATTCTAATGCTATTCATAATCCTTAGTTTAACACTAACCATAGTTCTCATGATGACCTTAACTCTAATTATAACCCTAATCAAACCCCGACCTTAACCTTAACCCTAACCTTGAGCTTAATTAAACCCTAACCTTAACCTTAAGCCCGAGCTTAATTAAATCAAGATCCTAGCTCTAACCCCAAACTCATATATGTGAGATAATTATAATTTACCAAAATCCTAACCATAATTGAATCATAACCCTAATTGAAATATAATTCTACCTTTAATTGAACCCTAACCCTAATTGAATCGTAATTTTAACCCTAAGCCTAATTGAACCCTATTTTTTAACTCTAAGACTAATTAAACACTATTTCTAACCCTAACCCTAAGCCCATCTAAATCCTAGCCCTAATTGAAACCTAACCCCAATGGAATCATATTTAAACCCTAACCCTTAATGAGCACTAACCCTAATTAAACCCTAACACAATTGAACCATAATTCTAACCCTAATTTAATACTAACACTAACCCTAGTCCTAATAACATATTATTAGGGTTATATTTATTAATGTATTAATATTAGTTTATAAATTCAACATTAATTATAAATATTTTAAAATAAATTAAGTATTTCAATCTAAAATTTTAATATTTGACATTACAAATAAAATTAAACTAAATTCTAATTTTTAAAATCCATAAAATTTTTATTATCTATTTAGTTTTACTAATTATCTAATACAATTAAATTAAATTAAATTAAATTAAATATTCATTTTAAATGAATTAAACAATTATTAATTAGAATTTTAGAATAAATTAAGAAATAAGATCTATATAAAATCAAATTTTCTATTTTTTTTCTTTGGGTCCAAATCATTTCATTTTCTAAAATTATACTAAATTCTAGATATCATAATTAAACACAAAATTTTATTCTATTATAATTCTAACCATAGTTAAACCCTAACCCTATTTGGACTCTAGCCCTTACCCTAATTGAACACTAAATCTAATTGAAATTGACCACTAAGCATAATTGAATTCTACCCCTAACCCTTACTCTAACTAAACCCTAAACCTAACTCTAATCAAACCCTAACCCAAACCTACTTGATTCATAATCCCAACCCTAACCCAAACCCTAATTGAACTTTAAAACTAACCTTAATTAAGTATTAACCCTAATTGAACATTTATTGAACAATAGTCCTAATTGTACCATAACCCTAACTTTGAACTATAGTTGAACTCTAATCCTAACCCTAACACTAATTCTTATCCTAATTGAACCTTAACCCCAACCCTATCCTTAACCTTGACCCTATTTGAACTCTTATTGAATTCATAACCTTAATTAAACCCCAACCTCATCCTCAATCCTAACCCAAATTGAACATTAATTGAACCCTAAACCTAGCCCTAAGTGCACTAATCCTAATTGAAATCTAACTTTTTAGTTGAAAATATTAAAGTTCCTTAGATTTTCCCATTCATCGTCATTTATCATTCAATTCCTAATAGAACTCCAATAATTTATACTTTTATAATGTTTTAATACACACCTAATATTAAGGGTTTAGAGTTTAAGGGTTAAGGGTTTAAGGTTTATAGTTAAGGGTAGAGGGAGAGAGATATAGAGAGTGAGTGAGAGAGAACTGGGAGAGGAGGGTGTAGGAGGGAGAGACTTGAGAGAGAGAGAGGGGTAGAGGGTAGAAGGTAGAGGGTTAAGAGGTAGAGGAGGAGATAAGAGTGAGTGAGAGAGAGAGGGTAGAAAGCTAGGAGGTGAGACTCGAGAGAGAGAGGGAGAGTGGGAGAGATATGGGGTAGAGGGTTAAGCGTAGGGGTAGAGGGTTTAGAGTTTAAGTGTTAAGGTTTAAGGTTTACAGTTTAGGGTTTAGGGTTTAGGGTTTAGGGTAGGGAGACACATAGAGGGAGTGAGTGAGAGATAGATAAAGACCTAAGAGAGGGAGAGGGGGTAGGAGGGAGAGACTTGAGAGAGAGAGAGAGAGAGGGTAGAGGGTAGAGGGTTTAAGGGTTTGGAGTTTAAGGGTTAAGGGTTAAGGGTTTAGGGTTATGGGTAGAGGGGAGAGAGATAGAGGGATTTAGTAAAAGACAAAACCCCAACCTTAGGATTTTCCCAATACCATAAAAGACTAGTAACATAAGTCAGGACAAGAAATGAACATAAGATAGGACAAGAAAGGACAGATTCAAAAGATGCAACATACTGTGTTGATATGTCCTTCAATCTTCTTAAGAAGATCCATGATCTGTTTATAAAGGAAGTGACTTCATAGATGCATCAAGTTCAATTATGCATCTTTTAAACAATGATGAAGCATTTCAAGTTGTTGTTAAGCTCCTCTCACCATAACCCTATTGGATAGTCACACATCACATAGGAAGGTGAGTTGTTAGGTCACCCATATATGTGACAGGTGGTTGTCTAATAAAGATAAAATGAGGAGACTATGTGTATTTACTACACATAACAAAAGAAGAGCAATGGTTGAATCAAGGTCATGATACAAGTACAAGGACAACACCTTTGCAAGAGCTACAAGAGGAAAATGGGATTGATATTATTCATTCATGGGTGTACTGGTGAATGTGAATGCAATAGGTAAAGGTCATTGTCATTGATAAGGACAACCAACAATGCATGCTACAATGGTCTCATGAAGGACAACAACAAAAACAAAATCTAAAGTTGCACAAGGCTCTATTCAAGGCCTTCACAATCAAACATTAGGCGAACAAGTTTCCAGATAACATTCAATGCATGATGTTTTAAGGAAAGACAAAAAAGGAAAAGACATTCAAGAAACATCAACTCTAGTTGACACAGATAATATTCCTATTGAAAACATGTCATTACAGGAGGTTTATGACAAAAATGGAACCTTCATATCATGTGATCGAGATAAAATTGCTATGATAATAACCTTTCATGTAGGGGTTTTGGTCATCATGATTGATCCAACATGGATCATGATTGCATACAAGAAACAAAAAGTTACAAATGACAATTAAGTAGTTATGATTCAAGAGAGGTCTCATTTTGGAAGCCAAGGCCATAGTACAATTATATATGAACAACTATGAGGTTATGCTACAAGATAGCCATGTAGGTTCATGTAGGACATCAAGCATTACAATGGTACAAGTGCATATGAACAAAAATCAATAATCAACAACAAGTAGTAAAGGAAGCAAAGCACAGTTGTATTTTTACCTTTTCATACCATTGATCATCCATTCCAAAAATAGGCTATAATAGTGAAGGCATATACTTGCACAGGGGTGTTTTAATGAAGACATTCAACATAAAAACCATCATAAATCATGGTGCTTCAAGGGAATAGATCATACTCATGAATAAGAGCAGTACCATTAAAGGCTATAGGTTTGCCTTCATGTTATCTATGAATTTGAAAAAATAAATCTATACTGGGTGACAACATGACTATATCCATGAAATGGATTGCAGTGAGATAAATAATATAGGTGGTTGTTGCCACTATCTCATTTTCTATTTGGATAGTCATTACTAAGTCCTAACAAGTGAATAGCAAAGGGATAGGTGTCAATAATATACCTTCATTTGAAAAGTCCTAGACTTTTGGTGATCTCATTGACCCAATAAGGCATTGCTTAGAAATCATTTCATATCTTTTTGACAAAATCAAAAGGAGGACTGATGTATCCAATTGTAAGAAGAGAGCAATGTCCAAGGGAGGGGTAGTACCATCATCTTAGGTACCACTACTACAAGATGATAAATGAAAATCCTTGTGTTTGTATGCATGGAGGTCCTAAAGCATACTTTGGGTAAGGTGCATTCATGGCATCTTTTGGTGAAAGGTTTCCCAAGCATGAGCAAAGATCTAGTATTCCATCAGGCTATGTTGGAACAATTATACACTAATCCCTCCCCTAGGGTGTTTCCTTGCATTGAAATCAATCCCTTCTTCCTATCATTTGTTGACAAGGGAAATTAATTACAATGCTTAAATGGGATTATAGGTGGATATGTTCTGTATAAGGATTTGATAAGTAGTATTGGGCTAGAATACATATTGATGATATTTCAATGCAAGGTTATCAGGGATCGTATATGTTATGTGTTAAATCTGTCATAAACCCTTGAATACTTATGAATTTGACTCCCACAATGGATATATGGCACTAATCTAAGTTGTATGATTCAGTATTAATTTGTTCGTCTTTACCTAGAGCTTGCTAAAAATTGCAAATCAATGACCTATTTTATCTTGGGATTGTGTTGTAGTTATCTCATGCTCCAAATAGCTAATAATGTCGATGAATAGAAAATTCTATTCGATATTATCCTATTATGTTGAGCTATTAAATGAGATTATCTGTTATTGTTAATGCTATTTATGATATTGGTGCAGAGGTTCTAAAGACATTAAGGGATCACCCTCATGGGTCTTGCAGAGCCCGAAGTGTAGGAGGCTTTCTTAAAGTCCTCATCAATTAGCCCAGGTCCTTTGAGCTTCCCTTGATTGGGATTGGCAATTCCATAGGTAGATTAGAAGACCAACCCGGTTACATTGTAAAACAAAACCAACACTTCCCTCTACCCTTAACCCAAAACCCAAAACCATTAACCCTTAAACCATCTACCCTCTACCCTTAACCCCCCCCCCTCTATCTCTCTTCCACTCCCTCCCTCTCTCTCTCTCTCTCAAGTCTCTCCATCCTACCCCCTCTCCCTCTCTTAGGTCTCTCTCAACCCTTAACCCTCCCTTCCTTTATCTCTCTCTCTCTCTCAAGTCTCTCCCTCCTAGCATCACTCCCTCTCTTAGGTCTCTCTCTCACTCACTCACTCACTCACTCACTCTATCTCAAGTCTCTCCCTCCTACCCCTTCTCCATCTCTTAGGTATTTCTCTCACTCACTCACTCACTCCCTCTATCTCTCTCCCACTCCCTCCTCTCTCTCTCTCTCAAGTCTCTCCCTCTTAGCACCACTCCCTCTCTGGGGTCTCTCTCTCTCACTCACTCACTCACTCCTCTATCTCAAGTCTCGCCCTCCTACCCCTTCTCCCTCTCTTAGGTATTTCTCTCCTCTCCTCCCTCTATCTCTCTCCCTCCACCCCTTAAACCATCTACCCTCTACCCTTAACCCTCCCTCTATCTCTCTCCCACTCCCTCCCTCTCTCTCTCTCAAGTATCTTCAATATCCTACCCCCTCTCCCTCTCTTAGGTCTCTCTCTCACTCACTCACTCCCTCGATCTCTCTCCCCTTAAGCCTAACCCTAAACCCTAAACCCTTAAACCCTCTACCCATCTACCCTTAACCTCCCTTCCTTTATCTCTCTCTCTCTCTCTCTCAAGTCTCTCCCTCTAGCACCACTTCCTCTCTGAGGTCTCTCTCTCACTCACTCTATCTCAAGTCTCTCCCTCCTACCCCTTCTCCCTCTCTTAGATATTTCTCTCACTCACTCCCTCTATCTCTCTCCCCTCCACCCTTAACCCTAAACCCTTAAACCATCTACCCTCTGCCCTTAGCTTCCCTCCTCTATCTCTCCCTCCCTCCCTCTATCTCTCTCCCTCCTCTCTCTCTCTCTCAAGTATCTTCAATATCCTACCCCCTCTCCCTCTCTTAGGTCTCTCTCTCACTCACTCCTCCCTCTATCTCTCTCCCTTAACCCTAAACCCTAGGCCTAAAACCTTAACCCTTAAACCCTCTACCCTCTATGTACTCTCTATCTCTCTCCCACTCCCTCCATCTCTCTCTCTCACCGATCCCTCTATCTCTCCCCCCTCTACTCATAACCCTAAACCCTTAACCTTTAAACTCTCTACCCTCTACCCTCTACCCTCTACCTGCTCTCTCTCTCAAGTCTCTCCCTCCTACCCCCTCTCCCTCTCTCAGGTCTCTCTCTCTCACTCACTCTCTCTATCTCTCTCTACCCTTAAACCCTCTACCCTCTATCTCTCCCAGTACTCCCTCCCTCTCCCTCTCTCTCTCTCTCCTCCTAAGTCTCTCCACTCTACCCTTAACCCTTAAATCCCAAATCCTCTACCCTCTATCTCTCTCCACTCCCTCCTCTCTCTCTCTCTCTCAAGACTCTCCCTCCTACCCCCTCCCTCTCTCAGGTCTCTCTCTCAGTCACTCCCTCTATCTCTCTCCCCTCTAATGGAACTTTATATTTTTGCTCCTATGTTCCATTCCTACCCTAGCTGGTGTTACTAGTCTTTCATGGTGTCAAAATTTTCCTTGCGTTGGTGGTTTTAGCTTTATTTTCATATAAAACCCTTGTGTTTATTTTATGCCTTGGTTGGGATCTATTTCAATGTTACTTTTTGAGGGGTTTTAAAATGAATTATGTCATATCATTCCGTCTAGGCTGAGTCCCTTTTTTTAAATATTTTATTTCCTTTGCAGGGTTTGATTTTCCTAAGTCTTGGTTGGCCCCGTGTTTCATCATTTAAAAAAACTTATGTCATTGTTTACCATCCGCCTAGTGATGTCCCCTTGTCCTTTTAATAAGTGTTTTGTTTTGTAGAAGGATGAATTTCGCGCGACCGTTGATCAACTATCATTTGATCTCAGCCGCTCCCCGCCATCCCACGATGACCTCACTAGACCGCTTTGGTTGATCGTGATATCACAAGCGGGCGCCATGTGTCCTATCTAGTGAGGTCGAAGGTGATAAGTTTGGTTGACCGTCGATCAATTATCATCAGATTTTAACGATTTCTCGCCATCGCGTGATCGAAAGTTGCAAGGTTTTTACTGATCGCGATATCACGGGCGAGCGCCACGTGTCTCATCTAATGAAGTCGAATTAATGAAGGAAATACTATGGTAAATTAATCTAGCCTTAATACATTAAAAGGCGGGTTACTAAAGTGTTCTTGAGGTGCACATGTTTTAAATCAATGGATATGTTATAATCTTGATGAAAAAGCTGCTCGACGATTAATAATAAGGCTGGTGACTGTGTTGAAGGAACAAGATCACGAATGCTCAAGATCTACGGTTTCCCACCATCGCGTGATCCAAAGTTGCAAGATCTTTACTGATTGCGATATCGCGGGCGATTGCCACATGGACGGCTACAATTTAAATCTGCATCAAATATGGTTGGAGTTGTTCCTGCAGTGCATGAGTGAGCTTTAATGGTGGATGAGACATTTGGTGGCATGATTTGATTGATATTAAATAAATTCTCCTATTTTATTTGTATCGCAAAGCATTCAAGTATTTTGCGAAGCAGTTTAAGAGCCGAAAGTGAAGTTGTGAATCTCTGCAGCCAGAATTTGGGACTTCTGCAAACAAAGCCGTGAGTTAATTTTTGTGCTTCCCAGTCATTATGCACTTCAATTTGGGAAAATATTTGTTGTGCTTGTCATTGAGCTTGTTGATAAACATGTTAGGGCTATAGTTTAATTATAGTTGTGAGAAATTGCAATGTTTTGTTATGTAATTTCCTATCTCTGGTTAGTCCTAGCTATTCAAAGTGTGAAATTGTAAAAAGACTCTAGTTTGTCCAAGATGGCACCGCCAAAGCAACATTCTGGACAAGTTGACTATTTAAAAAGAAACTTGTACGATTATTTCCTGGATCAATTGCCCCGCTCAACGAATGATAGGAAGAAGGGATTGGTTCTAATGTGAGGGAAAGTCTTGGGGGAAGGGTTAGTATATAATTGCTCTAACATTGCCGATGCTAGGGTTCCTCTCACAGGCTTGGAAATGTTTAGATTATGGTATGGACAGAGGAATTTTCCTCACCTCTTTTCAAATGGATAGATGTATGATTTGGGAAAGCTGGTGGTCCCAAACGTGTTCCCTAACATAGACTTACTTAGGGCAGTGGTTGTAAGATATAACCCTGTCATAGGGGTAATCAGGGATAATGATGGAAAGGTTCTGTTGAGCATTAATAGAGAAGAGGTCCAATAGATTTTTGACTTGAGTGAATCGAGTGAAGACTTGGTTCCTATCAATCTTGAGGAAATGAAGCAGGAATATGAAAAGTTGAAATCTCTTTTTAGAGCTAAGTTTCTACCACCTCATTTGTTTAGGGAAGGAGGTTCACGATTTTATATCAGCCCTAGTGACCAGGAACCTTTCAGATTAAACTATTTTGCAAATCATTTCTTGGCCACTTTCTATTCATTGTGTCAGATTTTGGGTTTCAATCCTGGTGCGGTGATGCCTATTGCATACATGTTCATGGGGGTGCAAATACAACACCCTAACTTCTTCGTGACATATGAATTTGCTTCTTTCTTGGTTGAGAGGATACATGAAGAGTTGTCAAAGTTGAAAATAAATGATACCGACACTCAATTCTTCTAGTATTCTATGCTGATGCATATGTTCTTGTTCAAGAATGCTGAATTTTTCTCTGAAAAGATGGAATTAAGGTAATTGGTTGATGGAGAAAGATTTCTAGTACAATTATGGGTTGCAGATTTATCTTGCAATAAGGAAAACACCAATTATGTGCAATTTGATCATTGCTTTGCTTCTAGATTAAGGTCTAGAATGATGGTGAATGTACCCAGGATTTCTGAGGAATTGCATGATTTCCTCAGGCCAAAAGGGAGGAACCCAAAATTGAAAGTTTGCCATAACTGGGGTGGCATTATCCCATACCCAGTCAACACTGTTTTGAGAGTATACGGTTTTCAAGGAACCCCCATATACTTCCATACAATGTGCCACCAAGAGTGGAGTTTGTAGAAGTTATGTGGAAAATGGGTTGTATCCATGAGGACAACCTCACAGGGAGGGGTAAGGGAACATTTTTCCCTGATTATACAGTGGTGTCTGATTTTACCTTTTCAAAAGGAGGCTGGGTGCATTTTGATAAATTCTTTGATGATTACCATTTGAGGTGGTCCAAAGTGGTAGCATGATCCTGAGGGTTTCTTTTGCCTTTTCAGATAAAGAATAAAGGATGGAAAATTTGTGCATGAGTTCAACTTTCCTGAGGATTTGATCAGAAATGAATTTGATCTAAATAGGCAGGAGTTGAACAAGGAGAAATAGATAGCTTATGATAAGCTATTAGATATTGTGCATAAGATGGATTCGAAGTATAATCCATTGTTAGAGTTCAATCCATACCATAAAAAGATTGGATTTCTAATGGAGAACTTCAAGGAAATTATAGGCATATTGAGAACCAAAAAAATAAATTTAGAACTGAGTTTGGGTGTACAGGAACAAGGTGCCAGGCCAATTGAAACAAGACCAACATACCAGCCTACAAAAAGGTGGCCTATTTACAGGAGAAAAAAGGATGATAATAGTGATGAAGAGGAAGTGGAAAGAAAAGGAAAGCAAATAATGAAGTTGCCTTTACAACCAGGTCCAAAATTCAAAGTGCCTAGGGCAATTAAAATCATTGATTTAGAATCATCACCAGAAGACAGTCCCTCATTACCACCATCCGAGCCAAGCCCTAAAAGATAAAGAATTGATCAACCACAAGAGGATTTGATGGATGAAATTATTGTTATTGATCAAGACATGCAGGTTGGTATGCCTTCCCCTCTTAGGCCAGCTGAATTGGTTCTATCTGATTTAGATATGAAAGGAAAAAGTGTACAAGATGCAAGAATGGAAGCATGTAAGGAGTTTCTAGATGAAAATACATTTGTAAAAACTCTTGTATTCTTGCAATTGGTATGGAGGATGAAATTTGAAGAATATCAAGAGAAATGTAAGAAGAGAAGAGAGCTAAGGCCTGACAGGTCAGACTAGGATAATGATGAGGTAAAAGCTAAATTAATGGAGGAATTTAAGAACATCACTCCTGAAAAGGGAAGAAGACTGGTGAGTCAGGCTGGTGTGTTGATTCTGCCTGAATGGGACATTGCAAATGTTGTAGCATTTGATGCTATTTTAAAGTCCAAGCATCCTTTGCAAGACTCTGAAGAAGAAGTCAAGGTAGCATTGCAAGATTCTACCTTCAGTGAGGAATATGAAACTTTGGCAATTTGGGCATTGGCCTCTCAAGGAAGAAAGCTAAATGTTACGGATATTAATCCAAATTTCAGAGGAGGATTAATAATAAAGAGAGCTTCAGAGACCTCAACCACTGAGGCCACTAATTTAACTGTGAATGTGGCTAAATTGGCTCAAAAGACTGTTGAAAGGGAGGAGGTTGAAAAGAAGAGCCTAATGGAGAAGTATAACCTTTTGATTGAGGAATATAGCAAGATGTAATAGAGGAATGTTGAGTTGCAGACTGAGGTGGAAAGGTTTAGGTATAAACAGATTGGGGAGACATCAAGTGCTCTAGGGACTAGTACATTACCTTCCACAACAGGGTCAGTGCCTCTTGCTTCTCCAATTATTTCCACACCAGGGTCTCCCAATCAGAATATTTCTCTCACCCCTCCTTTAGAGAAAATTGATGAAGAAACAGAGTGCTCTGTTGATCCTACAAAGAAGCAACTCTTGCAAAGAATTGATGAATTGCAGACATCATTGAAGGTAAGTGAGGAGGGATCTCTTTCAAAGAAAAAGGAGATTGTTACTATTGTCTTGAGGAATTTAAATGAAAAGGTTGATAGTAAATTTCTATCTATATATTCTTTATATTCTTTGTTGTTAGATGCAATCAAGAATATTGATAGGGATCAGGAAGTAGTGATACCATTGATTGAAAATTAGATCCCTAGGGCCAGTGATTTGGATGTCATGTATAAGGCTTCAAGGTTTGATACAAATAATAGGCCCCAATCATTAAAGCCTACTCAAGTGTTGGTTAAATCATTGCAAGGTTTTCAAACCCTACCAGATGATTTGAGTAGTAAGATCAGGGAATTGGTGAAGAATTTTAATGATTGGGGTAACACATTGTTACCAGATATAATTGATGAGTAGGGGAAAATCAGGTCACTCCAACAGTGGCAGAATCAAGCAAGTGAAGTCATCAATGATCAAATTAAATTAATTTGTGATGAGTCAGATTATGACTTGTTGGTGAGCTGTATGGATAAAATAATTAGTACCTGCTCATTTTTGGAAGCTTTTGAAAGGGATGCAAATCAAGTAGCAGTAAAATGCACACCTTATAATACCAAGGTGAATGAGATGATTAATTTTGACTAGCCGACTGATGAAGAATACTGGAAATGGGTAACTAAATATTTGACTGAGGAAGTGTAAAAGGAATGGACTACTAACAAGTGGTAAATCGGATGCTACAGTTACATGGTTTCTAGTTTTGCTTTGATGGCATTCTCGACGCGGGTTTCTTGTGGTTTTTTGTTGTTGCATCAACTTTTCTCAGCTGGCATGATGAACAAGAATATTCTCCAAGGTGATGGCTGTTGTAACAATTTTTAGAATATCACCAGGTGTGCCAACTAACTAGTGAAATGTGTACTTTCTAGCCCGATGCTTGTTTGCTCCTTCATTTTCTATAAGAAGGATTTCAAGGCCAGAAGTATGGGTTAACAAGTTAGATAATTTTTGGTCGAGTCTAGGTGAAGTTGCAGAGAAAATTGTAAATTCTGATGGTTTTAGAGAGAAATACAATTTAGGTTCTGAGTTATTCTATAATCAGTTTTGAATTCATGGGGATTTAATGTTGTATAACAGTACTATCATTTGAGTTGAAATGATAAATTCAAACTCATGTCTCTCCACTGTACATGCATATCCAAATTTTGAATAAGATGACTAAGGGTTGTTTCATTCATCTCACTATTGTGGTGTGTATAATCCTTATTTTAGCTTTAATTCAAGGAATTAATTAAAATACTTGAATGGGATTATAGGTGGATATGTTCTGTATAAGGATTTGATAAGTAGTATTGGGTGAGAATGCATACTCATAAAATTGTAATGCAATATTGTCAGGGATTTTATAAGTTATATGTTATGTATTAAATCTGTCATAAACCTTTAGATGCTTATGAATTTGACTCCTGCAATGGATATATGGCACTGATCTAAGTTGTACTTATTTGTGTAGTTCAATAACTGTTTGTCTTTTCTTAGAGCTTGCTACAAATTTCAAATTAATGACTATATTTTACTATGGATTGTGTTGTAGTTATCTCATTCTCCGCAAAGTTGATATTATTGGTGAACAACCAATTTTATTCAATATTATCCTATTGTGTTGAGCTATTCAATGGGATTATCTGTTATGTGTTAATGTTGTTTATGATATTGGTGCAAAGGTTGTAAACACATTAAGGGATCACACTCTTGGGTCTTGCAGAGCCCAAAGTGTAGGAGGCTTTTTAAAGTCTTCGTCAATTGGTCCAGGTCCTTCGAGCTGCCCTTGATTGGAATTGACAATCCCATAGGTAGATTAGAAGACCAACCTGGTTACAGTGTAAAAAATAAACCAACACCCTCTACCTTTAACCCTAAACCCTAAACCATTAACCCTTAAACTCTAAACCCTTAAACCCTCTACCCTCTATCCCTCTCCCACTCTAAACTCTAAACCTTTCCTTGTAATCTTTTATAATTTTCATTATTCTTATTTATTTTACACTTACATTTACAAATACACATACATATGCATTTATTGTTTTCATTTATTTCTCATGTAGTTTAATAGTTTGATCGATTTCATATTATATGTGTTGAAGACTTTAGAATTTCAATTACATTAATTTATGGATATGTTGTATCTATAACACTAAAAAACCATATGCTCTTTGCATTTACACTTGCATTTAGAAATACACATTTATATACATAGATATAGATTTATTTAATGATATGTTGCATTTATTGTTCTAGGAGAGCATCCAATAATTGCATTTACATTTACATTTAAAAATACATCTACATACATACATATATATATGTGTGTGTGTGTGTGTGTATGTATATCATTTATATTCAGTGTTCAGAAACAACCCATTAGGTCTACACATGGATAAAAATTCATAAAATTAGATCTTCCATACATGTTTTGTTGAAACCTAGGGTTGAATCTCTTATTTCACATGCTTTTCTTCACAAAACTCTTGAGGACAACAGCTATACCTTCTTTATTTCTCATCCTACGCCCTATTCATGCATCCTACAATTACAAAAGTATCCATGGGGCCTCTTACACAAGCTACAGTAATCACAAAAAAGTGTAAGAGCCCCTTTATATCATGTTTCGACTACAAAACCCTCAAAAAGAGGGTAACCGGGCTGTATGCAAATAAATGAATCTTTCTAACTCAAATCAACGCCTTAAGCCCTCAAATAAAATTAAAATAAAATATAACACATATCTTCATGACTTGGAATTGATTTCACATCAAAATATGGCTGCATGTGACCGTACAGTGCTGTATAACAGGAAAAGTACAAATTTTTTGAAGAAAAACATAGATTTTTGAATGTCAAGAGCTTGTATTTTAAATCCTCAACCATCAACAACCATTACAATGATCAATTTATGCCTTTTAAAGGCCTTTACACATCAACCACTGAAAAACCACCTCTACAACTGACTTTTTAATCTTTTATGATCACATGAAACATAAAACACACTAATTTCAAGGTTGTTAACATCACTATTGAAATGTTTTAATTTTCTGACCTTTCACACATTAAAAAGTACATCATTAAATTAATTATGTAATGGCATAAAAATTAAAAACATCATGAATTAATTATGTAACCACATAAGTCAAATATAATTCTATCAAGAAATTAATATCAAATAGATAATATAATTGCATAACTCATACATTTCAATGCCATTGATCTTCTTCTTCATCCAACTCTTTGTCTGTATCATCTTATCCAGATTCGACATTGTAAGGATTGGTCATATCATCATCATTGTCATCGATATCAGTTTCGATAATGTCATCATCCACACATATATCATCTTCATGAACATTAACTCCTACATCATCATGATCTAGTTCCTCCTCTTCGACATCTTCATCAGGGACATCATCAACTAACTATTGATCCTAATCATCATCTACATCATCTTCTAGTTCTTCGATATCTACTTCTTCCACCACATTATACTTTACCGGCCTTCCTCTTGGATCATGTCTAACAAAAAATGACCAACCCGGTTTACCTGGAACCTATGAGTAAAATACCTTCTCACATTGGCTTGGAAGAACATAGGGCTCATTTCTAGCTCGCTCGATCAACCTTGTATTAACCATGGTAAATCCATTATCATGTTCAATAACAGTTCTCTTAGGATCATTTTCATTCAATCGTAGCCTGTACCATAGGACGACGAACAAAATTAATCTGAAGGACTTAAAGTCACACTCAAGTATATCATCCAAAATCCCATAGTATCGATTTTGAGACTTCGGATGTATGTCTTCTAGATGAAACATTAGTCACTGAAAGACTGTAGTTATACCAAAATTACAAGTTTTCTTCATGTCATCCAACATTTTGATTCAAAATTTATGACCATTGCACCACATAGCCTTGTGGTGTTTCACCTGCAATATGTCAAACATGTAAAAATTATTGCAATATCGTCAGTTGATAAACATATTTATTCTTGGCCGAATGTATGCAAAGAAAACAATCTCAACATATATATACATCAATATAATTGAAAATAATTAAATAATATGGGTGATTAATATATTTATATGTACCTGTTTATCTCTTAAACCATATGCTAAATCAATTTCCCTTTGTGTAACATTGGAATCTCCATTATGATGAGCTTCTATAACCAATGAAGCCACACCTTCCCATGTTAATGCACGACTAGATTGTTGACATCGTTCAATCCATACCGTCATCCAATTAAGATTGTTGGCATCGTACAAATGTAGTGCATCCCACTCTTGACCAACTATATAAAAAAAATGAAATTCACAAACGACGTATAATTAGTTAAATACCACAGTATACGACCTTAATTTATAATTGATGTATATTGAAGATTAAAAATTAAATAAGTACAATATACATAAAAACCATATTTAAAATGTATTCTAATTAATCTCCAGGACCATCTTATAATTACCTCTCACTTTCCTCAATCTACCTTTCCCCATCAAGTACTCCCCTTCGAATTTGTTAATAGAGTTGGGATCCTAAATGCGATCTACATGGATCTTTGCTGTAAACTTAGGAAGATATTCACTAATGTATACCATGGTCTAGTATACCATATATCCTTCACCATAGAACCCCCATGATGTGCTCTTTGTCTAACCAAAGTCTTCAAAAATTTCAAGTGCCTCTCAACCATCCACATTGACCTTGTGTGTACAAGTCCACACAATTCAATCTCCTCAACTTGGTGTATGAGATAGTGTTCTTGTGCATTGAAAAATGTTGAAGGTAGACACTTTTTCATTTCACACATTAGATGAGGAATTTTTCTCTTCCAATAATTTATATCTTCTTTATAGATTTCTTTAGATGACAACCATCTACAAGTGATTCAAGGTGCAAATATATTAACGAGATTTAAAAAAAATATACAGTATATTACATAACAAGTAAAAAAAATGGCAGTTATAAGATGTATACAATGAATTGAACAAATATCGCTACTTACCTCATGTATTTTCCAAGATCATATATAACTTGCTTGACATTGTTGTCAAAATTGTCTGGGAGAGATTGAAGTAGAATGTACTGCAACAATTATAAAATGATCTTTTCATTATTTTTCCAAAAGTAGTAAACAAAATACATTGAACAGTACATGCATTATACAAGTGTATATAATATACCAGAATAATTACCTTAATGAAGGTATGCCAATCATGCGTTTTCATCCCTGACCCAAATTCACCTTTCTTTGTTATTATATTGTTTATGTTCGCAACAAATCCTATGGGAAATTGAATTTTTTGTATGACTACTTTTATAGCATTGCTTTGCTGCTCTGTTAATAACCAAGGAAGGGCACTTATATTATTTTGGTCTCCATCACTATTTAATTGAATGACATTTTTCATTGCACGATTGGCTTCCTAAATGTCACTACAAATTTTGACAATTTTTTCTTTGTCATGCCTTCCATCCCATATTTTTCATAACGTTTCTGTTATATTCTTTACGATATGCATTGTATCAAACAAATGCACAATTTGTAGCTGCTCATAGTAGGGCAACCTACTAAATTGTTTGAGATAACTTTTTAGTCTCTATGGAAGCCGACCATTAATGCCTTGACGACCTTCATGAAACATATAAGTTAAACAAATTAACAATGACAATCATTGTCATTTACAACATGAGTAAACACAACACAATATAAAAATATAAATTCAAAACATATCATATATGATAGATAAACAATTTGATCCAATGTATAACCTTGACGAATAATTCTATTATATTCCAACTTCCATAGGCGAGGTGTCATTCTTCGTGGTTTTGATGTAGTCTTCTTTTTCCCATTGAAAATATGTTTTTTAGTAGTTTGATACTTATGATTTCTATGGAGGAAGTGCCTATACTCATCAAACACCTACTTTCCTAAACTTGTTGAATGACGAGATTTCATCTTTGGACCACAAATTGGACATGCAAATTTTCCCTTTGTTTGAAGACCTGCAAGATCATATATAATTGAATTAAATGTCAATTTTTATAATAATATATAATGAATAGATTATTTTAAAAACATGCATGATATCTACTTCATCAAATTAAATATTGTTAAACTACAGTCGAATATTATAACATACCACAAAAATATGTTAGCCCTGGGGCATCATGAATTGTCCATACAAGCATTGCATGGAATTGAAATTGTCTTTGTCCTATTAGTCTAGAGACGTCATACATAGTGACACCATTCCATAACTTTTGTAACTCATCGATAAGAGGCTTGATATATACATTTGTATCTTTAACTTGGTACTTACCTAGTTGAATGAACATAAACATTACATAATTATTATAATCATTTTACTGCAATATATATAAATTAATGTACATGACTATTGAATGAAAAAAATATAAGTTATTATGCAACAAATAAGACAAATGAGATGCTACTACGTTAAAGAAAAATTGATGTAAACAAATACCTGAAACAATCATTGACAACATTATGTGCTCCCTCTTTATTGACATCCATGGAGGAATGTTATTGTTGATATCAAAAATAGGCCACACTGAGTAAATAGATCTTAACTCTCCAAATGGATTGACACCATCCGCTCCCAATGAAAGCCTGAGATTACAAGGTTCTTCTTTAAAATGTGGCCATTTTTCCTCCATGTCCCTAAATGCAGAACCATCCGCAGACATTCAAAGAATGTCATCTCCACTTCTATTTCGTGCATGGTAATCCATAAATTGCACTAAGCTTTCACACCTAAATAATCGTTTCATATGTGTAATAATGAGAATATAATGAAGAACCTTGCAATGCACCTTTTTTGTTAGTTGATCTGTTCAATATCTACTTATATGACATTCCAGACATTCTATTGCAAATTCCTATTGTTTATGATATATAATATGATCATTGGGACATGCATCTATTGCTTGATACTCCATTCCGATATCTTTCATAATGGCAGATAAATCTCGGTATGAGCGAGGTAAAATATTTGATGGTGGTAACAAAAATTCATCAATCAATCTACAACAAAAAATAATTTGTTAATATAAAGAATATTAATGGTACATATTTCATCCTTTATTTACTAGTGATGAACTAACAACAATTAAAATAGATGAAAAAAGATGACATATATGACATACCTTAACATCCGTGAGATTGCTATGTTTAATAAACCATTCATAACCTTCAAGTTCAACAACAACAATACAACAAAGAGAAGAGTTGTTTGCGAGCCTTCATAAAGGGGCTTGTATGCCTTCTCAAGTATAGGTAAATCATGAACATCATCAAAGTCATCTTGATCATCATGATCAACTCTACCACTAAATGTGTAATGGATCAATGTATTTGTACCATCATCTTCAATTGTGTTTTCTGGCACATGATCATCTTCTTCCATAGGATCATTAATTTCAACTTCGATATTCACAGCTCCATGTTCATTCTCTTGCAAAACCACATTCTCTAGGCCATGATAATCCATATCATCTACCCTAGGGTGCCCCACCTTTATAATAATGATAGACACAAATAAACCATGATCATGATCAAGTGATTATATATATATATAATGTTAAAACGATCTAAAAATTTATAAATTCAATCAATATAAACACATATAATTAATGAACAACTTACCAATGGACGATAATCATGCCCCCCTTCAATGTGACCATGCTGCCTACAATGTTTCTCAGTTGTTGTGATTAAAAGTCATCTCGTCTTTAAACCCTTGCAATTATTGCAAGGACAATAACATTTCCCATCACCCTTTCTTTTCAATCTAGCCCACAATCTATCAAGTGTCTTTTCATTTTGTTCTGGACTAATATCTTACATGATTTTTCTTTACCAAGATTGACTATTTAGATCTTCAAAAAATATCAAACTCACACTCCAATAATTTTTGTTCATAGATAGGTAACAAAATCTAATAATTCCAATATTTTACACCAAAAAAATTTGGCATGCAACCACCCCTGCAAAAGAGAAGATAGTCTGAAGTTAATGACCCCAAAAAACACTTTAAAATACTAATTCCAAAAATTATTAAATTTTGATTTTACTATGATTTCCAACCGTTAAGACTGCTAAAATCAGAATATTGAACTTGATCGCAAACTTCCTACAACGATGGAGGTAGCGAGCTAGTAAGAGCAAGTGACCCATTCCTAAGGAGCAACAAGTTGGAAATATCATCGCTAATGTCAATATGGACTTATCCTTTTAGTTAAAGATGCAATGTGTCACTTTGTATGATGAGCTTATCCCTAGGGCCCTCAACATTGAGAGAGCCCTAATCGCACAAGAAAGCACACACTAGTATAATTTGGAAAATAAATGACTAGGTGACTAAAAATTTTAGTCACAACAACTAAAAATGACTAAATTCTGCTCATTTTTTGCAACTCAGCTATAAATGAGTAAATAAATTACCAGTTTGGTTATTGATTAAAAATAATTTAGTCACACAAATAAAAATGACTAAATAGTTAGTCATTTATTTAGTCACAATCTATTTGAATAAATCATTTAAGGAATCAAGAATAAAGCCCGCCAAAATACTCTAAAACTTTAATAAACATAAACTAAAACTTTTGTCAAAATCTTATTTTCAGGCATAGCCCACCATAATGGAGTTTTCATTTTAATAAACATACTCTAAAACCTTTGTCAAAACATTATCTTCAAGCATAGACTGCCAAAATAGAAAAGTGTTTCCGTAAAGAATGACAAAGAACGGTGAGGAGATGTGCGTGAAAGGAGGCATAGGATTCATTGCTGCTTATCTCATTACTACTCTACTCAACAAATCTTACATTGTTCCCGCTACTATTTGTAATCTAGGTATTTACTTGACATATATTTGCATAATCTAAAATTCCTTCAGAGGCTTTTGAAGTATCAATGTATCCTATATAGGGTTTAGAATGATTTCTTTTAATTAAAAAAATAAATAAATGATGTATTTCCCTGTAATTAGATAATGTGGAGATCTCCTAAATCTACCCGAGCACACTAGCCTCTTTGGCACTGTATTCATTACTCCAACTACTAGGGTTTTGCATGTGACATCTTTAATATCTTCATGACCGTGGCTTTTAAATAGATCTTAGTCTTTTCTTTAATTCTTTTCATGGTAACCCTTGAGTTCCATAATCCACCTTCAATCTCTTCTAAGAACAGTGTCTTAAGCTAGACTACATAATATGCATATAAAGCAAGTCCTTCATACCTGACATTGTTCCAAACCACCACTCACTGCCTTGCTTAAAATGTTGCCTCCATAAGCACAATAGCATGTTTTAAAATCATGGTTGTTAGTGATTGACCATTAAGGTCACCACTTTCATCAAGATACAATGAGATTTTTGTCTTCAAACTAAAGGAATTATGCAAGATAACATTGTGAATTGTTTGTTGTATACGATTTGATTTTCTTGCACATTTACTACTTTGCTAACTTCCTTTAAGACTGGGTATTGCACCCTCAGCTGCAATCTCAAACAACTCACTCACAATCACTTGAAGATTCCTTTCATGAGCATCTTTATATAAAATCAAACTATGCCCTATAGACTGCCTACTTACTACAAGGGACTCATTGTTTCATGGTATTGTAGATATTAAGATCCTTCAACCTTATTGACACTACTTCACAGTCCACAAGGTATTATTCACTATTCTCCCATCTTTGATGAGTCTCAAAACACTACTCAAACATGAAATCCACTACCTCCATTATACATTAATGGCTAAGAAGAAACATTGAACCTATGATTACCACTATTACTTCATTTGGACAGTCATTCCCTGATTGCATTTTCCTTGTCTAACACTACCAAAAGCATTTGAAAAACCCTTAAGGTCAGCAAGGGGGTAAGGAAACTCACTGTTAAAATCTCCACTTTACTATGCAAGGTTTTAGCTTTATTATCTTGTCACTGCTCAGCCTCTTTTTGACTGTCACATCTCAAGTGACTGTCATTCTTCTTACCGTAGATTGCATTTACAAATGTCACTAAGCTACATAGTGTGCTTGTTATTGGCTACAATATTTAGATTTCAAGATTTTATTATTAGCTACAATGTCTCAATCTTTCTGGTATTGCAACCTCACTAATCCGCTAGAGTTATTGTTTATGTTTCTAGGAGGCCTAGGGTTTGTACCCTAATCATGCTCTTACCAATGCTTCTGTTGGTATTAAAAAACAACCTTAAATCTTGGGTCAGAAAATTAGTTGTCTTGACAAAGTTGTGGTATGATCTTGGATTGTATCCTAGAGTGTGTGGGAAGTTTGTGTTTGATCATTAAGGTATGTAAACCTGATCAAGGAAATGTATCCTATATAGTATGGGTCTTGCTTTAATACTTTCCATAATGGTTATTAGCAGATCACATTATTATAGTTTGCGGTAACCCAAGATTGCATTCAAGTATGTAACAAACTTGGTTTGTAGTTTAAGCTATACACTTTTAAGTAACATTCATAAGGTTTAGAAAATCTTGAACACTCTCTAGTATAGCCCATTAAACATGGGTTGTGTTTGAATGCACTACATAATTGACATAACACAACCACTCTGCATATCAACTAGAGTTATAGGCTCTTTATTGCAGCAAGAGGTAATCACTCTTCGATCATGCTATAATTTCATCCTAACCTATTAAACTTGAGACAACCTGAATGCACCCAATGATGATTGAAACCTAAATTATACAACTTGAATTAACTACATTATATGAGTGCTTCCATTTCTATCACAACATAGCCCCATTAAACTTGGGTCACACATGAATGCATCTTGTATTTATTATAGCACAACTGTGCCACATGACCAATAGAGTTATGGATCACATAATTGCAGACACAAGAATTTATTCCTTGGTTGTGATCTTATGGTGATTCCACACAACAAAATCTGGACATGAAATTCTCAAAACCCAAAACCTCTAAAAATAAAATCTGATGAGATGTTGCTTTAAAATATGTTTTCAAACCTGGAACTACAAATCTGACTTCACAATTGAATTCTGTAAAAAGACAATGACTACCCTCAACCTGGTGATATCTTCTTGAATTTTTTCTTATTTTTCCCAAGAAAATTGTCCTTAGTTCTCCACAAACTATCTCAAGTAGAGAAAAAAACTGTCGCAATAAATCAATGAACTCACTTTTCTTTATGTCGGCCACAATTTATTTTTTTCTTATTTTTCATGTTTGTCGAAATTTCGACGAAACTGATAGTCTGCATTTCAACGAAACCCAGGTTCATCAAAATTTTGACGAACGTTGGGGATAAACTTTTAAAAAATTGAAAATTACACATCAAATTTTACAAGCACCCGACGATACATAAAATTATACATATTTCGTCGGACATTTTCATCGGATTTTGCAGTCAAATGAGTTAGTGAGGTTACCATGATTTATTAAAAGGATTTTAATCCTTCCTTGAAGGAACCAATTAAAAGAATCACACAATGATGAAAAATGTGTATTGAGAAATGAAATATTTCCTCAATTTGAATAACAAAATAACATCAAGTTGGAGACAATATGACATCTTATCAATTACCTAACTCTTCTTATTGATCCAAATGTTACTTACAAGTTACTGTAATCAATTAAAATGATTTTAATTCTTTAATGGAAACCAATCAACTTGATTACACAATAACAACAAATGTGTCTTGATGAATTTGAATATCAACTTGGATACACAAATTCAAATAACAGAGAAATAACAATATGAAGACAACTAGATAATTGTTCAAATAAACAAACAATATACAACAATATGAAGTCAAACAACATCAAAGATCTTCTATTGATTTATGCCAAAATTTATGCATGCTTCATGGTCCTTTACAATATAATCTATATGATAAGTATTATGAAATTCATCTTTTGTATCTATCTATTCTCTCCCTCTTTGCTCTTACTACCTAATCATCATATGTCCAACTTATATAACAATATCTTGAAGAGGGTGCACCTCTTCATAAGTGTCTTTTGGAATTAACAATTAACCTCTAATGAGCCATAAATGAACTTGTGTAATATGATCTAAATATTCCTAAATCAAATGTGTATAAGCATCCTCTACAACATTCCTCATGAAAATCTCCATGATGATCATCTTCTCAAAACGCTCACAGGCTTCCTCCAGTGTTGAATCCTTATTCTTAAATGCTTCCAAGGCTCCCTACAATATTAGCTGGCATTCTTTCATCCATTCATTTTGACCTTTTAGTTCTCGATTATCTCTAAACAATGTAGGCACCCCTTCCTTTGAAGCATCAATAAACTCCTTGGCATCTGCTTGAAGTTCCTTATAATAATCCTTATGTTTCCTCACCATATCCTCAGTGGCTATAATGGCTCCAGTGTTAGAAGTGCTTCTTTTCTG
Organism: Sequoia sempervirens; assembly: GCA_007258455.2. Classification (NCBI taxonomy): domain Eukaryota; kingdom Viridiplantae; phylum Streptophyta; class Pinopsida; order Cupressales; family Cupressaceae; genus Sequoia; species Sequoia sempervirens. The sequence goes on along the minus strand of VDFB02000008.1, from coordinate 33,935,121 downwards.
TATCTCTTGGAGTTTTTCTTGAAGCTTGTCATTTATTCTCTTATGTTCCTAAATAGTAGTGTGACTCTTGGAGTGAGCTACCCAAAACTTGTTCATCCATATCAGCAGGTGTATGTGCCTCTTTTGGAATATTGCAGAAAGTGTGTCAAATCTGGCCTTTCTCAATTGAATGTGTACTTGTTGATTACTCATCTGTACTTCCTCACTTTTTTCCTTTGATTGGGAACCTTCTCCTTGAGTTAACATTCTAGTGGATCCTCTGAATGTGTCCTTGACTGTGTCCCTCAGGAAATCATTTTCTTTGATCATTCTTTCACTGTTCAACTTATACATATCTCATTCCTTGATCAACATTTGAATTTGAGCCTTGTTCAATTTGGCTACATTTATGCCAATGTCAGTTGTAGCCACAAGATTAGTTTCTCATACTTTTAGTGTCATCACATGACCAAATTCCTTCTCAGTATCAATAATCACATATTTCTTATGTGGGGGGTACATGACCCAAATCATAAGAAAGTTCTCATCAGGGTTATATCTTGACCCAGTGTACACCTCTGTTACCCCTTCTAGACCAAGCTTGTGTTTGGCACCATTGTTATGTAAAAAGATATTAAAAACAAGAGCAAAATTTAAATCCAAACCAAGAAAGATCATCACACCACACTCCTTTAATAACTTTCTTCCATTCTTCAGAGTCATGTCCTTCATCTCATTCTCTACATCCACTTTCAATGTGTTCAACAATTGGTTTTCATTGCTCGGTGTGATGTCTGTGATTGATTCCCTTATTGTTTTCCCTTTTTTTTTGTACAAAAATGACTTAAACTCAGGAGACTTGATGAACTGGTGATCCGAGACAAATGATTTATAGGCCAATTGCCTAGTATCTGTATCAGATGACTCCCCAACTTCCTATTCTTTGTTTGGAAGTTGATATTCTTCAATCCTCAGCTTGGGGATCTTGTCAGTTTGGATTTGGGGATTATTTTCATTAGAAGACTCCTCACTACCAAATGATAACATTTTTTCTTCTTGTATTTCCTTCATTCTCTGTTCAAATTCTTTATTATAATTATCAATTTCCAATTCAACCTCCTTTTCTTCCATGTTTCTGATAATGTCATCATGAGTATACGGTATATGATCATATCCACCTAATTTTTTTTTTTTCCTAGCAAAAGCAATATAACCTTTAGGATCAAATCCTTTCCTTGGTGCAACCTTCTTCATATTGAAATGTGAATTTATCCAAAATAAGATCATATCCTTCTTTTGACACCACAATGAAATCTCCAAAACACAATTTACTAGGCATGAATGACTATTTTTCATATGCACTCAAGTTCATAACATTGGAGTAATCCATTTGCCTGAAAATCTCTAGATATGCAATCCTATCTGGCATTGTTTTGGGTAATAGGAAAGGTGTGTCCTCAAAACCATACACTCTGACCATAGTGGAATCAATATAACAATACCAGTCACCCCAATTATGGCCTAGAGTTGGTGGTCCATTGAAATCCTTGGGCCTTAAGAATATTTTGATCTCATGAGTCAATGAATAATCACAAGGATGATCATAAAACCTATACAATTTCTTGACAAAGTATTCTTCAAAGTAAACATAATTGGAATTGATAAATCCGTTGTCCCAAATGGAAGTCCACAATTGCACTGGTAATGGTTGATCCTCCTTGTCCAATTGTGTGATTCTCAATTCCTCTAGCCACATTCCTAACTCCTATCCATAGTACAATATCCTGTGCATGAGAAGGGAATAATGTTTAAAATGCATTTTGGGAGATCCATTCTTGATAGCCATTAGCCCTGAGTCAATCCCTCTGGAAATGTGTGAAGCATAATCAAAAGGTCTTGCATTGTGGCATTGTATGTTTGTAGTAATCACGATTGGCCCTGTAGACATGAATTTAGAGGCCTCTGTTCCCATTATTTGGCATACCGAGAAGTAAGTATGTTTTAGGTAGGGCTCAAACAAATCAACATGAAAGGGAGGTCCATCACTATCTTCAAGTGGAACTAGGTATCCATCTTTCCTAGGCCTGTGTAATGGTAACCTCCATCCTTTGTAAGTTGTATCCATTCTCCAATACTCTTTTTCCAACTCCTCACACGCTATGTGCTGATCACATGAATCATTTAGGTCAAAAACTTCACCAAGTGCAGTTTTGGATATATGTATGAAAGGTTCACCTTACAGGTTGCATATGGCTTTAAGGTCTGGGTTGTAATGTTTGGCTAGAAGTTTTATGAGTTCCACATTCACGAAGACATTGGGAACAACTAGTTTTCCCAAATTGAAATTCCAGGGGTTATAGATTGGTTCAAATCTATTTCTCCGACAGTAATGAAAAATAAACAATTCATATCCCCTAATGGGAGTCCACACATCACCTATATGTTTGTATTTGTCTTCTAGTATTTCCACACTAGCCCTTAATTGTGTAGACCTTCTGGATTTTTGATTTGAACTAGACAATTGATCAATGAGGTCTTGGTTTAATTTACGTTCTTTTGTTTTCACTTCTGGCCTCATTTCAATTTTTTGTTTCTTACTTTTTGATTGGCTACTTTCACCTTGTTGCTTCCTACCTTTTGTTTTTACAGAACTTGAACCTTCCATTCTGATTCTTTACAAGGTGGAAAAATTGAATTGTAATTCATCAATTGTAGGGAAACTTCGTATGCTTACTTGTTTTTTTTTGGCCACATTAAATTCCTTGACTCTCGCTCGATCTCCCATCCTTCTCGTTGCAACTTCTGGAAATTATTTGGGTTCAATCCTCTTTCCAATCAGAAAATATTTACATAAGGTTCATTCATGTGGCCATTAATGTTCGCCATTGGAAATGAATGCAATTGGTTTTTCAAATTTTGAAATGTCAAAGTGATACAAGAAGATTGCATCGGTGAAACCCCTTTAGTCTTAGGCCGATCTATGTGCTTTATTTGGTGCCACCTTTGTTTATACATTCATAACTGATTGCCAAGACATAACTGAATGTTCCTTTGTTATGAAGTGTCTCTTTGATTCTTATTCTTAATTAGAAAGACCACTTAATATTCTTACCGATATTATACAACTGCCCTTTCTCTTGCTTTTCAAATTCTACTATTTCGGGGAGAAATTTATGAAGTTTTCCTGATATCATGATGGTATGGACCATTAGAAGTCTTCTCAATCATCACCTGGTGTCTCTCAGATGAATAGCGGCCATTTCTTATTACCATCGGGCTGAAATGAACCATCACTAAGAGAATAGAATGTTTTTCCAATGCACTTGGTATCCCCGATGTATTTCCTCTATCACTTTATTTATTGCGATAAGTCATTGAGACTTTCCTTGAAAACTCCTCGCATTAGTGTAACCCACATGGTCGGTGAGATCTAAGGGAATTGCTCCGATTGTACATATCTCCCATATACAATTTTTCTCCTATTTGATCGACAAAACATATGTTTCTTCCCAATGAGGTTTCCATCAGCGTGATGCACAAGCTCAATATAATTTGAAATTTTCACTCTGACTAGCCTGCTCTTGTCAATAATTTTTTTATCGGTGAAATGTTGTGCATTATCTTCCTGATTATTTACACATGTTATTGTATACACCTAAAAATGGTCACATTATAATAAGTCTGGTAATTAATTAAATACAAGTTATTTAGTTAAATCTCTAATTCAATCTACATATAAATAAATTTAATTATTTATTTATATTGTTCATTTTCTAATTATTCTATCTTAATTAAATAAGTTTAATTATTTATTTAATTTAACCACTTTTCTAATTCTTCTTAATTAAATTAAATAAGCTTTACAATTTATTTAATTTAATTATCACATTGCTTTATTTTGAATAAAGTAAATATTCTTCCTTTTTCCAAAATCATGAAATCATCTTTCAATCTTCTAAAAATCACATTGCCTTATTTTAAATAAAGTAAATATTCTTCTTTTTTCCAAAATCATAAAATCATCCTTAAATCTTCTAAATATTCTTCTTTTTTCCAAAATCATGAAATCATCTTCAAAATCTTCTAAAAAGCCATTTCACACAATTAAATATTTTTCAATATTTAATTAGAAACTTATCCACATTTCACACATAATTAAATATTTTTCAATATTTAATTAGAAACTTCCAAAACCACATGTCACATGAAATTAAATAATTTTATTATTTAATTATTGAATTATCTTCAACTACCAAAACCAACTCATAACTAAACTTGACAAAGGGCAAGTTGCCTTCATTTTTGAGTGAAAGGTTTTGTGGGAAGGAAACATCTTCCTTCTTTTTCTCTAGCTTCCATATTTCTCTCCAACTTCTCCATCTCTTACCATTCATCTTACCAGACTGAATCTCAACCATTGATCTTTGCCAACTAAGCTTTTGTCTTCAAAAACTCTATAAATCTAACCTTTCACAGGCCATTTGTATCGAATCTTCTTCTAGCATCTTCACTCTATCAAAATCAGTCTTCAATCGCCATCTATCGTCTTCATCAGGTCGTTATGCTGCAGAATTGAGCAACCAACATTCTTCAACAATCAACCTTCAAAATATTGCATTCTTATGCATGTGGAGAAGAGCCATGGAGATCAATCAACTCCAGTTTGAAAATTGGTCTGCATATCTTTCATTTATTTACATTTTCATTCTAGTTTGTGCTTCATGGTGCTTGATAGGATTTAATTAGTTTATTGTTTTCAACACATATAAACCTTTGGATTTTTCCCTATCTACAGTTATCTTCAAGGTTTTTGATCGCTGTAACTTGATTTACCTCTTCCCGATATGTTCAAATAAGAGGCTATGACTTACTGATTGGAAAGACATGCACATGGTCTTCCCGATAAGGATCATTTTTTTTTAAGTTCTTGCTCAAATATGATCAGAGAGATGCTTATATATCAAAGGCCATATTAATGGGATCATTGGCTGACATGGGCTGTAAAATGGATCTTGTCACACAAATTTCAACAATTTGTATTAATCATAAAATTAAGACATGGAAAATTTATGTGGTACATGGTTGATAGGTGGGTGAAAGCCAGTGAAAAATGTAATATTTTTCTAGTTCTAATAGTGGCTCCAATTGGGGATGTATACCCCTTGTGGGTGTAGCAAGAATCTAGGTCTCTGGGGAAGCAAACCAAGTATCTTATTTATATGATATAGGAATGGAAGTGAATTTAGGAATAGTGGGAAATAGAAGTGGAATGGAATCTTATACTACTATGCATGGAAAAATAATTATTTAAAAGGTTTCTCAAGAATTGTCCATGCACTAGCAATTCTAAACCTTCTCCTAGACTATTGTGCATGGAAGATTAAGAAAAAAAATGTTTCAGGAATTGTCCATGCACTGGAAATTCTAGTTCTTCTCCTGTCATGTTCTAGAGGTAATATGAATCTTCACCAACCTTTCCAACAATGAAAAATGGTCCTAACCATAGGGCTTCAAATTTCCCATGCTTCCCTTTGTCTTGAATCCTAGCATTCCACATGAGAACCATGCCATTTACTTCAATTTTTTTGTTTTTAGCCCTTTTGTCATATAGGTATTTCATTTGTAGTTGCTTCTTCTTATTGTGTTGCTGAGCTTGATTCCTGACCTCATCAAGTTCCACTAACTCTTCCATCCTCTGCTCCATTGGTTTAGGAATATCTAAATCTTCTTGTAAGATGAACTTATATACTAGTAATAGATTATGCAAAGGGAGCCTAGCTTGAGTTCCATAAACAAGTTCAAAAGGTGACTTTCCAATGGCCTTCTTTGCAGTAATTCAATCTGCCCATAAGGCTAGTCTCAACTTGGAATCCCATATCTTTTTGTTATTATCCAACATTCTCTTTATGATCTTCAAGATGCTCTTGTTGTTGGATTTAGCTTGGCCATTTTCCTATGGGTGATATGGTGAAGAATATGAGATCACTATACCATAGGATTGGAAAAATTCTTTGAATTCATCTGACCTGAAGCACATCCCATTATCAGTTATAATTCTTGCTGGAACTTCAAATCTAGTGATGATGTTTTCCAACAAAAATTTTGTTACAACCTTACTAGTTGCTTGTTTGGTAGGTATAGCTTCTACCCATTTTGTGAAGTAGTCTATGGCAACTAATATCCATCTATTTCCCCCACTAGATTTTTCTATAATATCTCCTATGAAATCAATTCCCCATTGGTGGAATAGAGCCTCAACTTTCATAGGTCTTAGAGGCAATGCCCCTTGATAGTTCAATTTCCTAGAAAACTTCTGACATGCTTCACATTTCCTAGTATAATCATAAGCATCATTGAAAACTCTAGGCCAATAGTAACCTACCCTTAACACCTTATGTGCAGTGGTTTTTGCTGAGAAGTTCCCTCCACATACTCCTTCATGTATTTCCTTCAAAACATGCTTCGCTTGATTTTCATCTAGGCACAATAACAAAACACCATCCCTATTTTTCCAATAGAGGTCACCTTTCATGAGCACATGCTTTCAAGCCTGCAGTTTGAGCATCCTTTTTTTGTTATCATTAAATCCTTTAGGAAATTTCATATTTTTAAGATAATACAGAATATAAATGTACCATGGTGTGTGCTCAATACTAGTGATCATGTTGTCTTCATCATTCAAATTGCACACTTGGGTAGCTTCAATATTTTTTTCAGCCATTAGTCTGACTAATCCTTGTCCTCTTACAAGCTTGGTGATTTGAAACTCAATGTCAAATTCTTGGATTCTATTTATCCATCTGCACCTATGATCTGTTGCTTTAGATTGTACAAACACATATTTTACTACAACATTAGGTACATAAGCTATCACTTTTTCTCCCACCAAATATGATCTAAATTCTTTAACAAATTTTACTAATGCATATGCCTATTTTTCTACAGTGTCATATTTCAATTCTACATTTTGGGGGGATTTGTTGAAGAAAGAAATAGGTTATTCATACCCCTCATCATTTTTTGAATCATTACTGCTGCAATTGTGTGATAGGATGCAAATGAAAAGATTTGAAAAGGCTTATTGAAATCAGGGGACTTCAACACCGGGGCCTCCTTAATTTCTCTTTTGATGGATATGAATGCATCTCTGGCTTCACCAGTCCAGTCAATCTTTGCACCCTTTTTAACATTTTTGATATTGGTTTCACTATCTCAGCAAAGTTTGATCTAAATCTTCTCACAAAGTTGATTTACCCAAAGAAGGATTGGATGGCTTTGATTGTCTTAGGAATAGAAATTTTATCTATGGCTTCCACTCTTTCTCGATCAATCCTTACCCCTTCTTTGGACACTATGTGCCCTAGTAACTTTTCCTTTGTTGCTGCAAAATGACACTTTTTTAGGATTCAAAGAAATGCCATATTCCAATGCTTTGATGAAGATTTTTCCAGATGCTCAACATGGTCCTCTACTTTCTTTGAATATGTAGTTAGGTAGTCCTAGTATACCACCATTATTACATTAATTAGATCAACAAATGCAACATCCATAGCTCTCTGGAAAGTTGCACCATCATTTGTAAGTCCAAATGGCATCCTAACATATACATATGTTCCCCATGGTGTGGTGAAGGATGTTTTGTACTAATCTGATTCCTTAACTTTCACCTGGTTATAACTTGAAAATCCATCCATCATAGATAGCATCTCACATCCTATGACCCTCTGCAACATAACCTCCATGTTTGGGAGTGGGTAGTTATCCTTGAGAGAGGATACATTCAAGTTTCAGAAATCCACATAGAGCCTTATGTCTCCATTTTTCTTTTTGACAGGTACTAAATTAGAGACCCAAGATGAATGTCTGATAGGCTTGATGATACCCCCCTCCCTAAGCTTCATTAGTTCCTCTTGCATTTTAGGCTCTAAGGTAGGATTTATGGGCCTTTGTTTCTGTCTAAAAGGTTTTGCATCTGGTTTCAATGGGATCTCATGTTGGAAAAAATATTCTCTATATGCTTTGAGATCATCATAAGACCACACAAAGATATGTTTATATTTCCTTAATAGTGCAATCAACATCTTCTTGATTGTTGGGCTTATCTTCTTCCCAATGTACACCTTTTTAGGGACTAATTCAGTTCCAAGGTTGATTTCTTCGATGTCTTCCCTTTTTACTAGTGTTTGTTTCATGAGGGCCCAGTCATTTCCATCAAACACCCTCTCCAATGCCACACGTCCCTTAGGAATTTTTTTATTCTTGAGCTGAACAACTTCCTTTCCAAATATAGTTTGCTTGCCATCTACCTCTTCCACAAATGCATTGAAATCAATTTCTTGGGCTTCATACTAATCAATGCAATGTAATAATTTGATCAAATCAGTATCATCATTAAAAACTTTCCAACTATAAATATTATTAGGGATTGCAGGTCTTGTCTTGAGCTCAACTTGAAAAATTCCTGCTAGAGTGACAATCTTTTTTCAAAGCTACATTTGCCAAGAAGTCTACCATTAAATTCTTGGACCTATCTATCCATTTAACAGAGAAAGCATCAAACAATTCAATGGTGTCCCGTACAAAATTTATTCTTTATTAATTGCAAATGAGTTTTTCGTGACATCTTCTACCTCATATGGTCCTGATGGAGTATGGGGTTGTTGTGAAGGGGTAGAATGACTTCTTGGATCAAATTCTTTGGGATTGGTATCACTTTTGGTGAATGTGACTTTGGCTTGTTCCATGATTCTCTTGTGTTGTGATCTTGTCATTACCATAAATTGTGTGTCACCTATGGGAGAGTTATGTTGAGATTTGTAATGTTTAAACTCTCTAGTTGACTCAAATTTTGGTAAAAGGGATGCTCTAAGTCATTTTGGAGCAATGGTGAGAATGAAAGATGAAAAGGATGAATGATATGAGTAGTGATCTTTGCAAACTTTTGGGACAACACTTTTAGACAAATAGATTTGATGTTTTGATGAAGGGTGTTAATGAACTTGTAAATCTTGAAGGTAGACTTGTGACTTTCAAGATATTTTTTCCAGAAAAGGTGATAACCAACTCAACTAAGTGCATGGAAAATGATTTATTTGACACACAACATAGCTAAGTGAGGGTATTGGTTTGATGATGTCTAAATCAAAAGAGTGTTGGTGTGTTTCAAAAGTTTACAAATTTTGGTGAAGTGAAATGTGAAGGATGATAAGGGGTGGATGAAATGTTTGATCCAAAATGTTAACCTAAAATGAACCTTTGTTTTGCAAGACCAAGGTAGTGAGAAAAATGTTATACCTCTAAAGTGATCAAACCCTAATAACCCAATGATTTAAATGAGAAGCTCCTATGAAATATGGAGATTTGTTTCATTTATAAAAGAGCGTAGGTAAAATATCCTTATCGATCTGTCTTGGTTGTGGTGATTCTTTAAGATATGCTTTCTAATAAAATTTGAATTATGATGCCTAAGTTTGAAATGGCGAAATGTTGACCCTCGTTTAAGGACTTTGATTTTGTGGGAGATCATGAAGATAAGCACAAGATCATGAAAATAGGATAGCTATTTCCACATAGGAGGTGGTAATATAGGCCTTTCAGCAAAAATATTTTCCTTTTGCTCTTGTTTGTCTAGGATTTTTTCTACATTTCTCCCCTAGATTGGTATTTCTTTTGTCTCAAATGTAAAGCTCCTCAAACTACTGATTATGTCTATTTTTTCTCCTTCAATTAGTTCAAAGTTTGGTTGTATGATATTCGACGTTAAGTTTGGTTGTTCAATTGGAGTGATCGGATGCCAAATGGTCATTATAAAGATGAGCACATGTGTGGGGTTCAATTGTGATTTTACCTTGGTTAATGAATTTGTTTTTACTACAAACACTTGTATTGCTTAAGTTTCAAACTAAATGTCTATGTCAAAAACATCATTCATTTCACAAGGTCCATTATGTGAAAATCATGAAGTTAGAGCCATAGTTGCCTATGTTAACTTTGGAAAGTATGGATTGTGATATAATCCAAAATATTTAGAAGTCTCTAATGATACAAATCCTTAGGACAAGCATCAATATCAAGACTTTTCAAAGGGTATCCATGCTTAGACCAAAGGGTTTGAAATTTTGAGAAAACTTCTTGATGTTTGTTTGGAATGTTTTGGAACCAAGCAAAGTATTTAACTGACTCACAAGCATTTACAATCCTAGATCAAGTGGGTACGTATTTCTTAGTAGGCTTACCAATCATCCCCATAAGAGATGATTAATCTGTGAAGATGGAATGGATAAATAGGCTATGCCAAGGAAATGTACCGTCTTGACATGCCAAGCAAAAGAGTTCCTTCCCTATTTGCTTTATTGCCTCAACCAACAACTGAACATGGTAAGTAACTTCTTGGAACTATGCTATTCCAATGCACTACCTTAAAATACGTTTCAGAAATGGACTTGGTTAGCCACTACAAACAAGGTTTTTAATGACCATATTCAGGATAAACCAGTGCTATACATGTGATGATTCACTCAATTAAGAGGCCTCCCAACCCTTAGAAATATCTAAGGTTTTTGACGTATCACATGGATACTAAGGGAGACATTCACCAGTATAGGACAACAACACTAGCTTGGTTAATGACTTTAGTCACATCAAATTATTTATATAGCGAACCAAAATGAAAGCAATGCTTGGGTTGTTCCCTCTGACAAGTTGGGAGGCAGGCCCTCTAAAGGTAACACAAACTATGAAGCTTAAAATTCTTTTCGTCACCCAAGATCGCCAAAAGGCGCAAGGGGAGAGGAAAAGTATACTTGTGTGTTTCTCTTCACCCAAGATTGCACGAAGTGCAAGGGGAGAGGATACACACAAAAATAACACACAAGAAAATCAAACACGCATTCATTTTAACCTTAGCAAGCATAATGAGTTCATTTTAAGCAACAAACTGAAGTGTTGGGATTGTTTTATTGAATTTTAAACCTAATATTACAAAATGAGGATATGTGGGTTCAGTTTTAACTAACTTCGAATGTTAATTTTAAACCCAAAAGGAAATTTAGTTCGTCCTAAAACGTGAAATAAAGCATCATCAAATGGGTTATAATTTCCCCATAAGTGTAAAAACACTTGTTACAATATATAATCAAATGATGATATGCTCCTTCACTTCGAATTTTATTGACCAAATTTGCAAAACCAGTTAGCCTCAAAAACAAAACCAGAAGTTAGTGATATGTTAAAGAGTAGATAAAAATTTAAAACACATGTCAAAATTTAGTCACTTTTTTGTTTACCAGTAAAAAAGTGTTGTTTACGAAGGCATTTCCATAATTCCAAAAAGTGTCACTCTGGCAAGAAAAAGCGTCACTCTACAACAAAACAGAGATGACGATAGTGTCACTAACTTAGAGGCACACTATTTTCAAATCTTTGATACCTTAAAAAAGTATTAGCACATAATATTTAATAAATGTTGTTGATTTAATTAAGCATTACTATACTCCCTGCAAAAGGCGTCGCTATATGGCAACGCCTAACAAAGGCATCATTGTAGCCTCCAAAGCATAACTGTATCTATAAAACCAAGAAAACAAGAATCTAAAGAGAAATTCATCAAATTCGATTAGTATGGCCCTCCTTTTAGCACCAAAATGTGACCAATGTCATAGTATAGGCTAACTACACTTGATCCATACAAATTCAAAGCATATTTAATCGCTAAGCATCAATCCTAATAAGATATTCAATATCAATAAAAATGAAGAAGCCATTAAAACTAACATTATAAAACATGAAAGTTTGAAAAACATTTATTCTAAGACATTGAAACTTATCCTATTGGGGGAGTGGTGTCGCATTGATGTGGAATGGCGACCCTTTCCCAATCCCTTGGATGATATGAGCCTTTCCAATCAATTTTATTGATTAAAATTGGTGGAAACTGATGAAAAAGATGAATGAAAACATGATAGAACCTAGATTAACATGATAAGATCTAAGATGTATGTTGTAAATGTGTGTAAATCTTTTCAAAATGTATGCAAGATTTAAAGATGCAAGTCCTAATTCCAAAATATGCTAAATGGATGCAACTAAGTTACCATGGAAGCCATTAATGGATGCTAAGCTAACAATGCATGAAAATTGATCTAAAATGCTTCTAAACATAAAACATGGATGCAAATAAGTGTGATTTTAAACAACATAAGTTTTCTCTGAAAAGGTGGATCCATTTGTCTCCAAATAGTGATCTATTTATAGGAGAGAAAATGAGAAATCAAGGGATTAGATTGAAAAGATAAATCAATGGTTAGGATGGAAAGAAGATGGAGGCATGGAACATGGATTCCCATCAAGGGTTGACAATGCAAGTTGATATTCGATCAAGGGCTCATAATCATGCAAAGAATCACACTTTCAAAACTTGCACAAGAAGTTTGTTGAAAGTTTGTTACAAGGAAGAATATTCCCTTTTTTGAATGAGTGAAGAGGGAGAATATTCTCAAAGAATATTCTCATGCAAGTGGATGAGGAAAATTAGCATTTAGAAAATTAAAAAAAAGTTTTAATGTGCAAAGGGGAGGGATATTCCATAGGAATATTCCCTTTTGGATGAATTTAAGATTTATTATTAAATAATTTATTTATTTAATAAAAAGGGTGAGATTAGGATATTTAATTAAATAACTAGGATAACTAGATTTATTTAATTAAATAAGAAGATATAAGAAGGCTAATTAAATAATTTGCATTATTTGATTAGATAGGATGAAAGGTGAATGTGATTGAGAGTGAATTAACCTAATTGGGTCAATTAGATTAATAGGTGAAAATGAGGCATTTAATTAAATAGCTAGACTAATTTAATCAAATAAGTGAAAAGAGGATGGATTTTAGGATGAAACGGTGTTAGTATATCAGATTCGAGTGTGTAGTAACATTCAAGACATTTTTAAGTGTCTATAGATGGTCTCTCCTATTGATCTTGAGGAAGTATATGTTACTATAGGGAAGTTTTAGTCTTTGGATGTTGATGAAAGTTTTTGGTACAAGAATTTTCTTTGAAGACTATTTGGGAGAATGCTTTGCATTCCTCCACCTTTGTTGATATGGTCTTACAGTTTGGGATTCAATGTTTTTGTTTTGTGGATGTTGCACTTCTATATTTTCAAGTCATCGGTGTTTCCAAGGAGGTTTTTGGTAATTGCAGTGGGCTGGTTGTTTTATTGCTTGTTAGGATTGGTTCAAAAAATGCTCCACATTTATCTGCATTTTCATTTCTACTCATATATCTTGGTGAACGTTCTCACAGTTTTTGTGTAGTGTCTCAGTTTAGTTTTCATGTATTGGAGTTTACCACAAGTTGGTTTGTTAATGTTCTATCTCTTGGTTGTGTATTTTATGCTTCTGAGATGAAGTGTTCTATTTTTTTCTGGTTTGTGGTAGTTGTTTGTGGCATGAAAGTATATGGAAGTGTTTTTGGATGTTCATGGAACATCCCTTTGTGGTTTGCACATCAATGGTTGATCTCTTAGGTGCCGCATATTATTTTGATTTGGTCTATTATGGCCAGCCTAATTGGTGTTTTGAGATTATGCAGAAGATATAAATGAAGGAAAAAATCAGTTACAATTTGAGTGCATGTGTGGTGGTGTGAGAGTATGGAATGATGCAATGAGTTATGAAAAGAAGAGCCAGATGAGCTTTAACATCTCATTCAATAGAGTGTATTGTTGACATATGTTGTAATTCAAAATCTTCATGTATCCTGCTATCAGACAATGAGTCTCTTCAGCAGGTCCTTGTATCTTGTATCTTTCCCTTGGGTTGTGTGCCTTAGCCTGCAATTCATTTATATATTTCCCTAAGGTTGTGCACCTTAGCCTATAAGTTTTTCAAGGAGCAATGTGCTTCCTTAGGTAGTGAGCCTTAAAAAAAATTATAAATTTGTAAACAGTGAGCTTCCTATATTGTGATATTTCTCACTATGGTTTTTCCCTTCTTGGGTTTCACATATATCTGGTATTATCTTTTCCATGTGTGTCCATTGCTTTATCTTTGCATTGTTGTTGATTTGTTTATGAGTTGTTGATCTTGTTAAATGTTTGAATTTGAATATTGCTGAAGGATTTAAGATCTGAGGAGATTAAGTTTTTGAAGATAATGATTCACACCCCCCCTCTCAATATTTGAGTGTGTTTAATAATTATTTGAAGGGGTATTGTAGGAAAATATATCGATTTAGATAGTATAATATTTGTAAATTAAACAAATCAATGTGTTTTTATAGAGATAATACACACAACACTATTTACCATGGAATACCCTTGAAGGGGAAAATAATAAAAATCAGTACCACTCTTCTTGTATTCATAATAAAAGACTTACAATACAATAGAGAATTATTTCATGTTATTAAAGAGATTTGCAACGTACTTCCTAGGGTAATTTTGATATCATATACTCATCTAAAAGAAACATCCCATTTCATCTCATTGCAAGTGATCAATACATAGACAAAGGGTCAACCTAAAAATTAGCTTACTAGTTTCCTAATTATTGATCCCGGGTGGGATTTCCCACAATTGGTTCTAAAAATTGACTCTGGATTTCAAATTATTCTTAAATTAATTTTATACTTAGGATGACATGCCTTTATTGAACCCACCTACACATATTAAATGTGTTCTTCAAAATATCACATAAAACAAATCCTTGAAAAAATAGTGTGCTACCTAACACGTGAAATTACACACAAAGATGAATCATAATTGCATAAAATATTATACATTTCATGCAAGGTGTACAACATATTTTTCAATATTATCCAACACATGTATACATTACATAGGGTAAAAACATAAAAAATATGAATTAGTTGCTAAAGGGAGACATTTTCATAGTAGTATTACACCACATAGCTTATATGTTCTTATTAGATTCATCAAATAATCCACAACATTCTCTAAAGTATTCACCTTCCCAATATATAACTTCTTCTTCAAATATTTATGAACAAAATGATGCTACATATTAATTTGCTTTGTTTGCATGTGAAAGGTTGAGTTCTTTGCCAAACTAATAACACTCTAACTATCATAGTGAATCCTTATTAACTCTTGCCTCAAGCCAATATTTTAATACAATATCTAAAGCAATATTTCCTCTTTATGAGTGTGATTAACTACCATACACTCAAATTTAATAGTCAAAAAAAAATCACAACCTATCTCTTTCTCATCCAACTTATCATGCCACCAAATAAGTTAAACACATAACTAGCATGGTATACCTTCTATTTTCAACATCATTGACCCAATCTACATCAAAAAAACCTTGAATATCTATTTTTATACTCAAACTAGGTCCTCCTTGGTAAAAAAAAGTTAGAAAAATTCAATTCTATAAAGACATTTGAAGACCCTTATAAATACAATTCAATGTTTTTTCCTAGATTAGACATATATTTTCTTGTGAATCCCATTTCTTGGGAAACGTTTTGTTTGGTTTGGTATAGACCATAGCATATGCATCAATCTACCAATAATAATTTTATATGGAACATGAATCATGTATCATATTTTTTTAGGTGTCTTAGGACACTATTTTATTGATAACTTAATTCCCATAGGGATAAAAATATTGACTAGCTTATAGTTTTGAATTCTATATATTTTCAACACAAATTCCAAATACTTCCTTTAACTTAACTATTTTTTTCTATTTTCTATAGCTATCATGATTTTCATGCTTAATATAAGCTTAGAAACTCTTAAATCCTTGATATCAAAATAAGGAGAAATCTAAGATTTAAGAATTTTTACCTTATCCTTATTATTTTGAATAGGAAGCATATCATCAACACAAAGAACAATGACAATTGACTAATATCCCACTTTCTTAAAATAAAATCAATAATTAAAAATTTCTTTAGCATATCCTAACTTCAAAAATTAAGTATCAAAATTATAATACCACAATCTAGAAGACCACTTCAAACTATGAAGGGATTTCTTTAACTTGTAAACTAGATTTTCTATACCTTTTTCTAAAATATTCCTAGGTCATGCCATATATATTTCCTCCTATAAATGATGATGCAAAAACATTGTCTCATCCATTTTCTCAATTTTTAGGTCATACACAACAATGGTTGATAACAAATCTAATGTACTTTAATTTTGTAAGACGAGAAAAACCTCACCAAAATCTATTCAACTTGAGAATACTTATTAGCTACCAAGCATGTCTTGCAGTTTTTAAACTTATCCTTAGAACTAAACTTCTTTTTGAAGACCAATTTACATCCAACATGTTTTCTTCCTTTATGAAACCAAGCCAAATCCCAAGTATTATTTCTCTTTAGGGAAACCATATCTTCATTCATGGACATTTTATAGCACTTAATATTATTTAATCTTTAATGTCTCATTCATAGTTCTAGGCTCCTCATCATTGATAAATAATGTAAGTAAAAAAATTAGGTGGACTATATGTATTAGGTTCTCTTCTTTATTGACTAAACCTTATCATATGTGAAGTAACAAATTCTTCTTCACCTTTAATATCCTCCTCAAGATCACCATCCTCATCTACTCCATCATGAACATCTTGTTCATTCATAGGTGCTAGTTTCTTTTTCATTAGATCTAATCACATCACCCTTCTCTCTTTATCTCTAGGTTTTTCAATAGGAAAAAGACTTGATTTATTTGGGGATTGAATCATGAATATATACAACCTTCCCTATCTTAAGATTATATGATTTTGCACCATCAATATAACTAATGGAGATTATTTATTTTCTTTGAATTCCAATTTTAACCTCTTCTTCTTGGGCATGTGTACACATGCATCACAACAAAAGCCTAAGATGCCTAAGAGAGGGATTATTTCCAATGAAAATTTATTCTAGGGTTTTATGAACAAGTATTGATGTAGGATATATATTGATGAGATAAGAAACAATACAAATTATTTATGCCCACATTTTTAAAACTAGCTTGGCCCCATTGAGATTATTCCTATACTTTTTTATTAGTTTGATATTTATCCTTTCTAAAACTCTATTTTGTTGAAAAGTGTATGAATTTTTATCCTATCTATTTATACTATTATTCTTCAAAAAAAAAATCCAAGCAACATAATTCTCCATTGTTATCCATTCTTAGAAGCTTGTTCTTTATCCTAATTTGGTTCTACAGAAGAGCCTTAAATTCTTTGAATGTAGTGAAGAAATAAAATTTTCTCTTATTAAAAATACCCATGTCTTATGGGAGAAATCATCAATAAATGATACATAAAAGAAAGGATTTCCTAATGATAGAAAGTTCATATGTTCAAGAACACCACTATGAACAAGATCAAAAAAATATTACTTGTTCTAGTAGAGCTCAAATTAAGCAATGTGATTTTGTTTCCAATTATATTTTTCATATAAATAAAAATTCAAAGAATAGTCTTCAAGTCTCTTAGCATTTCCTTTAACTTCAACACCCTAATAAAATTTTCACTAGTGTGTCCCATTCATTCATGCCACAATTTGGAAGGAATAGGGACAACAAAACTTCACATTTTTCCTTTCTATTTTTTTTTTCTATAATTTTTAGTTATCTCTTAATAAATATATTAAAATAAAATATTTCCAACATATTGAGGCATATCCTAGGAAATACTTTGAATTTTCCTTCTATCAATAGCTTCAAGGGTCATTGGGGTGACATGTATATTTATCATTTGTACAAATTACTTAGGTATCTATTGGGTGATATTTTAGAGTCTTTAAAACCTTTGAAATGTCATATGGTGACACCTTGGTTTATTTTAGATGTATAAAGTGTCACTTGGGTGATAACTCGCCTAAGGATCTTCATAGTAGACAACTTTTTGAAGCTACAAGTTGAAACATGACACTACTTTTTACAAAAAAATATAATGTTTGAGAAGAATCTAAGCTTGAATTCAATTTTCATATACCAATCGTCACCTAGAAATATATTGAATTTTTCCTTCAAAATGATTTTCCCAAGAGGCTTCTTGTTTATTCTTCTCTACCAAGGTCTCACTTAGGTGATAACTTGACACAAACCCAAACTTTTTTATAGGATAATAATTGTGAAAATTTGATAAAGTAGCTAGGAAATTATACAAAATATTGGAATGAAATTTAAAGAGTTCTAAGTTGAACCCATTTTCCAAAACCAAATTTCCTCTAACCCTTATACCACCTTCTTTAAATAAGATAACATGCATTCCTCATACATTGATAGATAATATGTTTCTTTCCAAACTTGGGATATGCAAAAAAAAATTAGAGAGAGTCTTTCTTCTTCCATCTCCAAATACAAACTTGATTTTCTTTTGATCAATAATTTCGTAAAATGAATTATCAAGAACATTTTTCCATTATCATTGTTCTCATACACAAAAAACACTTCCTATGTGGATTCACATGGAATGATGCTCTACAATCAATCAACCATGCATCATCACTTGCATGCATAATAAAATAAGTCAAGAAACATCTCTCTAAATTCTTCTTTGGATGCATTTGGTTAATAACCATCATATTCATATTTAACCTTTTCCACTTTACATTTTTCTTAATATGGCTAAATTTTCCATAATTCCAACACTTTAGCTTTGATTTACATTGATACTTAGATCTAACCTTAGGCTTAGTTCTACTTTCCCCTTCTTGTCCTTACCCTTTTCCTTTGTATGAATTCTAAAAAATAGAGAATATTTAATAGAATCCATAGATTTTTTCTAATTTATTTAAAAAAAAAGGCTCTACCAAAGAGAGTTCAATTTTGAGTTTTCACAACTAAAAAAAATCATATTAAAAATTTTGATCTCTATTTTTTAGAAGATATTGTCATTTTCCGAAATATTAAAAAATATTCACATAATACAATATAATCCCATTAAAACCTAAATCAATATAAAGCTAAAATACCCTTCTTCCCATATATCAATCAAGCTAAGAACTAGCCTTGATACAAAATTTAGGAAAATATATCAATCTAGATAAAAGAATATTTATATATTATTATATTACTAGCAATCATACCTTCATGTGCAATGGGTACTCTAAAGAAATGTGGAAGGTAGAAGAGTGATAAATGTGGTATAGTAGTGAGAATTGTAAAAGAGATAATGTATTTAAAAAATTGCTATTGAATTGAGTGCATAAAATTTGTATATAAAAGGAAATGGAGAAAGTTGTAATTTTTGGTTTTTTCTTTTGGAAATAACAAAACATAGAAAATTCTTGTACAAATTGGTTTTGGAAACCCCAGTAATTGGTTCCCTTGTACAAATGGATCTTATTTGTAATGAATTTTAACTAAATTTCTAGAGTTGATAGTATTTTTGTATAGAAGTTTCTTGTTTCTAGTTGAAACTTTGGATAATAGAAGCTCATGTGTCATGAATGGTGTAAACTTTATTGCTCCTTGTGAAAGATAAGCCATCAAAGATTTGTTCAGAGTAAACAATTATAGATCATAGACAAGCAAGCTACATTTAACAGATGATAAACTTACATGGAAATAGAAAGTTGAAAAGCAATTGAAATCTGCAAATTCAAAAGGACAATGAAAAAGGAAAAGCTCGTACAAAAGAAAGTTATATTTCACAAATGGTAAAATTCCATGGAAATTAAATGCTCAAAAGAAATTAAAATCTAGAAAAAATAAATCATTTGTAGAACTTAAAAAAGAGATACCTAGAAAAATTCAATAGCACCAGTAAAATTTTCCTGGGATAAGTTGGTTTGAGCTTGTTCTAGATTGGCATCTCCTTCCTACAACATAGAATTATTGAGAATCCCAATTTCTTTAAATGTGATTAAATTATTTTTTGTACATTAGAATTCATAACCTTACCAAAACTTATTGTAAATATTGTATTTATTGATTACATGGAACAAATGAGGAATCTCTTACTTTGCAAATGTAGCTCCAAGAAAACATTGCAATACATAAACAATATAGATTTTGAGGTTTTATTCTTGTTTGAAATTTCCAAAATAGAGAGCTAATAAGAGATATATTAGGTATCCTACAATACACAACTCAACTTCACTAAGTTCACTTCTTCTGGCATGATATTTTTTCTATGTTGTAAAAGCTAACTTCTAATACTTTTATTTTTTCAAGGTCTTTGCTTATTTGTTTAGTTCACAACCATTGAGAATATTCTAGGTTATAATCTATAAACTAATGGGATGCAACCCTTGACGAAAGTGCCCATGCAAGAAAAAAATTAAACCAAATAAGTCAATAGATTCAAGCAACTCTTGTAATCCAAAATAAGCACAACAGTTTCAACTTGGACTAGTCTCAAGTTTTTCACATGATGTAAGGGATTAATTCCTATATTCCTAATAAAATATGATGATAAATAACTCTATTATATGCCCCTTAATGGTCATAATTCCTTCTTAATTTTTTGTGTATATCTTCCTTGCTCTTTTCTTGAACAACTTGATGTATTTTTAGTTTGCTTGTGCTTTCTTTGTTTACTTTCCTCCAAATGGGATTGGTTTAGGTTGTGTTGGATTTACACAGGTTTCCTAAATGATGCTGCATAGTTGTATCCATTACATCTCTCAACCATATCTAAATACAAACAAACATTTAGAAGGGAGAGGATATTTTTTTAACATAGGATTTTTCTTTGTTTCTTTTCTAAAGTTTGAACGTTACTTGTCCCCACTTTTTAAATAAGGTAATTATGATGGAAAATAATAATACATGGTTAAAACTTTGTGTGTAATGAAGATGTATATTTCTTCTTCTTGCGCTCTTGAAAAGTATGAAATAAATATAGAACTATCTAATTATGCTTCCAAAAGTTTTATATGAGGTATTTTGTTGAGGAAAACCCACACCAACACATGCTACTGAGTTCTAAACTTTTGGGAAAAGTTTATCTTGATATTATCTTAAAAAAAGCTTGAAGCTCTTACCTTTTCTCGCATTTACCTGGATCAAATTTTATTTGTGACTAGAAGTTAAAACTAAAAAACAACATTTAATAAGTGCATCACCATTTTTCTTTTTTTAGTGGTTCATGAATTTGTAACTTTATATTATTTCATATGCTCTAGTTTCCAACTGATTTGGAAAACTGTTTCATTTTCTGTAAATTAGATGTGCAAAAACTCTATGTTTTTTATTATAGAAAAAATGGGCTTTGAAGGGGCCCCAAAACCCTTTACAAGATAAGTTGTTGCTTCATCATATAATCAAAAATAGGACAAGTAGCCAAAAAGATGCCAAAAAATAGCAAATAGATAGCCAAAAAAGGTACAAAAAACAAAAGAAAACTAAAGATTTTTTAGAATGTTCACAGCTTCAAGATCACTATCAACAATTTTCTGATTAGCATTCATAACTTCCACCACTTCATCAACAGGAACACCATTCTTTGCATTAAGCTTTGTCTTGTTGTGAGTATGAGTAGAAGGATTGGTTTCATTAGTGGTTTTATGCTACATACCACCCTCAACCACCAAGTCTTTAGTTCCAAAACTGTCCCCAAGCCACTTCCTTGCCTTCTCATTCAGAGGACACAAACCCATAGCCTCATTGCACATGCCATGTTTGCTGACCTCCACAACCTTCTACAGCTTTCCCTCCAAATTAGCAAACTTTTTTCTCATAAGAATTCTTCATTTTGAGCATTTCATCAGCAACAATCTTAAGAGTATCAAAGATCTGATTGACTTTAGCCTAAACCTTATCAATTTGATCCTGCATAATTGGCCCCATAGAAGAGGATGCCTCATTAGCATTAGTGC
Organism: Sequoia sempervirens; assembly: GCA_007258455.2. NCBI lineage: Eukaryota > Viridiplantae > Streptophyta > Pinopsida > Cupressales > Cupressaceae > Sequoia > Sequoia sempervirens. The sequence goes on along the minus strand of VDFB02000008.1, from coordinate 33,913,343 downwards.
AAGCCACTCTGACCTCGACATTAGTAGAATTCATCTCATGAAAAACCCACTTAAAAAGCTTAAATGAAGAAAGGGAGTGTTCCTTAACAAGGATGAGATAACTAGGCATAATCTCCCTCCTAAAATTAAAACCATCTTTATCAATAGCATAATCTACCTTAGAATCCTCACTAGTCGAAGCATTCTTCAAAGTTTCCTTCCCTTTCTGAGCAGAAACCTCCACCCCTTTATCGACATTCTAATCCAGCACCTAGTTCTCCATATCAGGCATGCTTCCAACTATCCCCTGCTGCTCAACCCTCTCTAAATTCCCAGGAGAGCTATGCCTCTACTGCACCTTTTTGTTCTACATATTAAGAACATGGGAGAAGCCTAACTAGCCCTTAATGATCGTAACCTCCTTGCTCAAGTTCTCCATCGCAGGCCCCTTCAACTTCTTACCACAGAAACCCTTCCCAGGATTTGAATTCAAACTAGGCTGATCAACCTCACCCTCATCACCCATATCATACTCATCAACAAAATTAAGGGAATGAGCCTTCTTTCTTTTCTTTTCATCAGCCTTTCTCTTTTTTCCTCCTGCTCCCTTCACAGCCTTCAGCTTTTGGGAGGACTTCACAATCTCAACCTCATCACCAGTAATATACTCCTCATCTTTGGAGGGAGCATGAGATTGGGGATTTTTCCTCTTCTTACCATTAGAACCAGCAATAGAATCTGACTCACCTTCCAAAGAAGCCTCCAACCTAGGGGAGTAATCCTCATCCTCGGAAATCTCCTCAAAACCAGTAACATACTCAAGATTTTTCTTTTTTCTACTAGCATTGGGTTGATCAGGGAAGATAAATGCCTTAACATAGTCAATTATCAACACAATAAGACCTTCATGGAGGATAGGGTTTTTAGGATTACATATTTAGTCCCTAATTCCAATTCCAAGAGAAACGAAGAGGTAGTATGGAAATGACACTCTTTTTATGCCTAAAATGGTTCAATAAAACAAAATGGTGCCCAAAAACAACAGAAAAGCGGCCATCCAATGTAAAGTACCTCATTAGCTCCTCCACGAAATCACTCCAAATTTCCTTAAGAGAAGAACATTGATAGCCTCCACATTTCGCCGGTTTCAACTTCCTCTGCTCATTGTGTTTGAAGACATCCATAGCCATACTAGAATCGTTCTTGTCTCTATAAAATTTCATCCCATCCATCGGTAGACCAGTAATTTCAGCAATTAATTCCTCAGTGATAGAAAATGAAAAATTTGCAAACAATCATGATAAACTTAGAAATATTGCAATGGAAAATAGGAAACCTCGATAACACAAAGGATTCCCAGCTACCCATAATCCATGTGAATTGGAAAATGTGGAAAAGAGAAATCATGAGAAAAGAGGGCCTAGTCATTCAAGCCAACACACCATATTGCCTGACCTTTCCTCTCATCAAGTTACACCTCAAGACAAGTTGCCATTCAAGGGACAAGTGACAGTAGAGCATCATTAAAAGAGCACACTCCTCAACACTTTTGAGCATCATGTTGAATAATAGAGCGAGCCTCTAGGGGTAGGATATCATGTTCACCCCACACCATTGAATCATTCACCCCATAACCAACAAACTAATCAACCAACCTCTTGCCTTCTCTATAGACATGTGAGATATGGAATTGATCAAAGGATTCCATAATGTTGATAGAATCATTAATTAGAGCCTCCACCATCAACAAAGGATAGACAACCTTTTAAGATAATTAATGATATTGAGGGAGTCACCCTCAAGCCAAACCTTTTTAAATCCTTTTGATTGTGCAAGTTTCAACCTGTGATAGGCTGCAAAAACTCTATGTTAATTGCTTTTCCAAATGAGTTATTTTCTTCCTTCTATTTGTGTGACAATTAATTGTGTCTGTACAAGTGAATTTGCATTGTAGATAGTGGTAGTGCCATATGCTAAAGTCCTTATAATTTATATAGTTAAAAAAGCATTTAATTCCAATGCATCTTACCTTGAGAATCTCAATTTGTGTTTGTTTTTCAAAAAATGTATGTGGGGGTACTCATGAAAAATTTGAGGGTCTTGATTGTGAAATTGAGGAGGTTGTTGATAAGCATACTAGTTTTGATAATCATGTTATTAAAAGTGAAGAGTGCAAGGAAGAATGTTAAGAAATCCAAATCCATATCAACTGTTAGGGTTCATTCGACATAAATACAAGGTGACAGAGTTTTATGTGCACTATGTCCTCTGAATCATATGTGCATTGTGCCCTCTGAATCACAAGCGAAAATAGATAAAAAGTATTGCTCTAGTACTGGAAAAGTGGCAAAACTTTCACCATTATGGGAGTCTACTAATTCTTACCTAAAGCAAGTGAATTTGCAAGAGTCGTAGTTAAACAAGAGGTACTTTTAAGATTCATTACTTACAAAGCTAGCATGCTTTAGAATGGAAACATGTGAATTTATTAGATTTATTTTATTTGTTTCATTGGAGTATTATTACTAGGAATTTTCAAACATAATACTTATTTGTTTACAGCAGGGAAAACTTTAGTGGCGAATCTTCGCCAATTGGCGAATTCTAGGAATCGACCAAGTTGAAATTGGCGAATTTCTCGCACCCAACAGGGTGTCCAAATCACCCAGATTTTTTCGAACTATAGGTCCAATGCATGTCCATTCGCCAATGAGTTTTTTTTATGAGGCATATTTAAGCAACAAATTCGCCATTGTCAAACTACGCGTTTCAATTGGACTGACTAATATTTTTTCCTGGAATCCTAAAAGCATTTAATAAATCACCTACATATTTGCCAATACTATTAATACAACATTATATCAGGACCCATTTTTCCAATTAAAATTTACAAATAGTTGCTTATCAAGACCCATTTCGCTAATTAAAGTTTATAAATAGTTGCTTATGAGGACCTATTTCGCCAATAACATTAAAAAATAATTACATTTAAGGACACATTTTGCCTTGAAAATTACAACGTATCGTTGTATATGCACGTGGGATTCGCCAAATTTTTAATATACCATTTAAAAATCCCACGGAATTCGCCAAATATGGAATCATGGATTGATATAAATACAATCGAAAGTGTCATTTATTCTTACACATTTTTTTCAGTTCTGAGGTTCTACTTCTTGATTCGGAAGTCAGCGAAAGCCAAAAACGTAGACTTAAAGGTGAGTGATCATTTCTTCATAGTGTTATTAGTTATAATAATAATTTTTCTTTATCTCTTTTCCATTCTTGCTTCAATCTTAAAGATGATATTGAGTATGGAATGGGATCTATATTATTATTCTCTGTCCTTAAACAAGAAGATATTTTTTCCAATTTTTATTCAAAATTTCAAAGTGAGTGATGAATATGTCGAGTGAATCAGAGATCAATATGTCGAGCAACACGAGTAGCAAGGGTAAGGCTCCTGCCACTCCTCAAGGTGGTGAAGAGACTCCTGCTGCTCCTCAGATTCCTACCACTCCTCAGGGTGGTAAGGCTCTTGCTGCTCCTCAAACTCCTACTGGTCCTTAGGGTGGTGAAGAGACTCATGCCGCTCCTCAGGGTGGTGAAGAGATTGTGAGGCCATCAAAATGCCAAAAACTTTGACGTACCATACAATCTTACTTTGGAATTGCCAAAGATTCTGATCCATTAGGTCAATATGGAGCTACATCATCAACTCTTCCACCAAATATTGGTAGCATTCACAATACCTCACCGCCACCAGAAGGTCAAGTTGAGATTGTCATTGATTTAAATCAAAATGTATCAAATTAGGATGGCAATACCATAGAAGATGTTCCAAGGGATACCATGGGCCTGGTTAGCCATAATGAGATAATTGACGTGGATGAGGATGATTATGTTGGTAGCAAGAAAAGAAGAAGCAAATAAAAAATGGGGCACGAGTGGGAAATGACAAGTAATTTTCAACTTTCTTGGTTGTCAAAGTACTGATTCATGGTACCAGTGGGGATTGAAAATGCAAATGATATTGAAAGGAAACATAGGCCAAATGTAAGATTTGTAGTTGGAAATGTGGAAGAGACAAGAAATTGCAACTAAAGATTGACACTATAGAAAATCATACCGGTAAAGTTTATGAAAAACAAATCATATATGGAAAGGAACAATTAGTCGTATGATGGAAATCAAAGGAAGAATGTCTTCATGTTAGGTATGTCGTGGATTATGAAGAGCATGAAAAAAGAATGTTGAACATTGTTGCATGTAAAGGTACACTTGAGGCTCAATTTGGAAAAGCAATGGAAGCAACAAATATGTCAAAAACTATTCAGATGAGTGTTGTTTTTCATATTTTTTCCATAGGGCATCCTATGACAGACTACCCAGAATATTCTGGTTTATTATCTTTTTTAAATGTTCCTCACTATCCCTTGTCACATTGGTCAGTAAATGCTAGATGGGAATGGGCAAACTGTCTTGTTGCAGTTGAAAAGGAAGATTTAAAGGGGAAAGTAAAAGAGTCAAATTTCATTGCATTATCTTTAGATGAAGTTACTGCAGTAGAAAATACTTCTTGAGTCTATATGCATTTTTATATTCTAGAACAACATGTTCACCAAGCTCATCTTCTTTGTGTTCATAAAATGAAGGACAGTTCAACATCGTAAAATATATTTGAACTAGTCAAGAAATACTTGAATGAAATTGCAGGTATGGATGAGTTGACAATTGCCAAAAAGTTTGTGTGTGTAGGAGTTGATGGAGCTACAGTGATGCAATGTCAAAGGACCGGTGTTTGCACAAAGTTACAAACTACTTGTGCACCATACATGCTTGGCATTCACTGCATGGCCCACATAATGAATTTAGCATTCAAAATTGTAAACAAGTTTCCTATAGTATCAAAAGTTGAAAATCTAGTCCGCAAGATCCACGCATACTTTTGCCGAAGTCCCAAACATTTCGCAGAATTTCAAAATTTTGCAAAGGGAATAACACTAGGAAACAAGCTTCTCAAGGATGTCGATACCAGATGGATCTCCCTACATGGACTAGTGCAACAAGTTCTTTCAGAATATAAATCCTTGATTGGAGTGATGTACGAGCATTGTAGCACGGTAGACAAAGCTCTTGACCTCTTATGTAGGTTAAGCGATATAGAGACACTCTTGACTTTAGCTAGTCTTCTCCCCATGCTGGATGAGATGAACAATCTTGTGAAGAAATCCCAAGACATAACTATGTATATTAATGAATATTCCAATCTACGTGAACATACATGCTTGGCCCTCAATCATCTATATCTAGAGCTAACACAAGATGGCCCAAATTATTTCATGTGGCAAAAAATTACTAATTTGAATAATCCTAATAATTATTTACAATTTAATGAAAACGGGCACTCATGTATCTATGTACATGGATATGAGATACCAATGTACCATTGTAAGACAACCAGGCGCTCTAGTAAAGAAGTAGCTATTAAGGATGAAGATTTTAAAGGAATTGTTAAATTTGTTGGTGATAATTTGAAGGAAATTGCAAAATCTCTTTCCTCAGAGATACGTGAAAGATTCCATCAAGATGAAATACTTGAAGCCATGGATATTGTGTATCCTCAATTTTGGGAAAACTGAGAGAACCCAAAATATTTTCATGATCAAGTAAAAATCTTGATTGAACAATTTTTTGAAAATTGTAACATATGATGAGCAAAAAATAGAAGGAATTTTAAATGAAGCTAAGCTTAGAAAATAATCTAGGAGATTTGCAACAACAATGAGGGACCAGTATAAATCCATGGGCAAGGAGAAGGTCTTTGAACTGGGATCAATAAAAAAGGTTTGGACAAACTTAGGACAGAGTGAAATATTGTGTGGTTCGATATCAGAATATTTCAAACTTGCTGATTTATGCCAAACAATGATATTGGGGTTGGTGGAGGATGAGAGAGTTTTTAGTACATTGGGGTTTTTGAAATCAAAGTTAAGAAGCAAACTAGACAAGAATTTGGAAAATTGCTTGAGGTTGAAAGGAACTTCCTATAATGTCTTTAATTTTCCTTTTGAAAGGGAACTCACAATCTGGAGGTCCACATGTGAAAGAAGAAGGACCGGGTTATGCAACACTCCAATTCCAAACACTGGTACTTTTTTTCAGTGGCAGTGGCAGTACGATTGGGACGGATGAAATTGACACAAATCACACAATGAATGTTGAATTTGAGACATAGGCCAAAGAAAATGAAGAACAGACTTGGAATCAAATTCAAGATGACTCTTTTACTTTATTTGATGATGAACGTCAGTTTGAGGACCCTGACTTCATTTGGGTAATGGAAGATAATTAGCAACTTTTAGGTATTTATACTGCACTTCATGGATCAATTTCCATTGTTCCATACTGTAGTTGATGATATTTTATATTGTATTCAATAAAATTGTGAATCATTGCACTTGATGATATTTTATTTTATATTGCACTTCATGAATCATATTCCAAAGTCAAACTATAGTTGATGATATTTTATGTTGTATTCCATGAAATTGTGATATTTTATATTTTATATTAGTCTGTACATAGCATTCAATGAGGTGTCAGATGACGACACCTTTGAAAGGAAAGATAAGTCCATAATGTCGCGTGGTCACTGAAACTTGGAACCTTAGAACCAAAGTCTGAAGTTTTGAAGTTTTCGAAACCTCCAACCCATCAACTAGAAAGATGACCAAGAAAGACTTGCAACTCAACAAAGTGAACCATCAACCAAGTTAGGGAATTGGGAAGTTATGAAAATTTAGAACTCCGCGACAAGGTTATAAAACTCTGAGGACTAGCAACTAAGCTTGTTTTTCTCTCTTATTTTGAGTCTATCGTCTCTCCAGCTGTAACATTTTACATGAATTATTAATGAAATCTAATGAATGATCTTTCATTAATCTTCTTTGTCATTAATATTATGCAATATGCATTGATGTATGTTTTAATTATGACTATGGTTTAATGAACCAGTTAAAGTACCTTGATTAAATCATTAAAGCATGAATTCATATAATTTTTTAGTGGATCTGCTAAGTAGTCATGGAGATTGAGTATTGATGTGTGAATTGTAATGCAATTTCACTGAGATTATGGATACCTGGAATTAAAATCACCTTATAGTTCATACTTCATATTTTAATTGTGTTAAAAGTAAAACTTGAGCATGTACTCAGTGATTCATCACTCAACTCAATGCTTATTAGATTAATAACATATTAACAATAGTATTAGTAGCATATACAACAATGAACATCAACAATCATTTAAAGTGTATCTAGAAGTTGAAACCACTACTAGAATTTTTCTTCAAATGATATAATAAATAATACAGATAATTGAATATCAACACATTACTAAAATTTGAATTTGAGCTTTTAAATTGATTATCACATGAAGGAATACATAGAGGCATTGGCAATGCAAAATCTTGCTCAAAGACAACTCTTCATAGAGCTGAGTTGGAACTTGGAAACTCATATTATCAAAAATTAAATCACTGCATCACCTTTTCTAGCAACTTCCACTCTTTAGGTGTTGGAATTGTCATTTGTTCTAACTAATGCTATTTTACTTGAAGATTTGTTAACAATTCATGATTCAAATTGGAAATTGTCTTGGATTCTTCAGTCAATTTTGCATTCAGGGTTAGCAATGGTTTGATGGAATCCAAATAGGTCACCACATCTGGGTTCTGAGGAAACTGGTCCAAATCAATCTTCCTTGCATCCTCCATCTTCTTTCTGAAATCATTCTTTCCAATGAATCATTCATTTGTGTCAAAATCCTTTAGCAAACCAAGCTCTATGAAGTTCCCTACCTTTTTATCCACCTTCTTCATCTTGTCTACAACCAAATGAAAATATTCATCTGTTTCACGCATTCTCAAACACTTTTCAATGATAGATAACAATGTCATTGATGTAGCAAGCCGATTAGTAATCCCTTTTGATTTCAAAAAAATGTCACTAGCTTTGTAGACTGTTTGTTGAATTTGATTTGTTCATTTCTCTAATGCCAACACATTTTTTTTTGTCCATTAAATATTTGTTGAGCTTATTATGATGTTGTCTGATAGCATCAATCAAATGAAACATGTCACACAAATGATCAATCCCCTGCATTATTTCATCCCAGACCTTTTGCTTCATATGCCTCATTGTTTCTCTACAAAATGCAGATAACTTATTTTGACAAGACTAAATTTATTTTTTTGCTTCCATTAGCTCTGCCTCCAATCTTTCATTTCTTTTTCTCTCCTTCTCCAACTTTTTCTCCCACTGTGCATTTCCATTTGCAATGCTTAGTCTTATTTTTTTTGAAGTGGATATTTCCTCATCATATTTCTTGTTGGTCTCATCTAGCCTTTGCTTCAATTCATTCATTGCAGTCTCATTCTGCTTATCCTCTTTGCTTTTTGATGTAGAGGCAGATTTTTTAACTCTTTTTTGTAATTCATTGCTCTTGTTATATGTTGCTTTCCTCTTTGCTTTCTCATTTGCAGGTCTTCCTGTAACTTTTCAATTTGAGTCTGCAACTTTTTTTCTCTCTATCTTGCTTTAGCAATGATGTGTACACCAATTCATTGTTCTTCTTTGATACATTAATTTTGTCAGTATTTCTAAGTCCAAAAAAATCCAATTGAAAATTGTTCACCTCAAATTCAGATGGACCCATCTGATTTGTTGCTTTGTTTTGAACTATGTGAACAAGAATTGTGTACTCCATGATTTCTTTACTTGTGTCAAATGTGGGTAATACCATGGTTGTTGTAGGATCTGAAGTTAGAGCAAACACACTCTCCATCAGTTGCTTCTTTTCTTTTTTATTCACTTTTGGTTTCTTTTTAAACTCTTCAATGTAATCAAAACTCGGGGATGCAGGAACAATGGAATGCTTGAATGACAAAGGAATAGGAGTACTTGCAGTTGCTAATGATGTTGCAGCTAGACTAACTAGCATTGGGGGAGAGCCTAGAAATAACTCCTTTGTGATGGATCCATTGGTAGTGTGACTTGTAGTTGGACTTGTCAAAATCCTTTGCCTCCTTTGTATGCCTTGATCACCTAGTGTTTCTGTGGTATATTGTGTTGTTGTCCTCTTGTGTGTAATTTGTTGTTGTAGCACATTTTGACCACTACTAGTACTACTATCCATACCATCACCACCAGAGGCATTTCCAGTTGCACTAAGCCCTCCACCATGGGCATGTCCTAGTTGTGATTGTGTCTGACCATGAGGATGAGGATTTGAAGCTCTAACAAATTGACCTATATACCATAGGTATACTTTTTCACCTCCAACCCCAAGGCCAGATTTATCAACTAGTTTTCTATGCTCTATATCTATTACCATCCAAGGGCCTTATCTTTGGGACCCCAAAGGACCACCTTCATAACCCATTTTTTCAGCTATGGTTGCTCCTATAGTAAATGCTTCTTTTGTGGCCTCACTTAAACCAAGTTTGAAATTGACATGGCTTTCTTCTTCCTTATCATCATCACTTTCTCCATCTTCTCATTCATTTGGATGCTCTATATTCCATAATTTTCTAAACTCAAGATCTTCTTCGTTATCTTCATACTCTGCAAGAGCTCTTGGATCACCTAGCTCCTTCCTCATAGACCAAAAGGCAGTAATTTTTTATCGTGACCAATTTTTTTCTGTAACTTCCTTCTCTAGAGAATCTGGCATTTTTACTCTACTAGATGCTGTATACATCCAAAACTGGTCTGGAGAATATTAATTAAATATTGATTATTTAATTAATATTCGTCTACTATATAAATAAATTGTAAATTTATTTACATAGTTTGTATTTTCTTAATTCTTATTTTTTTAAACCACCTTCTTCATGTTTTAATTAAAATAAACAAATCTAACTAATTTGTTTTATTATGATTAATTCCCTCTCATTAAATTTGAATTTTTAAATTCAAATTTGTCACATTTCTACATAATCTTCTAACTTCCTTCCACCTCATCCTCCAACTCACCATGTGTCACATGAAAATAATTATTCTTATTTTCTAAAATGGATATTTTCTCTCAAAAATTTTAACCAACTTCAAGACACATGGCTTCCTCCTTCAATTGATTCCCTTCTACACTTGGCAAGCTTGTTATACTAAAGGGAACAATTGCCTTGTTTTCTCCATCCTTCTCATTCCTCACTGTCGGTTCCTCCAGATCGAATCTTAATCGTTCATTACTACCAACTCACCTGATGCCTTGGTGAAATCTATAAATTGAGGGCCATTTACAATTTTTTCATAAGGAGCATTTGCATAACATTACTCTGTAGGAATTCATTCAGCATTTTGAGAGCTTATTTTGCATTTTTAATTCAACATTTAGAATAGATTACCAATTATATTAGAATCATGGCTCCTTTAGATGTTTATTAGCTTGTTTTAATTCAGCATTTAGAATCATTTGCATATCACTTTCATTAGTTTAATCCTATTTCACATCATTTCCATATCACTTTGTATACAACAATTCATTCATCATGTCATTCAATCACATTATCCAATTGAATCCTTTGATCATGTAGTTGTAGACTTAGATTTTGCATTATAGTTTAGGCTACTCATTTCTTAGGTGGAATCCTAGTGAATTAGTGCACAATTAATATCTGAGAGCACAATTACTAGGATATTTAAGAATAGAGGAAGATGGAATATTTTTAAGGAATCATGTTATTAAATTATGCTTTTGTTAATTTAAATTTCCTTACTATAATACATTGCATCTAATTGTGTGTTATTTTTTGATATAACTCGCATATTTTCTTACACACAGATGGTTTATGACTTTTTTCATAAAAAATGTTGTACCTCCTAATTGTCTTTCGATGCAATGCTATAATTTCTGATAACAATTGTTCAAAAGAAATACCATTCTCAACAACACTTTTCTCCATTGCTACTTTGACTTCATCCCAAGAATCCTTGTTTCTCAAGATTTCAAGCAAGGGTTTACTTTGATGTTGAATTCTACTTCCAACATTCTTATTGAGCACAATCATTGATTTAATGGTGTCACAAGGATCATACTACCAGTGACAAATAACATCAAAATAAATAAAAAATCAAAAGATCATGTGCCACACTAAATGCTTTTCTCTCTAATGTGATCCCTCCACATGAAAAAGGTAAAGAAGGAAATAAAGTCTTCTTCCCCTTACCGCTAAATTGTCTTTCAGCAGTACTTTGCATCTGCCTTACATATTCCAAAGCAAAAACCCTTTGTCACATGTATTGGAAGTTTGTATGGTTGTACTTCTGATCCATAAAATCTTAGCACAATATATTCTTCCATTAAGTACCAATCAACCAATTGTATTTATTTTCCTAGTTGAATGCAGTTTCTAAATTACATAGGCAATCTAGGCATTGGAGTATTTGTAATTGCTTGATGCAATGGAGCCAAAAATTAGTCTACAAAATGACTGTAGTTCCTTCAAGAATCATGAAACCTTATAACAGTGGTTCATTCATATATTGGAGCCATTTTCTTTTGCTCGGGATTACTATTACCATAGGGCTGAATTTGAAGATTGTTGGTTTGAAACATTCCTCTGAATTTGAATAGAAAAAGATAGCACAAGTAGGTTGTGAACCTAAATGTCTTGGTGGAACCTCCATTAATCATTAAAAAATGTTTATGCATGGATTCTACAATGTTCTCAAGAAAATTATATTTGACATGTGGAACACCATAATGGATATTATACACCATTTCAAGGAGGCATGCACCCCCTTCCAAATTGCTATCCAATCCGAGGCAAAATGCTAGCATGGAAATAGTATCCTGAACCCATGGTCTAAAAATATCCAAATCATAAGGAGGCTTATGATCACCTTTCAATTTGTTTCTATCCTGAACTATTATATTTAAGAAATAAGTTTTCTCCATTTCATCCACTGCTTCATAGTCACTAGCAAGCTTTTCTAGGTCAATGTGGAAATTTCCAAATTCTTCGGTTGTAAACCCCAAGGCCAACACTTTTCCAAGTATTTCTACATTAATGGATAAAAATTCTTCTTTGCTATCTTTATTAACAATTGCTCTTTTGTTATCATCATAATTTAGGGCACATACCATGATAAATTATGGGCAAGGGAAAACCTCATGTAACATCATGCACCCTAATCCAGTTACCCATGGTGCACTGATACTATTAACTTGAATTTGCTTTGTAGCCTTATTCTCAGATGAAAATCTAAGTTCTGAGGTATTCCTACCATAGGCTTCAATATCATAAATATCATGGTATTCATCTGTGAAAGCTGGGGTTTTAAGCAATTTTGCATAATGTATTTTTTTATCCAACATTGCTCTAGTGGTACTGGTGGTAGACATGTTGATACAATAAACAATGTGAAATTTGTGAATTCCCTATTAGTCCTTAACTTTTTTTAATTTTTAAGCCTCTTAACCCTAAACCTAAACTTCAAAGTTTGACAAAATAAGATTTTAAGAAACGTCAAACGATGAAACGTAGCCATAGGAATTCTTTAACTTACCCAGATTTTGAATTTTGATTCTTGAAGTTGAAATTGGGTTGAAACTTGAAACTGGGTTACTGGAATGGCTTTGTTGGAAGTGGAACTATGGAGCCCAGAACAAGGTGGTGCACTGCAATGAGAAAATTGAAGACTGAAATCTCCCCGTGTGCTGACCCTCTAACTTCAAACTAAAATCACTTAGCAATAGAAGGTGTTGTTTTTTTTAATATTAAAGTGAATGACACTGAAACGTCTACTCGTTACTTAAGGACTACACAATACACAATTAGGTAGTACAATGTACATGGCTGACAACATTTAAAACAAGTCATTAATGATTTACTCCTACGTTGATAACAAATTCTAAACCGTTGATCTTTATTAATCTAACGGTTATAGGGTGATTTTGGAGGTTTAAGTTCACAAGCGTAGCGCTCTATGCATTTCATTCCGGAATGCAAGTATAACCATACATAAAATGTTCATCGAACAGTTGAGTAATTTATGATATAAATAATAAACGTAAAACATGTGTTTTAAATTTGCTTTAAACTTTAATGCATTAGGATTGACATCAAGGCCAATGGGCCAGAAACTTAACATTGCAAAGGCCTTAATAAAATGAATTACTATGTCACATTAATAGCACATTACACAACAATTAATAGCACTTAACTTGCAAAGGACTTAATAAAATGAATTGCAATGTCACATTAATAGCACAACCATTTATTTTATTACAACTGAATTACAATGTCACATTATTACATAGTACAAATACAAATGTAAGCGCAAGTGCCAAGCTTCTACTGGACCACTGGTGAAAATTTGAAAATGTAAATGTGATACATGTATCTTTGAAAATAAATGGAACTTGCTGGGTCAACCATGAGCTTTGAAAATAAACACATGGGACTTGCCGGGTCAGCCATGGGCTTTGACAATAAATGCATGGGGAAAGGGGGCCCAATCAAACTGGGGAAATGGGAGCTGTGAAGATACAAAATGTACTTAGCCCCTTTTAGAACCAAATTCATGTAGAAGATGAGGGGTTGTAAAATTGCTCCCACACAGAAGATGAGCACTGAAAATAAATGCATGGGGCTTGCCTGGTAGGCCATGGTGTCTCAAAATAAATGCAAGAGACTCTCCTGGCCAACCATGCAGACAATGAGGGGTAGTAAAACTACTCCCATGTAGAAGATGAGCACTGAAATTAAATGCATGGGAATTGCCTAGGAAACCATGTAGATGATGAGGGGTGGTAAAACTGCTCCCATCTTCTACTTGCAGCTTCCATGCACTAGGATAACACTTATCTCCATCAAAGCTCCTCATCCTGGTTCAAAACTTGTCTGAGAAGTCAGGTGAACCAAATCAACTTCTTTCCAATTCCACCCATTCTGAATTTGAACGAAATTGGTCTTTTACTCTATAACTACATAGCTAGAGGCAGGAGAATTTAGAGCATCCCCAATAATACTGATGGGCAAGGTCGTTGATGTCACAACTTGCATCATTTAATTAATTCTTTTATCGAACCGGGTGTGTCTCAGAGCAATATGCAATAAGGATAGTTGTCACAGATTCTTTTGGGGGATTTTCACTATAAATAGCGACTTCAGGTATCATTTTTCCTACTTCATGAGCTTTCAGGAGCTCTTGGGAGCTCTTCAGGAGATAAACTGTAGCGACTGATTTCTAAGATTTAAATCTATTTTAACTTCTAATTTAAAATCTTGTTGACTTAATTCTAACTTTATTGACTTCGATTTAGACCAATTCATAGAGACAATTAATGATTACTTTAATTCCTAATCTAAAACATGAAATTCAAATTAATTCTATTTTGCTTCAAAAGAAATCCATAACTTAATTACTGGAAAGTAAACACTAATTTAAGAGCAGGAATGAATTGCAGGAAAATGGTGATTATTCTAAAAAGCATAAAGACTAATCTCCATGAACAGATTATGAACATACTTCAACTCCATCTTTCCATAAATTTCTAACATTGCTTTAATGAAACTCAACAAACAAACATCAAGTTTAATCGATTCTAACAACATCTAAATATAATTTATCTAAGAAACTTGTTAACGGTTCTAATGGTTCAATTCAACATTTCTAATAAATAAATCTAACCATTCTAACAATTCAATGTTAACCATAATAAACTAAAACTTTGAAATGTAATTGTAAACATAAGTAATTATCCAATTTTAACATTTACCAAGGTAGAAGATGATTTCAACAATTGAACAATTCAAAATCAGTTTCTACTACAGATTTAATATTAATGAATCAGAAAATAATAACACTTAACAAAAATACCATAAGATCATTCCAAAGTTGAGCAGGCCCTGCTCTTCCTCAAGTAAGATCCTTTAACACAGTGAATTGATTAACTTCTTATTTTCCTTCTCATTGAACAAAAGTAGAACAAAAAACAAAGTATTGCTTGTGATTACAAAAATTCTGATTGAAAATTATCTAACTCCTAACTAAGACTAAAATATGGATATTTATAAAATATCCTTATTAGCTTCTAACATGGTGTTAACTGCCAAAACTTAAGGCGACCAACTACAAATTACAAAATGAAACTAAAAATAGAACTGAAGTGGACTAAGGAGGACTATGCCAGAACTACGCTAGATTGGCGCAAGAAGTAAAAGTTTCTCAACCAACTATGAAGAAGTTGATTCAGACTTTGAGTGACTCATCATCCAGCAGGGCCCATCTATGGCATAGTCATTCCTCATGATTAAATAGAGAGTTTAACCATCTCATCAACCTTTAAGATACCCTATTAAAAACCCTTATGAAAAGGACAACAATCATGGTAATAAAGATCAATGCAGCATAATTATCTCATCCAAAGTCATCATAAAGCAACACACTTAACATAAGCTATTACTTCCAAAATATTTGCTAATTTAGCTAAACATAAATTAAAATAAGCAAATATGTTAATCTATTGTCTACCGCCAGTCATGTCAATTAACAATAACAACAAGTATTTTTAAACATAAAAAGCCTTAAATGAAAGTATTTTATATCTCCCATCAAATACCGCATCATCTTCTTCCTAAATCCTTATTAAGTTATTAACCCTACAAAATGAAAACTCTTATGACAATTAAACAAATAATTTTAGTTGTGCTCACTATCCTTATTTATGGGCCAAAAGTGTCGCCAAAAGTGTCACTACCAGCCTGGTCCCTTGTACACCTCACACGTGTCACATGTTAGGTTGTGTATAGTTACTATTGGCTAGTAATAATTGTGATTCACACAAACTAAAAATCCAACTTAATCGATACCTCAAGCTGGCTACATGCAAAGTTGCAAACTGTACCTCAAGCTGACAAGCTGTCAATTGTCAAAGTCGGCAATGCCACGCAATTTGTTGATTGTCAAAATCACTCAATTATTGACATCATCATCTACGATTCTATAGTACATCATGTAATTTTTAATATAAAGCTATCCAATCAATCACTCTGGCTATTCATATGGCATTAATCCACGTCGCTATCCAGTGCCACAGCCAAATTGAGAATTTCAATAGAATAAATGAAAGGTACAGTACTTCAACACATTGAAAAAGAGAATTAAATGTCTTGTTTTACCTTAATCATTATCAATGTCCACTAATAAGTCACAATAAATTCACTTAGTTATGATCAAAACTATATGTTGATAATTACTATTAGTTTTAAAAGCCACATTTAACATTTTTATATTGATCAAAGCAAAAGGGACTTACAAGAATGGAGCCACAAAAAGCATTTTAATTTAAGTAGCTATTGCTAAAGACTGAAGTACATAGTACATAACCAGCGTGGCCAAAAAGCCACTAACCATGACAAAAAACCAGTCACAAAGTACATATTACAAAAACCTTAGAACTATTACATTGTACAATAAAATATAGACATGTGACACATCACATAATTTATTACTATATTTTTTGTAACATTAGCTGAGACCATCAACTGGTTGTTTGAGTAGAATGTGAATTGAATTTAACAAATTAATAGCAGAGAAGAAATTCAAATCACCCAAAACCTTCCTCCAAAACTTCAAACTCTTTAATGATTCAGTTTTAGTATCACATAGCAGACCCCATCTCATATTAACCAAGGCAAGAGCCTATGCTATAGAAGCATTCAATTCCACTTTCTTGAAGATTCCACCAACAAGCGCTAACCGACTTTCAAAATTGTAATGCTCCAGTGCCAACTCCAACGAAGAAATAGAGTAAATGAAAGGTTGCAAATAACATATTTCCAGTGTCTTCACCAAATATTTATCGAGCAAAATGTCCATGCAATTGGACAAGAAATCCGAAACTACCTCAGAATATAGAGCATGAGAGTTGTTCTGAAGCCATTCCCTACCCACAATTATTCTTATAGCATCCTCAACCTACACACGAGGAATTGTAAAAACCATACCCAACTTTCGTCTGTCGTATGCATTGTCCCTTCTTTTCTCCCAAAAACATTTGGGTAGCATGACACACCATGAAGACTCCATAATATCTCAGTTAAATTGAGAATAGAGAAGAAATAAATCAATGCCAAATATATTATAAATGATATGAAGAACATCAAGTTGGTGAAGTATATATAGAAGTTAGCACGAACACAATTAGTATGACATAACACTTTTCATTTTTAAATTCACCACTATCATTGATGTGAAAATTAGCATTTATTTCAACACTTGAATCCTTATAAACAAGTGCTTAAAAGGTATGCCCACGACAGATGACAAGATGGTTGCATAGTGCACATGCAAATAAACTATAAAGTTATTTTTAAAAATGGGACATTGCTAGGTTGATGAGACTCGACCCTTAGGATTAAAGAGTTAAGATTTAAGGCTTTGTCATAAAATATTTTTGTTTGACTTAGGAAATATTAAACAGTAAACAAGAGCACGATGATCAATAGACCTAAATAATTAATAAAATATCAACCATTGATTTCTAAAAATCTAATGATTCTAGTGTTATTCCGAAGGTTTCAGCTCGCAAGTCTAGTGCTTCAAGGATTTACTTCTGGAATGCATCTATAGCCGTCAATCGAAAATTCATCGAACAGTCCCTCTTTTAAAATAAACTTTATGCACGTGCATAATTTAAAATGGGGACATCACTAGGTTGACAAGACTCGACCCTCAGGATTAAAGAGTTAATATTTAAGGCTTTGTCATAAAATATTTTGTTTTGACTTAGGCAATATTAAATGATAAACAAGGTTACAAGAGCACGATGACTGACATACCTAAATAATTAATAAAATATCAACCATTGATTCCTAAAACTCTAATGGTTCTAGTGTTATTCCAGAGGTTTCAATTCACAAGTCTAATACTTCAAGGATTTACTTCTAGAATGCAACTATAGTCATCCATCGAAAATTCATCGAATAGTCCTTCTTTTAAAACAAACTTTATGCATGTGCATAATTTAAAATGGGGACATCGCTAGGTTGACAAGACTTGACCCTCAGGATTAAAGAGTTAAGATTTAAGGATTTTTCATAAAATATTTTGGTCTGACTTAGGCAATATTAAATGGTAAATAAGAGCACAATGACCGACAGACCTAAATAATTAATAAAATCTCAACCATTGATTTCTAAAAATCTAACGGTTCTAGTGTAATTCTGAAGGTTTCAATTCGCAAATCTAGTGCTTGAGATATATACTTCCAGAATGAAACTACAATTGTCCATTGAAAATTCATCAAATGGTCGTGGTCCATGATGTCACGTGGTCACTGAAATTTGGAACCTTAGAACCAAAGTTTGAAGTTTCAAAGTTTTCAAAACCTCTGACCCACCGACTACAAAGATGACCAAGAAAGACTTGAAACTAAGGTTAGGAAAAGCACCAAAACCCTGACTTTGGTGAATTAAGATAGGAAAGGTGGCAAGGACGGTGCATTTATGAAGTGAAGATCACATGAAGATTTTAGCAAGTGGACATGATTGGAGGATCGATGGGGAATTAAGATCGATACGTGCGGAGTTTGGAAAATTATCACCTCTCGGCCCTCGATTAGCGAAGTTAATAATAGAGTTTGGCATGGAGAAGAAGGCACACAAAAAGTCTAGAAGAGTGGTGGTGGTGGTGGTGTAGCTACAATAGTTTTCAAATGCAGGCCAACTTCACTCTGCGTTCGAGGAGGCAATTAAACCCGTTTTATGGTGAAGCTTTTGACCAAAGATTAATGGGTATGTTTTTATTCATTGATGGGAGGTTGGTACAAAGTGTGCAGATGATTTTGGGGAAATCCTTTGGAAATCTGAGGCATAGATATAGGACTAACATGGATGTATACTCCTTGATTATAGCATGGGGTTTGGACCTGGGGGAATCGACAAGCACAGTGAGAGAAGTGATGGAGATGATTGTGCATAAAGATTTCTTGGAAGGATTAGAATCAATACTTGAATGGGCAATTCCAGGTGAAGGTTTCGACATCCGGGGAGGCTTTGAAAATGTGGAATTGGAAGGGACAGAAGGATGCATCCCTTTTGTGTGTTGGACAGAGGATGAGATTAAAAATTAATGTAGGGAAGAAGCAAAGTTAGGCTGGAAAGCATTGAAGCTCTTTATAGAGCTGATGAAGGTGGAAGCAATTATAGCACAAGCGAAAGCGGAGGCAGAGCGCATGGAAGCACAGGAAAAAGCGAAGGAAAAGTGTATGAAAAAAAAGGATAGAATGTGAGGAAGCGAAAGATGAAAGGAAAAGCAACAAGGAAATTTGGTTATGAAACAGATAGCACTAGTTGAATTTGTAGTTTTTGTAGGGTTTTTGCAAAATTAATGCAAGACTAGTACTAAATTTTTGGCTTGTTGGGGGTTGAACCCTATTATGGTTGTATAGTGTGAATAGTAGGTACTAGAAAGGATAAAAGAACAATTGAAAATATTGTTGAAATATGTAAGGTAGATATAGATAGTTGTGGAACTAGTTTTAGTTGGGCAAGGTTACTTTTTTTGTTATCAAGCATGTTAAGATGCTTTTTTGAAAAAACTGTTATAGTTGTAGGTGATTTTTGGATGGTTGATGAAAACAATGAGGCAAATAATCTCTATTTTCATGCAATACAAAATCCTATTACCGACCAAAAAAAAAAAATCTAACAGTTCTAGTGTTATACTAGAGTTTTCAATTCGCAAGTCTATTGCTTCAGAGATTTACTTCCAGAATGCAACTACAACTGTCCATCGACAATTCATCAAACTGTCGTGGTTAGATTGATTTGCACTAACACTTCACCACTGCATTTTTTTATCAGTTTGATATTATGTTTAATTCGCCAATGTTTTTTTCTTAATCATTTGAAAATAGGTTTAATTCGCCAATGAATTTTATTTTTTAGTTTGAAAAAAAGTTTTAATCACCAACAAAATTATTTTTTCTATTTTGAAAACAGGTTTAATTCACTAATCGAAATATTTTATTGGTTTGAAAATAGATTTTAATCGCCAATGGAAAAACTTTAGTGGTTTTTAAAAAATTGCATTTCGCCAGGATTTTCCACAGACTTCTAACGATTAGAAAAAATTTGCTAATGGACATTATTATTTTTTTCACGAAAAATGAAAAAATTTGCCACTAAAATTAATATTTTTATTGGGAAGTATACAAAATTCACCATGATTTTACACCTTCGCCGAGGGGGGGGGTTCTTAAAGTTTTCCCTGGTTTACAAGGTACTCGAGTTTAAGTTGAGTTGATTCCTATATATGAGATTCTATCATTAATGTGATGGAGGTTTATTTATGAGATTTGTATATTAGGGATGCCAATTTCTTCTTAGTCCCTCTTGGTTTCTTCCCATCCTAGCATCTATTTATACTTTTTAGCTTGCTTCAATATTATATGTAATGTAACAAGTATAGATTTTGATTTTTATAATATCTTTTGGAACAAACAACATTATGGCAGGGTGGGAAATTTTATACTTAACTATTTCTAATACAACTTTGAATCTTAAGATAGCCTTTCACTTTCAGTTTTAGGACAACTTTATTGGTCCCTATATATCAAAGTTTTGAATTTAAGAAATCATATCACAATTTTGAATTTTAAGAAATCATTTGGGTTTTTTTATTTCAGGATATATCTTTTTATTTGATGGTACTATGAGTCTACTTCATAGGACTATTTCGATCTTCTTGCTAATCAGTTGTGTAAACTCTATTACTATAAAGGTGTAATTTTGCATGTAACATCCCTAATAACTACATGATGTATGTGACCGGATGCAGCACACTAACTCATTTGACTGCAAAATACGATGAAACTTTTCGATGAAAGATGTATAATTAGATGTATCGTAGGGTACCTATGTATTTAAAGTGAAATTTTCAAAAAAAAATTAAATTTATGGCCGACGTTCGTCGAAATTGTGACGCTCTGTGATTTTCATCGCTATTATGGCATACACTTAAAGTCAACCATCCCCTTCCATCAATTTGTGGGCCGAAAGGTATATGGCTAGCGCTCGCCAGGGTTCCAACGAATATTTTTTAATAAATAAAAGTGGGTTCAAAAATTTATCTATACTTGTGACAATGTTTTGCTATACTTGTGATAGTTTGTGGAGGTTATAGGACAGATTTTTTTGGTGTAAAATATCATAATTATTAGATTTTGTTACCTATCTATGATTAAAAATTATTGGAGTGCGAGTTTGATATTTTTTGAAGATCTAAATATTCAAGCTTGGTAAAGAAAAATTATGTCAGATAATATTAGTGCAAAAAAAAATGAAGAGACACTTGCTAGATTGTGGGCTAGATTGAAAAGAAAGGGTGATGGGAAATGTTATTGTCCTTGCAATAATTGCAAGGGCTTAAAGATGAGAATATTTTTAATCACAACAGCTGAGAAACATTGTAGGCAGCATGGTCACATTGAAGGGGGGTATGATTATCGTCCATTGGTAATTTGTTCATTATATGTCTTTATATTGATTGAATTTGTAAATGTTTATATCATTATAACATTTTTTATATATATAAAAAATCACTTGATCATGATCATGGTTTATTTGTGTCAATCATTATTATAAAGGTGGGGCACCCTAGGGCACATGATATGGATTATCACGACCCAAAGAATGTGGTTTTGCAAGCAGAGGAACATGGAGCTGTGAATATCGAAGATGAAGTTAATGATCTAATGGAAGATGAGCATATGTCAGAAAAAATAGTTGAAGATGATGGTACAAATACATTGATCCATGACACATTTAGTGGTACAACTGATCATGATGATCAAGATGATTTTGATGATGTTCATGATTTACCTGTACTTGACAAGGCATATGAGCCCCTTTATGAAGGCTCCCAAACAACTCTTCTCTCTGCTTATTTTTGCTGGTGAACTTGAAGGTTATGAATGGTTTATCAAACATAGCAATCTCACAGATGTTAAGGTATGTCATCTTTTTTCATCTATTTTTGTTGTTAGTTCATCACTAGTAAATAAAGGATGAAATATGTACCATTAATAATTTTTATATTAACAAATTATTTTTTTGTTGTAGATTGATAGCTAAATTTTTGTTACCACCATCAAATATTTTACCTTGCTCATACTGAGATTTATCTGCCATTATGAAAGATATTGGAATGGAGTATCAAGGAATAGATGCATGTCCCAATGATCATATTATATATCATAAGCAACATGAATTTTCAACAGAATGCCTGGAATTTCATATCAGTAGATATCGAACAGATCAACTAACAAAAAAGGTGTCTCGCAAGGTTCTTCGTTATATTCCCATTATTCCATGTATGCAACGATTATTTAGGTGTGAAAGCTTAGCACAATTTATGGATTACCATGCATGGAATAGAATTCCTGCGGATGGTTCTGCATTTAGGGACATGGAGGAAAAATGGCCACACTTCTCGTAATCTCAGGCTTTCATTGGCAGTGGACGGTGTCAATCCATTTGGAGAGCTGAGATCTGTTTACTCGGTGTGGCCTATTTTTGTTATCAACAATAACATTCCTCCATGGATGTCAATAAAGATGGAGCACATAATGTTGGCAATGATTGTTTCAAGTATTTTTTACATCAATTTTCTTTAACGTAGTAGCATCTCATTTGTCTTATTTGTTGCATAATGACTTATATTTTTTTCATTTAATAGTCATGTACATTAATTTTTATATATTGCAGTAAAATGGTTATAATAATTATGTAATGTTTATGTTCATTCAACTAGGTAAATACCAAGTTAAAGATATGAATGTATATATCGAGCCTCTTATTGAGGAGTTACTAAAGTTATGGAATGGCGTCACTATGTATGATGTCTCTAGACCAAAAGGACAGAGACAATTTCAATTCCATGCAATGCTTGTATGGACAATTCATGATGCCCCAGAGCTAACACATTTTTGTGGTATGTTATAACATTTGATTGCACTTTAACGATATTTAATTTTATGAAGTAGATATTATGCATGTTTTTTAAATAATCTATTCATTATATATAATTATAAAAATTGACATATTTAATCCAATTATTTATGATCTTGCAGGTCTTCAAACAAAGGGAAAATTTGCATGTCCAGTTTGTGGTCCAAAGATGAAATCTTGTTGTTCAACAAGTTTAGGAAAGCAAGTGTTTGATGAGTATAGGCACTTCCTCCACATAAATCATAAGTATCGAACTACTGAAAAACATCTTTTCAATGGGAAAGAAGAGACTACATCAAAACCATGAAGAATGACACCTCGCCTATGGAAGTTGGAATATAATAGAATTAATCGTCAAGGTTATTCATCAGATCAAATTGTTTATCTATCATATATGATATGTTTGGAATTTATATTTTTATATTGTGTTTTGTTTACTCATGTTGTAATTGGCAATGATTGTCGTTGTTAATTTGTTTAACTTATATGCTTCATGAAGGTCCTCAAGGCATTAATGGTCAGCCTGGGACTGAAAAGTTATCCCAGACAATTTAGTAGGTTGCCCTACTATGAGAGCTACAAATTGTGCATTTGTTTGATACAATGCATATCAGAAAGAATATAATAGAAATGTTATGGAAAATATTGGATGGAAGGCATGACAAAGAAAAAATTGTCAAAATTTGTAGTGACATTCAAGAAGCCAATCATGCAATGAAAAATGTCATTTAATTAAATAGCAATGGAGACCAAATTAATAAAAGCTCCCTTCCTTGGTTATTAACGGAGCAGCAAAGCAATGCTATAAAAGAAGTCATACGAAAAATTCAATTTCCCACATGATTTGCTACGAACATAAACAATATCATAACAAAGAAAGGTGAATTTGAGTTAGGGATGAAAATGCATGATTGGGATACCTTCATTAAGGTAATTATTCTGGTATATTTTATATATATTTGTATACTGCATGTACTTTTCAGTGTATTATGTTTACTAGTTTTGGAACAATAATGAAAAGATCATTTTATAATTGTTGTAGTACGTTCTACCTCTATCTCTCCCAGACAACTTCGACAACAATGTCAAGCAAGTTATATATGATCTTGGAAAATACATGAGGTAAGTAGTGATATTTGTTCAATTCGTTGTATAGATCTTATATTTTCCATTTGTTTTACTTGTTATGTAATATATTGTATATTTTTGTTAAATCTAATTAATATATTTGTGCCTTGGATCACTTGTAGATAGTTTTCATCTAAAGAAATCCATAAAGAAGATATAAATTATTGGAGAAAAATTCCTTGTCTAATGTGTGAAATGCAAAAGTTTCTACCTTCGACATTTTTCAATGCACAAGAACACTACCTCATACACCAAGTTGAGGAGATTGAATTGTGTGGACCTGTACACACAAGGTCACTGTGGATGGTTGAGAGGCACTTAAAATTTTTGAAGGCTTTGGTTAGACAAAGAGCACATCCTGAGGGTTCTATGGTGAAGGGATATATGGTATACCAGACCATGGTGTACATTACTGAATATCTTCCTAAGTTCATAGCAAAGATCCATGTAGATCGCATTTGGGATCCCAACTCCATTAACAAATTCGAAGGGGAGTACCTGATGCAGAAAGGTAGATTGAGGAAAGTGAGGTAATTATAAGATGGTCATGGAGATTAATTAGAATACATTTTACATTGCTTCAATTGCTTGAAAAGAAACAACAGATAACTAGTCCAAATGAAATAATTTTCCACACACAAATAGAAAAGTATTGGTATTGTATTACTCCAGAAAATAAGTCTTTCACTGCTGAAAAGTATTAAAATCATAAAAAGTGTTGATGATCAAATATTACAATTCGAATTTCGTATATAGAAGAAGACCCAACAAAGGTGTCTCTTCGGATTGTCTTTTGAAAAATAATTAAACTACTAATATTAATTAAACTTATAAAATAATTTAATCTTCTCCTGACATTGACTTAGCCGTTGAGAGATGTTTTTATACTCCTCCAAGGTATGGGTATCTGCATCATGCACTGCATTTTGAGCTTCATATTTGAGTTTATCATCAATTCCATATGTCTGCATGCTCCATCCAACAATAGCCCTTATGATTTGATTGTATCTAATGCTTCCTGAAGTATCCTATTGCATTCATCCATCCTGTTAGCTCTCAAAAACGTAGGTTAAATACCTCAAGAGGTTGCCAAACTCTTGGTACGTTTCAGGGTAACATACAAGGCTGAATGGTTTAGACATTCTTCTCTTTAGGTGCTACTAGACCTAGGTGTGTACACCTATATGAATGAAGTAGACTTGATTTGTTTTTATTCCCTAAAACAATTTATCCACAATGGAAAGTGGGAGTGGATAAATGAATTCTTATTTTGGTATAGATTGTATAAGCAATATCAAGGCTAATCTTAATATGTTCAGTTAACAGATGTAAAAGATAAAATGAATGAAACTAAAATTATGGAATGTGAGGGACCAGTGCTCTATTGGGTATATGGAGTCAAAATAGAAATCAGAGTTAAGTGACTTATAACTGGCAATAATTCTAACTGTTCGGCACTTTTATGTTTATAACTTGTATAAACAGGAAAGGGTGTAATTATCAGATTCTTCTTTAATAATCCAAAATAATAATTCCAAGTTGTTGTGAATAATCAAGAGGATTTTAATCTTTACTTGAAAGACCCAATTAAATATGTCACACATAAACAACAAATGTACATTGATAAATTAAAAATATTCTTGATATATCAATTTAAACAACAGAGAAATATCAATATGGAGACAAACTAATAATATCTTCAATTAACTTAACAAACAATTGATACCAACATAGAGCCACTGAATCAGAGATTTTTCATTAACTCCTTCAAAATTTACATGTGCATCTTGGTCCTTTTTTTTGTAAACATTGTATCAATCTCTATTCTTCTACTTCTTCTATCTACTATCTTCTAATATAATCCCCTCCTTATGGTCTTGGTCTCTCTTATTTATACGAGAGGCAACAAGCTTCAGACCAAAGGACGTGGCTTTTGATAACAAAACTTTACTGAAAAGATAAAATGTATTTAGAGATAACTAACATATGCAAATCTATTAATCTTCGAGTAAGAAGCTCGTGGTCATCTAAGACCTGTGTAAGGCTCTTACTTTATGATATGATATGTTTTCCTTCTTATGACGCCGATCAATCTTCATCCGAGCCCAAATATTTTTCCTACCATTTGCTTATTGTTAAATCATTCGGCCACTTGAATTCCTGTGCAGTAGTGAAATTTGTAAGGTGACTCTTCCATTTGCTATCAAGCAGGTTTCTGGTATCTACAACAAACTTTGTATAACCATTATCCAACGTTATAATTCCATCAAGCAGAGTGTGAAACTTTTCCAAATTGATATCACCATCACCTTGAATACATGTCAAGCATTGCAAAACCATTTGATCAAACTCATTCTTCCATTCATCCACATCCTTGAATTGTCCATCATCTCTGATGATCAAAGGACTAAAACTATGCTTTATTGAATCAAATGAATTCCTCCTGTTCTCCACCTTCTTCTTCATGTCAATCAAATACTTATGCTCATCAATAACTTCCTTCACCATCTCTTGAGTAGGCATTAATCTCGGAGGTGCATCAGGATCCCTCTGTGTTGCTTTGCATAAAGTGTTTAAAATGTGGTAAGTGGGTTGCCATATTTTATATAATTCCACTAGGATTGGGGAATTAGTATTTATTTGTTCCAGGGCTTTCACCAAATGACTAAAACCCTCATGGACTCCACTTATCTTCTCTTTTAAAACTCCAACTCTATGCTTCAATATTTCTTTTAAGGTATCCAAGATGTGCTACCTAACATCATCCATATTATGTTTCTTCAAATTTTCAATCTCCTCTTTCAACTGTTGGATTTGTGGATCTTCAACTGGAGTAGGTGGATGATAGACAACCATTTCATCCCCTTTTACATTTGTGGCTTGTTGTAATTGTTGCTTTAATCTGACACCTTCAATGAATAACTTATTTATTTCATCATTTGATAACTTGAGTCTCTTTTCATACTTTGTTATATTCTTCTCCATGTTTTCTACATCCTTTGTAAACATGGACTAGTGCATAGTTATGGTTGTTGCTTCTATTGGAGTAGTTTCCTTCATTGTCCTAACCATTGTAGACCCTCTCATTTCCTATACTACATCTAGAAGCCTTGGCTTCCTTGTGTTCTTCTATTTTATCCACAGGGCAAGGGTTTGGGTGGTAGGATTGTATCTTGTGCTTGAGACTCCTTCTGAATCAAATTCCGCAACCAAGTTTGGATCATCCTGAGCTCTGATTTGATATAACAAAATACCTTAGAGAGTTACATTCTAGATATGATTAACATATTACTACTTAGCACCAACTCCCTTGCTTCTTTGGGAGTAATATTGATGTTATCAATATCCAACGCTGCCATTGTCTGGACCTACACCTTTGCATGCTTTGAATCATCAATCCCAATGAGGTTAATTTTCAGCCTATCATCAAACTGTCTCATTTTAATTTTTATCCAAAAATCTTTGAATCCCCTTGTATGGATGAAATCATCATCCTCCATGAACCGCAGAGAAGTAATTATTCTCTCATCATCTTGTATCTCATCAACGGCTTCCTAAGATATTCTTATTTTTGGGTCATGAGGCTCTAACACTTTTTGTTGCTCTGCTACTTCTTTCATCCTAGTAAGTGCCAGGACTGCTTCTTGTTCTTCATCACTCGACCCATAATCAACTAGTGATTCAACTTTCTATTTCTTATTAGGTGGCTCACCAATTGGGGATGGAGGAGATGGATGAACTGGTGGAGGAGGTGGTGTATGCGATGTGGAGGCTATGGATGAGGGTGGCTAGGGTGAAGATGGTGGAGTTGACTTCTCTTCTTGAGCCTTTTTATACATCTCATCAAACTTACCTAGAATCAAGTGCATCCTTTTCAACAAATATGTCTCTTCATCAAAGAACCCCTTGAACTTCTTATCTTTTTTCTTTCTTCTGGTCCTCCCATCTCATCATCATTAACCATTTTTTCCTTATTTCAAACACATCTAAAAAGTATACCAGGTTTCTTATCACATCCTCCTCTGGATCAAATACATGTGTTATCACCCTCTTTGTAAGCGGGGTCCTTCTGATATTATTGATGTGACCCTCTGGATCACATACTCTCACCTTTCTTGATCTGAGAGAAAAAATGGCTCTTATGAATCTCTGCACTTCTTCCAACATATCTGACCCAACTGATAATTCCTCAAAAACTGTTAAGTTAGAGAAGAAATTCCCCTTTCTCTGATTCTTCATAAGACTACGCTCCATCCAAAGCATTTTCCAAATAAACTCTAAAAATAATACTCTACTAGGCACAAATTTTGGTAAAACATGTGGGGCTTGATCACAACCATACACCCTAATGATGGTATATTATGGCATTAAAAACCAGTCAGGATAGTTATGTATGAAACCTTGGTCTAGTTTGTATTGCAAAGGTCTCATAACTTCCATTAAATATTGTGGTAACCTCGGTGTAGGAAAACCAAGGGCATTAATTAGTCTGAGGGAAAAGTCATCTCTAAACACAATAAAGTCACCTTCAGGGAACTTACTATGCCAAGCATAGCACCAATTTTTCACTAGAAGAATAACTCCATTTTTATGTGTGCTCAACTTCATCCTTTTAGTCTACTTTATTTCATTTTGAAATTGAATTAGATGACACAGTAGAGAATACTTTCTAAAAGTGATAGGGGCCTTAGCTTCCCTAACCTGTAATAGACCTTCATGAATTTGTTCCTCAATGATAGAAGAAAAATCAAACTCCACATTGGACTCAGGGTGTTGGATAGTCATTTCCATCCTCATCAATCCAACTGACATGTTTTCTTCAGCATCAAATCCAATAATTTGGCATAATGCATAATAGGTGTTTTTGAAATAAGTCTAAAAATCATACACTAGAAAGGGTTCATATTTTGAAGACAGAATAAGAAGGACTCTATTCTTGTCACCCCTTTTCATGTGCAGGGGAAGTTCATCAATTCTATAAGTCCTCTTTAATATCTTGTACTCCTGCTCTAGCCTCCCCAAATCTATCTCTGTGACAGCCTGCTTATTTAGGTCAAAACACCTAATTATAGCCTCCTTAGAGATATCTACTAGACATTGTCCATCTGGGAGCCTAACAACCTTCGATGGGGCATGATATCTATTTGCTAGAGCTCTAATTAGCTCAATATCAACAAACACATTAGGGGCTATCAATTTTCCCATGCCAAGAGTCCATGGGTTTGATACCGTGACCCCTTCATTCCTATTCTTATAAAAATGCCAATACAGATTCCACCCAGATCATGGAATTATTGGGTCTCTGCACCCCTGAGCTAAATCCTTAAAGACCCCCTTATAACCTTTAATCTGAAGCAGGTAGCACTGCAAGTAATGGTGACTATAATGAAGCTTTATTGGATTTTTCTTCTTTTTAGTCCTTACTTATGTTTTCTTAGGTGCCATTGCTTAAAATTCAATGTGTGGTGA
The DNA here is from genome assembly GCA_007258455.2 of Sequoia sempervirens. Classification (NCBI taxonomy): domain Eukaryota; kingdom Viridiplantae; phylum Streptophyta; class Pinopsida; order Cupressales; family Cupressaceae; genus Sequoia; species Sequoia sempervirens. The sequence goes on along the minus strand of VDFB02000008.1, from coordinate 33,883,741 downwards.
ATAGAACTTACCCAGAATATTGCTTGTCCTAAAGAATTCTCTTGACTGTCAAACCTTGAGCTTACTCACAATCTGCTTGGTTTAATTCTCATATCATATTGCATTAATTCCATATAAGTTCTACATCATTCAAATCCTTCACATCGAGCTAAATTTCATATTTTGATGTTGATTGATGTGACTGACCTTCATTTAATGCTCCAACGGTTGATTACCGCGCTACCGCATGTCACTCCTCACTCTTCCGCAGTACCACGGTACATAATATTTACTTGTTCTTATTATACCGCACTACCGCACACTTCCTTGTCTTCCTTAGCAGTACCGTGGTGTTTATTTAGTATTTTATCTTATATACTACTTTACCGCGGGCTTTATTCTGACCCCCCACGGTATAACGATTCTCCCTTATGTGTATTCTTACTTTACCGCTCTACTTTGGGCCTTACTTTGACCCCCCACAGTATAGCGGTTCCTTCTACTAGTATTGATGATGACCCCGCTCTATCGCGGGCTAGGTATCAACCCTCTATGGTACAACGGTAATATGATATACTACCATCCTCTTATATACCGCTTTACCATGGGTTTTATTCTAACCCCCCATGGTATAGCAGTTCTCCCTTATGTGTATTCTTACTTTACCACTCTACTGCGAGCCTTACTTTGACCCCCCATGGTATAGCGGTTCCTTCTGCTAGTATTGATGATGACCCCGCTCTACCGCGGGCTAGGTATCAACCCTCTGCGGTATAGCGGTAATACGATATACTACCATCCTCTTACCGCATTACCATGAGTTAATTTGTTGGAGGCTGTGATAAGGAGGTAAAAGGCAATGCATATATGGTATACTCAAGTATGGCAATAGTATGGCGGTAAAAGGCTAATTTCACTTTGTGGATGGAAAAAACATTAATTTTATGAGAATACTGAGAGAGACCCTTGATTTTACATGACAAAATAAATAGAATTTTATGTGAAAATTCTAGTTCTAACACATCCAATCATCTCGTTCCTTCAGAAACCCATTCTTATCACATAATTTGGGTAATCCCAACTTCACAATATCATCAAACCCTGCGTTTTCTGAGTGTAAGTCTTCATCATATTTGTCATGCTTTCTCATGACTGTGTCAATGGCCGAGATGGAATTGGTGTCGGATCCCTCATGTAGTTGCATATCATATCTCTTAGAACCCAATCTATTTTTCACTCTCCCATGCTCAATAATGGCTTCATAGTTCTTTTTGTGAACATGCCAAAAATCATCAAGGCATATCTTCAGGTTTGTAAATCTCTTGCTCAACATCGTTGCCACAATGTCAAACTGAAGGTCCTTCATCTTTTCTACTAGCCGTTGGTGTTCTTCTTGCAACTGCTCATATTCACTCTACAACTTTGTATCAGTTCCAGAGGTGATCCTCATTTTGGCATCTTTCATGGCAGTAATTTCCAAATCTGATTTTTCACTTTTCATTTTGTAATAATTTATTTCTTTCATCAACTGTATTGTTTGTGCCTTGTTGAACTTGGCAATGCTTATGCCCATGTCTACTGAAGCCACAGGGCCAGTTTCCCTAAATTTAAGGGTCATCATGTGTCCAAAGGATTTTTTGATATCGATGATCTTTGGCCTTTTGTGAGGTGGGTATAGTGCCCATATCAACATTGAATTTTCATCAGGATTGAATCTTGACCCTATGTAAATTTCCTTCACACCCTCTATGTTTAACTTGTATTCTCCTTCCTTTTTATGCAAAAAACTATCAAAAATTAAAGAGGCACTGAGGTCCCAACCAGGAAATACTATTACACCAACTTCAAGTAACAACTGTCTACCCCTTTCAGGGGTCATGTTCTGCACTTCACTGTCCATATCATCTTTCAACCTTTTCATCAATTGTTGTTCATTTTCAGGGGTAATATTTGGGATGGATTCCCTCAAACTTTTTCCTTTGTAATTATATAAAAAATATTTAAATTCTCTTGACTTGACAAACTCATTATCAGAAATAAAGGATTCATAGGTTGTAAGCCTATCATCTTCATCTACACGCAATTCATTAGCTACTTGTAAGTCCCTGTCAGGGAGTTCTTCATATTCATCATTCATCATCTGAGAGACTATTCTCTGCTATGATTGTGCTTCATTTTCTCCCATAGATTCTTCTTCAGATGAATCATCCATTTCTTGCAACCTTTGTGTTTTTTCTCTAACTCCATGAAATTTTCTATAACCTCCTCTACTTCTCTGTCTTCTTTGTTCTTAAACACATCTTCCCTCGGTATAGGAACATGGGTGTATCCACTAAGGTTTTTCATTTTCTTACAAGAGTGTATGTACCCTTCAAGGTCATAATTCATTCTTTGTGCATACTCCTTTAATTTGAATTCATCCAACAACGAAAGATAATAAGATCATTGGTAGTGGGATGTTAGGTTTTCAGGTACATCAATTATAAATTAAGGTCATATACCATCATAATTAACTAATTATACGTTATTTGTTAATTTCAAAAAAAAATTATACAGTTGGTCGAGAGTGGGATGCACTACATTTGTACATCACAAACAATCTTGATTGGATGACAGTATGGATTGAACGATGTCAAAAATCCAGTTGTGCATTAACATGGGAAGGTGTGGCTTAATTGGTTAAAGAAGCTCATCGTAATGGAGATTCCAATGTTACACCAAGGGAAATTGATTTAGCATATAGTTTTAGAGATAAACAGGTATGTATAAATATATTAATCACCCATATTATTTAATTATTTTCAATTATATTGATGTATATATATGTTGAGTTTTTTTTGCTTTGCATACATTTGGCCAAGAATAAATATGTTTATCAACTGATGATGCAATAATTTTTACATATTTGAAATATTGTAGGTGAAACACCACAAGGCTATGTGGTGCAATGGTTGTAAATTTTGAATCAAAAAGTTGGATGACATGAAGAAAACTAGTGATTTTGGGATAACTGCAGTCTTTCAGGTGACTAATGTTTCATCTAGAAGCGACATATATCTAGAAGTCTCAGAAAATCAATACTATGGGATTTTGGATGATATACTTGAGTGTGACTTTAATTCCTTCAAATTAGTTCTATTCATTGTCCAATGGTACCGGAAACGATTGAATGAAAATGATCCCGAGAGAATTGTTATTGAACATGATAATGGATTTACCATGGTTAATACAAGGTTGATCGAGTGAGCTGGAAATAAGCCCTATGTTCTTCCAAGCCAATGTGAGTAGGTATTTTGCTCAGAGGTTCTAGGTAAACCGGGTTGTTCATTTGTTGTTAGAAATGAAACAAAAGGAAGGCCAGTAAAGTATAATGTGGTGGAAGAAGAAGATACCGAAGAACTAGAAGATGATGTAGATGATGATTAGGATCAATAGTTAGTTGATGATGTTCCTAATGAAGATGTTGAAGAAGAGGAACTAGATCATGATGATGTAGGAGTTAATGTTCATGAAGTTGATATCTGTGTGGATGATGACATTATCAAAACTAATATCAATGATGATGATGATGATATGACCAATCCTTACAATGTTGACTTTGGATTGGATGATACAGACAAAGAGTTAGATGAAGAAGATCAATTACATTGAAATGTATGAGTTATGTGATTATATTATCTATTTGATATTGATTTCTTGATAGAATTATATTTGACTTATATGGTTACATAATTAATTCATGATGTACTTTTTAATGTTGTTAATTCATGATGTTACAACTATTGTAGCTCTCCTAGAAATTTCCATATGATCAAATCCTAATTACTCTACGACTATTTATGATTAGTTATTATTTGATCATATCTTTGGTTATTTCATTCCCAAAAAATTAGTGTTTCCTCATGTTGACCCTGCATAGTGACATGCGAATGGGGCCAATGTTGAAATTTTTTCAATTTGTGCTTGTATGGAGTGAAACTTGACATGGTTGGCCTAGACGCATGTGTTGATGATATGGGAGGGTTTCGAGACTCAAACATTAGGTCATGCTATATAAAGTCATCTCGTCCTTCCTAATAATACAATTTTCCTTAGTCTTTGTCTCTTTCATATATTGTTCTTAGCATTTATTTGGTTAATGGTTTCAAAAGATGAGGCTCTTTGAGCCTCACCTTGGATCTATTACACATCATTTTGTGCATTTTCATTATCAATGAATATTTAGATGATCTTTAAAAAGCTCATTGAATATAAAGATGATAATAGGAAGCTAAAAAAATGAGTATATTTTGTTTATGGAACCTAAACCACAAGGTTTGTCACTCTAATGCTAAAACCAAGTCAAATTAACCCCTGACACCTATTTGAAAAGTCAAAACATGCCTTTCTTTCAAATTCACAACAATGTATAAACCTTTTGAAACCACACATGCATGTTATGAAAGTATATGGTAATCCTACTTATAGCGGAAGTTCACATGATAAGCTAACCAAACCCACCTATGAAATTAATTTAAAAGGTAAGGGATGCCTCTTAGTGGAATTTTGAGTCTTGGATTAATCCATAGTGCTAAAATTTGTTCTAGTGTTCTTCCCTTGGTGTTATATTTATCTCTACAATTTCCCATACTTAAACATTTCATCATCCCTTTTCCCAAGCTATTTGTATCATAATATAAACTTGGTCCAATCTCACATTAGCCCCTTAGGTAATTATCCATTTCCTCCAAGTTGAATGGAACCTTTTGTACCAATGCATCTATGTTTTCCTACCCTAATGGATCAAGAATTGACATCACCTTAACAATCTTCTTTATGTCATAACATATCTCCAAAGTGCCTTTGGCATGCTTTAGATGTGTCAATATTAACTAGATTGAATATATTAATTTTAAATTCTCTTAACACATTCCATGACAAGAAAATGACTCATTTGGATTAAGGAGTACTTTCCTAAACCATTCCTTCATATTCAGCAATCCCTTCTCACACCCACATCATAATTCATATCCATGTTAGTTGTAATGAGTGTTTTAAACCAACAATCAATGAATCATAGGATAGAAGAAAACTCGTTATGCACAAGGATAAGAATCAAAGAGACTGAAAGAATCAATTCACTAGATATGCTCCCCATTACTGTAATAGACCAATGTAAAAAAATAAATCATAACAAGAATAGGACCGAAAAAAACTAGGAAAAGAAACCTTGTAGGCTACATTAATAAGACATTGATTGCAAGCATTTCTTCCATGATATTTAAATGACAAAATATCAGATAGCTCAATCTTTAGTCAAGTAGTATTTCAATCACTGATTCTTAGACATCCATCATGATTAAACATCACATATCATAAGCCTTTTTAACAATCACTAGGACTGTAGATAATATTCAATCATGTCATAGGAAATAAATCATCAAAAATTATAAAGAAAGAGAAAACCAACTATATAAGCTCAACAAGCCACCATACAAAAATTATATTTTGTAGAAAATAAAATAAACTATATGTTGACATAGCATATATATTTTGTATATAAACTATATGTTGACATAGCATACATATAAACTATATATTTTGAATTTTGGACCCGCGCGCGCAGGAGCATGACATAGCATATTGCACCAAGAACCACTGCATCCAGCCCCTGATTGGAGAGTTGCGAGACTTCATTGGATGAGTACTGCAAGGCCATTGAGTTGAGGAGGAAGACTAGGAACTATTTGGCAGGAGGAAAGCCAGAGTGAGAGGTGAGGGCACTCATAAAGGGAAAATTGACCAAGGGACAATGACTATAAGTGATTTTTCCCCCACATTTAGAAATCTTGTTGCAAGTACAATGATTTAGACTCTATTTTTTCCCATCGAGGTGTTGCATGCTATATTTTGGTTAATTCGAGCCAATGTCCCATTGACAAACCCAAGTACTACCTAGTATTGGTGTCTGGTTAGTTTGAATAGCCAAGCTTTGAGATGTTCAATCAGTTGGGTGGCCATTTTTGGCTTGTGAACTACATTTTTTGTATCTATCTTAGCATATTTTTTCTACTATAAGATTGAAAGGAATTCTCGACACATAACAGCACACGAAGTTCACTAGGGTTCAAATTTCTAAACTTCGATGAAATAAATTTACATATTGAGGTCCACAAATGATCAAAGGGACTGAAAACAATACATGGTCTATGAGTACAATGAAAAATTCCTAGTGCCTGTCCATAAGAGAACGTATAGAAGTACATGATGCAGATTCAGAGGAAGGAAACAAATTCACACAATCTCATTTGACAAGTCACAAACAATCTTGAACTTTCCTTATTTTGACACACTTATTCAACTATATTTCCCTTCAAAAAACTCAACACAAACACTCAACTTTTGCTTTAGAGTTCCAAACCATTACTAGACCTTCAAACACTTTAGTCAACTTCATCTTGATCAAAACAAACAAATACCCAGTATGCCCTTTCATTTTACTATTAACTCTCTTTATGACTATCCTAAACTTCATAATTTTAACTCAACATAAAGTAATATGATCCAAAATAGCATTTAGGCTAATATAGACCACACAATTTCCATTCCATTTCACTTCAAACAAATTTAAACCATCTCCCATCCTTTATTCTTGACAATTTAACAAAATCATATACTGTACTTTCATTTTAGTCTCCAAAACAGGGCTATTATTAGACAAATCAGTCAAAGCAATGGACATTTTAACTTCATTCTTACACCAAACCTTATATCAAATGAGATAAAATTATACCTTGGTAATCTCTTAACCAAAACAACCAAGAACTCACACTTAATCATCAAAAGCCCTTAAAGTTCTTACTGTCACTCGTTCCTTCATACCCTATTTGTGAGGCTTGTAGGTATGCCAACCTATTTGTCAGGGCTTCATTCACAATCTAAGAACTATTACACAAGTCTATCCACACTTTCAAATTCCCTCCTTGTAGATCTAAAACATATTCAAAATGGTATTAAAACTTTTACAACACAAGCTTCAATTATTGTTGTCTTGGATAGATTTAGGCCTAATTAGGCCTGATTTGCATAAGGGTTTGCTGCTTTACTAACTCCTGACCAAAGTACACTTGTCCAATGCTTAAGACATGTTTATTTTGACTGGTATATGCTCTTCAAAGTATCAAAGTCTGTTTAGAAAGTATTTTCACAAAACCCTAAGGGATTAACCTTCATAATTACTCTGTTCACAGACTGTACACAGTTTTTTAGTCAAGAAACTTCATTCCCTTGCATCTTATCTTTATGATTTTTCCCTAAATCCACTAAAACATGAAAGAACATTCATATTAGGATAATCTCACAAGAAACCAGAAGATTCCACCAATTAATAAAGGAGAAACATAATTATTTTTGTCTCTGCTTACCCTAACTGAGGGTTTTAGCAGTCTGAAGTAAATCCACAATAACTCACACAAATCTTAACTAAAATGCATGAACTTTGATGTAACAGGAAGGTGATTGAGATTATTACCATATCCAACCATTCTACCATGCCTTCAAGGTCGTACAATTCCTCGAAATGCAATATTTCTAAAGAAAAATGATTAAAAATCAGAGATTTTCCTTGAACTTATTCTTTATTCAACCACCCTCGAAGTTCTAAAAGATACAAGAGCCTTTTTAAAGGAAAAAAAACTGACTTTTAGCCTTCTAACTGCCTCTAACTAACCCTAATGACTCTCCATCTCTTAATATTTCCTTTCTGATTAATTTGACAACTTTTTACATTGTTTTCATTTTTGCACTTTTGGACTTAATAAACACCAAATGACCTCGACATGACCTCAAATATATGAAACATGACTCTAATAACATGATTTAAAAAGTAGGAACAATAATATTGAATCAAATTTAAAAACATTGCTTCATAGAGGCCTAATTATGCCAAGGTGCTCCTGCACCAGTACAAGAGATGAAAAAAAGACAAGGAGTCATTAAAAAATTCTAAATATTTCACTGACTCAACCAAACCTCCAAAAGAATAGTACAGATGTCAGCACTAGGGAAAGCTTGAAAGAGAACACTAATGAAAGTGAACTTTTTTTTTCGAGTTCCAGAAGAGTATAAATGGTTCAAAGATGTTGTGGGTGTCTGGAAAATGGTGAAGGAATGCTGGATAGGGAAGGACCCAATTAGCCTCTTTAACTGGATTCTTAAGAAAGAAAGAAACTCTAATACATTTTGGGGTTCTTCTGAGTATGGCCCATCTTTTATTATTTTATTTGGGGGACCCAAAAAACCATAGGGGTAGAAACCTGTGGAGCTTAATCATTAAAGGCAAGGGGTCTGTCCATTTAGAAATAGACTAAAAGGATGGTTGCACAAGGGGCTATTTCACACTAACTCATTTGACTGCAAAATCCGCTGAAATATGTATAATTTGATGTATCATTGGGTGCTTGTAAAATTTGATGTGTAATTTTCAATTTTTTGAAAGTTTATCCTTGACATTCGTCGAAATTTTGACGAACCTGGGTTTTGTCAAAATTTTGACTATCAATTTCGTCAAAATTTTGACAAACATGAAAAATAGAAAGCAATCAAATTGTGGCCGACATAAAGAAAAGTGAGTTCGTTGATTTATTGTGACAATGTTTTTCTCTACTTGAGATAGTTTGTGGAGAACTAAGGATGATTTTCTTGGGAAAAATCATAAAAAATTCAAGAAGATATCACCAGGTTGAGGGTAGTCATTTTCTTTTTGCAAAATTCAGTTGTGAAATCAGATTTGTAGTTCCAGGTTTGAAAATCATATTTTAAAGCAACATCTCATTAGATTTCATTTTTAGAGGTTTAGGGTTTTGAGAATTTCATGTCCAGATTTTGTTGTGTGGAATCACCATAAGATCACAACCAAGAACAGATTCTTGTGACTGTAATTATGTGATCCGTAACTCTATTGGTCATGTGGCACAATTGTGCTATAACAAATACAAGATGCATTCATGTGTGACCCAAGTTTAATGTGGCTATGTTGTGATAGAAATGGAGGCACTCATATAATGTAGTTAATTCAAGTTGTATAATGTAGGTGTCAATCATCATTGGGTGCATTCAAGTTGTCTCAAGTTTAACAGGTTAGGATGTAATTATAGCTTGATCAAAGAGTGATTACCTCTTGCTGCAATAAAGAGCCTATAACTCTGGTTGATATGCAAAGTGGTTGTGTTATATCAATTATGTAGTGCATTCAAGCACAACCCATGTTTAATGGGCTATTCTAGAGAGTGATCAAGATTTTCTAAACCTTATGAATGTTACTTAAAAGTGTATAGCTTAAACTACAAACCAAGTTTGTTACATACTTGAATGCAATCTTGGGTTACCGCAAACTATAATAATGTGATTTGCTAATAACCATTATGGAAAGTATTAAAGCAAGACCCATGCTATATATGATACATTTCCCTAATCAGGTTTACATACCTTAATGATCAAACACAAGCTTCCCACACACTCTAGGATACAATCCAAGATCATACCACAACTTTTTCAAGACAACTAATTTTATGACCCAATATTTAAGGTTGTTTTTTAATACCAATAGAAGCATGGGTAAGAGCATGATTAGGGTATAAACCCTAGGCCTCTGTAGAAACATAAACAATAACTCTAGCAGATTAGTGAGGTTGCAATACCAGAAAGATTGAGACATTGTAGCTAATAACAAAATCTTGCAATCTAAAGATTGTATCCAATAACAAGCACACTATGTAGCTTAGTGACATTTGTAAATGCAATCTACAGTAAGAAGAATGACAGTCACTTGAGATGTGACAATCAAAAATTGGTTGAGCAGTGACAAGATAATAAAGCTCAAACCTTGCATAGTAAAGTGGAGATTTTAACAGTGAGTTTCCTTACCCCCTTGCTGACCTTAAGGGTTTTTCAAATGGTTTTGGTAGTGTTAGACAAGGAAAATGCAATCAGGGAATGACTGTCCAAATGAAGTAACAGTGGTAATCATAGGTTCAATGTTTCTTCTTTGCCATTAATGTATAATGGAGGTAGTGGATTGCATGTTTGAGTAGTGTTTTGAGACTCATCAAAGATGGGAGAATAGTGAATAATACCTTGTGGACTGTGAAGTAGTGTCAATAAGGTTGAAGGATCTTAAGATCTACAATACCATGAAACAATGAGTCCCTTTGTAGTAAGTAGGCAGCCTATAGGGCATAGTTTTATTTTATAGAAGGATGCTCATGAAAGGAATCTTCAAGTGATAGTGAGTGAGTTTTGAGATTGCAGTTGAGGGTGAAATACCCATCTTAAAAAGTTAGAAGTTAAGAATTCACAATGTTATCTTGCATAATGCCTTGAGTTTAAAAAATCTCATTGTATCTTGATGAAAGTGGTGACCTTAATGGTCAATCACTGGAAACCATGATTTTAAAACATGCTATTGTGCTTATGGAGGCAACATTTTAAGCAAGGCAGTGAGTGGTGGTTTGGAACAATGGCAGGTATGAAGGACTTGCTTTATATGCATACTATGCAGTCTAGCTTAAGACACCGTTCTTAGAAGAGATTGAAGGTGGATTATGGAACTCAAGGGTTACCATGAAAAGGATTAAGAAAAGACAGATCTATTTGGCAAATAAATGACTACATGACTAAAAGTTTTAGTCACGTGACTAACACTAGTAGAATTTGACAAATAAATGACTAATTTGGTCATTTATAAGTGACTAATTTGGTCATTGGGTAAAATCACAACTAAATGACTAAATAAATGACTAATATTGGACAAATAAAAATGACTAAATAAATGTGCTCATTATTAAAATCTTGGCCATAATTTTCATTTTAATAAACATACTCTAAAACCTTCGTCAAGACCTTATTTTCGATCGTAGCCTGCCATAATTAATAATGAAATATTACAAATAAAATTACTAATTAATAGTTTTGTGGAATAAAATTACAATAATATTCTAAAAAATGCGCTTATATTGCCCCATTTAGTCATGGTCTCTGTCGTCAAATCCCACTCAAAATGGCATGGGCCTTAATAATACACAAATCACAAAGCCTAACACTTGAAAAGGCAACAATCAATATCAACAATGTAGATCAGTATGACCTCACATTAACAACTATTTCTAGAGTTAACAACTATTTCTAGAGTGTGTGAACTTGCAAGCCTATGCATAAAACTAGCTTTCACATTTCAATGATATGCACGCATGCAACAAAGTCCATAGGTAGCTCGTCGAAAGCAAGAAGAAGAACACTTATTGGCATTATCGAATTCAAACTCTTGAATGAACACTAATACAAAAAAGAACTACAGGTTAGTTACTTTGATTTTATCAACTACATTTTTCCCACTTCCAACCAAAAAACCCTCATTGCATATATACTTAGTTACAAAGTGTCTCCAATGATTAATCCAAATTCCGTCTTTCAAAAAAGTAGTCATACACTACACATGAATCATTAATATCAACTTGCTCTAAAACATGACCAAAAAAACATCTTTCTTTTCTCTTTCTAACAATTTTCCTACAAGTATGCAAATACATAAAAGCAACAACAAAATAAGACCAAACACTCTCACAACTCAACCATTTTGCTGGCACTAAATGCCATTGGAGTTCCTCATTTATGTCATATTTTATTTCGACATTAAGTCCCAACTCCAAATTTTCTCGAGATAATTTCCTTTCACAAACTAGATACTCATTTGTAGATTGTCATAGCAATATTTGCAATTACACTCCTTCAAATTTGAATGTGGATTTTCTTTTCTAGGATTGTAATTGAATGCACCTAAATCCTTATGATATGGCTTCAAATTTGAATGTACCTTTACTTTTCCTTTATAGTAATTGAACGTCTTATGTAAGGGAACTCCAATTATTTGGAATTCATGTCATTATGAAAGAACACTCATTATTTGCAAGCTTTCTTGCTACCTCTTATTTAAAGTTACAGTATAATCAGCCTTTGTGGATTGAGATGGATTATATTCAGAATATGAAACATCTTTATTATGCAAAAACAATATCTATTGATCTATTTGATGTTTTCTTGATTGTACTATTTAGATATCTATGTTCATATATCATTGGTAGATATAAACAACAAAAAAATAGAACTATTAAGCTTTTAAACTTTAAAAATCTACACAAATGACTAAAAAAATAGGAAAAATTATTTGCACAAATGATGACAAAGGCTTCAAAAAAGAGAATCAAAAGAAAAGGTAATTTGTAGGTATTGGCAACACAAATTACTGTGCACGATTTATTAGTTTAAAATCTATTAAACTTTAAATTTATTTCAAAAAACATAAACTATATTGCCTGTAGTATCCAAACACATTGACAACAACTTTAATAATACTACTGCTTTATGTAGTAACCAACTGTAACCTTGAAGACCAAGATCCAATTTTTTCAATTTTGGTTAAACACTTTTTGACATTCTTATGTGGTTTTATTATTTGTTTTTTTGCAGCATCAACTTTTGCACGAAATGAATGAGAAGTAATTGGTCGACATCATGGCTTTCAAATCACCCCCACTTAAAAGCAAAAAGTGAAGATACTAGCTAATGTCTTTTAAAGGATTAATTTAAAGGGAATAGATATTATTTTAAAACTTTAGAACTTGTCTATTATGATAATTACTATTTTTTATTAATAATGTCTATTGCATGATTTCTAATTATGAGAATTTTCACCTTCATGTCAATTTCCTTTTAGAATACATAATTTAGAATCTATGTATGCAACTAGACTTATGTCTATATAGTCTAATAAATTTTATATTAATTAAAAATGGTGTTAAGGGCCGCACACAATACATGAAAATCTAAGGCCAACAACAATGAGTTCTATGAGTAGAATTAAAAAATATATTTTTAATTACTTTTATTTCATAAAAGTATACTTATAGGTGCGGGAAAATTCACCACCATGAAAATTCATCTCAAAGGAAAATTCACCACCACAATTCAAATCAAATTTTCTTTGCGATGATGAATTTTCAGTCGAGGTGAATTGCTAGTGGTGAATTTTCCTTGAGGTGAATTTGTCATGGCAGTGATTCCCATGGTGAATTGCTAGAGAAGAGAGTATTATTTTCTTAAAAATTAGTATGATGTGTTGTCCCTTTTTAATAAAAATGTAATTGTCTTTTTATAGTCACCCCCACTTAAAAGCAAAATGTGAAGAACTAGCTAAAGTCTTTTAAAGGATTAATTTAAAGGGAATAGATATTATTTTAAAACTTTAGAACATGTCTAGAATTTTTTTTTCTTCTATAATTTACGACATAGATTTGGTGTATGCCACACATTTACAAGCCATTTAATAAGAGACATCCCTCCTCTATCCTGCAATACCATTTCTAGCATGTGGGTCTCTCTTTGTTGATCATCTAGACTATGATATAGTTCAATAATGGAGTAGGTTCAATACTATGCAATATTGATTGTTAGGTTTCTATTCAAGCTTTTATCTTCCTCTAGACTTATGTTTGTTATGAATAAATGTAGTGCTTATAAGATTTTCCAACTTTCCCAAAAAATTTCTAGGATTAATTTACAAGAATATTTTCATTGGAAATATTCTAAGATTAATAATTTTTATCACATTTCTTATGGAAACCAATTTTCCCTAAAATTAAAACTAATGTTTCTTCTCATTTTTTTGATGGCTCTCTCTCATGTCTGCTGCTATAGCCATTAAAACTATTGTTTTTTCCCATATTTTCAATGGTTCTGAGCTGGCTCTCTCATCTTCTGCTATAGCTGCGGCATTGCACTCGGGATGTAGCTTCTTTTCGTGGGAAAGCTTACAATGGGCGTGGCGGGAAGTGGCCATTGTATTGGTGTTTTAATGATAAGGATATGTAGAAAATATTATGCCCTAGTTTATGTTTTCTTCAACCCGTGGGTCATCTGCAAGCAAACAGGTAATATTGTTAAAAACCCTAGATCTTTATGCAAAACAAACTGGTTCTAAAACAAATTGTTGTAAATTAATATTCTATTTTCATTGTTTATCTCAATAGATTGATACAATTAGTGTTCTCAAACTAATTTCCCACCTAATAATGACAACTATTAAGTCATTCCTAATTATTTCATTATATGGTGGTGTGACTGCGAATACACAAGAAATTTAGTTATGAGAATGGTGAATTTAAATAAGAACCTTCAAATTTTTCACATTTGTTTTCAAGTCTATTTTTGATATCATAGTAGACAAGATGAAAAAGATCTGAAATTTTACATACAACACAGGTGAATGCATAGGTGAATGTAAAGATAGAGATACCAGGAATTCAAAAGGTTATGGGTTTTGCATCTACCAGGTGAGCCTTTATGCTGATATTTTTGTAAGTTCTTAACAAATTTTATTTGAAATGGCATTTTTAGTACTCTGACACAAGCATCATTATTTCTTGTCATATTCAAGATGCTAATTACTTTAATCAAAAATATTAGGATCCAGCTGTGACAGACATTGCATGTGCTTCCCTAAATTGGGAGATAAAACTTTGATTGTTCGTCGTGCTACAGCCAGGTATAGATATGCATGAGGCTATAATACAATTGAATCTATATTATTTGTTTTTAATCTGTACTTCTGACAATCTAATTGATTCCATCTTATTTCCTTCTCATAGCAGTGGTCAACCAAAACCAGACCAAGAGAATGTCTTAGCTCAGGCTCAACAACACATAGCTTTACAGGTAAGACTGGGGAATCATCTTTATAGTGAGAAAATAGATTTGGATTCCTTTTCTATTGTGATTCTATGTCTCTTATTCATGTATGGTAAGCAAAGCATTCTTTTGGTATATTTGTAGAAGCTTGTATGTATCTATAAATGATGACTTGTGGCTATCAAGGTGGGATAGAGTCTTAAAAGGGCATTAGGTCTCCAAGGTATTTTCCATCACAGAATCAAAGTGTCTAGAAACTGTTTTGTGAAAGCTATCTAAGGTGACTCAAAGGTTAGAAGTAGTCTTAAAGGTAGGGTTACTATTGTTGATGTTTGAGCAAGGTGGTTCCTATGTTCTCATAACAGTATAGTAAACTACCCCTCAATCTATGCACATTCCACTTCATATCAATTTTAAAGGACTGTCCCTTCACACACAATCCATTAATGGCTGTCATAAACTTACTCATTTATATCTAATCTTTTGCATTTATGACTAATTTGTGAAGCCTAAAAGTTTCCCTTTCATTTAGTTGACTGTCCTTTCAACCACATTCTGTCAAATAGCTCTTCAATAGGAAGTTGTTCCAAAACATTCAAAGAAAGTACAATTCAATTACTTACATATGCACTTGCATTAGGTCCTATTAGCATTTTTGAAGAACAGGGACATTACCTTGCCTCGTACTGAAGCCAAAATCAGTAACTTTTTTGGCATGAAAGGTGACTGTGAACTTTGATATGCTACCTCTTAACAGATTCATGGTGAGTGTTCATTTCTAGGAACACATACTCTAACAAATGACCCAACTCATGAGAATATTGATGTATGCTATCTGAATCTTTGCTTATAGACTATTGTAATCTTCAAAAATTCATATGCCCTACTTGTAAGGTGATACACTTTTAGGGTCTTCATGTTGCTTGAGGTGAACCATTATTGCTTTGCTTGAAGTCTGCCCCTAAACCCTTTCCTTCGTTAGTTGGCAATGCCCATCCTTCCTTGCCATTCTTGGACTATACTTTTGCATTAGAATGATATTTTTGACTGTTTCTTTCCACATGCATTCATCTTGACTGTCCAAACTTTACAATCTCTTATCACTATCATTGAATCTTTTGCAATGTGACTGTCATCCTCTATCTCTTGATCACTAGCCTCATTATGCTTGATTGCCTGTGTGTAGAGTCTCCCCAGATTTGTCTTCATTGCATAGTGAACTGTTATTCTTGCTTACACCATCTATAAATATGCCTCCTATGCTTTCAACCTCTTATATGTTGTCTCTTTCAATAGGTTGTCTCTTTCAATAGGCCTATTGAAAGAGACAACATTATATATGTAATCTCCTATCATACTACTTTCTGTTGTATCATACCTCAAGGATGCAATTGATGATATGTTGTGAAGAATAGTCATAATTTGTAACACCACACATCCTAGTTTATTTCTTAGTCTTTCTACCACTGTTAAAATTGGAAATGGGAAATAAGAAACTAAATGAAATTGCATTCGAATAAAGAAGCTGAGATTCCTAAGGTTTAGTTGATGAGAAAAGTTTAGTGTATTTCCACATCTGCAAGAACTATTGAATTAAAATACATTATACAAAAAATATATAAATCATTCAACTTTTACAATCATATTCAAACTCTACTTCTAGACTTTTACTATTGGAAGTAAAATGCTTAAATTTATTAGGAAGGGAGAATTCACTTCAGACTATCAAAAGCAATTAGAGGATATCAGAAACCAATTTTATATGGCAGAAGAATTGTGAAAGAGCCCAAATAGAGACTGCAGAAATCCATCTCAAAGGTAGGTAGATTTATTATGGACGATGTTAAATTGTTACTGAATTTATTAGTTTTTTATTTCTTTAAATATATATATTTTGATTGTGATGGCTATTTATTGGAGAAACAGGTTCTAGAATGTTAGCCAAAATGAAGTTTGATTACTATAACAACCTTTAGAGTCTAAGGGGCTCCTTTCCATGACAACTTCTTGATCAAAAAACATTTAATGGGAAAATTCATCTTTAAGAATATGAGCTTAAGCAGTTTTATAAGTCAAATTTGTTGTGTGATATGTTGTTAGAAGCTACTCAATTAAGTAGACATTTTCTTGAGATAGAAGGTTGCTGAGATAGGAGTGAAGTTGTATTATGTGCCTACAAAGGATTAGATTGTAGAAATTTTCATAAAGGTGCTTGCAAAGGATACATTTGAGTATCTATGGCAGAAGTTAGGGGTAATTGCCCCTCCCTTTTTGTGCTATATGTATAGTTGGTGCATTTTTACAATGCATATATAGGGACTCAAAGCTAAGTACATGTGTACTTATTTATGTACATTTATATATATTAATGTGTGTATGCTTACATATACAATGTATATGTTTATATATATCCATACATGTATATTGATGTGTATACTTATATACAATTATTTAAATACATACATATCAATTCATACATATATTATGTGTGTTTATATATGTACATAAATGTATATTAATGTGTGTATACACACACACACACACACACATATATATATATATGTGTGTGTGTGTGTGTACAATTTATGAATCAATTATATGTTTGCAAGTTTACAATGCATATATAGGGACTCGAAGCTAAGTACATGTGTACTTATTTATGTACATTTATATATATTAATGTGTGTATGCTTACATATCACACAACAAATTTGACTTATAAAACTGCTTAAGCTCATATTCTTAAAGATGAATTTTCCCATTAAATGTTTTTTGATCAAGAAGTTGTCATGGAAAGGAGCCCCTTAGACTCTAAAGGCTGTTACAGTAATCAAACTTCATTTTGGCTGACATGTCAAGGCATGAAACCCCATTTTCTTGAGAAAAAGGTTCTAGAATGTGGCAATCCATGGTCATTCATTTTCTGAAAACATATGGACCACCACTACTCTTCAAGTAGGCCCCTCAAGCAGTTCTGGCCCCAGAACATCTGTTGGTGCTGATTACACCTTATATTCATATTGGAAGGTACACTTAAGTTGAATCTAAGGTGCCTAGGGAACCATAGATTCATTATGAAAGTTGGAGCAATAAGGGTAGAGCGAGTTGTAGGTGGATTGTGGTATTTTTCTTGTTTACCTTATAATGTTGCTAAGGAATGATGTGTAAGAACTAGGATGGGGATTCCATATGCTAGAAATCAAATTACAGACTTAATTGGGGACAACAAAACTGAAATTCTCCTAAGCACAATCAAACTCATAGTTTTTCTGCTTATTTGCTTTGTATCTCTTTGAAGATGTTTACAAGTATTGGGAGCATTTGTCAGTGTTACAGCTCATATGTTATGACTGTCAGTGTAACAAAGAAATAAAGGTTTCAGGTTTGAGTTGTAATTGGTTGTGTAAGAGTGTTTGCAATCTCTGTAGTAAGTCTATTGGCTAGTGATCAATTATAACAAGCCAAATTGGAGTACTAAGTGAGGTTTCTTTCATTTGCCATTAGAGGCTGGAGTAGTAATAGTCTTCCATTTTCCAATGAAATGGATTGTTGAGGGAATTTCTTCCATCTTCAGAGTATGGATGCAGCTCCAGGACTCATTTGGTATTTGGATCATCGGGCCTTTATCACTTTTCTTTGGTCATTCTTCTTCAAAGTCTGAAATTGATGAATCTACTTCTTCACTCACTGCCTGATTTATCATATCAATTATATATTTCCTATCCTTATTTTCAATGGAGGGTATTTCTTTTTTCCAATTATGGTTGACTTTGGCCACTACCTACCACCCTTGACCCAACAATGCATTGTACACCTTTTTATGCTGTGAGATGAGTATGAAGTTCAATAAAAATGATTGAGTAGCCAATTATGGTCTTTTGTGCTGTTAGAACTCCAACGACCTTTATCCCTTGCTGGGCCACTTGCACCAGCTGAACAGTTGGAGGCCAAATGGTAGGCTTGCTCAAGCTTTGCTAAATGTTTTCTGGAGGTATGTTCACAACAAACCTGCCATTGATAATTGTGTAATGATGCACAATTATTAGTTTTCCAATGTTTCATATAATGTTATCTTCAGCAGGTGAATATATGTTTCTCAGCAGCACACATATAAATTCTGAAAAGAGCAGAAGCTAGAGCAAAACAATGGCACAACTATGTAAAAGAGAACAAGAAAAGTCCAAGGCTGCCCCATTTCTCCTTTGCTTCTATTTGTTTGATTCATATGGAGATGCTCTCTGACCATATGTTGTGAATCTTTATAAATGCTATAAATCCTCACTGTTTAATTAATTCAAACAATTTTCCAGTTGTCACAACTAAATATTGGGTTTAATGTCAATTTAGGAAGATGGTACATTATCATTTCACATCAAACTATTAAGTTATAGAATATTAACATTTACGTTTTACTTCTAAAGTTGTCTGTTACTCGCTATAATTGAATAGTTACAAGACACAATTTGCAACTATCATTGCCTTTCTCCCTCAAAATGTCCCACTTAAGCCTGTAAATCTCTTCTATTTTTTCAGCCAGAACTTGATCCTTATCCCTTCTTGTTGCTGCTACAACCCTTAAATAATGGGATATTAATTTCTCTTTTGACATTCTTTTCAATGGTGCTTCCAAAATGATATATGATGTATCTTCTGAGATACTATTTGATAAATAAGGCTTTCTATTCAAACAACCTTCCCAAACTTTTGTTATCTCATAAATTTTCATATTTCCATTCATGTTTCCATTGTTAGTTATTTGTGATAGAGAAGGTATACTACAATGGCTCATTTTGGTAATATATACCTTAGAAGTTCCAATTTGCAATCTCATAATACGCATATGGAAGACTTATAAATGTTTATTTCAAGATTGCTTTTTCTTTTACTGTATATCTGAATGATAATCTTCATTTATGTAGCGATTAATACTATGATTTATCTAGGTCCTGGTTTCATTATTGCCTATGGTATTTTTATTATCTGAGCCATTTTGTTAAAGATTGGATCTCTGGAAATAGTGGCCTGCACTGGACAACCTACTCATCATGTATTTCACAAGCAATAGCCCTCATATAAATATTATTTACTTCTTATCATCTCTTAAGAAAAAATATAAGACAAGTCAGGACTCAAAAGAACTGAATGTAAGTAAGCTAGAAGCCTAGAGCCATACCCAATGTTCTCATCATGAACAAAACAGATCAAGTAACCATCATCTTCTGCAAGGTCTAACCCAAAATCCCTGGGTACAAATATTGCCTCAGAACCAAATCTTCCAGGTCCAAAGTAAAAAACCCCTAGCACATTGCCTCCAACTTCAATCTGTGACTTCCCAACCTCAAGTTCTGCTGGAAGATCAAACTTTACGAGTCCCTTGAACTTAGCTATTGAATCTAGTGTAGTACCATACACATAGCGTTGCTTTCTGCACCCATGTTAATCATAAAGTAGAATTAGATATTTCCCAATCAACATGGTATGGAGGAAAAAACATAGTTGTAGTGTTCTGGGAAAGAGTGTATGTATTATCTCTTATAATTTTCTTACCTGCCAATATACTTTTCATTAATCCTTGGAAAATCTACTGCAGACTCTAACAGTTTCTTTTGTGAAGCCTCCCCACTCTTTAAATTGAAACGCATCTCATATCTGATCACCAAAGTCAAAAAGATAATACATTATGACTTATCCTTTTTTAATGCATAGGTTAATAAGTGAAGCACAAAAGAAAAGGTTATATTGAATGGTTCACATACAACTCATTCTGGAATTTTTTTATTTTTTTTCTTTGATGGGTCCACCAACCAATTCCAGGTCCAAGTCAACTAATCGACAAGTGTAAAGGACAACTTCATCACCCTCCTCCCATGCATTGGCTAATATTTGGCACACAATACCCAAAGCAAAGATATATAAGACTCCTAAGAGATATCTCAGGTTGGCCTCAGAATGATTGACCAGCCTATGTAGAATAAAACTAACAGCAGACGATTCTCCTCAATTGTGAACAAATCACCATGCAAATATCAATAGGAACTTATCCAATTTTTGTTCTAAGGGAGAAAATGTAAGTATATAAAATATAATATTAAACAATGCAATTAAAGATGCATCTGGAAGGAAGCCAAAGACAACATGAACTATGAGTTATCGACACAAGGAAAGACTAAAATTTGAAGCTTGTTTCTTAGCATTACCATTATGAAATATGTAGCAATTTGGTAGCTCAAACCATCTCATTTGAAGATCATTTCTGGCATATCGGGGTAGTATACCAAAACGAGCCATTGTTTCCATTCATTCATATAAGGCTCTCCATTCATGTTTCCATTGTTAGCTATTTGTGACAGAAAAGGTATGAATGAAATCCCATTTGAATTATCACCGCATGGTGTCATGAAGTAACTACAAGAGGAATATGGCCTTGTTCTTTGTTTTGGAGTCTTGAGTGTTTGAACCAAGAGCCATGATGTGTATTTAAGGGCAATAGTGAAAGAATTTGATCTTTGTTGATATTGAGAGAAATATAGTTGAATTAAGTGTGTCAAAGGAAGGCAAGTTGAAGGTTTTGTGAGATGTGTTTTGAATCCTCCTAACTCTGCATCGCTGATGAAACCCGAACTTTTGATGTCCTGGATGTAACATTGGATGGTGTTTTTGATGGAATGGGTGTTCCCTTATGGGGGACTTTAGCTCTTTTCCCATTTAAAGGAGCAGTATTCTTCTTAGTGAATTTTTCTTTTTGCTCTTGTTTTTGAGAATCCACCAAGGCATGGTTAGATGCCACCTCATTTTTCTTTGTTTCTTTGATGCCCTTATTGTCTGATTGTGCTGATTCCGGACTATGTCTTTGTTGGCATGGGAATGAAATTGGATTGTTGTTGATGTTTTTTATTCTCATGGACAGGTATTGAATCACGGCGATAAAGCTTGTTTGGATAGGACTTGGAGACTTTTGAAAAGGAGGGCAAGGAATTCAGAGTTTTCTGCAACAAATTTGAAGTCAGCGAAGCCCTCTGCAGTGAATTCAGAGGTAATTCGAAACCCTCATTGCTGAAAGTAAGCTGATAGGAAAAATAGGCATATTCCATTCTTAGTAGGTAAACTTCAAATGAATGTAAGATAGATCTCAGAACAATGACTCATTATATCCTCTTCTTTCTGTTATGGTCTCTACTAAAATTGACTACTTTCAATAATGTTTTGGCATCTCTATTTTTAGATTTATGTTTTTTCTTTAAATCAAAAACTAAATTAATATTGGAATGCACAATATTACAGATGGATCAGCGTCAAAGGTTGACTACTGATCAATATCATGCACATGATGAGAGAGTAGCTGATGAGAGGGACATTAACAAATATCCATGTCCATGTAAAAATTATCTTGGTGGAAAGGTGAAAAAAAGAAATATGATTTATCGACATATGATAAGATATGGGCATAGTGGTGTAAGCCCTTGGGCTTACAATTATTATGAAGATATGATAGAATTGCAGACTGTGAGAGATGAAGAGGAAACATACATAGATGAAGTGGCACCAAACATAGATGAACAAACATAAATGTTTGATGAAGGGTTTGAAGTTGATAGAATGTTGAATGAGGTCTAAACGATGATTGGGACAAGTCAATGGAGGATGCTTTAAAGCTTGTGTATGCTAATTGCAAGTTAAGTCATTTGGAAACAATCCTTCAAATTCTTAACTTGCAAGTGGTACATGGCTGGACAAATGAGAGTGTAGATCAGTTATTGGCATTATTAAGTTCATTGTTACCAGCTGACTCCACATTGCCAACAAAACGAAGTCAATGTAAAGCAAGTCATTAAGCTCGGCTTGGGGTATGAAAACATCCACACATGTATGAATGGTTGTGTATTATTTCACAAAAATCTTACAAATGAGAGTGAATGTCCGAAATGTCATGAAGTGAGGTATAGACAAGGGTTGAAATCAGCTGTGGTTCCTAGAAAGGTTCTTCACCACTTTCCGATAATCCCATGATTACTTTGAATGTATAGGTGCAGAGACATTGCTGAACTTATGTAGTGGCATGCCAAAAATAAGAGTACTGATGGAAAACGACATGTGCCTGATTCTAATACATGGATGGAATTTGATAATAGATGGCCTGATTTTTCTCAAGATCCTCATAATATAAGGTTGGGTTTGGCTCTAGATGGGGTGAACCCATTCTCAGATCAAAGTACTAAATGGTCAACTTGGCCAGTGTTTCTAATAAATTATAACTTGCCTCCATGGTTAGCAACTAAACCATTTTTCTTAATGTTATCATTGATTATACCAGGAAAGAAAAGTGTGACTTCATATACAATAGATGCTTATCTAGAGCCATTATATGATGAGCTAATGGAATTGTGGAAAGGAATTGAAGCAATTCAATCTTTAAGGGATGGTCATTCAATCAAATTCACTTTAAGAACTTCCTTATTGTTTACGATTCATGATCTTCTTGCATATGGCACATTGTCTGGTCTCTCTGTTCATGGATACCATGGATGTCCTGCTTGCAACTTTAAGGATTTTGTGAGGCACTCAAGAAGTTTGCGTAAGTGTATTTATTGTGGACATCGTGCTTACCTTAAAATGGATCATCCATATCGTCAATAAAAAACACGTTTCAATGGTCAAGAAGAGAATCATGAAGCGCCATTGCTAATAACAGGTGATTACATTGTTGAGAATGGAAAAAAAAGAATGTCATTTATTGAAAATGATGGGATTGCTGGTAGTAGATATGATCCATGTAATGAAAGCGGTGTAAAACAGTTGTGCATATTGTATAAGTTGCCATACTTTAAGGATATAGCCATTAGGCATACTGTTGACTTTATGCATACTGAGAAAAATATAGCTTATGCTATTATAGAAACTCTCTTTGGTGCTTTTGATACTATTTCATCACGTGAAGACTTTCGAGAAATAAAGATTCGCCAAAATCTTTGGGTTGAAAAATATGATAATGAAAAATATAAAAAAACTAGTGCTCCTTATGTCTGGACAAAGGAACAACGTGCACAATTCTTACAGTTGATTTCTCAAACTCGCTTCCCCACTGGATACGTAAGTAGCAGCATCAGAAGCCAAACTGACATTAATAGCTTAAGAGGCCTCAAGACCCATGACTATCATGTCATAATAGAGAATATTTTACCTATTGTGGTAAATATATTGAGTTTGGCAAAGGAGCCAAGATTGGAAATTATAAGGTTGGGCCTAATATTGAAGAGAATGAGCTTACATGTATTAGATCCTTCGAACTTTGATAGTTTGAGGGAGGAGGTTGTTGAAGTCCTTTGTCTCTTGGAACGAGAATTTCCACCAACAATCTTTAACATTTCTATGCATCTTTTGATACATCTACAATATGAACTAGAGCACTGTGGCCCAGTAAGAACGAGATGGATGTATCCTATAGAAAGATATATGAAGGTTTTGAAAAAAATTGTTCGTACTAGGGAAAAACCAGAAGGCAACATGTCTGAGGGATATTCAATGCAAGAGGCCATGGGATTTTGCACAAAATATATGAAGGATTTTAAAAATGTCAATCGACATGTATGGGATGATGATGAAGATGTGAGAGTTGTAGGTGAAGTATTAGAAGGCAATGGATGTCGCTTCAAGCTATCATATCAAGAAAGAAGTGCAATACATGCCTTTATTCTTCAAAACACATCTTCATTCGATAAGTGGCGCAGGTAAAAAAAATACACAATAATTTATTTACTCAATTGCATTTACACATTTATATTATTAATCTTACTATTTGTACATCATTATTCTATGTAGAAAACATGAAGAAGAGAATCAAGCTTGGATGCAACATCGACCTCAAAAGTGCAGATGTCATGATTTGATTAGAGGTGATTTTTTTCCAAAATTTGAAGAATGGATTACTAATGCAATCAGTGATGCAAAAGAAGAAGGTCAAAATATAACAACAGAGGAAAGTGAGCTTTCACAACCTCCACGTTTATGGGCTATGCGTTTTAGTGGAATGTGGGCCTATGGTAGTCATTTAAGAGTGGAAGAAAAAGACAAAGGAAAGACAAATTGTGATTGTGTTGTTAGTGATGAATTTCTTCATGAAATTGAGAAGAAATTTTATGTTGGATTCATCCAAGAAATTATTCAAGTGGATTTTGGTGAAAATAGTCCTATATTATTAAAATGTAAGTGGATCCGACCATCCGCAATGCAATTTGATGAGTATGGATTTGTACGTGCAAATACACAACAATTTTTTTCAGAGACAGATGAGCCGTATGTTTCCCCTCTTCAAATTAACCAATCATTTCTAATTGATGATGTAAGAAGCCCAGGTTGGTCATATGTCATTCAAACAGAGTCTCATTCGAAACGAAAATTCATGGAAGTTGTCGATGTAATGCTTTATGGGAAATATGTTAATTTACAAGAAACATTTGAAGAAGTGGATGAAGACAATGAGGGACTGTTTGAAGAAGAGATTTTGATTACCAATGAAGAAATTGGAAGAAAGAATGTATTGCATGTCACAAATGAGGATGAGGAAGAAAATAAAGTAGATGCAGACACGAGTGATCAGGATTCTGATCTTGTTGGCAATGCAAATGATTGTTGATGAGCCCCATTTTATGACCTTTTATTTAAGACTTTTATGTTGTTTTAAGACTGTTTTATGTTTTAAGGACATGGACCTGCAGATTAATACCTGTTTCAAAGCATTAATGTCAAAAAAATTTGCTATATGAATGCAATATGAATTTGTTTTCATATAAAAATGAGGATGCAATATGAATATGTATACCATCATTGCTTTACTTTGACAATGATCTTTTCTTGACAACTCCTTTGGATCACTGCTTCCACTGTCATGACAGGATGTTATAACAGTCCTTGACCACTGTACTTTGACTCACTGCTATGACTATTATAATGCTTGTACTATTTTAACATATTTTGTGCAGGTACTGTGAGGCTACTTCTGAATGGAAAGAGCCAGATTCTCATGTTAAGTCAATTGAAAATTTTCTTTTGTTATTGTAAGGTTCAAGATTTGATATATAATATATTAATATTCTCCTAACCTCTTTGAAAACTTGGCAGACTTGGCCTGATAAAATGCAATGAGTTGACACAACTCACACACAAGTCTCGGCCAAGTAATTGTCTGAAACTTGTGATTTCTTTTTATTGAAACTCATCAGAAACTTGACCCTTGACTTACATGTTTTGGGTGTGGACTCATCTGTAGAAAAAATGACTAAAACCCATGTGAATTTTTCATTTTTTCATTTCGTTTGTCCTTTGATTTCAACCAGTAGGTGAGGTATTTTGTAGCCAGGTGACAAAATACCTTGAAAGGAAGGTTTGGAAGTTCAAATATTTGAAAAGATTTGATAATGATGATATTCTTATCTTCAAATGTGTAATCCTCATCATTTAGTCTGGTCAGTCCAGTCTGATTCTTTAGCTTCATTGTTAGTTCTTTAAGTTTAAAGAATGAAAATTTGGTAAAAAATAGTGAGAGTTTGGTGCTAGAGAAAAGTTAAAAATATAGTGAGAGTTTGGTGCTGGAGAAAATTTGGTACTAAAACCCTTTTTGCAATATTGTTCAAGAGAGTGTATGTTCAGAATATGGTTATGCACTCCATGGCTCTGTCTATGCCTTTCCATGGCAGGCGGTTTTATTTTATCCTTGGGTGCACTCTGCATGATTGCAACCATATCTTTCTTTTCCAGCTTCAATTTCTATCTGGCTTGCTTTCTCCATAAGTATAGCCCTAACTTGCCTTCCCTACCCTTCTATGTTTTACCCTTTACCCTTTGGTTTGAACTAGTCATAGCATGACATCAAGTGGCAATGTTGTTGGATGGATCAAGGTCACCCTGATAGCCATTTCATCATAGAATAACCACATGCCTAACAGGGTTTTGGGCTGCTTGACTATTATGAAAAGGGCTTTAATGCCAGTAATCTTAAAAGTTCTCCACAATACAATTACACTATGATTCCTTGGATTTGATAGTGAATATTTTGAATACAGTTTTTGGGGCAAGGATTTCTAAAGTTGTTTGGGTGGTTGTTTGTACTGCAGGGTTTGATGCCCAGTTGAGCTCTAGGATGCTATGTGAATATTGTTTTCCTTAATATAGGAACTAGTTTCTTCTATAGAGGTGGTTCGTTTGTGTGCATATTTTGATGCCTGTATCAGTTCCTTTAGGTAGATGTTATATTCAGTGCAGATAATGGGGTCAAGATTTATTTTTCTGTTTTGTGCACTAGTATGCAGTGTAGGTTTTTAACAGTGGTGCAGTTAGTTTATGGTACTCATTGTGATGTAAATGTTCATTGTATTATGTGGGTTGTCATTCCTGCTTGGATGATTTCTAGTGAAAATTTTGTTGATCTAATTATTTATTTATTTATTGTTTTCAAAATGTATTATTCCTTTCAGATATTCTTCCCCAGGTGATTTCTAATGATAATTTGGTGATCACATTTTTTCCCTAAATGTAATTATTGTATTTTTTATTAGTTTTTATCTATATTGCTTATCTGGTGCAGTGATCCTCTTGATAGGAAAATTTGTTGAATATGTAAGAAATGATGATATCTGGTTGTGGAAATAGATGATGGAAAGCTTGAGTTCTCTGATGATGAAGTATTTCCCAGTCCTGATCTTGTTACTCACTTTTCCATGTTGACATCCATGGACACATTTGTGGATGAAGTTTTGAAGAAAAATAGTCACACATGCACACACACTCATAATTGCAATCCCCCTAGACCAGATAATGCACATACTCATATTTGTTATCACACTCATACTCAAATTATCTCTACAGAAGAAGAAAGGGGTTTGGTTGAGAAAACAGAGCAATGCACAGAGAAAAAGAAAAGGCCCTTAGGGAACCGTGAAGCTGTGAGAAAGTATAGGGAGAAAAAGAAAGCACACACTGCTTATTTAGAAGAGGAAGTGCAGAAATTGCATTTGATGAACCAACAGTTACTGAGAAGACTGCAAGGCCAAGCAATTCTTGAGGCTGAGGCTGCAAGGTTAAGAACCCTTTTATCTGACTTCAGAGTAAAAGTAGAGTCTAAGTTGGGCACTTTTCCTTACCAAAGCCCATGCAGTGGAAATTTTAAAGAAGGGAATTGTAGTGTCCAACCTCATAATTTTGATTTTAGTGTTCATTGTGAAACTGAGGTGATCTTCCCTCATGCACCTTTAGAGACATCTAGGACAGCTGAAGTCAAAATGGTGATACTCTGCCATGGGAAGGAATTTGTGAAATTTCTAATCCTGATTGTTAAGGTTTTAAACTGAATGGAGATTTGACTCCACACTCCATAAGCCCTGAAGGTACAGTAACAACAGAGAATTCTTTAATTCCCAAGTCTATATCAATATCTGGGAATCTTTCCTTACAAGGCGGATTGGTCTCTGAGTAGTAACATTGGACTATTGGTTGTTTTCATAATTGATGTTTTGTAAAGAACATAACTACAGATCTACTTTAAGGGAAGTGTACTGAAGCAACATCCGTGATGAAAATGTATCTTCAGTGTGCACGCATATTTAGTTTTAAATAGCCAATATCAAGGGTATCATCAAAGAGAAGAATAGTTGGATGTTTAGGAAGTTCCAATGCAGAAGAATCTTCAATATAGCTGTCTGATAGCTCGAAACTTAAGGAACTTTGTAATTTAAGAGGATTCTTGAATATGGTTAGCTATCTTGAACCTTTATATAAAACTAAATGTTTTGGCCATATGTTACATATGCTTGGAGCAGATATCAAACAGTAAGAAAGAGGCACACAATGTGGACTTGTCAGATGTCTTTATGATTGACAAATATTGCATCTATAAATGCATCCTAGTTTGATGTGTCTCTAGTTCTACTGTTGTTCCTGTGTTCTTGTTGGGTATACAGGGACACCTGTGACATTATGTTGAAACGAACTTAAAGGTTCTGAGCATTTTTAGATGCTTCTTATGTATTTGTAATTTTGTTCTCTAAATGTACAAATCTGTAGTCTTATATGTAATGCATGCCTTTGATGTCGGGTAATAGTTGCAAACTTACAATACATTCCTTGATATAAATGTTAGCTGGTTTGCAATTGCATTAGTTTTCAAGTTTTATTTTCACACTTGCATTTATAGTTTGCAACTTTGCAGTCCTTGGTGTTGAACTTTTGGATTTAATGAGAGTTCTACATTTAAAAGTTGAAAATATCTGATCGCTTATAGCAGCAACTCGCATCCATTTGTTATATTGTTTAAAGAGATTATTTTATTGTTTCAATCTATATTGGTGATTTACTTTCTAAAGAATATCTGTATTTTTAATTGTCCTTTAGTGTTCATTTAATATTAATGCAAATTATGAGCAATGAAATTACTTGTTTGGATTTGGTATGCTTCCTTTATGCTTTAATAGAACTTCTTTTGTAAAGTATAATTTGTACATGTTCCTGAAACTATTTGGTATCATCTTTGCTTATACTAGCTTAACATTAAATCTCCCTCAATGTGCTAGAAGCCATATGTTGACTAATGCAATTATCAATCCTAGGTAGCAAATTGTTTGAGCGTAGAAAATCTACAATTCTTGCATTGATCCCTTGATAGTCAGACTCTGTTATGCAATCAAAAGTGGGGACTAGTGAGAGACGTTTTAGTTGTTTTGTGTCTATGAAGGATGCTCATAATCATAGTATTTTTGTCCTCCATATCAGTCATGGTTGTTGTTGACAGTTGAAATGTTTTTCTTTGTTGATAGATTATAAAAAACTTTGTTATTAAGAACTTAAGACATCTTTTAAAGGAGATGTGTGCTACTTATCTGATGCCTATTCCTGGATCATTGGTTTTACTTATGTGTGCATTTTTATACAGATTGTTTGACCTTTCTATTTTAAGTTTAATAGATAGCCATGATGATTTCGATCTTTATAGCTGAACCACAATGATTAGGACCTTTATAGCTAATCCATCCTGAACATACTGAATTTAAAAGAGATTTCTCCTGGAGTGGTCATTTCACTATTATTCTTGTTAGTTTGTCTTACCATGTAATTGATAGGATGGTGAAAAGCTCTTTATTTTAAAATTCTGGAAATATCCAGTTTCCTGAGTTTGTTTTTCTTAGCATTTTGTTGAGTTAATGCCTAGCACATGATAGGAACGTCTATAGATTGCCTATAGTTTATATACAATCTTGAGCTATCGTGTAAAACTTTAGATAACTTCGATAAAGCTTAATTAATGGTGATTATATTTGCTTAGGAAGTGAGCAAGTTAAGCATATGAGTTATTGTTTTGATGTAGCTGTTCACCAGAATTGTAATGCTACTGCATAGGATTGGCTGCAAACTAATTAGTCGTCTTTGTCATGTTCTCATTGCCCTTTTCTTGAAAATTTCACTTGAGGAATTATATACCATGACATGTATAATGCATTAGCTACTCAGTTGTAGGTGAATTCTTTGAAACCTTGATATTGATTCAAGAATTCAACTATGAGCTAAACACCTTAAGCAAGCTGAGTAGCAGAGTAATGGAATCAAGCTATGGAGCTATATCAAATCCAGAAAATGCCAATTCACAGTTAGGATAATATTTGATAATGAGATTTGCAATTTGTAGATATCCCAAGTGTTTGTGAGCTCTGCTACTTCAGATGAAGGAGGTGCCGATGTAAACAAAGTCTGGGCATCTGCCTCACTCTGAGCCCATTCATCCCACAGAGACTTAGATATAACTGCTCATTGCCCACAAAGATCAAATTGTATATTAAACAAAAGAACAGAGGAATGAAACCAAAAGACCAAGAACACCAAATTTATCGCTGACCTAATGGTGAATCCACATCCAATGTGAAGGACTCCTTATTCCAATCCCAAGATTTGATGGATTGATTCAAATACATTGCTAAGCTTTTTATGCAATTGGCATTTCTATAGGGAACCATTATTTAATATCCATTGATTGAAATACCCACAACATCTAATGACTATTGTTGTTTGCAATGCTTTAGACTTCCTACGTTTTTCAATGACTATTCATTAAAACTGAGACCTCATAAACTTGTATTTATGCAATTTCTGTTACAGTTAATTATATTTGTATCAAGTTGCTAATTTATACATTATTGTTTTTTTGGACATCAGGAAATGAGGAAAAAGAATTTAAGGCGCAAATTAGATGATAGTGATCATAATGCTGAAATTCCAGTGACAGATTATGAGCGCTTTCGTGAAGAACGTGTGGCCAAGAATAATGAATATTTATTGCGTCTTGGTTTGACAAACAGGCAAGTTGTAAATCCACTAAGTAGTATATTATTGATTTAATGCCATTTAATGAAATTTTATAGGCAAGAGCTTTATGTATATAAGACATGATATGGTATTTATTTTTTTTATAGGCAAGAAAAAGAGTGCAAAGAAAATGCAGAGAAAAAACAAAAAGAAAGTAAAGATATAGTGCTGCCAGCTCGTAGAAGCCAACGCATAAAGGATGTGTTTGAAGTGAAATCTGGGGAGACCAGTATTGATCTACCTACTCATGCCACACCTGATATGGCCAAGGAGCATGAAGTTTTGGTTAATGAAAGTCACGAAGAAAGTCTGCTTGCATCTGATGTGCCTCAGAGTGCACCTGTTGCATCTACAAATTTTGATGGAATTAGTGGATCAGCTAGAAATATTGGTAGTGGTTCAACAGAAGATGTGTCTGCTTTTGTTAAAAGACAAAGATTGAGTCAAGATTTATACAGATCTACAAAGAGGAATGCAAAAGAAAGAATATTAGAAGGGAAGAAGCCATTCTTGGTTGAGGTATCAAGAGATGGTGAACCCATTGAGAAAAATGTTGCACGGTGGGCCTCGAAGTTGGGCGTAAGATGTAGTGCCCATTTGGATATTTGCAAATCAAATTTTGTACAGCAAGATCCACGAAATGTGGAATATGTTATACAAAAAATGGAAAATGCCTTTGACACTATTGGTGGACAAATCTCCAAAAAATATTACAAGCACAAGATGAGACTTCTGATGAACAATTTTAGATACAATTGCAGAAAAATAATCATGGAGGGAAACAAGAGGTTAGACTCCACTCTATCTCCCAAACAGTGGGAGGCATTAAAAGAAAGTATGTGTTTTGAAGAATATTTGACAAAGAGTAATAGAGGCAAGAGAGCAAGAGATAATGTGAGGGCTAAATATACATTTGGCTGAGGTGGGTTGCAGGCCAAAATTGACAAATTTGGAGTAAGTGTATGGATTTTTGGTTCTATTTACATCGTGTTATTTAATTCAATTTTTATTGAACTGACTATATGTTGAAATTTACATTGTTTTTTAGGTGGAAAACAATAATAGAGAAGCAGGAGTAGAAGATATTGTCAATTATATGGCAACACTAGATCGTACTAAATCCAAGAGTAGTATGAATTGGAAATCTAGTTCATCAACAGAGATTTCAGAGCCATTTGTTGAATGCCCAGTAAGAGCCTCTCCAAATCATGTCAACTCAAATGAAGAGTACCAACATTTAATGAGTTGCTTACATGGTCTCACCGAGAAAGTTTCACAGTTGGCTGCCTCTGTTAAGCCTATAGTTTCTGCATAGAATGACCATAATTCCATAGATTCAGATCAGGTAAGAGGCTATTCCTCAATATTTTGATTCTCAACTAATCATTTTTTTGCATACTCTTTCTCTATTGTTGTTTTTTCTTTGTTGAGCTCTTCATAATTGTCTTACTCTATATGTTTTTATAGTTGTAGAACAATTATATGAAAGCAGAACGAAAAGGAAAAGAACCTGTCAATAGAGCTCTCAGCAAAGCTACACAACTTCAGGACAATGTTGACAATGATTATGCTGAATTAAAGGAGTATGTGCATGATATTGAGGTGAGTTCTATGAAACCTTTAAATTAATTTTTAATTTTGGCTGCTTTGGGTTTGAGCATAGGTCACAACCAGGATTGTATATCAGATTCATTTATGATTGCTTTTAAATCTAAAATGTTTGGTATGTGAAATGAGTGCATTTTAAGCATCTAAAATATTGTTTTTTGGTTCTGGTATTTTCCTTGGTTGCTTATAAATGATAGGGAAAAACCTTTAGGAAAAATAGTTTTAGGGAAACATGTACTTAAAGCTGTAGCACTTGAACATAGAAATGTGTAAAAGTTTAAATAACCCCCCTGATTCTATTGGCAACCTGTCACAGCTGCAACACTTGAACATAGAAGACTGTAGAGGTTTAAATAACCTTCCTAATTCCATTGGCAACCTATCACATCTGCAACACTTGAAAATCGAAATTACAGGCATAAATTTTGTGCTTTACATTTTGATTTTCCTACATGATAGAGAGAAATCTGGTGGTCAGATCTAGATTATATGGGAATCTACAGCCCATTGTGAATTGTATAATGAAGAAAAAACAAGTTTGTTGTATCTTCCAAGTATCTGTACAGTTTTACTCCAAGTTTTACACATACAAATGTACAAACTACAAAAAACTTTAAATTTAGGTATTTCATCAAGCAATGGACAAGTGACATGGACAATCAAATGAGAATTTGGGAACCTCTAATACATCCTAAGTTTGCTTGATGGTAAAGGCACAAGTAAATCATAATGGTCACATTAAATTTAGAGGGTTTTACAATTGTACACCTCAAAACAATGTAGGGTATATGGAAAAATAATCCCCTCATTAATGTCTTGCACCAGGGGGTCTCATAAACCAAATTAGTGTCTCTTAGAGGTGAGATAGTCCTTTACAAATAAAAAGCATGGCTACTGCTCCTATTTTTACATGATACAGTCATGATTTCAAAAGTAGAAATAGTCCTTTACAAATAACATCAGAGGAAGTACAAAACTCCCACATAATGTCAGCATGCCTCACCAGCCTAAAGTGGGGGATTCAAGAATGAGTTGTTGAATCAACTGCAAATTTAGTGTCCAAAAGACCATAAATTCTTTTGGGATTCAACATAAAATAAATCAAGCTCACAAAAAAAATTACAATTCATGTGCTTTGCTGCAATATTATTATTATTTTTAAATATAGACCATAGAAATAAACCTACTGGATCAAAAAAATTGAATTAATCTCCTAGAGTCGTGTACAAGACAAATCAAAATCCTATGGAGCAATTTGCACAATCCAAGAACTCAGAGTCCTCTTGGTCTCAACATTGTTCACAAATGCTAATTCATACATACTACAAATATTTAACACAACATTCTCATTCAATGTAAGAACAGGCACCCTCTCAAGTGCATTCTCTAGAACTTTAATGGATCCAAGCAAATCTCTAGAATACATCAGATAGAGAGCCTTGTTATTAGTGGCTATAACATCACCTAGATCTCGATCCAACACTTCTTCATACTCTCTGACCATTGCTGTGTAATCCTTTTCAACCAAATACTGAAGAGCTTTATTACGGTGAATCATATTTTTAAGCACTTCTGAGCTTGATGAAAATGGCACTTGACCGTTGTCCACAATAGCCTCAATTCTAGAAAACATAGTCTTGGCACCATTCAAATCACCCAGCTGCAGCTAAAGATAGCCAACCCTTGAGAGCAAGAAGGGATCCAATGGTTTTTCCTTGAGCAGCCTCTCAAGCCACTTCATGCTTGTCACGTAATCTTTCTAGCTTAGATGATGCCTCAGAATTGAGTTTATAACAAGCTCTTCTCTCCGCTGCCACCGTCTGAGACTTGCCCCTAGAGCAGAAAA
Source organism: Sequoia sempervirens (assembly GCA_007258455.2). Taxonomy (NCBI): domain Eukaryota; kingdom Viridiplantae; phylum Streptophyta; class Pinopsida; order Cupressales; family Cupressaceae; genus Sequoia; species Sequoia sempervirens. Next base: position 33,849,249 of record VDFB02000008.1, on the reverse strand, counting down.
ATTAAACTGAACTTGAGTTGTAGACCCTGTGGATGTGTTTCCTGAGATAAACTCACCAAAATCCTCATTCAAACTATTTGAATGATGATCACGAAAACCATGACCACTACCGTGTCCCACAGGCTGCCCATTTGTCTGATTCCGAGCACCAATATCCACAGTGGGAGTTTTGTACTTCCTCTGATGTTATTTTTAAAGGAATATTTCTACTTTCGAAATCATGACTGTATCATGTAAAAATAGGAGCAGTGGAAATGGTTTTTATTAGTTTGGTGTGGGTTCGGTTCAACAATTCTTGCCAAGAAGAACATCATGTTGCTCCTCTAGAGTGTCCTTGATGAGTTGTTGAACATTCATGGAGGCATTGGGAGTCATCTTCTAAGAGTCAACCATCTCACCCCTACGACAACACTCATGCAGATAGTCTGGCTCACTGATATGGAACCAAGTTGTACTCCTTCCTTCTGCTGTTGTGAGTAAACATTGAGAGACATTACCAAGACTTGCTCAGATGCCACAAGCCTAAATTGGTGTAGGATGTCTTAAGCCAAAGATATGATCTAACACCAATGACCTGCACCACAGGGCTTGGGATGGGTGGCAATAAGGACAACATGATAATTTATTAGCTAATAACAATTGTATTTTCATCTAAGTACTAGGTGGTCTTCTCTAAGAATTCTGGTGAATGCTACTTTAACTTTTAATAATATCTATCTGAAAGTTCTTAGCAGAACATATTTGAGGATATGGGGTCTTTCCAATAGCATCATCTAGAAATAAAGCTTGGTCTATTTTTCTTTCACTTCAGTTTATGTTATTATTTGAGAGGTTGTTTTGAGGAATTAGAGATAAGTCAGTCTAACAATTCATTGTTGTCATTAACACATGAAAATGACACTCTATCTCCTTAGTCATATTTGTTTAGCAACAAAGAGTTTATAAACTTTCATTTTCTTGTATGCTTTTTATTCTTGGAGTTGTAATGAGTAATAACCTTAATGCAAGCTTGAAGATGAAGAAAATTAGAGTAAAATCTTTGTAAGAAGTTGACTTGTTGCAGCTCATTATAGAAATATGAAAAAGTATAAAAGAACATATACATTCTCTCTCTTAATCTGGCACATTATATTCCTGTAAATCTCTCAACCATAAGAAGCAAATATGGGTCAAGACTTGGCTCATTTTAGTACACAATTGCATTTCATCACATGTGGATTTGTGATGATGCCAGTCTATAATACTGATAAATTACTTGTTTGCAGTCCAAAATGGAAGGCTCTGATACTAATTTTGTTATTAGAAGGTGTTGCACTTACAGAGAGGTACAAATAGCAATTCCATGAACAAGGTGGTTGTGCAGCAAAAAGAGTAGCCTTTAGGGGTTCTATCCACAAGCCCATGGTTTGGAGTCTGGACATTCACATTAGGAATCTTCTTCTGTTCAAAAGTATTTATACCTTAAAATACAGACATGTTCAGTGCTATTCAATACAGAAGGTATGCATGTAGATTGATTGAATGGCGAGTTCTTCTTGTTGCTACCATGAGATGATCAAACAAGTTGATTTTCTTAAAGCTCAGACAATCATCCATAGATGTTGGCTATACTATAGAAGCAGGTTTATTGTGGTAGTCATATCAAATCTAGGCCAACATTTTTGCAACATGGATAGATTGATACTGATTACCATTATAGGGAGTCATTTCTCTACCATAAATATAATTATATGACTAATATAATTCAAATGTTTTGAAGGAAATCTATCTGTGCCTTGATGTTGGTTACCAAAATGCCTTTGGTCCCACTCTCTGTCAAATATTCTTTGTCACTTAATTGCAATCTGTAAAACATATTTGATAGAACTGCTAATCAATGGATATAGTAATTTTTGCCCCCAAATTCCCTCAGCATTCAATTTTTTTCAGCAGAACCAGGTTGCTCTGATACCGTATTGAAATTTTGCAATGAAATGTGTGGTAAATGGATGATATTTATAATACTAAGAGCTATTTATACAATGACTTTCGGTCTTATTTTTAAGCTCCATATCCCTCCTTTTTTCTCAACTAGAAGCAACCACTATATCTATTGTATAGGTGTTGTCACAACCATAGCAACAAAAATCTTTTGGGGAATAAATCGGAAAACCAAAAGTATAAGATTTTTTGAAAAAATCGGGAAAAAATCGTGAAAAAATCGGGAAAATTTTGGATTTAAAAAAAAACATAAAAAATTGTAGAACAAGTGATAAAAACTATTTCCATAGCATAGAGATATAGAGAGCAAATAAAATAAAGAGTTTAACTAATAAAATGTAGAAAATAGATTTTTGTAGTTTATATTCATATTGCTGATTACATTCATTTGCATTGCACATCTTTCAAACTCAAAGCATTACTTCACATTGCATAACAAATAACTAGATCTTTGATAGATGACGAAATTTCAATTACAATATAGTTTTTACAAAGTCAACCTAGCGGTTATGCAATTACTTCACATTACATAACTAATAACTAGGAGCGGTGCCAATTGCATTAGCTTGTCATGGCATTCCCTGAGACCACATTTCTTTAGTCATTTTTCAAATAGTTCACTGCCTTGTCTATGCTACAACATTTTCCATACATGTCTACCAAGCATTTTATCAAACATTTCCTGTTTTGCTGCTATGGCTAAAAGCCTAAAATAGTTTCGAACAAGCTATGGATGTTTGGAAAAAATCTATCAAAGCATAATAGTAAGCAATAGCAAAGACAAGGCAGTGAACTGTTTGAAAAAATGCCTCGAAGAAATGTGGTCTCATGGTGATGGAATGCCATGACAAGCCATAGACAAGGCAACGAACTGTTTGAAAAGATGCCTAAAAGAAATGTGGTCTCATCGTGATGGAATGCCATGATGAATGCCTATGGCGATGGATTGTCATTGCATTCCATCACCATGAGAACACATTTCTTTGAGGCATCTTTTCAAACAGTTCATTGCCTTTTCTATGGTACAACATTTTTCATACATATCTACCAGAGCATTTTATCAAACAGTTCACTGCCTTGCTGCTATGTCTAAAAGCCTAAAACAGGTGCTTTCGAACAAGCTATGGATGCTTGGAAAAAATCTATCAAAGCATAATAGTAAGCAATAGCATAAACATGGAAGTGAACTGTTTGAAAAAATGCCTCAAAAAATGGTCTCATGGTGATGGAATGCCATGACATCATCACCATGAGGCGCATTTTCTTTGAGCATTTTCAAACAATTCACTACCTTGTCTATGCTACCACATTTTCATACATGTCTACCAAAGCATTTTATCAAGCAGGTTCATTTGCCTTGCTTATGGCTAAAAGCCTAAAACAAGTGCTTCAGACAAGCTATGGATGCTTGGAAAAATCTATTAAAAGCATAATAGTAAGCAATAGCATAGACAAAGGCTTGTTTGAAAAATGCCTCGAAGAAATGTGGTCTCATGGTGATGGAATGCCATGATGAATGCTATGGCTATGGATTGTCATGGCATTCCATCACCATGAAACATTTCTTTGGGGCATTTTTCAAGCGGTTCAGCGCCTTGTCTATGCTATGACCCTACATACATGTCACCAAGTAAGCGGTTCAACGCCTTCGCTTTGCTATGGCTAAAGCCTAAAGCAGTGCTTCCGAATGGAGCCATGGATGCTGGAAAAAATCTATCAAAACGCAATTGTAGAAAGTAACAAGCTATGATCTCATGGTTTTTTATGTGAAAATCAGCACGATTTTATTCGTGTTTTTTTAAGGTTTTGAACACGTTTTTTGAAGATTTTGCAGTTTTAAAGGCAAAAAATCGTTGACCAAAAAGTCAAAGATTTTTTCATAAAATCAGGGAAAAAATCGTCTAGCCTGCAGATTTTTTAAAAATCGCGATTAATCGGGTTTTTTTGCAGATTTTTGTTACTATGGTCACAACATTCAACAATGAATAAACCATATTTAATCCAGAACCAAAAAACATAGGTAACAGGTGTAGTATTTTAAATGTGTAACCATCACAACTATGATTTAATATACTTCCTAAAAATGGAGTTATCAATAATCTATTTCATTGGGTCAGGAACAAATGAGTTATTTAATGTTTAGATAAATGATGTCAGTGAGGAATATTCTATTATATAAACTTATGAAAATAATGTAGCCTAACTGCTGTGCTAAATTTTGGTCTCTGTAACTAAAATTTTCCCTCTTGATACTATTCCATGACCTTTGAAATCAGGCACTTTGTATATCCCCCTTATTTGATGTGCAGCTGCCATATTGATAGTTTTTGCAATCTTAAATGATATTATGTGTATAGAATATTTCCCGTTTGCTTGATCTTAATTAAAAAATTTCAAGTGCTAGAGAGTAAAACATGTAAATTGGTTGCCAGTTACAACCACAAGATTTGTTGATAATTTTATAGTAAACAATCTTATGTATTACTATTGAATTCTGGTTTGTTTAAGCAAGCTGAGGGAAAAGCCAACAGCTTGAGTAGGTCATAAATTATCATGTCTTGTAGCAAATTAGTTGGATTACTTGGTCTGGTTTAAATTTACTCTTAGAAGTCATACTGACTAGAGAGTGATCAATAATTGATTTCTTTGTGCCAGAACCAGATGACTTATCTATGGTTTTACTAAAACAATATTAATGGGGAATACTTTATTTATATAAATTAGCGGGAAATGTGTAGCCATATACTACTATGATAAAATTTATTCTCTGTAGCTATCATTTTCCATCTCAATGGTATTTTGCATGAACATTGAAATTGTGCTCCCTTAATTGCTCTTTTGCACAATATATTAACAAAAGATGGTTCAACTTCTAAATTACATAACATAAATTAACAAAAATATATGAAAACTTAAAAGGAGTGAAACTAAATCACTGCTATTGATTGATTGTTGTTAATTATCGATTTCCTTCATGCAACTACTCTCTAAAAAAGTGTTCAGTGTAATAGTACAAATTTTCTAGAAAAACCTGTGATAGAGATTTTTGAAACCATTAAGTATCTATATAGTTTTACTCCAAGTTTTACACATGCAAATGTACAAACTACCAAAAACTTTAAATTTAGGTATTTCATCAAGCAAAGGACAAGTGACATGGACAATCAAATGAGAATTTGGGAACCTCTAATACATCCTAAGTTTGCTTGATGGTAAAGGCACGAGTTCATAATCAATAAGCACTTCATTTAACTACTTACAAACCTTTTACCTGCATTTAGTACTCCTCACATGCATTCACATCACTTCAAACATGTTTAAGTGTTTGAATGTGTGGTTCCAAATGCCACAAGTGGGGTATTTCTTTAGTCCTCAACATAGATGCTTCAATTGATACATGGTCAGTAATGTTGAGCCAAGAATTTCTAGATGGAAAAGTGAAATTTGTGGATACAAGTTTCATAGATTTTCACAAAGTAAAAAGAACTAACACATATATAAGAAGGAGATTTTGGTTGTTAAAAGAGGAATTGAAAATCTTAAAATATTCCTCAAGCCCAAACATTTTGCAAGCAAAACAAATAGTTAGCCAATAAGAAATT
>VDFB02000008.1:33267537-33843567 GCA_007258455.2 Sequoia sempervirens | reverse complement strand
AAAATATTTCCCCATTTTATTCAATAATAAGTTACTATTACAAATATTTTCTATAATTTTTTTTCCTCAAATTTTAAACAAATGAATATATATATATATATATATAAATATATGCATATATATCCATATATTCATATATATATATAAATATATTATATTTGTGATTACAATTAAATTTTTACCTCCATAAATAAAACCCATAATATTATTCTGCAAATATATATATATATGTTTAAAATTAAAATTAAAATTTAATAATTTCAAATTTTTGAAATTAACAAATAAATTAAAATACAATATTAATAATAGTAATTATTATTATTTTTAAAACAAATGCAAATAACTAGAGACCGCACACCTCCCAATAGAGGAGGACGCGACCCCCAAGGGACTACGTACAACAGTCCAAAGGACTATTGGCGCAACAGTCCTTTGACTGCTGTACACAGTCCTCAAGGACTGCGCAGGGGGGTACTACTATAGCCGTCCCCCCACACTTTAATAATAATTTTCATTTATATATATATATATATATTTTAAAAAATATTATTGCTTAAACATTGCCGTACGGACAACGACAATTATAAAAACAAATTTTATTTACAGAAATTAAAATATTTTCTGCGAACTCAGAATTTCAATATATATTTCTTTGATAAGGAATACATATATATATATATATATTTAATTTCACAGACAAATTAATTTCACAGAAGCAGTATTATTTGACTGCACATAATTTCTTCTGGGGATTTCTTTTAATAAAATAAATGGAATAAATTGGAAAAACAAACACCAAATTAACTACAAGAAGTATTTAGGAAAATTTCACAGAAGTTGTTCTAATTTTCCTGAGTTTTTTCCCAATTTCCCTTGTACATAAGCTTTTCTAATTTCCTCAGTTTAAACAGAGATCTCTACTGTATTTTTCAGAGCTATTGTTTCAAGAAAGAATTTCATTTAACAAGGTTCTCTAATCTTACTGTGTAATTTTTTCTACAGGGGAAACAATGTACAAAGGTAACAATATTTTAACGACAGTTTTCTGCAGCCGGGAATACTGTTTTCTACAGAGATTTTTTCTAAATTTCTACAGAGGATACAAAAAATTTCTCTTACATAAACAAATAAACTTTTAAAACAGGAAAACATTCAAACCAAAATAAAAATAGAAAAGAACCTGTTTCCTGTAGGCTGTAGAAGTAAAAGTTGAGCCAAACTTTGCCACAGAAGCCACCAGCTATAAAGCTCTTCCCAGAAGCTTCACCTCCAACCAACATACAATTCCAGAAACACTCCTGCAGCCTTTTCACCAAACTCTTACACAAACATACACCAAAAAACCCACACAGAAGAAACCACCCCTCTTCTCAGCCAAAAATTCCCGAGAAACCAATTTCTGTTACCCCGTGCCCATATTCTTTTCGGGAATAATTTCCCCCAACATAAATTCATTATTTCTCCACTACTTCCCGGAAAACTCCAATAAAATAAATTTAATAATTTAAAAATCAAATTTATTTATTTATTTATATTTTATTCTATTTATTTTCTTTTAATAACAATAATAATGTAGCTTTATAAGCTATTTTAATTAACTCCAAAATGAAATAGAAAATTTAACATTCTAAATATCATCAAAGAAAATTTATTTTATTTAAACTATTCATTTAATAGGGAATATAACTCAATTAGCTTAACTACAATTAACTTAATAACTCCATCAATTAAATATATTAATTGATCACACATATCCAAAATCAATTAAATCACACTTAATTAAAATTAATTATATCCCAAACTAAAATATTAATCAACACTAACACAATTACACACAAGGACGAATTGAAATAAAAACAACAATAGACTCATAGAAGATGAACTTGGGATGAGAACTCTTTCCTAACCACTACTTTTTCAACCCCGTTGAGTTTATTTTGATGCTTGCCCTGTCCTGCCAAAGCTGCCGAAGCAGGTGGAATCGAGACTCTCTACCTGCAATCCTTGCATACAAACAAGGTCGTGTACATGTTCATATATATATATAATTAAAGCATTACATTGTGAGAAGGAATTGCAGCATAGCAGGGCACTCGTAAACGGGGGGTGCTACACTATCCTCTCACCAAAACTATACTAACAATTATAATATCAATGATGAAATAACATTTCTAACTAACTGATCACATCGTAAAATAAATTACAAAATCACTGCATCAAACTATATTACTGAATCAAATTAAACATCACAATCCAATGTAATCATAATGTCATCAACTGAAGTAACATAATCCTCAATCAATCTAACTATGCATCCACACACCAAGACGGTGAACTAATCACCTTCACAAACCAGTATCACGCTAACACATAAGAATAACAAATAGTAGTAAAAGTATCAACAACATGGGGGTATTACATCATCCCCCCTAGAACATGGATTACTCCTGGAAGCCATTAAATAAGATAAAGTAAGCACACAAGACTAACTAGTTTGTTTCCAATTTAGCTAGACTGGATGCTTTAACGACTTCCTTACTGGAAGGCGTCCAATCCTTTCTTTCATGACGAAGTCTCCTTAGAGCTTTTTCCAAAGTATCTAGATCCGAAAGCATAGAGCATTTGGAATAATGATACCGAAGTCTGATTTTCCAAAGTCATTTGACTATTGGGTCTCAGACCTTCTTCTGAGGTGTTTTCCTTATCTGCATCCTAGAAAAACACCAAGGAATAGGTTTTAGTTTATAAACCCACACACATCAAACACCATAACAACATAAAACTCACAACATCACCATATATATATTATTAAAGAACACCACAAAATAGTCATATAACATAATCACTGTGAAATGTATCATCTAACAACATATGCAATATCTAGTGCAACAAATCAACCAAACAATATATCCACCATCGCTCTACAATCAGCGATCAAATACATCAAAACAAGGTATCGAGGTCTATCAAAGTGAAACATACTATCAAAAAACATAAGCAAAATGGAGGGGTACTACATCCTCCCCCCTAGGATCAGACTTAATCCAAGAAGCCTGCAAACATAAAATAGATAACACACACATCTAGAATACATCCTCCCAAGAAATAGAAGACTCGCCACTAGGATCCTACTGGATCTGTACCTGGTCAACGTCTCAACCCTTGAGGATCAACTCCCGACGTAGAAGGACGTGCACGGTTTCCAAAGAATGATGCCAGTCCTCCACTAGAAACCTCTCCAATTGCACCTTGGTGCTCGACCTGGTGGTTATCCACCACGGTAAACACCCTATGCAACCTACCTACATCTCCTATTGTCGACTCTAAAGCCGTCGGTCTCAAACTAAACCCAGAAGTGCCCTTCTAAGGACACCGATGAGCAATGTGACCCTATTGACCACAAGTAAAACATTCTATACTCCTTCTGAAACCTCTATCACCTAGAGGTACACTAGACCGTGGAAAACTACCTCCACTAACTGCAGACTGAGAACTCTGAGCAGGATGATCAAAACGATCACGTTGAACTTTTTGCCAACTCTGATCTCTCACATTCTGAAACCAACCATCACCATGTTGAGACCGAAAACTATTACCCTGCTGAGGCTGAGTATTCTTATTCTTCTGCGGATTACGTTGTTGCTGCTGCTGCGGACCACCCTTAGAGGGTGCCTGAATATTCCTAGAAGTCCTTGCAACTTGAGGTTGTCCACCTCGAGAACCAAAACCTAAAATTGGAGCACTGCCAATCTGTACTCCTGTGTGTCCTCCTAATGCCATAGCCAGATTTTCTTCCACAAGGTGAGCCTTCTCAACTACTACCTCCATTGTCTTCGGCTCGAAGACCTTAACTCCTCCACTAATGCGGGCATTCAAACCCCTGATAAAATGCTGCACCAACATCGCCTCGTCATCACCAATTCCTGCATATTGTTTGAGTTCATAAAATCTGCATTCATACTGCTCAACAGATAAAGCCATCTGACGCAAATCATGAAACTCATCAGCTCGTCGTTGCCTCCAATGATCAAAAAGAAAACGGGCCCTGAACCTCTCCAAAAATAACTCCCAAGTAACCATGTTGATGTCAATGTGTAATTTTTGTTCTTCCAGCCTCCACCAAGTGGACGCGAAGCCTCTGAGGTGCATGATAGCGCACCTGGCCCTAGTGTTACTGCTGTAGGGATGCATCGCAAAGCATCTATCCAAATCGATTAACCAAGTCTTTGCCTCTAGACCCCCACCAGATCCATCAAATGTAGGAGGTCGTGCTCTCAACAAGTCTCTCATATGACCTGCCATTATTGCCTCCTGTTCAGCTGTGTTCTCCCCACGTCTAGGGAATCTCTCCCTTTCCCTATCCAACCTCTATTCCTCATCCTGCCTAGGGCCTAGACATCCCAATATCTCCTCTAAAAAATGTTGCAACTAACCACCTAGTCCAGGTTGTTCTAGGTTCTGACCACCACCACCTATCGGATTGCTTTGGGAACTCTGCAGTTCCTCATGCTCTGAACCATGTGAGCTTGAAAGTGATGGACTTTGGTGGCTGGCCCCACGGCCACCACCTCGGCCTCTTCTTCGGCCATGACCTCTACCCCTAGGCATCATCCTGCACAACAATTGGAGTTATGTGAGATCAAGAGTTACACAAGGTTTCCTAATGGACTCAACTACCTAGAGTACCCAATGTTTGCAAACCTGGCTCTGATACCAAGTTGTAACACCCCGTCGCGCAAACCCCAAAGGACAACTAAGTACATAATTTTTTTTTTTTTGAAACACAAAGTAAAAGTACTATGTTAACTATTGCAACTAACATATTTACGAACACCCACTAAACACCTATGTCCCTTGGGGTACACGAAGAGACATTACATAATCTACCCATTATCAAATTTGATTAATCTAACATTCATTTCAACTAATATAAGTTTCAAATAAATATTTATAAACGATAAGCATTATGACAAGAAAGAACCATAAGGATGCTATACAAAATTTCCTAATCTATTCAACTTGGAAATAAATAGAACTTGAATTTACTCAAATATAATACAACATCAAGTATAATTACATCCATAAATAATGTTTGAATTACAAAGTGTGAATATATAATACATCATTCTACTAATTAAATCTCAATAACAACTATCCAAGTTACAACATACATCTTCCCAACACATGGGAGAGTTACATATCAATTTACAAGATATGACAAATGTACAAATATACATCTAAAGGAACATGACTCTGGATCAATCTGTCTCAACAATCTCTGCATTGAGGGAACAACTGCCAAATGGGAAACCCAACGGGGTGCGAAGCACGTTCCACCTGACCACCCCCGTGCTAGGAGTAGTTAAGAAAGGATTCCCGACCAAGAACGTCTAAGGTAACACATAAGACTCAACTCCAAACATGAAAAGAGTAATCACACATAAAGGAAACCATAACAACCAAAAGTCTATTAACAAAACATGACAACAATAAACACCAAGTCATAGTAATAAACCACTTCCAGAGGATTCTAGTTAAAACAACTAAGGGGAAAGCAAGAGGAGAGTGTCATCGCATGGCCTTACATGTCCAGACATCCTATCACAAGGTGCTGCCTCCATCTATGGTTATCCTGACTGCCTATCTCAAGGCGCCGCCCCATAGGGTGACTCATGCAGAATCGTGCATTTCTCGTAGAGACGAGATCACGATTATGCCAACCACAGCCTTCTCGGCCACCTTTAGTCTTTGGAAGCCCTAACAGGTGAATGAGGAATCCATAATTATCTTTTAGTATTTAACTACCCATCCCCTAATTAATTAGTTAGGTTTTCACTTTTTACACTAACTCTAATATGGGTTATCCTGATAGCCCCTTTGTGCGCCGGCCCCCACAAAGAGCCACTCTCTCTAGGAGTCCCAAAAAACAACACAATCAAAGAGATTGTACTCTCAAGTACTCAAAACCCAAAGTAAACAATCGCGAGGAAAAACCATTTCGCTATAATCATATGACTCAATAACTTAAACAAAACAATGCAACTCAAAGTATACACAAGATTACAACCATAAAGAAAATGGAATCAAGTTTCAATCATAGAAGCCACATAACTTAAAATACAAAATTCTAAAACCTCTGGAAGTTATAACATTAACCCTATCCCCTATGGAAGGAAGTCAAACTCAAGAGTCTACACATGTTTATAACCCAACGCAAGAAACTCAGGAAATAGCTAATTGTTTAACATCAGGGTTCATTCAAAAGCACATGTTTACTATACTTAATAATCACATTGAAATATCACTTTGCATGAAAACCATCATAAGAATTGATCTAACAGTAAACCCAACGTATTCTAATAACTCTAACCACTCGAAAAGTTTGATAAAAATATTTCCCCATTTTATTCAATAATAAGTTACTATTACAAATATTTTCTATAATTTTTTTTTCCTCAAATTTTAAACAAATGAATATATATATATATATATATATTTATATATATATATATAAATATATGTATATATATCCATATATTCATATATATATATATATAAATATATTATATTTGTGATTACAATTAAATTTTTACCTCCATAAATAAATCCCCATAATATTATTCTACCAAATATATATATATATATATTTAAAATTAAAATTAAAATTTAATAATTTCAAATTTCGAAATTAACAAATAAATTAAAATATAGTATTAATAATAGTAATTTTTTTTTTTAAAAAACAAATGCAAATAACTCGAGACCGTGCACCTCCCAATAGAGGAGGACACGACCCCCAAGGGACTGTGTACAACAGTCCAAAGCACTGCTGGCACAACAGTCCTTTGACTACTGTGCGCAGTCCTCAAGGACTGCTGGCGCACCAGTCCTTTGACTGCTATGTGTAGTCCTCAAGGACTGCGCAGGGGGGTACTATTGTAGCCGTCCCCCCACACTTTAATAATAATTTTCATTTTTTTTTATATATATATATATTTTTTAAAAAATATTATTGCTTAAACATTGCCGTACGGACGGCGGCAATTATAAAAACGAATTTTATTTACAAAAATTAAAATAATTTTTGTGAACTCAGAATTTCAATATATATTTCTTTGATAAGGAATACATATATATATATATTTAATTTCACAGACAAATTAAATTCACAGAAGCAGTATTATTTGACTGCACATAATTTCTTCTGGGGATTTCTTTTAAAAGAAATAAATGGAATAAATTGGAAAAACAAACACCAAATTAACTACAAGAAGTATTTAGGAAAATTGCACAGAAGTCGTTCTAATTTTCCTGAGTTTTTTCCCAATTTCCCTTGCACATAAGCTTTTCTAATTTCCTAAACAGTGATCTCTACTGTATTTTTCAGAGCTATTGTTTCAAGAAAGAATTTCATTTAACAGGGTTCTCTAATCTTACTGTGTAATTTTTTCTACAGGGGAAACAATCTACAGATGTAACAATATTTTAATGACAGTTTTCTGCAGCCGGGAATACTGTTTTCTACAGAGAATTTTTCTAAATTTCTACAGAGGATACATAAAATTTCTCTTACACAAACAAATAAACTTTTAAAATAGGAAAGCATTTAAACCAAAATAAAAACAGAAAAGAACCTGTTTCCTGTAGGCTGTAGAAGTAAAAGTTGAGCCAAACTTTTCCACGGAAGCCACCAGCTATAAAGCTCTTCCCAGAAGTTTCACCTCCAGCCAACATACAATTCCAGAAACACTCCTACAACCTTTTCACCAAACTCTTACACAAACATACACCAAAAAACCCACACAGAAGAAACCACCCCTCTTCTCAGCCAAAAATTCCCGAGAAACCAATTTCTATTACCCCATGCCCATATTCTTTCTGGGAATAATTTCCCCCAACAGAAATTCATTATTTCTCCACTACTTCCCGTAAAACTCCAATAAAAGAAATTTAATAATTTAAAAATCAATTTTATTTATTTATTTATATTTTATTCTATTTATTTTCTTTTAATAATAATAATGTAGCTTTATAAGCTATTTTAATTAACTCCAAAATGAAATAGCAAATTTAACATTCTAAATATCATCAAAGCAAATTTATTTTATTTAAACTATTCATTTAATAGGGAATATAACTCAATTATCTTAACTACAATTAACTTAATAACTCCATCAATTAAATATATTAATTGATCACACATACCCAAAATCAATTAAATCACACTTAATTAAAATTAATTATATCCCAAACTAAAATATTAATCAACACTAACACAATTACACACAAGGACGAATTGAAACAAAAACAACAATAGACTCACAGAAGACGAACTTGGGACGAGAACTCTTTCCTAACCACTCCTTTTTCAACATCAATCTCGTTGAGTTTATTTTGATGCTTGCCCTGTCCTGCCGAAGCAGGTGGAATCGAGACTCTCTACCTGCAATCCCTGCATACAAACAAGGTCGTGTACATGTTCATATATATATATATATAATTAAAGAATTACATTGTGAGAAGGAATTGCAGCGTAGCAGGGCACTCGTAAACGGGGGGTGCTACACTGTCCTCTCACCAAAACTATACTAACAATTATAATATCAATGATGAAATAACATTTCTAACTAACTGATCACATTGTAAAATAAATTACGAAATCACTACATCAAAATATATTACTGAATCAAATTAAACATCACAATCCAATGTAATCATAATGTCATTAACTGAAGTAACATAATCCTCAATCAATCTAACTATGCATCCACACACCAAGATGGTGAACTAATCACCTTCACAAACCAGTATCACGCTAACACATAAGAATAACAAATAGTAGCAAACGTATCAGCAACATGGGGGTATTACATGTCACTAAGCTAGATAGTGTGCTTGTTATTGGCTACAATCTTTAGATTGCCAGATTTTGTTATTAGCTACAATGTCTCAATCTTTCTGGTATTGCAACCTCACTAATCTGCTAGAGTTATTGTTTATGTTTCTATGGAGGCCTAGGTTTTGTACCTTAATCATGCTCTTACCAATGCTTCTGTTGGTATTAAAAAATAACCTTAAATCTTGGGTCAGAAAATTAGTTGTCTTGAAAAAGTTGTGGTATGATCTTGGATTGTATCCTAGAGTGTGTGGGAAGCTTGTGATTGATCATTAAGGTATGTAAACCTGATCAGGGAAATGTATCCTATATAGCATGGGTCTTGCTTTAATACTTTCCATAATGCTTATTAGCAGATCACATTATTATAGTTTGCGGTAACCCAAGATTGCATTCAAGTATGTAACAAACTTGGTTTGTAGTTTAAGCTATACACTTTTAAGTAACATTCATAAGGTTTAGAAAATCTTGATCACTCTCTAGAATAGCCCATTAAACATGGGTTGTGCTTGAATGCACTACATAATTGATATAACACAACCACTCTGCATATCAACCAGAGTTATAGGCTCTTTATTGCAGCAAGAGGTAATCACTCTTCGATCATGCTATAATTACATCCTAACCTGTTAAACTTGAGACAACCTGAATGCACCCAATGATGATTGACACCTACATTATACAACCTGAATTAACTACATTATATGAGTGCCTCCATTTCTATCACATCATAGCCACATTAAACTTGGGTCACACATGAATGCATCCTGTATTTGTTATAGCACAACTGTGCCACATGACCAATAGAGTTATGGATCACATAATTACATACACAAGAATATGTTCCTTGGTTGTGATCTTATGGTGATTCCACACAACAAAATTTGGACATGAAATTCTCAAAACCCTAAACCTCTAAAAATAAAATCTGATGAGATGTTGATTTAAAATATGATTTTCAAACCTGGAACTACAAATCTGACTTCACAACTGAATTCTACAAAAAGACAATGACTACCCTCAACTTGGCGATATCTTCTTGAATTTTTTTCTAATTTTTCCCAAGAAAATCGTCCATAGTTCTCCACAAACTGTCTCAAGTAGAGCAAAACACTGTCGCAATAAATCAGTGAACTCGCTTTTCTTTATGTCGGCCACAATTTGATTTTTTTCTTATTTTTCATGTTTGTCAAAATTTTGAGGATTTATTAGTGAGGTTATTGTGATTTATTAAAAGGATTTTAATCCTTTCTTGAAGGAACCAATTAAAAGAATCACACAATGATGACAAATGTGTATTGACAAATGAAATATTTCCTCAATTTGAATAACAAAATAACATCAAGTTGGAGACAGTATGACAATCTTATCAATTACCTAACTCTTCTTATTGATCCAAATGTTACTTCCAAGTTACCGTAATCAATTAAAAGGATTTTAATTCTTTAATGGAAAACAATCAACTTGATTAGACAATAACAAAAAATGTGTCTTGATGAAGTTGAATATCAACTTGGATACACAAATTCAAATGACAAAGAAATAACAATGTGAAGACAACTAGATAATTTTTCAAATAAACAAACAATAGACAACAATATGAAGTCACACAACATCAAAGATCTTCTATTGATTTCTGCCAAAATTTATGCATGCATCATGGTCCTTTACAATATAATCTATATGATAAGTATTATGAAAGTCATCTTTTGTATCTATCTATTCTCTCCCTATTCGCTCTTACTACCTAATCATCATATGTCCAACTTATATAACAATATCTTGAAGAGGGTGCACCTCTTCATAAGTGTCTTTTGGAATTAACAATAAAACATTGACAATTAAGCTCTAATGAGCCATAAATGAACTTGTGTAATATGATCTAAATATTCCTGAATCAAATGTGTATAAACATCCTCTACAACATTCCTCATGACAATCTCCATGATGATCATCTTCTCAAAATGATCACAGGCTTCCTCCAGTGTTGAATCCTTATTCTTAAATGCTTCCAAGGCTCCCTACAATATTAGTTGACATTCTTTCATCCATTCATTTTGACCTTTTAGTTCTCCATTATCTCTAAATAATGTAGGAACCCCTTCCTTTGAAGCATCAATAAACTCCTTGGCATCTGCTTGAAGTTCCTTATAATAATCCTTATGTTTCCTCATCATATCTTCAGTGGCTATAATGGCTCTAGTGTTAGAAGTGCTTATTTTCTGTATCTCTTGGAGTTTTTCTTGAAGCCTATCATTTATTCTCTTATGTTCCTAAATAGCAGTGTGACTCTTGGAGTGAGTTACCCAAAACTTGTTCATCCATATCATCAGGTGTGTGTGCCTCTTTTGGAATATTGCAGAAAGTGTGTCAAATCTGGCTTTTCTCAATTGAATGTGTACTTATTGATTACTCATTTGTACTTCCTCACTTTTGTCCTTTGATTGGGAACCTTCTCCTTGAGTTAACATTCTAGTGGATCCTCTGAATTTTTCCTTGACTGTGTCTCAAGAAATCATTTTCTTTGATCATTCTTTCACTGTTCCACTTATACATATCTCATTCCTTGATCAACATTTGAATTTGAGCCTTGTTCAATTTGGCTACATTTATGCCAATGTCAGTTGTAGCCACAGGATCAGTTTCTCCTACTTTTAGTGTCATCACATGACCAAATTCCTTCTCAGTATCAATAATCATAGATTTCTTATGTGGGGGGTACAGGGCCCAAATCATAAGAAAGTTCTCATCAGGGTTATATCTTGACCCAGTGTACACCTCTATTACCCCTTCTAGACCGAGCTTGTGTTTGCAACCATTTTTATGTAAAAAGATATTAAAAACAAGAGAAAAATTTAAATCCAAACCAAGAAAGATCATCACACTAGACTCCTTTAATAACTTTCTTCCATTCTTCAGAGTCATGTCCTTCATCTCATTCTCTACATCCACTTTCAATGTGTGCAACAATTGGTTTTCATTGCTCGGTGTGATGTCTATGACTGATTGCCTTATTGTTTTCCCTTTTTGTTTGTACAAAAATGACTTAAACTCAGGAGACTTGATGAACTTGTCATTAGAGACAAATGATTTATAGGCCAATTTCCTAGTATCTGTATCAAATGACTCCCCAACTTCCCGTTCTTTGTTTGGAAGTTGATATTCTTCAATCCTCAACTTGGGGATCTTGTCAGTTTGGATTTGGGGCTTATTTTCATTAGAAGACTCCTCACTACCAGATGATAACATTTTTGCTTCTTGTATTTCCTTCATTCTCTGTTCAAATTCTTTATTATAATTATTAATTGCCAATTCAACCTCCTTTTCTTCCATGTTTCTGATAATGTCATCATGAGTATACGATATATGATCATATCCACCTAATTTTTTTTTTCCTACCAAAAGCAATACAACCTCCAGGATCAAATCCTTTCCTTGGTGCAACCTTCTTCATATTGAAATGTGAATTTATCCAAAATAAGATCATATCCTTCTTTTGAAACCACAATGAAATCTCCAAAACACAATGTACTAGGCATGAATGACGATTTTTCATATGCACTCAAGTTCATAACATTGGAGTAATCCATTTTCCTGACAATCTCTAGATATGCAATCCTATCTGGCATTGTTTTCGGTAATAGGAAAGGTGTGTCCTCAAAACCATACACTCTGACCATAGTGGAATCAATATAACAATACCAATCACCCCAATTATGGCCCACAGTTGGTGGTCCATTGAAATCCTTGGGCCTTAAGAATATTTTGATCTCATCAGTCAATGAATAATCACAAGGGTGATCATAAAACCTATACAATTTCTTGACAAATTATTCTTCAAAGTAAACATAATTGGAATTGATAAATTTGTTGTCCCAAATGGAAGTCCACAATTGCACTGGTAATGATTGATCCTCCTTATCCAATTGTGTGATTCTCAATTCCTCTAGCCACATTCCTAACTCCTATCCATAGTACAATATCATGTGCATGAGAAGGGAATAATGTTTAAAATGCATTTTGGGAGATCCATTCTTGATAGCCATTAGCCCTGAGTCAATCCCTCTGGAAATGTGTGAAGCATAATCAAAAGGTCTTGCATTGTGGCATTGTATGTTTGCAGTAATCACCATTGGCCCTGTAGACATGAATTCAAAGGCCTCTATTCCCATTATTTGGCATACCAAGAAGTAAGTATGT
This sequence comes from Sequoia sempervirens, assembly GCA_007258455.2. NCBI lineage: Eukaryota > Viridiplantae > Streptophyta > Pinopsida > Cupressales > Cupressaceae > Sequoia > Sequoia sempervirens. The sequence goes on along the minus strand of VDFB02000008.1, from coordinate 33,830,471 downwards.
TTTAGGTAGGGCTCAAACAAATCAACATGAAAGGGAGCTCCATCACTATCTTTAGGTGGAACTAGGTATCCATCTTTCCTAGGCTTGTGTAATGGTAACCTCTATCCTTTGTAAGTTGTATCCATTCTCCAGTACTCTTTTTACAACTCCTCACACACTATTGGCTGATCACATGAATCATCTAGGTCAAAAACTTCACCAAGTGCAGTTTTGGATATATGTATGAAAGGTTCACCTTGCAGGTTGCATATGGCTTTAAGGTCTGGGTTGTAATGTTTGGCCAAAATTTTTATGAGTTCCACATTCATGAAGACATTGGGAATAACCAGTTTTCCCAAATTGAAATTCCAGGGGTTATAGATTGGTTCAAATCTATTTCTCTGACAGTAATGAAACATAAACAATTCATATCCCCTAATGGGAGTCCACACATCACCTATATGTTTGAATTTTTCTTCTAGTATTTCCACATGAGCCCTTAATTGTGCAGACCTTCTGGCTTTTGGCCCTGAACCAGGAAAATGATCAATGAGGTCCTTGTTTAATTTACGTTCTTTTGTTTTTACTTCCGGCCTCATTTCAATTTTTTGTTTCTTACTTTTTGATTGGCTACTTTCACCTTGTTGCTTCCTACCTTTTGTTTTTACAGAACTTGAACCTTCCATTCTGATTCTTTACAAGGTGGAAAAATTGAATTGTAATTCATCAATTCTAGGGAAGCTTCATATGCTTACTTGTGTTTTTCTGGACGCATTGAATTCCTTGACTCTCTCTCGATCTCCCATCCTTCTCGTTTTAACTTCTAAAAATTATTTGGGTTCAATCCTCTTTCCAATCAGAAAATATTTACATAAGGTTCATTCATGTGGCCATTAATGTCTGCCATTGGAAATGAATGTAATTAGTTTTTCAAAATTTGAAATGTCAAAGCGATACAAGAAGATTGTATCGGTGAAACCCCTTTAGTCTTAGGCCGATCTATGTGCTTTATTTGGTGCCACCTTTGTTTATACATTCATAACTGATTGCCAAGACATAACTGAATGTTCCTTTATTATGAAGTGTCTCTTTGATTCTTATTCTTAATCAGAAAGACCACTTAATATTCTTATCGATATTATACAACTGCCCTTTCTCTTGCTTTTCAAATTCTACTATTTCAGGGAGAAATTTATGAAGTTTTCCCGATATCATGATGGTCTGGACCATTAGAAGTCTTCTCAATCATCACCCGGTGTCTCTCAGATGAATAGCGGCCATTTCTTATTACCATCGGGCTGACATGAACCATCACTAAGAGAATATAATGTTTTTCCGATGCACTTGGTCTCCCCGATGTATTTCCTCTATCGCTTTATTTATTGGGATAAGTCAGTGAGACTTTCCCTGAAAACTCCTCGCATTAGTGTAACCCACATGGTCAGTGAGATCTGAGGGAATTGCTCTTACTGTACATATCTCCCTGATACAATTTATCTCCTATTTGATTGACAAAACATATATGTTTCTTCCCGATGAGGTTTCCATCAACATGATGCACAAGCTTGATATAATTTGAAATTTTTGCTCTGACCAGCCTGCTCTTGCCGATAATTTTTTTATTGGTGAAATGTTATGCATTATCTTCCTGATTATTTACACATGTTATCTTCAGGGCTTTTGATCGCTGTAACCTGATCTACCTCTTCCCGATATGTTCAAATAAGAGGCTAAGACTTACTAATTGGAAAGACATCCACATGGTCTTCCTGATAAGGATCAATTGTTTTGAAGTTCTTGCTCAAATATGATAAGAGAGATGCTTATATATCAAAGGCCATATTAATGGGATCATTGGCTGACATGGGCTGTAAAATGGATCTTGTCACACAAATTTCAACAATTTGTATTGATCATAAAATTAAGATGTGGAAAATTTATGTGGTACATGGTTGATAGGTGGGTGAAATCCAATGAAAAATGTAATATTTTTCCAGTTCTAACAGTGGCTCCAATTGGGGATGTATACCCCTTATGGGTGTAGCAAGAATCTAGGTCTCTGGGGAAGCAGACCAAGTATCTTATTTATATGATATAGGAATGGAAGTGAATTTAGGAATAGTGGGAAATAGAAGTGGAATGGAATCTTATACTACTGTGCATGGAAAATATTTAAAAGGTTTCTCAAGAATTGTCCATGCACTAGAAATTCTCAACCTTCTCCTAGACTACCGTGCATGGAAGATTAAGAAACAAAATGTTTCAGGAATTGTCCATGCATTGGAAATTCCAATTCTTCTCCTGTCATGTTCTGGAGGTAATATGAATCTTCACTAGCCTTTCCAACAATGAAAAATGGTCCTAACCAAAGGGCTTTAAATTTCCCATGCTTTCCTTTGTCTTGACTCCTAGCATTCCACATAAAAACCATGCCATTTACTTCAATTTTTTTGTTTTTATCCCTTTTGTCATATAGGTATTTCATTTGTAGTTGCTTCTTATCGTGTTACTGAGTTTGATTCCTGACCTCATCAAGTTCCACTAACTCTTCCATCCTCTCCTCCATTGGTTTAGGAATGTCTAAATCTTCTTGTAAGATGAACTTAAATACTGGTAATAGATTATGCAAAGGGAGCCTAGCTTGAGTTCCATAAACAAGTTCAAAAGGTGACTTTCCAATGGCCTTCTTTGCAGTAATTCTATCTTCCCATAAGGCTAGTCTCAACTTGGAATCCCAGATCTTTTTTTTATTATCCAACATTCTCTTTATGATCTTCAGGATTCTCTTGTTGTTGGATTCAGCTTGGCCATTTTCTTGTGGGTGATATGGTGAAGAATATGAGATCGGTATACCATAGGATTGGAAAAATCCTTTGAATTCATCTGACTTGAAGCACATCCCATTATCAATTATAATTCTTGCTGGAACTTCGAATCTGGTGATGATATTTTCCAACAAAATTTTTGTTACAACCTTACTAGTTGCTTGTTTGGTAGGTATAGCTTCTACCCATTTTGTGAAGTAGTCTATGGAAATTAATATCCATCTATGTCCCCCACTAGATTTTTCTTCAATCTCTCCTATGAAATCAATTCCCCATTGGTGGAATAGAGCCTCAACTTGCATAGGTCTTAGAGGCAATTCCCCATGATAGTTCAATTTCCTAGAAAACTTCTGACATGCTTCACATTTCCTAGTATAATCATAAGCATCATTGAAAAATCTAGGCCAATAGTAACCTACCCTTAACACCTTATGTGCAGTGGTTTTTGCTGAAAAGTTCACTCCACATACTCCTTCATGCATTTCCTTCAAAACATGCTTTGCTTGATTTTCATCTAGGCACAATAACAAAACACCATCCCTATTTTTCCAATAGAGGTCACCTTTCATGAGCACATAATTTGAAGCCTGTAGTTTGAGCATCCTTTTTTTGTTATCATTAAATCCTTTAGGACATTTCATATTTTTAAGATAATACACAATATCAATCTACCATGGTGTGTGCTCAATACTAGTGATCATGTTGTCTTCATCATTCAAATTGCACACTTGGGCAGATTCAATATTTTTTTCAGCCATTAATTTGGCTAATCCTTGTCCTCTTACAAGCTTGGTGATTTGAAACCCAATGTCAAATTCTTGGATTCTATTTATCCATCTGTACCTACGACCTGTTGCTTTAGATTGTACAAACACATATTTTACTGCAACATTAGGTACATAAGCTATCACTTTTGCTCCCACCAAATATGATCTAAATGCTTTGACAAATTTTACTAATGCATATGCCTATTTTTCTATGATGTCATATTTCAATTCTACATTTTGGGGGGATTTGTTGAAGAAAGAAATAGGTTGTTCATACCCCTCATCATTTCTTGAATCATTATGCTGCAATTGTGTGATAGGATGCAAATGAAAAGATTTGAAAAGGCTTACTGAAATCAGGGGACTTCAACACTGGGGCCTCCTTAATTTCTCTTTTGATGGATATGAATGCATTTTGGCTTCACCAGTCTAGTCAATCTTTGCACCCTTTTTTAACATTTTTGATATTGGTTTCACTATCTCAACAAAGTTTGATCTAAATCTTCTCACAAAGTTGATTTACCCAAAGGAGGATTAGATGGCTTTGATTGTCTTAGGAATAGAAATTTTATCTATGACTTCCACTCTTTCTCGATCAATCCTTACCCCTTCTTTGGACACTATGTTCCCTGGTAACTTTTCCTCTATTGCTGCAAAATGATACATTTTTAGGATTCAAAGAAATTCCATATTCCAATGCTTTGATGAAGATTTTTCTAGATGCTCAACATGATCCTCTACTTTCTTTGAATATGCAGTTAGGTCGTCCTAGTATACCACCATTATTACATTAATTAGATCAACAAATGTAACATCCATAGCTCTCTGGAAAGTTGCACCATCATTTGTAAGTCCAAATGGCATCCTAACATATACATATGTTCCCCATGTTGTGGTGAAGGATGTTTTGTACTAATCTGATTCTTTAACTTTCACCTGGTTATAACCTTAAAATCCATCCATCATAGATAGCATCTCACATCCTATGATCCTCTGCAACATAACCTCCATGTTTGGGAGTGGGTAGTTATCCTTGAGAGAGGATACATTCAAGTTTCATAAATCCACACAGAGCCTTATGTCTCCATTTTTCTTTCTGATAGGTACTAAATTAGAGACCCAAGATAAATGTATGATAGGCTTGATGATACCCCCCTCCCTAAGCTTCATTAGTTCCTCTTGCATTTTAGGCTCTAAGGTAGGATTTATGGGCCTTTGTTTCTGTCTAAAAGGTTTTGCATCTGGTTTCAATGGGATCTCATGTTGGAACAAATATTCTCTATATGCTTTGAGATCATCATAAGACCACACAAAGACATGTTTATATTTCCTTAATAGTGCAATAAACATCTTCCTAATTGTTGGGCTTATCTTCTTCCCAATGTACACCTTTTTAGGGGCTAATTCAGTTCCAAGGTTGATTTATTTGATGTCTTCCCTTTTTACTAGTGTTTGTTTCATGAGGGCTTGGTCATTTCCATCAAACACCCTCTCCAATGCCACAAGTCCCTTAGGAATTTTTTTATTCTTGAGCTGAACAACTTCCTTTCCAAATACAATTTGCTTGCCCTCTACCTCTTCCACAAATGCATTGAAATCAATTTCTTGGGCTTCATACTGATCAATGAAATGTAAGAATTTGATCAGATTAGTATCATCATTAAAAACTTTCCAACTATAAATATTATTAGGGATTGCAGGTCTTGTCTTGAGCTCAACTTGAAAAATTCCTGCTAGAGTGACATAATCTTTTTTCAAAGCTACATTCGCCAAGAAGTCTACCATTAAATTCTTGGACCTATCTATCCATTTAACAGAGAAAGCATCGAACAATTCAATGGTGTCCCATACAACATTTCTGTATTGTTTCAATCTATTATTTTTTGTAGCATACTTTGATCTCACTTGTGAGATAACCAACTCAGAATCTCCAAAAATAGTCAGTAGTTTAATTTTGTGTTTGACAGCCATGTTCAACCCAATTAGTAGGGCCTCATACTCTACTATGTTATTTGTACATTCAAATGTTAACAAGAATAAATATTTGAATGTCGTGCCTTCAAGTGAAATGAAAACCACTCCTGCTCCATTACCTTCTCTACTGCATGCTCCATCAAAATAAATTCGCTACACACCATGCTCATTCTTGGAGACATCCCTATCAATTGGATCAATGTTCAACAATTTAGGTTGTGAAGGTTCTATTCTAAAGCTTCCTAAGTCCACATCACATAAGCCATTCATCAAGTTTTGATCAACATATTCCACAATTTGATTCACTCTTGGTTCTCTATACAATTTAACCTCTTCACCATTTATTAGTATTGTGGCATAAGATAAGTCAAATTGCACATTTTCTTCCATTGTAGCAGTCCATTTTCTTGACAAGAGCATCTCAAAGTGAGGGGGTGTGTCTATTACAATTATCTCAATTGTGTATGCTACTTGTGGATAAGTGAATAATCTCACTTCTACATCCTTCATGATTCCTACCACTGGGACATGCCTACTATCCATAGCATGGCATTTACCACCAGTAGTGTCCACCCACATGCCAAGTTGTTTCATGACCCCTACTGACATGATGTTAATAACAATTCATGAATTAATCATGTAATTCCTCACCAATTTGTTGTTTATGAGAAATGTTGTAAAGAATGGATCGACCTGTGTAGGATTCACCAGTGTATCACCAAGAAAAACCTCAGGTACTTTTATATCTCCTTGCCTACCATTACTGACTTTGGTGATTTATTTGTTCTCCAAGCTTTTGTTTTTATTAGTTCCATTGGATATTAGTTGAATAACACTATCTCTATATTCTTTCATCTTCATCATTTCCAATAGTGGCACAAACATCTTCACTTGAGACAATGCTTGTGTGAAATCAAATGAAGAGGCGTTCTCTATTTTGGCTATCCTCCTTTGTTCCAATGGTTCTCCCTTATTTTCTTCTTTCTCCTTTTTATTTTTTCATCATGCTTCTGTTTGCTTTTGTATAACTCCTTGTCTTCTTCTTTCAGAACACGCCTTTGCACATTCTTATTAAGCTCCTTGTTCTCTTCCTTATTTGGTATTTCTTGTGTTGTCTCTTTATCTTTCACAAACAATCCCCTTGGGGTGCCTTCATTTGCATTTTTCGTTTTGTTTCTTAACCTATAGTTGCTTTTTGCTTTCTCTACTGCAGCAATGGTTAACTCCTTGATTTCTTCCTTGGTTGGCCTCCTCAATTTATACTTGCTTGACTTAGGTGGTGTATAAGGAGGATGTGATTCATGATTACTTTCATTATCCTGATTAGAAAAGACTTGTTGTTCTGCCATGTGAATATTGTACCTCTGGTTGTTTACATCATACTCATAGCCTTCATCTCCTAAGGATGAGTATTCTTGTTCAACTAGATGAAGGTTATGTGAAGTTAGATATATTGTATGATCTTCCTCTTCATTTTCATATGACATTTCTTCTTCTTGTATTGATCATGCTACAACATAATGATCCAGGGAATGAGGCAGTTTACAAACTTGACACCAAGGGTTGTTATTGACCATGTATGCTCCTTTTTTCTTTAAGGGATCAAGAGTTTCTTTATACTGCGGCTTGCCCAGTTATGGGTTTTGCATCTTTCCAGTTTGTGTTGTATGGCATATCATGTAATCTTGGTCTTTCATTTCTGTATGAATTCTCCTACTTAGTCTGGGGATTGTTAGAGTTTTTGGGAACTTTAAGGTTGTCCCTTTTTCTGATCATCCCTGCACCCTTTCTATTGTTCTCAATAGTTAATGCTATATTTTGTGCTTCAGTTAAACTTCTAGGACATCTATTTCTGAGTTCATACCCCATTTTTGGATCAAAGGCCTTTAAATAAATTCTTAAAGCTGTCGGATCAGTCAGTTTGGATCCATGTGGTATTTTGTTATATAGTTTGGAAAACCTCTAATTGAAATCATAAATTGACTCATTTTGGCATTTTTGAATACTTATCAATTCATGAAGGGAAAATTCAGGGGCACAATGATTCCCATATTGTTCTAGAAATTGATTATGAAAGACTGCTATAGAATCAATTGAAGCATCAGGTAGACCATTGAACTAGTCCCTTACTTCTTCAGTTAGGGACATCATGAACAATCTCATATTTACATCCTCATACTCCATACCAATATCTTGTATAAAAGCATTGAAATTTCTGATATGTTCTTCAGCTGATATCACATTATTCCCAATGAATTTGGGGACTGTATTTCTCCAATTGCTGTCAATTGGGTATGGATATAATTGGTGCCTTGTTAAATCAAATTGTCTACATGTGTTCATAGGGTTTTGTGGGTGAAAATTCAAAGGTGGTGGATTGGGGTGGTATTGGTATCCATATTGAGGCCGATGATAAACATTTTGTTGGATGTGTTGTTGAAGGTATGCATTCTGATGCGGCACATGATGTTGATATTGTGGGGCATATTGCTGGCCTGGTGGTGGATAGTGTTGGGGAACATTGCCAGTATTTAGGGGTTGTGACCTTTGTGGTGGCATATTATATTGAGTGCATTGTCTTGGATTACCACTAGCATGATGAGGTACTTTTGAAGTACATGGAGCACCTGTATTCTTAGATGTTCCACGTGAATTGATATTACCACCTTTTTTATGTGGAGGGACATATTTTGGTGGCTTTGATGCCTGGATGTTTAATTGTGCCAGTTGTTGATCAAGCTTTTGGATTTCTTGTATCATATGTTGTCTCATTCTAAGTTGCTATTTATGCCATTCTATATGTAGTTCAATCTCTTGGTTAGTCATACCATCAAAGTTAACAATAGTATGATCAACAATCCCATCCTAGTTCTCTTCTCCTTGTTGTGATGAGAATCCCCTATCATACTCCTCTTGTCTCTACCTTCTTTCTTCTTCCAACTGTTCCTCAAAATCATTCACCTTTTGAGGGTCTGATCTGAAGTTGAGGACATTATCATTTGTATTGCTTCTTTTAGGTGGTGATGAAGGATTTCCACCATCAAGATGAAGTGGAGAATTGAATTTTGTGAAGGTCTGTTTTGATGTGTTCACATTATCTCCTGGTTGTTTGGATGCTATCTCACCCTTATTTGTGTTGTTCTTTCCACGAGGAGATCCATGCTTATCTGTCCACCTAACACTGCTCTTCTTAGGACTCTCCTAGTGCAAAGATCTTCCATTCATGTTGAATGATATAAAATATCTCTGGTGTCTATCGTCTATCCTTTTTGATCTAATGTTTATTTTATCAGTCATAAAAGTCTTTCAGAGTCGCCACCTACTTTTCATAAGTAGGAAAATGATTGTGTTTTTTCCTAGTGGAGTGCTCACCCTTTTATGATGTTTTGGAATGAATCTATGATGGAATGCTAAGGTTCAAAATTGGCTTGATCCCTAGCAGAGTTGCCAATCTGTTGGAACTCAAAAATGCAGGTTACAAATCCTAAGAGGGTGCCAAACTCTATGATTAGACTTGCAATGTTTTTGAACTAATGAATGGAGATAACCTATTAGGTTGATGACTCCCTACACTTTAGGCTCTGCTAGACCTAGGCAGCTGGACCTTTATAATGGAGCAGATAAGAGGAATGTATGATTGGTTGAATTGATGGATCTATCCACAATGGAAAATAGTGTGGGATAGATGAAAGCTTACTAACTACTCCTACTGAAATTTGAAATGTGAATGTATGGATAAGATTTTATGAAATTCTAAAATGGAATTGGTATGACCATGCCTACTTCTGTTGGGCTAATGGAGTCAAGAGATGAAAGATATGTGGCTTACTGGTTACAATTTGAATTGCTTGGCATTTGTAACTGTTTATACCTTGTATAAACGTGCAAGAATGTGACTGACTGACTCTACTTATTGATCCAATCAATCCTATAAAGTTACTATGACCTATTTAAAAGGATTTTAATCCTTCCTTGAAGGAACCAATTAAAAGGAATCACACAATGACAACAAATGTGTATTGACAAATGAAGTATATCCTCAATTTGAATAACAAGATAATATCAAGTTGGAGATAGTGTGGCAATCTTATCAATTACAGGGCTCTTGTTATTGATCTAAATGTTACTTCCAAGTTACTGTAATCAATTAAAAGGATTTTAATTCTTTGATAGAAACCAATTAGCTTGATTACACAATAACAACAAATGTTTCTGATGAAATTGAATATAAACTTGGATACACAAGTTTAAATAACAGAGAAATAACAGTGTGAAGACAACTAGATAATTGTTCAAATCAACAAACAAAAGACACCAATGTTGGATTACCAATTTATGCATTCTTCTCCATCATATAATTTCAAAAGATTTTGCAATACATGTTCAGTTAAGCCAACTGATCAACCTATCCAACTACCTAACTACTAATTCTAATAATTTTCTCATTTGATTTCATCAGGAATATATACATTATATCTTCTAGGATTATGACCCTTTACTCATCTTCCGTTGCAGCGCTTCACTTTATTTTAATTAATTGCCTTCAGAATATTTTAATTAATTGCCTTCAGAAAATTAAAATACTTTTAATCTTCATTATCTTTGTTTCCCGTGAAAATCATTTTGCAATACTTTAATTTTAATTCCTTTGATGGCAATTTCTTGTTTTATATTTTACCCAAAAAGTACTTTAGGTAAAATAATTGCTTGCCTCATAGTCTTTATGCTCCCTTTGCTTTTGCCTCTTTGTGAAATTTAATTTTGATTTGTTTCCCCAACACTTGAATTTTTACCCAATAAAATATTCCTTTCATGTAACAATAATGACCCACTCTCGTAATTCCTTTGGTGAAAAATATTCCACCTCCAAGTGCAAATATTTTATAATTTTTACCTTTTATGCTTTTTGTGGGTAAAATAATCATCCACCTTAAAATCCCCTTTGTAAAAATGTGAAATTTATATTTCTCAAAGTAATATTGTTCTCCAAATTATAAACACATTTTATTCAATCTTTTGTTTACACTTTGATCATATGTATTCACGTATCGGGGTAACACACAACGCATCAAGGAGACTTATCTTTATATCCATTGATTTTGATTCTCTCACCGATGAAGTTCCTCAACGTTGTCGGGCCATCGAAGGAACCTGTTATTCTATCTCACTGATATACAGTTCTCTCTCATCGCGGTAACCCACTCAGTCGGAGAGCTCTGAGGAACCCACTCCGATCGTTCATGTCTCTCCAATGCATTTAGGGGTTTTGATTTGGTGCGTTGAAATGCTATGGTTACCATCTGTTTGTTCTGGATGAATATCTTTAACTACCATGAGCCATCATTATCCAGATCGATCAATCCCACCTCTGTTGAATGCTTGGGGTTTTCATAGTATTTGTGATCAAAAGGGTAAGATATTGCAATGATCACTAAATCGATATTGTTATTGCCAGTATCTGCAATCACTTGAGTAGAACAAATCTTCTTCCTTTTAATGTTGCACCTCAGCTCGATTTTATCCTCTCACACTCTTTTCGACACTTGAAGTACCCTCTTCCCATCATTCTTATCGATTATCTCATGTTATAAATCAATTTGTTCGATATCTACAGACTATATGTGGTTTAGATAATTGACTACTGCAAAAACCTTTTATTCATGGCATTTGGGGATATGATACCACAGTGTGTTTGTCAGCAACTGGCCTTCCAAAAACTTCCGCCCATTACTTTCTTCGTTCTTTCATCCATTTCACTAATTGTGTTCTCCAAATCGTCGAATTCCCTGACTGTATTGTATAAGACTCCAGTGTATTCATCGCTAGCCTTAGACGAGTAAGCACTCACAATGTTGCTCTTAGTATTCTCCAAACTTTGCCACAAGATTCAACGCATTTAGTGTTTCTTCAACCTCATGAAACACTCTTCTAATGGTTATTCTTTTCATTGTTTCTAATGTTCTCATAGTTAGATGCAATGGGCTTGAAAATTTGCATAGGGAGTCTTTGCGCATTTATGTCTTCCATGGTTTGCTTCGTATTGATAGTAGGCTTACATCATGGTGGGACAATACCTCTAGTTCTTTGCCATCACACACTATGGTAGAATATACAAATTTCCATATTACAGTTCTTCTATCATTGTTTCACTCTCTACCATTTCTGAGAGATCTATAATATCCCGCAAGAGACACATGAAAAGGGGGTTTCTTCGATCTACCTTTTTATGTCATCTTTTGTGTAGAGGACAAATACTCTATCGTTGGTTATGAGATAAGAGCAATTATTTCCTAAGAAAATAGTTTTTCCTCTTGATAAAGATTGTGTTTTCAATGGTGGCACTAACACCTTTTTTCATTGTGAATATTTGATATGCTCTTACCAATAATGAAGAAATTATTTTTGATCCAACAATGACCAAAATCTTCGAATTGTGCTCTTAGATTTTATGTACCACTTTCTCAAATTACCTATCTCAAGAGTAACTATAAGAAGTTTGACTTTTTCTTTTGAAATTGTTTCATTGATAACTTCTATGGTTGTGAATGCCTTGACTATGATGTATCAGGAAGAGTGGAAATGTTTTGCTTGCATGTCCCAATTTCAGATTGTTGATGCTATCCAAATCTCATGTCTGAGTGCTTCTTAAAGGTCTCTGATTTTTTCGAAAGCTTTCAAGCATCATTTGCCTTGCCTAATTTGTAAAAAACCTTGTGTGAGTGACAACGTTAGGAAACAACTTCAAATTTTGTTTTCATTTACTCCTCCTCGGGATTTCCATTAGCCACAATAACATTATTTCCCTGATTCCATAATCTGAATAGCTTTTCCTAATTCACCATTTTACAGAGTCCTTGAATTATGACCTTTCAAGTTATGGTATTTGGGGTAAAGCTTTTGTCCTTCCTTTTATTTCCTCAACATTTCACCTAACAATTATTTCACATGTTCTACATTATCCTCTTGCAAAGAGCATAAATAATAGTGTTGTATGTGTAGAATTGCACCCATGTGACCTTATTCTTGTCAAGAGTTCCAAAGCTTGGTTTGTTATGCTTCTCTCACATAATCCTTTGGTCAAAATGGTGTATCAAGAGCATAAAGGCTAATAATTAAACTTCATGACACTTTATCTTTTGCAATTATTCCATCAAATATCAAAATGCATCTTAAAATGAAATGGGTATTCAACAGATTTTGCTTTCTGCCCCTTTTTCACTGTGATAAAATGAATTAAGTGGCCTCCAACATCATTTTGGAAAATTGATCAAAAATTCTCCCAAAGCCAAAAAAATGCACCAACATGTTGTTTGATGATAGGGAAGTGTGGTTGGAAAACAAATTTGCATGAAGTAATCAGGATTGAAAACTGTCAACGCTCCAAGTTGCTCATTTAGCATTTTCTGAAAAACTACACTTTGTTAAACTCAATTGAAACCCCCCACTTGCCCTTTTGGAAAAAAATACCAAATCTGATTTTGAGAAGCCGCCATCCTGGGGATTAGTTTATTTAGGTCACATGAACATGTAGGAAAAATGATTTTTCTTCAATCTTCTTCCTTCGCAAGATATTAAAGATCAAACTTGACCGCTCTGTAGCTGTTCTGGAAATGCAGTCTTCAAACTGGGTAAAATCCATTTGGTTTTGATGTTGAAAAAATACTAAATGAAGAGTCGAGGCTCTGAAAATTGACATGGATGCACATTGAGATGCGAAGAATTTGAGACACCAATTGATTTGTAATGAAACCCTTTCAATTTCTTAATATTGGCCTCCAAAGTTGCTCACTTTGATAGATTTTACTGTGTAGACAACAAACCTTCGCACAACGCTTCAACTTGGCCTTTTGAAACTTTGGAAAATCATATCATAAGGGGCTGAAATTTGGTAGAGACACTCACATATGGTAGATAAACATGTCTGCAAAATGATTTTGCGTGAAACTGAAGAGGCTTTAAATTGTGATTTTTTGAAGTAGGCACTTGAGGCAAATTTTCCAACTGAACTTATGAGTGTTGAAATCAACTATTTCATTATAAGAGCCTCAAATTTTGTCAAAATTTGCATGAAATTTTAGGCTCCAACAATGGCATAACAAGAATCCAAGTCTCTAGGGGAGCAGATCAAATGCCTTACTCATTGGGCAACAGACTCAAAATTCTTTTTTTCATGAACTGATATGGTTTTTGAAAGACCACACCACAACCGATGGCACAAGGCCACCAAAAAATAAAATCTCCTATTTTCCTCTATCATACACCTTGTTCTGATGTGTTTTCATCAAATTCCTCTTAAGAATATTCATGCAATCTGCCCTATTATATCTACTGCCATTGAAAATTTTCAAAATAACACTACCTTCAACACTGCTCATATTTCCTTTTTCATTCTTTGATTTAGATTTAGGCATAATTTGAAAATTATTATCATCATGTGACAAACTCATGCCCCATTCATCACACCAAGAAAAATTATTCTTAATGCCAAATTCTTCACCATTTTGGTCACTGTCATGCATCATAAAATAGTCTCCCAGCTGAATTGAAAACTAAAAATCTTCACAGCTAAAGTCATTAAGTCTCACTCCATCATAAGTTTGCATAGATGATCTAAATTTATCATATGGCTTTTGATGCAAACTATGTAGATAACTTGTAAGTTTATGGGAAGAGAAACAATTGTGCTCATTCATGCTACTCATTCCATTATCTGAATGCTTCTCATATGGTTATGAGAAATCTGCCACATCAACATCTTTTGGGATAATTAGATCTGAAACAATTTTTACTTCTTCCATATCACTAATTGGCAGTGACGTGAATTTTTCATCCACATAACTTCATCATTATGTATATTTGATTCAATAAATATTGAGCATTCCTTATCCATGATATGCAAACCAATGTCATTCTCAAAGATCTTTGATTCTATTTTATATATCTTCTCTTGAACAAGTACAAACATATAATCTTCAAGAAACTTTCCATCATTGTCACACAAAGTGCTTTCATTGCCAAAGAAAATGCATGTTGAGGATGAAATTTCTAAATCATTCTTACATGTGTACTTTTGATATTCAACTATTAGAAAAATTTAAAGTTTGTTCACTATTGAGTGAACATGCCCCTACATCCATCTCATTGTTGTTGTATTCTTCACTATCAAAAAATGGTAATTTAGATGCATCAATCTCATATTCATTTGCTTCACCAATTGGTACATCACCCTGATTATCAGAAAATACTTCATCCTCGTCATAAAGTGGATTTGAATACACATGAAATTCATGTTCTGGCACACCTTGGTAAAATGTCATTTGATCTTCTTCTATCTTTTCATCATACAATGAGTTTGAAAAAAATTGAAAACTGTTTTCAAGTGTACAAACCTTTTCTTTATTAATTGTGTCTTCATGGTACTCAACTACAACTGGAGGTGTTATTTGTTCACTATCAAATGGACTTGCTTCTTCTATCACATTTTCCATTGCTTCTTCCTCCTGATCTCCATAAGAGCTGCAAGAATGACTTAATTGCAATTCCACATGATTGTCATCGAAATCTAGATTTTTAATGGATTCCTCATAGTCACAATCTGTTATGCAAGAGAGACCCTCTATATCTTCATCCTCATCATGCAAGTTGTCATAGGAATTATTTTCACTTGCACACTCATCCTTTATGGATTGATCACAGTCATTGCCTTCTTCATTGTTATAGGGCATATTGTCCTCTTTTATTTCAACTTCCAATTTGTTAATGCTATGACAATGAATACATGGCTGCACCTCCGCATTATTTGACTTACTGCTGGTGTATTCCTCAGGCATCATATCTTCAACATCTTCAATGCTGCAATCATCTTCCAAGGTGGAAGATTGGTCTTCAACAATTTCATCTACATTCAAATTTGAAGTATCATCATTGATAATTTCACTTGCATATGTCTCCTCCATTGGCTGTATTATTTGATCAATTTCCCCACACTCATTAGTGATATCACCCTCCTCATACCTTTTATTTTCTATGATACTGATTAGTTTTCCTACCTATTCAAAAGTAACTAGTTTTAGTGATTCAGACCAATAAATTGAATCAAGCTCATATGCTCTCATAAAGTGCTCAATGTACACTGATCAATCTTGTAATTGAGAGGTATTTGTGTAAGGATAACCATCAGTCATTTGAGTATAGAACGTCCAGATTCTCCTTTGTGTCTTCTTAGGTTAAAAAATGCATCCAAGGGAGATATGCAACATTCCGATTTCATGTTGGAGTCCTGATTTGTTTCTTGAGTATATGAATGCTCATCATTTTCCTCCTCAAATTGTTGGTTCTGATATACATCTTGTTGTAGTTTTCGATTGACACTTCCAAGAGGGATGAAATTGTGTTGCACATTTTGATGTGGCATTTGGCATTGATATGGATAATATTGACTGTGTTGATGATCTTGGTAGCTTACCAATCTTTGACTAGGAGGGATAGGATAAGCATTTGTTTGATTTGATGGTTTTGATGCATAAATGTCTTGTTGTGAATGATATGCATTACCTCCATTGCCAAAAATCTCAATTGCACCATAATGTGTATGGGGCAAGGAATAATTGCTATACATACTTCGGCCTATGATATTCATTTCTGACTGGCAATGTTGTAGTTTCAAACTATTTTTTGTATTCTTCATCAAAATATTACCAGAGTCACCACCTACTTTTCCAAAAGTAGGAAAATGAAATGGATTTTAAAATTGTTATTAGTCTAACCCAAAGGAATCTCCTCACTCAACAATGTGGAAGTAATTACCCAAATGTGAAATTTATATTGACTTTTTAAATGGATAGACTGGAACCGAATTTTCTAAAATTTCTTCCTAGCAGAGTCGCCAATCTATTAGATCTCAAAAATGCAGGTTACAAATCCTAAGAGGATGCCAAGCTCTATGATTAGACTTGCAAAATTTTTGAACCAATGAATGGAGTTAACCTATATGGTTGATGACTCCCTACACTTCAGGCTCTGCTAGACCTAGGCGGGTGGACCTTGATA
The DNA here is from genome assembly GCA_007258455.2 of Sequoia sempervirens. Classification (NCBI taxonomy): domain Eukaryota; kingdom Viridiplantae; phylum Streptophyta; class Pinopsida; order Cupressales; family Cupressaceae; genus Sequoia; species Sequoia sempervirens. The sequence goes on along the minus strand of VDFB02000008.1, from coordinate 33,813,877 downwards.
GTTGAAGCAGATTGTGTGACTTGTTTGTATTCAAGGATCTACCCACAGTGGAATAAGGTGTGAGATAGATGATGGCCTGTTAACTATTTCTACTTCTAATGTGACAGTTGGAAATTTGGAATATGTGAAGTGGACCAATGCTTTATTGGGTAAGCAGAGTCAATAGAGTTTTATGATAGGCGACTATTATTGGTTATAGTTTTGATTGTTTGGCACTTACAGTTGTTTATATCTTGTATAAACATGCAAGAATGTAATTATCAGACTCTTCTTATAGATCCAACCGATCCTATCAGGTTACCGTGATTTATTAAAAGGATTTTAATCCTTCCATGAAGGAACTAATTAAAAGAATCACATAATGACAACAAATGTGTATTGACAAATGAAGTATTTCCTCAATTTGACTAACAGGATAACATCAAGTTGGAGACAATATGACAATATTATCAATTACCTAACTCTTCTTACTAATTCAAATGTTACTTCCAAGTTACTATAATCAATTAAAAGGATTTTAATTCTTTAATGGAAACCAATCAACTTGATTACATAATAACAACAAATGTGTCTTGATGAAGTTGAATATCAACTTGGATACACAAATTCAAATAACAGAGAAATAACAATGTGGAGATAGCCAGATAATTGTTCAAATCAACAAACAATAGACACCAATATGAAGTCACACAACATCAAAGATCTTCTATTGATTTCTGCCAAAATTTATGCATGCATCATGGTCCTTTATAGTATAATCTATATGATAAGTATTATGAAATTCAAATTTTGTATCTATCTATTCTCTCCCTATTTTCTCTTACTACCTAATCATCATATGTCCAACTTATATAACAATATATTGAAGAGGGTGCACCTCTTCATTAGTGTCTTTTGGAATTAACAATAAAACATTAACAATTAAGCTCTAATGAGCCATAAATGAAATTGTGTAATATGATCTAAATATTCTTGACTCAAGTGTGTATCAACATCCTCTGTACCACTCCTCGCGGAAATCTCCATGATGATCATCTTCTCCAAATGCTCACAGGCTTCCTCCAGTGTTGAGTCCTTATTCTTAGCTGCTTCCAAGGATCCTTGCATTATTAGCTGGCATTCTTTCATCCATTCATTTTGACGTTTTAGTTCTCCATTATCTCTGAACAATGTAGGCACCCATTCCTTTGAAGCATCAATAAAATCCTTGGCATCTACTTGAAGTTCCTTATAATAATCCTTACGTTTCCTCATCATATCCTCAACAGCTGTAATGGCTCTGGTGTTAAAAGTGCTTTTTTTTTGTATCTCTTGGATTTTTTCTTGAAGCCTGTCATTTATTCTCTTATGTTCATGAATAGAAATGTGAATCTTGGAGTGAGTTACCCAAAACTTGTCCATCCATATCATTAGGTTTGTGTGCCTCTTTTAGAATATTGTAGAAAGTGTGTAAAATTTGGCCTTGCTCACTTGAATATGTACTTGCTTGTTACTCATCTGTACTTCCTCACTTTTGTCCTTTGATTGGGAACCTTCTCCTTGAGTTAACATTCTAGCGGATCCTCTAAATGTGTCCATGACTATGTCCCTCGGGAAATCATTTTCTTTGATCATTCTTTCACTATTCAACTTATACATATCTCGTTCCTTGATCAACATTTGAATCTGAGCCTTATTCAATTTAGCTAAATTTATGCCAATTCCAGTTGTAACCACAAGATCAGTTTCTCCTACTTTTAATGTCATCACATGACCAAATTCCTTCTCAGTATCAATAATCACATATTTCTTATGTGGGGGTTACAGGGCCCAAATCATAAGAGAGTTCTCATCAGGGTTATATCTTGACCCAGTGTACACTCTATTACCCCTTTTGGACTGAGCTTGTGTTTGGCACCATTGTTATGTAAAAATCTATAAAAAACAAGAGAAAAATTTAAATCCAAACCAAGAAAGATCATCACACAAGAATCCTCTAATAACTTTCTTCCTTTCTCCAGATTCATGTCCTTCATCTCATTCTCTACATCCACTTTCAATGTGTTCGAAAATTGGTTTTCATTGTTGGGTGTGATGTCTGTGACTGATTCCCTTATTGTTTTCCCCTTTTGTTTGTACAAAAATGACTTAAACTCCAGAGACTTGATGAATTGGTCATCCGAGACAAAGGATTTATAGGCCAATTTCCTAGTATCTGTATCAAATGACTCCCCAACTTCCTGTTCTCTATTTGGAAGTTGATATTCTTCAATCCTCAGCTTGGGGATCTTGTCAGTTTGGCTTTGTGGCTCATTTTCATTAGAAGACTCCTCATTACCAGATAACATTTTTGCTTCTTGTATTTCCTTCATTCTCTATTCAATTTCTTTATTATAATTATCAATTGCCAATTCAACCTCCTTTTCTTCCATGTTTCTGATAATGTCATCATGAGTATACAATATATGATCATATCCACCTAAATTCTATTTTTTCTTGGCAAAAGCCATATAACGTTCAGGATCAAATCCTTTCCTTGGTGTAGCCTTCTTCATATTGAAATGTGATTATTTATCCAAAATAAGATCATATCCTTCTTTTGACACCACAATGAAATCTCCAAAACACAATGTACTAGGCATGAATGACTATTTTTCATATGCACTCAAGTTCATAACATTGGAGTAATCCATTTGCCTGAAAATCTCTTGATATGCAATCCTATCTGGCACTTTTTTGGGTAATAAGAAAGGTGTGTCCTCAAAACCATACACTCTGACCATAGTGGAATCAATATAACAATACCAGTCACCCCAATTATGGCCTACAGTTGGTGGTCCATTGAAATACTTGGGCCTTAAGAATCTTTTGATCTCATTAGTTAATGAATAATCACAAGGATGATCATAAGCTCTATACAATGTCTTGACAAAGTATTCTTCAAAGTAAACATAATTGGAATTGATAAATCTGTTGTCCCAAATGGAAGTCCACAATTGCACTAGTAATGGTTGATCCTCCTTATCCAATTGTGTGATTCTCAATTCCTCTGGCCACATTCCTAACTCTTTTCCATAGTACAATATCATGTGCATGAGAAGGGAATAATGTTTAAAATGCATTTTGGGAGATCCATTCTTGATAGCCATTAGCCCTGAGTCAATCCCTCTAGAAATGTGTGAAGCATAATCAAAAGGTCTTGCATTGTGGAATTGTATGTTTGTAGTAGTCACCATTGGCCCTATAGACATGAACTCAAAGGCCTCTATTCCCATTATTTGGCATACCAAGAAGTAAGTATGTTTTAGGTAGGGCTCAAACAAATCAACATGAAAGGGAGCTCCATCACTATCTTCAAGTGGAACTAGGTCTCCATCTTTCCTAGGCCTGTGTAATGGTAACCTCCATCCTTTGTAAGTTGTATCCATTCTCCAGTACTCTTTTTCCAACTCCTCATTCACTATGGGATGATCACATGAATCATCTAGGTCAAAAACTTCACCAGGTACAGTTTTGGATATATGTATGAAAGGTTCACCTTGCAGGTTGCATACGGATTTAAGGTCTGGGTTGTAATGTTTGGTCAAAAGTTTTGTGAGTTCCACATTCATGAAGACAGTGGGAACAACTAGTTTTCCCAAATTAAAATTCCAGGGGTTACAGACTGGTTCAAATCTATTTCTCCAACAGTAATGAAACATAAACAATTCATATCCCCTAATGGGAGTCCACACATCACCTATATGTTTTCATTTGTCTTCTAGTTTTTCCACATCAACCCTTAATTGTGTAGACCTTATGGCTTTTGGCCCTAAATTGGGCAATTGATCAATGAGGTCTTGGTTTAATTTACGTTCTTTTGTTTTTGCTTCCAACCCCATTTCAATTTTTTGTTTCTTACTTTTTGATTGGCTACTTTCACCTTGTTGCTTCCTACCTTTTGTTTTTACAGAACTTGAACCTTCCATTCTGATTCTTTACAAGGTGGAAAAATTGAATTATAATTTATCAATTGCAGGGAAACTTTGTATGCTTACTTGTGTTTTTTTGGCCGCATTGAATTCCTTGACTCTCGCTCGATCTCCCGTCCTCGCTGCAACTTCTAAAAATTCTTTGGGTTCAATCCTCTTTTCAATCAAAAAATATTTGCATAAGGTTCATTCGTGTGGCCATTAATGTCCGCCATTGGAAATGAATGCAACTGGTTTTTCAAATTTTGAAATGTCAGAGCGATACAAGAAGATTGCATCGGTGAAACCCATTTAGTCTTAGGCTGATCTGTTTGCTTTATTTGGCACCACCTTTTTTTATACATTCATAACTTATTGCCAAGCCATAACTGAATGTCCCTTCAATATGAAGTGTCTCTTTGATTCTTATTCTTAATCAGAAAGACCACTTAATATTCTTACCGATATTATACAACTGCCCTTTCTCTTGCTTTTAAAATTCTACTATTTCGAGGAGAAATTTATGAATTTTTCCTTATATAATGATGGTCTGAACCATTAGAAGTCTTCTCAATCATCGCCCGATGTCTCTCTGACGAATAGTGGCAATTTCTTATTACCATCGGGTTGACATGAACCATCGTTAAGAGAATAGAATTTTTTTTTGATGAACTTGGTCTCCTCGATGTATTTCCTCTATTGCTTTATTTATTGGGATAAGTCAGTGAGACTTTCCCTAAAAAATCCTCACATCAGTGTACCCCATATGGTTGGTGAGATCTAAGGGACTTGCTCCGATTGTACATATCTCCTTGATACAATTGTTCTCCTGTTTGATCGGTGAAACATATATGTTTCTTCCCAATGAGGTTTCCATCAGTGTGATGCACAAGCTTAGTATAATTTGAAATTTTTGCTTCGACCAGCATGCTCTTGCCGATAAGTTTTTTATCGGTGAAATGTTATGCATTTTCTTCCCGATTATTTACACATGTTATCTTTAGGTTTTTTGATCATTGTAACTTGATTTACCTCTTCCCAATATGTAGACAATATTCAAATAGGAGGCTATGACTTACTGATCGGAAAGACATCCACATGGTCTTCTCGATAAGGATCAATTGTTTTGAAGTTCTTGCTCAAATTTGATCAAAGAGATGTTTATATATCAAAGGCCATATTAATGGGATCATTGGCTGACATGGGCTGTAAAATGGGTCTTGTCACACAAATTTCATCAATTTGTATTGATCATAAAATTAAGATGTGGCAAATTTTTGTGGTACATGGTTGATAGGTGGGTGAAAGCTAGTGAAAAATGTATGATTTTTCCAGTTCTAACACATTGCAACACTTCATGGCTTCAAAAACTTGTAAATCAACTTGTTTTTCCTTCAAATCAAGCACTAAATATATAGGCATGAGAGAAACCACAAAAATCACAAAAATAAGAAACTTCCTCTTCCAACTTGTGATTCTATCCACCTTTTAGTAATGTGCTCATGCAAACTAAAATAATATTCATCATCCTCTCCAAGCTCACATTAATAATTACTAAAAAAATATTCATTATTCCCCTTTTCATTCTCTTTCTATTTTGATAACTAATAAAAGCTTTACAAGTTGTCATAGTTGCATTTAGCAACTTTCATGATAGCTAAAATATAATTACAAATTGCTAATTAATAATTACATACAAAACAAGGTTGAGACATTTATTCAACATTCTCCCACTTGTCAAACACCTTACAAAAAAGCATATAGGAAAACTGAATAAATAAAGCTTTAGAAGATGTAAGGCCCATGGCCTCTTTGCACCAACTAAATTTTTCTTTGCTCACTAGTTTAATAAGATAATCTACACTATTCTCTAAAGTGTCATCTTTTCATAACATGAATTTACCACCCTCAATGATTTCCTGAACAAAGTGATACTAAACATCTATGTGCTTTGTGTGGGCATGAGACATTGGGTTTTGGGCCAAACAAATGATATTTTGACTATCACATATAATTCTTACTTGTTTACATTGAAAGCCAATACTTGAACATAATCTCTCTAACCACACTACCTCCTTACAAGCATGTGTCACAACCATGTACCCTAATTTTGTACTAGAAAATGCAACTTTAGGTTATCTTTTTCTCATCCAACTAACTGCTCCTCTAAACAAAGTAAAGACATAGCCACTTGTGGACCTTCTGTAATCTAGATCACCAACAAAATCTGAATCAACAAAGCTATACAAATCAATCACCCTACACATATCATAAGATCCATAATAACAAATGCAATGGTTAGAAATCCCACATAAATATCTAAAAAACCTTTTCACATAAGTCCAATGCTCTATACCAAGATTTTTCATAAATCTACTAAGAACTCTCACTACTTGGGAAATATCGGGTCTTGTACAGATCATAACATCCATAAGGCTTCCTACAACACTAGCATATGGAAATTTAGGCATCTCTTTAAGTTAATCATCTATTTTAGGACATTGTTCTAGAGACATCCTAGTGCCAGCTGGAAAGGGAATACTAACTGGTTTACAATCATGCATGTCAAAATGCTGCAAAATATTGTTAACATCTTTTGATAAATAACCATAATTTTTTGTTAACTCAATCCATATTGATTTCCATACCCAAGATATATTTTGATATCGCTAAATATTTCATATCAAATGTACTAAATAACTAACTCTTAAGTTCCCTAATCATTCCCTTATCATTTCCAATAAATAAAATATCATTAACATAGAGGACAATGATTAGTAATTGATCATCAATTAATTTAAAATAAACACAATGATCTTCACTTCTAATAAAGTCATGATTCAATGCAAAGGCATCAAATTTATGATACCACATGCTTGGTGACTACTTCAATTTTACAAATATCTCATTAACCTGCAAACCATGTGTTCTTGTCCCTTCACAATAAAATTATCTGGTTGTTTCGTAAATATTTCCTCATCAAGATCCCCATGTAAGAAAGTTGTTTTAACATCCATTTTCTCTACTTCTAAATCAAAAGAAAAAAAATAGATAAAAGGAATCTAATAGAGTTTAGTTTAGCCATGGGAGAAAAATCTCACCAAAATCCACTCCCTCAATTTGGGATTAACCTTTTGCCACTAATTGGGCCTTGTACCATTCTAAGTTACCATCTGATTTAAATTTCTTTTTAAATACCCATTTGCATCCAATGGATTTCCTCCCCTTAGACAACTCAACTAGATCCCATGCGCCACATTTTTCCAAGGCCTTCATTTCATCTTTCATTGCCTCTAACCAAGAATCATGCTCATCTAAAGATAAGTCCTCTTTCACAGATCTAGGTTCGTTGTTAGTACAAGATAAAGCAAAAACACAATTAAAATTAGATGTATTATATTCATACCTATCAATAGGTTTTACATTTTCTAGTGAATTTTCTTAGTGGTGTAACAAGATGCTCTAGTTGTTCCTCTTTAGAATTCTCTTCTAAGCCTTCTTCTTCACCTTCACGTTCATCATGTTGTTCTACATGTGCGTCTTCTTATGGTTGTTTTACATTTGCATTTTCTTATGGTTGTTCTACATGTGTATCTTTCTATGTCTCAACCTTAATATCAAAATGCACCATTTTGTTAGGATTTACATGAGTTTAAATTCCTTAATATCCTTGAAAATTATATCTTTAGAATAACATTTTATTTCTACGAAATCTCAAATCTTATAACCCTTAATGTTCCTATGATAACCCAAAAAAAAACATTTGTTAGCTTTGAATTCAATCTTAGAACATTTTTCTTTAGGAACATGAACATATGCCTCACTACCAAAAACTCTAAAATGAGAAACTGATGGTCATTTACCTATCCATACCTCATAGGGAGTTTTATCAATAAGAGCAGAAGTAGGTGACCTGTTAACCAAATAGCAAGCAATGTGAACTACAACAAAAAAAGTGTTGTTCAAGATTTGCACTACTCAACATGCTTCTGGGTCTATCTATTAAATTCATGTTCATCCTCTCTACCACTCCATTTTTTTGTACTGGAGTATATGGAGTTGTTTTTTTCCTAACAATTCCTGCATGCTTACAATAATCATTAAAGACCCTATAGAAAAATTCACCACCATTATCTATTATTAAAACATTTACTTTTTTATTAGTTTATTTCTCAACAAGTGTTTTAAATTATTTAAATATAGAAAAACAATAAATTTCTCCTTTAAAAAGTAAACCCATGAATATCTAGAATAATCATCAATAAAGGAAACATAGTAGTGAGACTTTTCAATAGATGGTGCATCCATAGGAGCAAAGACATCACTGTGAATTACCTCCAAAACTTGTTTAGGCCTAGTAGTTCTAGATTTAAATGATACTCTATGTTGCTTTCCATGCACACAATGTTTAAAAAATCAAAATCAATAGAGTAACCTAACAAACCATCAACCATATTTTTATTTATGAGGATTTTGAGACCATTTTCACCAATATGACCCATCTTGTGGTGCCATAACTTACATGATATAGAGTTATCAGTTACATTAATAGAGTTACAAAAAGTAGAAACATCAAGTTTAAATAGGGTGTCACACCTATTACCCTTAGCTAAAACCCAATTCCCTCTGCTTAACTTGCAACCACTCTTTTCAAAATTAATATGCACCCTTGAATCATTCATTTTAGATACAAAAATTAAATTTCTAGCTAAATCAGGGATGCACAATATATTTTTAGGGGTTTTAACCCTTCCATCACTAAAAACCAATTTTACCTCCCCTTGGCCTACAATTTTTTGTGTGCTATTATCCTTGAGGAAAAATTCCCCACCATCATAAGTTGGATATGCTAAAAACCATTCCTTGTGAGGAGTCATGTGGTAGGATGCACCTGAATCTATGAACCAAGAGTCATCATAAGTCATATTAACAGAATAATAAAAGCATCAATAGCTTCATCATCAGAGGATTTATCTATATAGGAATCATCATTAATTTTATTTTTATTCTTACATTCCTTTTTTACCTTCCCTTGGATTTAGAACAATCCTTAGACTTGTCCTTTTCACTTTTCTTCTTGTCCTTACCTTTCTCCTTAGATCTACCTCGTACATGCAATGCATCTTTAGAACCCTCTAAAGTCCCCCTCATTTCCTCTGAAAGAAGAGTGGCAATTTGGGCATCCAACTTCAAATCATCTAAAAAGTAACCACTGATTGCAACAAAAAGATTATCCCAAGATTCAAGTAGTGAACATAATAATAAAATATAGTTATCCTCCTCATATATCTTTACATTAATTGACTATAATTGACTGAAGATTAGATTAAATGAATTCAAGTGTTTTGCAATCGAGTCTCCATTTTTTATTTTAAGAAAATATAATTTTCTTTTCAAAAGTAACTTATTAATGAAACTTTTAGTTTGGTATATCTCTCCTATTCTATTCCATAGTTTATTTGTAGTAGTCTCACTAGACACATCTAATATAACAAAATCAAATAAACCCAAGCAAATAGTGTTGTGAGCCTTTTTATCTAATTTAATCTAGTCTTCATTTGACACACTATCCAATTTCTTCTCTTTATTAACAACAATCCATTAATCTCTTTCTTTCAAGATATCCTCTATCTTTTAACTTCCAAAGCTCATACCCAACATTGTTGAAATTTTCAATGTCCAACCGAGATGAGCTAGCCATGATATCTTATCACACTCCCATTGCAACAAAAAACCCAATAAAACACTCCAAGAAAGATATACCCTTCTCTAATCAAGCCAACTTGGCTCTGATACCAAATATTGAAAATCAAGATAAAACTTTATAATGAAAATATGTAGATAATTTTATACATCCAAATAATCAGATAACAATAAATCATAGATGAAAATGTATTATAATATAAATACAAACCATAACTCAAGAATTACGTGGATAAACCCTTGCGAAAAAAACTCCACACCCAAAGAGATCCAAGGCTTGTAGTAATCCTTCAAATGAGTTACATCAATACAACTTCTCTCTCCAAACCACTGCAACAAATCATGGCTTCAACAACATGTAAATTAAGTTGTATTTCCTTCAAATCAAGCACTAAATATATAGGCATGAGAGAAACTACAAATCATGAATGATTTCTAAAACCATTTAGGCATAAATCACAAAAATAAGAAACTTCCTCTTCCAACTTGTGATTTTATCCATGTTTTTGTAATGTGCTCATGCAAACTAAAAAATCTTCCTTATATTCTCTAAGCTCACATTTAACTTCCCCTTTTTCATGCTCTTTCTAATTTGATAGCTAAAATACACTTTACAAGTTGTCATAGTTGCATTTAGCAACTTTCATGACAACAAAATAATTAAAAATTACCAATTAATAATTAAATACAAAGTCGGGTTGAGACATTTATTCAACAGTACACAATTAATGATCAAATCATTTTCTTAGTTTCCAAGAGTCATTGTTGTTAATGGAGTTGAAAGACACACTTGTTGGCCCAACTTATTCAGCCTGTTGAGCATGAGTACTTGACTTGACAGTTGCATGGGATTTTTTGAATCTTGGGAAGAAGTCATCATTCATCTTCAAGTCAAAGAGGATCCTTTGATGAAATTTTTTCTCATGTTTCTAGTTTCAAAGTGGAAAGCTTGCACTTGTGGTATGGTGAGACATGATCATGTTTTTACTTTCAATCCATATGAGGAAAAATAATCTTTCAAAAGATGATTTTTTTTTAAAGGATGCATAAGAATATTGAAGAAAACAATATTCATGGACTTCTTTGAAAATAGAGACATCATTTCATAGGAGAGGAACCTAGATTCTACGAGCATCACAAAATGGTTCATCACATTGATACAATAAAATTAGAACTTGAAGTTTGTACTTTCCTGAAAAATTTGAGATGCAATTTAGTTAGAGAGATACAATGGAGTTTGGGAAAAAAGTTAATGAGATATGTTTAGAACTTTGATGTTTGTAGAATGAAGATCAATCAATTGGAGTTAATGATTCAAGTTGGAATTTCTTGAGGACAAGGAAATTTGGGGAAGAGGGACTTGAAATGCCCCCCTTTTTGGTCTGTTCCAACATTCTTGAAAACTCTTAACTTTCTTGGAGAACACCTACTTTCTTGTAAGGAAATTTTGATAGTGGTTGTGAGTTCTTGGAGCCTAGATGTGCAAGATGATACTTTTGGAGTGTGAATTTAACATTCTAGGAGCACTCCAAACTTCTTGGAAAGGTCAATCATCCTTGGATAGAGTTAACTTTGTATGGACTAAATTCCTATGGACTAAGGAGTTGATGGAATTATTAGGAAAAATTTTGGCCTATTTTAATATTTTTTGTAAGACCTTGAGATGGTTAAAGGGAAAAATTAATTAAATAATTAAATATTAAAGTTGTTGAAAAAATTACATTAAATGACTTATATTTAATTAGATTCATAAAGATGTTTTAAGCATGTAGATAAAGTATTGCTTGGCTTAAGGTGCTAAAAAGGGGCCATAAGGACACTTTATGTGATTTTATTAAGGAAAAAAATGCTCTTTCGAAAAAGAAATAAAACACTTTTTTTGAAAAGGTAGTGAAAAAATGTTTCTTTTTGTTTTTTAAATAGTCATGAAAATGTTATAAAAGGAGAGAAAACCCTATGTTCATTTTGGAGTTATTTCATTTCTCAAGAATGAACACATGTTCATCTTCTCCATTTCCCAAGGATAGAAATCCTTCAAAAATTTGAAAGCTTCAAGGATGAAAATCCTCCTAAGTTTTCATGTAATTTCATCTAGAGATTATCAATGGGATTATTCAAGCAATGTTTTAGTGGTTCAATTTGGGGTGTGAGGCTTTAAATGTTTGTTTAAGTTATTTTCTTTCAATTTTGATATGAATATTTTAAAAGTTTGTAGAATGGTTTTATATTATTATAGATGCATAATCTAATTTTTTGTTAGAGGAGCTAATCCTAATATAAATAGGCTATACAATTTGTTCCTTTATATGGAGTTTTTAGTGACATTGAATGTTGAGGAGGAGGATTTGAGTGTTGGCACATAGTTGTTTTCATTCTATCTATACCAATACTTGTTATTGCTGTTGCATTATTTTTATTTCTCCTTTATTTGAGACCGTATAAACCTCTACTAGGATGTACCAACAAAAGGCTAGTTCGTAGCTATGTAGAGGAAATTTAGGGTCAATATGAAGGTTACATACCTTGTTTAGTCTGAGTTCCACCATGGGAAGTGTATGTATGTTGTAGTCCATCCTTTGTTTGTCCTTGAATTGTACACCAATTGAGCCATATTTCCAAATATTATTGATTACTCTTTATTTTAGATTCAAGTGGCCTTTGGTTATTAATCTTTATCATTTTTAGGCAATTCTAGTTAGCAATAAAAGGTACAAATTTATTTCTTGTGATCATCCAATTGGTTGTAAAGTGTTTGAAAAAAATGCTCATTTTCAGAAGAAAAGATAAATATGTCTAAGTTTGGTTAGAAAATGTTCGTAAATTAATATCAACCATTATTGTCATAATCTAGAAGGTATTTTGCTAGATTCTTTCTTTTCCAAGAACTTTCATTGTAAAAGATTCTTGGATTATAGTACTACTAAATACCATTTTAAATTTCTATTTTACACTACCTTGTATAATGTGAATTGGAATAAGATGAGTTAATCTACCATTATGACATTGATGCAACTTTTTTTTCACTCACTATCAACCAATTTTTCTAGAGTGATTCTATGGTTGTTTTAAATTGTAAATCAGTTAGCTTGTAACTAAATTTTTTTAATTAAATTTCCTCTATCCTCATTCTTACTTTGTAAATTGGTTAGAATTGAGTTGACTGTAAGAAAACTATTAAGATTTGAGCTAACACCCTACAAGGATTATTACAAAGAGGCCTTGGCCAAATAATTGGGTGTGTATTCTTATACCCATTTATGTCATCATGACTATAGCTTTCCCTACTAACTCAACCCTTGAGCATACATTGGTGAATCAAATATGTGTACTTTTGACCCCTTTTTTATCTTGGTGCTAAGATCCCTTATATCTTTGTCATAAAATATTATAGCACCCTTTCTATGATGTTGGTTCCTCCAACTGATTGCTTGAAATCCTCTAAAGAATACCTTTTTTTTATGCTTAAAGACTTCAAGTACCTAGTAAACCTACATGAGACAACTTCACGACTTTCCTCCTCTATACTTAAGGCTCTGCAGACTTGGGTGTTACCTTTAGTTGACATTGAATGTGAATATTAAAAAAGGTTATTTCTTAATGCCAAGTAGACACTAGATTTCATATAAAATATCAAGAATTGTACATTCACATACACTATCATCTCATTCCATGTATTATTTTCAAACATGGTATGAAGTGTAAAATAATTAGAAATAAATTATAGAGAATGGTTTGGTGTTTGAGTTGTAAATTTGAATGTAATTGATTTTGAGCTTGAAGGTTAGATAAAGATAGATTGGTGCCTATCTAGGGTTACAAAGTCAAAAACTTGTACATATCCTTCACCACATTATAAACATATTTTGATGGTCATTCAAGCATTAATACTTTGTATTAATAAGATTAGCTAATGACTAAAAATGCAACTCTACTTTGAGATCTAGTTTGCAACAACAATACTCTCATTATCTTCATTAAAAGAATGACATTGTTCCTTGAACAAAAACTAACCATGAAAATAATTTGAATTCTAAAAATATGCATGGGAAGATTTATAACACTTGATTATATTACTACAAGAAATATCCCATCACAAAGTAGAGACAATATACATTATTGTACAATTTTCATATATGCACATATCAAAATATTCAACATAGTTACATGAAATTATTACAATCTCATACATTATTTCACTAAATTAGACTAGAGAAATTTGTATTCCTATGCCTCTTCTTCAAATTCTTAGAACCCAAACCCTACAAATGAAAGAGAGATTATATTTTAAAGAGAAGGGAGAAGAAGAAGATTTAATGCACTATTGACACTTGACATAATATAACCCCTTTGATCTGCAACAAACTGACATTTGGAATAATACCTTATCATATTTATTTGCAACTGAATTTTTCTATGCCTTTTTGCTCCTCAATCTCGCACATACCTTTTACCCGAGTGTAAAATCGACTTAATTCCCACATTTTCACTTGATAGTAAAAAATTCACCCTAGATATTACCTATTTTATTGGAAAGTAAAATAGTGCATTTGCTTTTAAAATCTCCTCTAAAGTTAGTTTTCAACATTTTGTTAAACACTTTTCCAATAACCACTTTGCCTATGCATTTTTGATTTGCAACTATGTATTTGCAATTACATATTTCCAACTCCTCACTTATGATTACGCTAAGAACAATATGCTTTATAAATAATTTCACTACTAAGATATTTTCTCATGTACTTGTTTTAATGTAAGGCTCTTCAAATGCATATTGAATCACTAATGGTATCATTACAAATATGACAGTTCCACAAACATTATAGTATAAGCTAATAATTTCATCACATCTCAGCATCTGTATTTGCATCCTCCAGAATGAAGATCTTCATTAAAGCATACAAGTCACCCTATTGCACACTTGATCCATACTCATGTGATCCTCTATTCTCCATTACAGAATCATTGGACATTGGAATTAATTTCTGAGTCATTTTGGGTTACTACAAGGACTTTTTGATGGTGTATGGGTGTTTTCCACATTGATTGACACTTCTAACAGCTGCAATGAATCCATTGACGAGTTATAGGTCATTTTTTACTTTATTGGTAGTGAAAAACCATCCACAACATCTCTGAGAATGATTTATTTGGTTGTTGGGTCATTTTTGAGATTGCAGATAATACAAATCCAAGTGAAACATTACCCCCCAAAAATATTTGCTTGGGCATGAACACTAGTTTTTGGTGTTCTGGAAGGTAGAAACAATACTACTTCACTAATATGTATAACTGTTACTTGACGCAAAAGTGATGTGAAACATCATTTAAAATTCAATATGTTGTTCCACTTAATGTTGAAAAAAAATCAGCCAGCTCCTCTATTTGAGCTGAGGCAAAAAAATATGTAACAATAACTCATACTCTCACATAAACAACAACAAAGCGCCTTTGTGCAATGTGGAAAAGTTGCCAAATCGTTGCAACATTTGTTTTTTCTTCTCACCTCAAACTGGTGATAGGTAGAGTGCTTGAAAGCCATGTGAAAATAATTTTCAAATGAGTGTAACTTCCAACCAATAGGAGAAACACTTAAACAACCTATTTTTCAGGTGAAAAATATGAATTATCTAAGCACCCCCTTTTTTGAGTTGCTGAAATTTCCACTTTAAACTTTGACATTTGATCTTTAAAAAAATCATTAAAACATTTGTTTTAAAATGCTTTAAAAATCTTTCAAATTGAGGAAACAATTAAATATTGAAATCTTTTATTTTCCCTCCTCATATAACAATTAAATCATTAGAAATGAGTTAAATAATTCCAAATTTAAAACATAGTGCAATTGGCATTTTTTTTTAAGTCAAATGACAAAAACATCATCATAGGTGAAATTGACATCCAAAGAAGGAAAAACTTGTGTGGAGGGATGATAATTGATGTTGATCCTAGTTCTTTCATTTACACATGCACAAAAAATTAATTTTCAGGACTCTTTTATAAACTGGACCTTGTGGGAGGTTGTTTAAAAAAGTTTTGACCCTGAAACTTCTTCGACAACCACAAAAACAAAGCTATAAGCTATTGATAACAAAAGAACAATTGGGTTGTTGTCAAAACAAATAAAAATATATTTTTTTTAGGACCTTATAGATCCACTAAAAAACATTGGTATATTAAAATTATCATCGAAACTCTCTCAAGAGCTACAAAATTAGGTTTGTGCAGTCTTGAAAAATTATAAAAAACTTTATACCAATTAGATTTCATAAATGAGCCATGGATTGAAAAAAATTAATTTCGAAAGTTTCAAGCCATCTGGTTATCACGAGGCTTAAAAATAAGGTTTTGTTTCCAACTAAAAAGTTATCATGCAATAGAAATGAGGCAAATATATAGGTTCCAACACATGGAAGAAACTATGGATGCCTCCATGGATCCCACTAATCCTACTAAGAATCTTAAAATTTGGCGAATCTCTTTCTCCCAATGAGTTAACTTATCATGCTTGGTTTTACTGATCTCTTTACTTGGGCATATGAGGATATGCCAAACATAGGTGAGACTATGCTGGTGCACTATATCACCCTTCACCTTGATGCTAAACTAATTAAATAGAAAATCTAAAAGATGCGTCCCAAGGTAGCTTTGATGGTTAAATATACAATAGAAAACTTTTTAAGGTCAATTTTATCCACTTTATCAATTATTCACCTTGGGTTTTAACATAGTGGTGGTATCCATATTTGTACTAATTTTGTAACCTCAAAAGCTTCCTTGAAGGATAAATTTCCTCTTCCTAATATTAATATTATTGTTGATTCAACTAATGACCATGTCATCCTCTCATTTATGGATTGTAAAGCAAGTTATATTTAAATCCTCATTAATCCTCAACACCAACATATAATTTCCTTCATAAATCCTTGGGTTAACTTTGTTTTGTAGTTACATGTCTTTTGTTTTAAAAATTTCAGTGCCACATATCAATGGCTAATGACCCTTGTCTTTCACAATCTCATGCACAATACCCTAGAAAATTACATAGATAACATCTTGGCCAAGTTTCACCTATATTAGGACCATTTGCAAAATATTTGTATCATCTTCAAGTATTTACAAATGTATAAAATGTGGCCTAAAATCCCAAGAAGTGTGTTTTTGGCATGGATAATGGTCAACTTTTTTGTTTCATCATTTCCTTTCAAGGAATTGAGGTAGAAACCAAGAAGATTTATTTCATTGTTATTATGCCTCCCCATGAAAATATCTCTTAGCTCCATAATCTCCAAGGTCAAATTTAAACCACTTTAATTTTGTCCTGATTAGCTAATCACACTATGCCCTTTACCCAATTATTGAAGAAATATACTAAGCTTTTTTGGAATGAAGAATGTTAGCATGCCTTCAATTCCTCAAGATTTATCTAGGAAATCCTCTTATCTAATGCTAGTTTTTCCAAGATGTCCCCTCATTTTGTACGCATCCACCATTGGTCACATGTTGGGCTCTCTCTTGGCCCAATTTGACAATAATGGTAAGAAACATGATATTTATTATACCATTCACATATTGACTAATCACAAGACTTGATATACTTCAATTGATAAATAATGTGTATCCATCATGTTCACTACCCAAAATATCCAACATTATATTCTCCATATTGCAACCATCATTGTTGTTAAATTTAACCCACTCTAGCACCTTCATTCCAAAATAGATTTACTAGGTCAAATAGCTAAATTGGTAATGCTAAGGAAAATTCACCTTACATTTATCTAATAAAAGGAAATTAAAGGAAAAGATCTAGTTTATAGCTTGGATAACATAGGTTCTCCCTTTAACTCACCTAATCTTAACACTTTTTTAGATGAGAATATTTGTATGACTGACATTGACCATTCATAGGAAATGTTCTTCAATGGATCGTGATGTAGGAATGGCTTGGGGGAATGCGTGATCTTGGTCCCGCCATCTAAAAATCCCATTACTCTCTTTTTTCCTTAATTTATTGCACCTATAATTTCATTAAATACAATGCTATTATAGTCAAGTTGTATGCCGCACTATTTTTAAGAGTTACTTCTTCATGCATATATAGTGATTCGTATTTGGTGATATGTATCAAATCATGGGAAATTACCAAGCTAAGGAAGGAAAAATATCTTTTTATCATGACCTCACTTTATCCTTAAGATAATTTTCCTCCTATAACATTAACATGTTACTTAGGAAAGATAATTGTCATGCTAGCACTATGGCTATCATTGCTTCCCTCGTGCCCTTATATAACATCACATATGATTTTGAATTTATTTTCTAGGATTTCCCTTCCCCTCCTAATGACACCTCATGCAATGCACTTTACATAGGTGAATGGTATTCATACAACTTTCTTATTTTCATGATGATACCTTCCCCCTAATTCCTCAAAAAATATCTAGTTTTGTATCTATAAGATGCATCTCACTGTTCCCTTCTCTCCATGTCTTCTATCAATGTGGTTATAACATCCCTCCTGTGTTATGTTGGTCTCCAAGAATCACATTCTAGTGTCTATAGAGGGCACTACGATGGTAAGATGTTGGCCCAAAGTTCCTTCAAATGAGGTCTTATTAGTAAAATATGGAAAAAGGATCCCAAGAATTTATCAAGAGATGCACTCAATGCATTATCTGTACACTTGAAAAAGAGTTTTGACTTTTCACTTCCTCTTTGATCTTCTCTATTTGGGACCTAGACTTGATTGGTAAAATTTTTTTGCAATCCTCCAAGGGACACATATTCATGTGATCACAACCATAGATTATTTCAGTAAGTGGATGAAGGTTGTCCCACAAATCCACAATCACTAATGTAATTTGTGATTTCTTAATGTATTACATAATTTCTTACTTCAACTTACCTTCAAACTTTATTTTTGATAATGTTTTTTTGTTCAAAAAATGAAGAGGTAAAAAATTACCTAACCAAGTTTTACATTCAAAATTGTTTGTATCATCTCTTGTCATCCATATTTTAATGAAGAAGTTGAAGCATACAATAAGAACATGAAACACATTTTGTGCAAAATGACAAATAATAATGGAAAGAACACTCCTAGTTTTCTCTTACTCTACAGGTATGCCATACTAGAATTCATACACCCACTAACACCACTCTCTATTCTATCATCTACAATGTCAAAGTCATTATGCCTCTATAACTTGAGATCCCTTTTTTGCATGTTTCTCTCCATGAGCTCATTGATGATGATGCCTATCACCAAGGACATCTTGAAGAGTTGGAGATTCTTTATGAGAATTATATACATTCTTTGAAATATCTCTAATCCTACCAAAATTATCTTTGAAGATCTTATAACCAACATGTCTTAAGGGAAAATTTAGTCCAAAATGGCTAGGTCCATTTATTAATACCTTTATTTTTTGTTAAGTTATATATGATCTATCCACTATGGATACACAACCTTTAGGAGATCCTCTCAAGGACTCACACCTCCATAGATTTTATACATAAATCATGTTCCTTTAGCTTGGACAAATTTTCCTCTTTTCATGCATGATATCAAATCCCTTATCTTATATGTGGCCCATACATCATGTTAGGTCTTGCAAGTTTTCACATCCTCATTTCATTTCCCATCATTTATAATCGATTTGAGAAAATTTGCATGGGTTTTTTTATTTTAAGGATGTTCCTTTAGTCACTATATTTATTCCTTTCTTTATACCTAAGTACCTAACCTAAAAACCCAAAATTGATGAAGAGTGTGGGTTATTTGATGTTTCCAACTTGTTGAAGACCTTAATGGGCATCTACAGTTCAAATCTGGTGAAGATTAGGAGAAAATTGGCTAAGTTAAGAATTAGTAGGATTTGGGTCTCCAACCAACTTTTTGTTGGGATTTTTTGTCAAACAGTCCAAATATTTTTGATTAGTTTTAGAACGTTTTCCTACACAACCAATACTAATTGATCTTTCCACATTTGCACCAAAATATTTTCAACCTAGTGGCCAATTCTATGTGAATTGAAAATTTTGAAGTGCACTCAGAAAAAGTTTAGTAAGGCTTCAAATTCTCATAAGAATTAAATTGGGCTTAAAAATAGGGTAATTGGTGGGAAAAGATAAGTGCACACAACACTACTTGATGAGTGCAGTTCAGTACCAAGTTGGATTTACACAAATGTTCAAACCCAATATAATTTTCAAAAATAGGTAGTTTTAAGTGAACCACCATGAAACATTATCATTTAGTGAAGATTTACTAGCACATGAGATATCTAAAAAAATGAATGTATGTAGACATATCTTGGTCAATTGAACCAAATTCTTTCAACTAGTCCAATATTTTAAAAATATTTCAAACGACTTTCCCCACATGACTAACATCGAATTAGTTTTTCACATTTGTGCTAACCTAGTGGCCAACTAGCTAAGCGGAAGGAGGTATGTGGATTGGTTTGTTTCTCAATGAGTGCATATCAAATGGAAGGTGATGTTCCTTAATGTTCCAAACTTGATTATTAAGATTCAATAGAAATGGTTCACTTGTGAAATCTTGCATAGTGGTAGAAAATGAGAGTTTCATATTTGCGGGAAGACTACTTCCAACTAAACCAAAGGTAAACCTAAAGCTAGGTGACAATTTCTTTTCAAAATTTGATGCACATGGGTATAAAAGGAAAATCTAAGTATTTTTTTGAGGAATTCACTCCTATTGAACCTGACCAATTCAAATTCAAATCACTTTTGTAAAATTTTCACTTCCAACTTCCTCTAGGCCAATTGATGTAGTTTTGAATGATTACCTAATGAATTTTTATGCCAATAGCTAACAATGTGTGTTGCTTGTTGTCAATATGAAAATTTTCTATTAAATATTTGTCATGCCCCTTTTTCAAAATTTTCTAAAAATAACCATTTACTAAAAATATTAAGTCAATAGGCTCAAAATAGCAAATTAGGAGCACTCGATAGATTTGAAAATAAAATAAAATTTTATGATTGGTAATGAATAGAATGTTGAACACCCAGAATATTGAGAGGGGAGGTAAATCAGTATTCTATATAACCAATTAATCACAAACCATCCAATTAACAAAATATATTTAACTACAGTAATGAATGAAAACATGAAGTAACCACAAGATCACATGACACATGAACACAAATTTTTTTACATAACCCAAAATGGGAAAAACAACTGAGGATTAACTCACAATATATTATAACCGGTTATAAGATATTATAGAGGCTCACTACCAAGGCACACTGTCTAATAAGGCTCACAACTAGAGATAGATATAAAATAAAAAATAGCCACACAACCAAGATATGAATAGATACAAAGTGCACCTTCCTTGTGCTGAATTCAACACTGTCAAAGCTCTAAATACAAAATACTGCTCTGCTTTACAGTCACTCAACATTCACAACAATTATGCTATCATTGGAATCACATACATACAAATTTGCATGTTTTCATCATATCACACATCATGTCATGTCATGATATCCTACAACTCAAAAATGTCTCTCATATATACCAAATTACATTCACATACATCAATTAGGCCAGCCTAATTAGATGTAGCCCTAGATTAATTCAAAATTGCCTTGTTGGCTCCACACTTGAATCAAAAACATATTCGCACCCAAACCAAATGTGCAATGCTTAATTTAAGTCACTTAATTTAAGTCAGCATGGACCTAAAATAGGTCTCATTAACATCCACAAAGCATATTCAATCTCCACAACTTATATCAAACATTAGGTCGGCCAGGAATTAGACCTAATCACAAAATAAGCCAATTGATCACACACGAATGATCCATCTAATCATATAATCACGTGCCACCTGGAATATATAGTGCACTGATATCTGTAAACAATCTCCCAAAATTGTAAAGTTTGAATCCAGTCATCGGAGGAACACGAACTAGAATACACTTACCCCTTTACACTGTATAAAGCCAAAACTGCATGTCAAACTACTGTTACTTGTAACTTTCAGCCTGTTAACCCAAAATCACTAAAAGATTTGACCATAGAAGCAAATAATAGCTAGAAATAACATATTATAACCTCATGAGTAGATCTTATTACATGAGCAATTTTGGATCAAAATATCAGATTAAGATGTCTCCATTATGTTTACCGGATTAGACAAATTGTCAACAATTAATACTGGCATGAATGACAACACATTAAAAGGGTTCCTTCTTTATTATTTCAATAATCTCACCCTTTGTCATTGTTGGAAACATGTGCCAAAAATGAATATCCAAAACTCAAGAATATACATCATCACCAACAAACTTCAAACATCAACTATCTCCCCTTTTATTTGACTTCTCCAAAACTATTTCTAATTTCTCCAGCACCAAAACATCTACCCAATTCTTCTCCCCATTTGACATGAAGGAAAAAGGGTGTTCCAGTAACACACATATGAACTTCAAAATTGATGCATATGTATAGATGAACAATTGAAATGAAAATGATCTGACTCCCCCTCAAGGAGTTATCCCTAAAAAAAACTTGATCTGACCATGTGTACAAAGAAAAATTGAAGGCACTTGAAATAATAATACAATATACAAGTGAAGAATGTTCAACCCGAGGAGGAGGCA
This sequence comes from Sequoia sempervirens, assembly GCA_007258455.2. Taxonomy (NCBI): domain Eukaryota; kingdom Viridiplantae; phylum Streptophyta; class Pinopsida; order Cupressales; family Cupressaceae; genus Sequoia; species Sequoia sempervirens. The sequence goes on along the minus strand of VDFB02000008.1, from coordinate 33,791,606 downwards.
CCTTCTAACTCCTTAAGGATCGCTTAGGTCAGGAATATTTTCCTTCATCCCAAATCTTTTTGGCTACAACAAGTTATTTATACATTGATTCAAGCTCTACAATGTTCTCCAACTTCAACATTTTTAAGCGAATTCCAGTTTGGTCAGCCTACGGATTTGGTGCTTTATGTTGATGTTGCTAGGAAGGATGGATCATGCAGTGTGGATGCTTTGGTTTTTTCTATTGATGTTGCTAGGAAGGATGGATCATGCGGTGTGGATGCGATCAAAGCTGTGAACTTTGAGGAATAGTGTGCATCTGAGGATTCCAAGGAAGCATGTGTTGGTTGTCCATCAGTGGAGGCATTGGTTCATGCTTGAAAGGCCCCTAGGGGTCATGTGGTGGCTCTTGGAAATACTGTGTGCGCCCCAACTAGTGAATCATCTGCGGCTAATCCAAAAGATTCCCAAATTGAGCATGTTTCAGTGGAAAAGAACCAACCGGTGGGGCAGTCATCTTTGCTCAGGTAGAGATGGGCTGAACTTTTCTCTTCAAAGCTTAAAGGTAAAGGAGTTACTTCTGAATCAGTTAATTCTTCTAACGTGGAAGGTGGCTTTTCTTTGTCCATTCCAGACTATTGTGGATAAAAACATAGCTAGAATGGACTTTTCTCTAGTGGGCAAGTTTCTAGGTCCTAGACCTAATATTGAGGAGGTCTGCACCTAAGTTCGTATAAAGTGGAATCTGAATGGGTAGGTTGAGGTTGCAGCTATGGCTAAAGGATTGTTTCTTTTTCCTATTATGAAGACTTGAGATCAATTTTTGCAAAAGGGCTGTGGACATTTGGTCATCTTACCCTGGTATTACGCCCCTGGGAGCCTAGGATGGATCTTTCAAAGTGCCTTTTTCACTCGGCTTCAGTGTGGGTGAAGCTGTCGAATCTACCTTTGGAATATTGGGATGAAGAGGTGTTTAAGGTAGTTTCTAACTCTTTTGCACGATTAGTTTCTATTGACAAGGCCACTCTTTCTAGAAGGCATCTGGTTACAGCGAGGATTTGTGTCATGATTGACTAAGATGTTGTGCTACTTGACTTTTTTCAACTTAACTCAAAGATGGGATGTTGGAAACAACAGGTTGTCTTTGAATCTTTTCCATTCGTGTGCTTCAAATGCAAAAAAGTGGGTCACTAGGCTAAGGACTACCCTACTAAGGTAGCTTCACCCAAGGTTGTACCTCAATCCAAAGTCTGGAAGGTTAAGGAGGCTAAGGGGTCTTCTGCTCCCCCTAAGCATGATGATTCTGATGCTGGAAAAGTTACAGAGGTTGCAGTCAATAATGAGGATTACATTGCTCCCAAGAATTTTGAGGATAAGGTTGTTGGACAGTCTAAGGATCTGGATGTAGATAATATTTCAGATACTTTGTGCTCCTCTAAATGTGTTATTTTGGAGCCGATTAATGTTTCCCCTTCTCCCCCAGATCGTGCGTTTGGGCTTGTGGGTGGAGACAGAGCTTTAGTGGTTGCTGACGCAAGGAGCAAGGAAGAGCAGGGTTATATTTCAGTGAGAGGCAGAAATAAGAAGACCTCCTCTTTCCCTCCCCCTCAACCCCACAAAGGTGTTACCACAAGAAGGAAAAAAGTAGATAGTGGGTCTGAATAGAGGGGTCAGGGGAGACCCTCTTTGCAAAAAAGAAAGGAGCGAGATTGTAAGTGGGATATTGTGGAGGGTGTTCAGAAGACCCTCTTTGATATGTGCTCTAATAGAACCCCCTCCTTGTGCAAATAAAGATTATTTCCTAGAACATCAGGGGGTTAAATAATGTGCACAAATAGGACCTCCTAAAGAACCTAATCCGAGACCATAAGGTAGACGTTTTGTTGATTCAAGAAACCAAAATACAAATTGAAAAGTTGGAAGCTTTAAAGAATTTCTTCTTCAAAGACTGTGGATTTCATGGGGTTAGCTCTGAGGGAGCCTCAGGTGGTCTTTCTACCTTTTGGAATTTTAGGTTGATTAAAGGTGTCTTAGTTGCAGATGGCTTTAATCACGTGGAGACAAAGTTTGTTCTGCTGCAGGATTCTTACTCTTGGGTTATTTCCAATGTTTATGCTCCCAATCTAAAGAGAGCTAGGAAGAGACTTTGGAATGAGCTTGGTTGTCTTCAGGCTAATTTTCTAGACCTCCCCTGGCTAGTAATGGGATACTTCAACACTCCCCTTTGTGATAATGAGAAAGTGGGTGGCTCTTAGGCCAATCCTGATAGTCATCTGGATTTGAGAATGTTCATAGATGATAATTCTCTTATTGATGTGAAGATGATGGGGGCCAAGTTTACCTAGTCCAACAAGCGTGTTGGTATTGAAAATATCCAAGTCAGGCTAGATAGAGCCTTGACGTCAGCCTCGTTGTTTGTGGATTTTGCTTTCTCTCTCTTGATGATTATGAGATGTGGGTCGAATCATTTCCCTATCTCATTTGTGGTTGATAGGATTGGGGGTAAGAAATGCTTTCCTTTTTTGTTTTGAAGCTATGTGGGTGAGGGATCCCAGGTTTATGGATTGCATCAAGAATTGGTGGCAAGTGAACATTGATGGTTTTGTGATGGTTAGAGTGGCTAAGAAGTTGGATTTTGTGAAGAGAAATATCAAGAAATAGAATAGAGAGTCATTTGGTCATATTTTTTACTCTAATAATTCTATTATTCAATGACTAGATAGTGTTCAGGAAGATATTCAATCAAAGGATTTGTTGGAGGAGCTCCACCTACATGAGGATTGTCTTTTAGTTCAACTTCATGACATTGTTCTAAAAGAGGAAGATTTTTGGAGACATAGATCTCACACCATTTGGCTCAAGTTTGGGGATTGAAATTCCAAATTATTTCATCTAACTGCCCTCAGGCACAAATCGTCCAACATTATCTCCTCCATCATGGCTGATGGTTTGTTGTTGGTGAATGAAGGCTATTAGAGAGTTGCTGCAAATTTCTTTGAGCATATGCTCAGAGATGATCTAGTTTGGTACCAAAATAGTGTGGAGGATTCTTTAGATGTTATCCCCCATTTGGTCTTGGAGAACTTGAATAGGGAGCTAACTACCATCCCTTCTTCTTTGGAAATCAAGGATACAGTTTTCTCTTTTGAAAGGAACAAGGCCCCTAGGCCTGATGGTTTTCCTTTTCTATTTTTTTAGTCATGCTAGGAGATTGTTGCAGAAGATATGATCAATGCCACCAAGGATTTTTTGGGATCCAAAAGATTACTTAGAGAATTGAATGCAACCTTCATTGTTTTGATCCCCAAGACTGTTGATGCCAATAGTTTTGGATATTACCATCTGATTAGTCTCTATAACTCCATCTATAGGATTTTTTCGAAGGTGCTAGCCACTAGACTTCAAAGGATTCTCCCTTATTTGATTTCAAAACATCAAAGTGGCTTTGTTAAGGGGTGACAGATTTTGGAATCCATTATAATTGTCTATGAACTTGCTAATTCTCTTAATTCTAAAAAGAAGCCAATTTTTTTTTGAAACTGGATCTTCTTAAGGCTTATGATAGGGTCAAATGTAGGTTCTTTATTGCGGTTTTGGCTCGTTTTGGATTCTATCAGAAGTTTCTACAACTTGTTGAACAACTCATCTCAACTCCTTTTGTTATTCTGATGAATGGTTCTCCTTCTTTTTTCTGGAGTTCGCGTGGTTTAAGGCAGGGGACCCTATTTCTCCTCTACTATTTATCTTGATGGCGAAATCCCCCAGTAGAAATATTCAAAAGGCTTTATCTACAGGTTCTTTGAGGGGTCTTTCCCCCTCTTCCAGATGTGAGCCTATTACTCATCAACAATTTGTGGATGACACTATCTTGATGGGTGAATCTTCTATTCATGAGGTCAGAGCTTTGAAGGGGTTGATTGAGGCTTATGAGAAGGTGTCTGGCCAATGTATTAATCTTCCTTAGAGTCATCTTTTTTTCCTCAACACCCCCAACTTTCTCCAATTGAAACTAGCCAAGATCCTTTCATGTAATAAGGGTGAGCTCTCTTCAACCTACTTGGGGTTACCTTTGTGTATTTCCAAGACTCCAAAATCCTTCTGGCTCGGTCTGTTGGATAAGTTTAGTAGAAAGCTAGCGGGTTGGAAGGGGGCACTTCTTAGTCAAGTGGGGAAGGTGCAACTCATTTCCTCTACTCTTCAAAATCTCCCCCTGTATGATAGGAGTCTTTTTAGAATTCCTGTTAAATATGAAGAGAAAATGGAACAAATCTTGAGAATATTTTTGTGGTTGGGTGTTGAATCTAAAGCTAGAATTCCTCTTGTGGCTTGGGACTTGGTTTGCAAGCCTAAGAAATGGGGTGGTCTGGGAATTAGAAACTTAAAATCTTTAAATAATTCTTTACTGTCGAAGAACATTTGGAGGCTTCTTAGTGGGGAAGTTGGTTGGGCTTCTTTGACTAGAAATAAATATCTGTATGGATTTGGGAGAACTTGGAATATGCTGACTTCTAATGAAATGCATGCTAGCTCTTGTTTTTGGAGAAACATCATTCCTTGAAAGGACTTGATTGCTAATAGTGTTAGGTGGTTGTTGGGTGATGGTACCAGAATTCTTTTTTGGGAGGATACTTCTTGTGATTCAGATCCTCTGCTCAATCATCCCTGGACCCCTCCCATTGTTCTTTTATGCAAGTGACTCTTTGGTATTATGGTGGCCAGCTATTTTTAGAATGGGGAGTGGAAGGATTTCCAGGATTGGGACCCATCACTGAAGGCATTAAAGGATTTCCTATGTAATGTTCGAGTTCCTATTTATCTGAGACCGAATAGGGTAGTTTTGGCCCCCTATGCTAATTGTAATTTTTTGACAGCCTTTTCCTTTGTTAATTCGTTGGAGAAGCCTGACTCTTTTCCTTTCTTGGGGAAATTATGGAACAAGATGTTGATCCCTAAGGTGAATTTTTTCTTCTGGCTACTCATGCAAGGTAAATTCTTAACGCAAGATAATCTCTGTAAAAGGGGATTTGCAATTCCGAATAGGTGTGTCCTCTGTGAAGCTGATGTTGAGAGTGCCTTCCATATTCTCCTTGGGTGTGGTTTTTCTTCTCTTCTCTGGAGTAAGTTTCTCGGCCTTTGGATCCTGGACTGGGTCTTCCTGAAATTCTCTTTGTAATTTTTTTGAATAGAGGAAGTGTCCTTCCTCTTCCCCCATTCTTCGGTGGCTATGGGAGCTTATGGCTCCACATATTTCTTGGGGTATCTAGAAGAAACATAACAATAGAATTTTTTGTGATTCTAAACTCAAGATAAGTGGTCTCTTTATTAAGATTTGTTAGGAAATCTTGGAGAATTTTGCTCTTATTGGGTTTGAGTCACCACGTTGTGCCCTGTCCTCTTGCTTGGCTGGGTATGACTTGTTGGTGATTTCTAACTAGAAGATCTCCTCTATACCATCTGTGACTTCCAAGTCTAGCCTAAATGCTAGATTGAATACTAAGTGGAGGGCACCACCTTCAGGATGGGTTGAAATTAATTTTGATGGGGTATCCAAGGGTAACCTTGGTCCTACAGGTTGTGGGGGGGTGTTGAGGAATGAGGATGGTAGGCTCTTAGGCATGATGGCACTCCCGTTGGGAAATTAGACAAATCACTGTGCTGAGGCGGAGGCTGCATTTATAAGTATTAAGTTTTTTGTGGATAGGGGTTACTCTAAATTATGAGTGGAAGGAGACTCATTTAACATCATCAATTGTCTTCATGGAACCCATAAGCCTACATGAAGTGTTAATCAATTAATTAAGGATGCTATTATTATGTTGAGATCTCATGAAGAAACCCGTGTTTCTCACACATATCGAGAAGGAAATTCATTGGTAGATTTTTTTGCCAATGAAGTTGTCAGACTTAATGAGTATAGATCATGGGAGGAAGGCTCTCTCCTTCCGGAGGCTGCTAAGATCTTGATGAGAAATGATGGTTTTGGTTGAGTTTATGTGGTGGTGTTATTTAACCATTAGTACTAGCTTTATACTCACACACTTTGTGGGTATTGCTTGGCTTGTTGGATCTCAGACAAACTCTACTTGACAAGGTATTTTGATGCTAGTTCTTGTGAATATGGGAGGCGACCAAAGTAGAATTGAGCCTTATTCTTGTGCGAGCCTGAGAAAGAAGAAGAAAATTTGGAGGATTTTCCAACATGGGAATTTTACACCGTTCTTGGAAAGGTTGCATGGACATGATCCAAATGCTTCAGCAAAGTTTGTTTCATGTTGGCACAATCGCAAACTCCATATTAAGGACAAGGTTGTTAAAATCAATGAGGAGCTTATAACTACTGTGACTGGGTTGCCTTTGGTTGGTCGTAAATTCTTCGAAGACAAGAAGATTAATGAGGAGGAAATGGCTCAATTCTTTAAAGATGACGAATGAAAAAAACTCATCAAGATGGAGGCTTGGGGGGCTATGAGAGAAAGTCTCTCAAGAAGATATGGGTGAATATAGCAGAAATAATAATGCAGTATGTGACTCTATAAGGTAGGTTCACTACAATCCTTGGCCATCATTTTACTCTTTTAAATCATTTTAGGAATGGGTTGTTTATTTCCTTCCCTTTCTTTCTCTTTTCCTCCATGGAAGTCTCTGTGTATGCACACTTAAAAAACAAGAGGGCACCGGTCCTTCATGAGGGCCTTATTTTGTTAATTATGGAGCATGTAAAAGCCCTTATCCCTACCTCATCAATTAAGGGAAAGGAGAAGACTCATAGAGAGGATTCTGGCTGTTTTAGATCAGATACCAATGTGGTTGAGGAAGAGGAGTGGAATGAAGAAGGTGAGGATGATACCCCTTCCCATGTGGCTTCCCCCTCTAAAAAGAGGAAGAAGGGTAATCCTAAAGGAAAATGGGCAACCAAGCGACTCATTTTGCATGATTAAGAGTCCCTATCTGATGGTAATGACAAGGAGGTGGGCTCCAGGGATTCTAGGTCCAAGGATGAAGCTATGAACATTGGTCAGGGTGATACCAAGGTTGGAGGTAAGGAGGAGGGGTTTCAGGAGAATGTGGTGGCCACAGAGGCCAAGGATAAGCCTAAAAGGGTTTATAAGTGCATTGCCAAGATGAAGAACTAGGCCTCAAAATATATGGTAAAGGATACCACAAAGATCTACAAGGATAAGGCTCTGGAGGAGAAGGCTGTGGAAATTGATGATTCCCCAGTTTGAAACTCTCCAAATGTGGAACCTATGGGTGAGAAAATGGTACAAGAGGAGGAGGGTGTTGAGTAGAAGCGAGTGAAGTCTAGGCCTCTAAATATTAATCCCCTATCAGAGGACTTCTCCTATCTTAATGATGAATCCACATCTATGTTTGAGTTTCTCGACATGGTAAGGGTGGGGACTAGTGGCACTTTCAAATTGGTAAAATGGGCTCTACAGGAATTCAATAGGGTCAACATCAAAATAAGTGGATTGAAGGAGAATGTGTAGAATATTCTTCGGCCTTGGATATTCTGAATGATAGAATTGTTGATCTTGAGTGTTCATTCACTGATTTCAAGTCCTTTTGTGAGCATCGCTTAGTTGATTTAGAAGCCAAAGTATTGGATACCAAGGTGGATATCAAGAAACTTCTCCATGCCTATCACATTTCAATGAAGAATAGTGTGGATTCTTTGGAGGTCATGTTTCACAAGAACAATGAGCTTATAGAGGACCAGTTGTATTTTTCTGATTTGATGGAGAAGGAGCAAGTGGCCAAAGGTAAAGGGAAAAAAGGTGCAAAGGATGATGGTAAAGGCCTTGCTGCTAGAGGGTTGGATAACTAGAAGAAGTCCTTTGAAGATGAGAAAAAAAAATTGCTAGACATGATCGGGCTGCATAGGAAATAGGAACTTGAGGTGGCCAACACCTTAAGAAGTATGAAGTAGTGTCTTGTTGTTTGTTTTTTGTATATTTTTCTGCTGCTAGGTTTCAGTTTCTTTCCTGTTATTTTGTTGTTTTTTTGCTGATGGTTGTTGCTGATAGTCTAGTGTTATATCTTTCGAGCCGCATTTTGTAACTTTTGGTGTTTCGGGTTTTGGGCTGTTGTTGATAATTTAGTATAGTATCTTTTGAGCAGAATTTTGTATCTAAAGTTGTAAAGGGTTTCGGGTCCCTTCAAAACTTGTTTTTCCCTTATAATCAAAATGATTGATAAATATATATACCAAATTTATATATACATGTATGTATCTGTGATATATATCTAATTGATACTTCGAAACATACGATGTATCCATGCATGGATACACATAAGTATTCCTACTCCCATATAGGCATGCACGTATACACTCATTATGCATGAGTTATTATTTTTACATACACACACATATATACATATATATATATTATATATTTAATCATCATTTTACATAAATAAATGAAGAATAACTCAAACTTAATACAAAGATTCAAACACGTGATTTAGCCAAAGAAATAATCACATAATCAAAGACTAAAACCAAAACCATAATCAATTAAAGACTACCTTACAATCTCTCCAATTTATCCAAGACTTCAACTAAGGGTTTACCTACCAAATTTTGACTAACTTGACTCTTCTAAACCAATCTAAGATGTGAGTGTTTGAATGCTCAGTTAGGCTCATAAAGGGTTACCAGACCAAGCTCCCCTCCTGAGTGATACTCCCCCTCTCTTCTAGAGGTTTGAACCTATTCCTGGATTCAACTTAGTACATCATAACAATAGTTAGTTGTTCATTTGAAATATATTTGCATCATAAATCATTTGCATCATCAAAGCTTTAACGTATTCACATTGCAATACATATACATTCATTGTAATTTCCATAAATATATAAAACATAAGCATACCTTCAAAAGTAATAACATCTTAATGCATATTTCAGTATTTCATTATCTTTTTGAGCATATTAAATTTCTGATAAATATTTATCATCATATTTACGTACAAGGTAAAAGTAATCCAGTAACAAAGAGACAGGGTGTAATGATTATGCATACAATATGTTTGGTTTCTAGATATAAAGCTAATCCTAAGCAAACTCATGAGAAAGAATAAAAAGAATATTCAGATACTTGAAGGGAACTCTAGATTATGGTTTGTGGTATAAGAGGGATGATGATTGCGTAGGATGTGCGGATGACTAAAAAAGTACCAGTGGAAGTGCATTTTTATTAGGAGATAAATTGGTCTCTTGGTTTAGTAAGAAGCGGGATTCAATAACCTTATCCACAACAAAAGCTAAGTATATTGCTACATCATCTTGCTGCACCCAGGTGCTTTGGATGAAGCAAAATTTGAAGGACATAAATGTGATATATGATGAACCCATTCCCATATTATGGGATAATACTAGTGCAATAAATATTTCCAAGAATTATGTGATGTATTCAAGGACCAAACATATTTCTATCTGGTATCACTTTCTAAGGGAGAAGGTTGCAAAACAAGAAGTTAGATTGGAGTATGTTCTTACTAAGGATCAGATTGTAGATATCTTCACTAAGGTGCTTTCAAAGGACAATTCTGAGTATCTTTGGTAGAAGTTAGGGGTTATTTCCACTCCTTTTTCTAACTAGATGCATATATGGTGCATCTATCTAGGGGGAGCAATTCATGTCATATCCTTTTCTCCTAGATTGATGTGTGCTACCTCTTTAGGGGAGTAGGTAGTTCATTGGATGCTACTGATAAGGGGAGATTGTGTAATTTTTTGAAGAAGATGTGCAGTTGCTGATGATGTGTTGATGTTTTAATTCAAGACTTTGGCCCTTTTTCCTTGATTTCAAAGGGGGAGAATGTGCAGGTGTGTGTTGCGATCAATGTCAAAGGGGGAGATTGTTGCATATATGTTTGGTATTGATTGTCATTGATGTGAACACTCAATTTGGGTTGTCATTGGTGCTTGTGTCAACACTCATTTTGGGTTGTCATTGGTTCTTACAGTTAGTTGATATCATGATGATATATTAAGATGAGGATAAGAAGCATTAAGATGAGAATTAGAAGTAATATTAAAGTTAGAGGATGTTATTGATGGTGTGACCAATTCCATAGTATAGGTTGACTACACTTGATTCATATATATTCGAAGCATATTTAATCCACTAAGCACCAGTCTCAATAAGATATTCAATATCAATAAAAATGAAGAAGCCATTAAAACTAACATTCTAAAAAATGAAAGCTTGACAAACATTTATTCTAAGACATTGAAACTTGTCCTATTAGGGGAGTGGTGTCACATTGATGTGGAATGGCAGCACTTTTCTAATCCATTGGATAATATGAGCCTTTCCAATAGATATTATTGATTAAAATTGATGGAAATTAATGAAAAAGATGAATGAAAACATGATAGAAGCTAGATTAACATGATAAAATCTAAGGTGTATGTTGTAAATGTCTGTAAATATATTATAAATGTATGCAAGATTTAAAGATGCAATTCCTAATTCCAAAATATGCTAAATGGATGCAACTAAGTTACCATGGAAGCCATTAATGGATGCTAAGCTAACAATGCATGAAAATTGATCTAAAATGCTTCTAAACATAAAAAATGGATGCAAATAAGTGTGATTTTCAACAACATAAGTTTGCTTTGAAAAGGTGGATCCATTTGTCTCCAAATAGTGATCTATTTATAGGAGAGCAAATGAGAAATCAAGGGATTAGATTGAAAAGATCAATCAATGGTCAGGATGGAAAGAAGATGGAGGCATGGATCATGGATTCCCATCAAGGGTTGAGAATGCAAGTTGATGTTTAATCAAGGGCTCATAATCATGCAAAGAAGTACACTTTCAAAACTTGCACAAGAAGTTTGTTGAAAGTTTGTTACAAGGAAGAATATTCCCTTTTTTGAATGAGTGAAGAGGGAGAATATTCTCATGCAAGTGGATGAGGGAAATTAGCAATTAGCAAATTAAAAAAAAAATGTGCAAAGGGAGGGTTATTCCATAGGAATATTCCCTTTTGGATTAATTTAAGATTTAGCATTAAATAATTAATTTATTTAATGAAAGGGGTGAGATTAGGATATTTAATTAAATAACTAGGATAACTAGGATTTATTTAATTAAATAATTAGGATAACTACGATTTATTTAATTAAATAAGAAGACATAAGAAGGCTAATTAAATAATTTGCATTATTTGATTAGATAGGATGAAAGGTGAATGTGATGGAGATTGAATTAACCTAATTAGGTCAATTAGATTAATTGGTGAAAATGAGGCATTTAATTAAATAGCTAGGCTAATTTAGTCAAATAAGAAAAAAGAGGATGGATTTTAGGATGAAACAATGTTAGTATATCAGATTCAAGTGTGTAGTCTCATTTAAGACATTTTTAAGTGTCTACATTTTGTCCCTCTTTGAAGCGAGGTACCTTTTACGTTGGTTCAAAGATTGACACTTTTCAGATTAAAACTATTGCTCAGATCAAGAAATTAAAAAAAAAAATTGGATGCCCCCACTGTTGCCCCAACAGAAGGAATAAGTTGGTTCCTTGCCCCCTCAAGAGATCGGGCAAAAAAACTAAATTTTGGGTAGATCTCTCGATAAAGGTGAAACATTGATTTAGGCGTCTCAAAAAGGCCCTAGGATGCAAAAATATGTTGAAAAATGCCAAAAAATAGTGTAAAATAAGCTTCATTGGGAAAGAATGGGTAAAACTGATAAAAAACCTAGTTGCACTCTCAAATTAGGGAAAAAAACCATAATTTTTAGGCTTAAATATGTGATAAAGGGTCACTTTCAATTCATTTGTGCATTCACACTTGAGATAATTGTTGCATTTTGAGCTTTGACCTCTTGACGAAATTGCGCAATGCGTGCTCCCACGACACATTTTTGACCAGGCTTGTGAGTACCAGAGGCCTCCAAGCGTAGGACCAATGGTACACAATCCAAAACTTTCCTCGTACTTTAACTTTTTGATGCATTTATTAGGCTTTGAAAATGGGTCTAGGTTGGCGTCGCTATTTTGTGACACTATTTAGATTTTTGGCAACAATTTTTGCATTTTTAGCGACGCCATTGTAAATGGCGACGCTTCTCATAATTTGAAATTAGGGTTTCTAGTTTGTTTTGGCAACATAGTTGTAATGAGCGACACTAATCATGATTTGAAATTTAGAATTAGGGTTTTTAGAGTTCAAATTGTAACGCCAGTGTATATAATGACACTACTCATGATTTGAAATATGGCGCCACTATCTGGAATTTGACTAATAGCGACAACTTTGTCATTTTAGGAAAAAAGCTTCCAAACTTAATTGATTTGAGTCAAATCTTGACACCGTGTGCTTCATGGATGTAGGAGGTTATCCAACCCTTGATGTCACACGAGCACCGACCCACTTTACTTGCCGCACTAGATGATTTAGATGAGCTTCAACAAGAGCACCTTGGAGAGATTGGATTGTGGTACGTCACATACATGTCCTTTGTGAGGACCCATCTAGAGATGATGACAATGCTATGTGAATGATGGCATAGCGAGACCTCGTCATTGCACTTACCCACTAGCGAGGCTACTGTTACCTTAGAGGATGTATGGTAGATACTTTGGTTGTTGATACATGTGGACCACGTGATTTACAATACTAATGTGGGTTCTGATGCCTGCCACAAGGTTCTTCGTCAAGACAATGTTGTCTAGGAAAACTCATAGATTGAACTTGAGATGTACAAAGGGTGGTCTCTGATTTTTAGATTGATAGTTGATGCAATGATCTCAGTAATCATTTCCCCAGAACAATAGAGCAAAGGGTTCAGTCCTGGATGGGGGTTGGCCTAGCACCAGATATTTTATAGGAGGACTTAGTATGCATGGGGGCTAGTGATGTTAGCCTCACTCTATCATGATATTTACCATTTCCTATATTGTGATGGCAAAGCTATTGGTGTAGGAGTCACACACTTGCACATATGGGAATGGGAACACATTGTCATGCTCTGACCAATTGTCCACATGGTAGATGTGGAGCCAGATGATCCAGTTGTTTATAGGTATAGAGGGGCTATCAAACTACAACATATAGGTCAGTTGGGCATCCCTTATTGGAGGAGAGTGATTGATGGCATGACTATGTTCAGATGGCGGCCATGGTTGTAGATGTCTACTTGGTATGACAACATGCAATAACTCTTCTTTGCTCACCAAACCTATTACATGCAGGGTTGGGAGCATATGATGATCAAGTAGTACCTTCCAAATAGGGTAGTTTGACAATTTAGTGAGACACATGATAGGCACGATGATCAATATACAACCATATTTGTGAGATCAACTTGAGAGGTGACTTGGGGGCTAGTGATATAGCCCCATGAGGCGGTTGATGGTTTTAGACAGTTGGTTGCCAGACCATGGGCCTATGATTAGGGGTAGGTTGATGCTCATACTACACCTACATATGATGCTTGGTTTGTGCCCCTTCCTAGACATACAGATCTAACGAACATTTCTCCTCAAGGGAGATTGAGAGGGAGGGGAGTAGGAAAAGGATAAGGTCAACAATAGGATGGGCAGGGTAGAGGAAAGGGCAGAGGACAAGATGGATAGGATGGCAAGTGGTATTATGGATAGGTCCTCGATGCACCTCCACCACCACCTCAACTACATTAGCAACCACCTGTACAGTAGCCATCTGTACAATAGCCACTATCAGGGCTAGATCCCTAAGATGCACAGATACATCAGTTGAGATAGCAGCTACAGATAGTGACAGTTGAGTAGGATTAGGCTTGGAAATAGGTTTTGGTAGTGGCAGTAGAGAGAGATCACGAATGCTAGATTAGATAGACCTTCGATGTTCAGTTAGCACAGGAGGTTGGCTGACAACAATAGCTAGAGGTAGTCTCTTAGCAGCAGGATCAACAAACACAAGGGCTAGTTGGACAGACAGTGTCAACACAGTTGTTTGGGCAGGCTAGGGAGGAGGTAGCTTATTATCAGACATTGTATTATAGAGATGTCCCTCCCCACCATAGGAAGCTTGATTTTGAACACAAGAGATAGCTATAGCCGAGTGCCTCCACCTTTGTTCGGCAGCTAGAGCAGCCAAGAGATGGTGACAAAGGTAGCAAGGGATAGAGCTCTCCTTGAGTTTTGCAAAAACCTTTTTGTTGTATAGCTTGATTATTTATATAGACATACATTCATAGGCCCATTTTTATATCCTTTTGTACATTGTACATTGATGATATTTATACACACTGATTCAGATATTGTACCATGCCTATCATTTTTTGATATAAACATGAGATGATATGGATTTATGATATGAGGTCTTTTATTTCATGCGTCATGGATGTATGGATGCAAATGTTATGATGTGATGCCATGTTTTATGTTATGGATGCATTTCCTTATTTATGTGATATGTGATGATGTAATGATGTAATGTTTATGACATGCGATGTTTATGAGATGGATGTAATGCAATGGATGTGTTATCTTCTTTTTCAGTAACTTTGTATGATATTCTATGAGTTGGATGTTTTTATGATATGCAGATGATATGATATGCTTATGTAGGATGTAAAGATGGATGCATTTTTTTGTGTATTTTTCCTATGTGCTTTAAGATGTCGTGATGATGTATATGTTATGAATGATAAGGCAATGGATTAAGATTCTTAGAATAATAAATCTATATTATCCAAAACAACTTATGATAATGATGATGAAGTGGATTATGTTTTCCATTATTATGATATGTTGTGATGACGCGAGATGTATGCATTATGATAATTTTGTGGATGCAGGATGGATGCATGATGATGTTTTTGTTGACTATCATGATACCAAGTTAGCGTGGAAAGGATATAGAAGAATAAAATGATTTGACCATTGATTTTGAGATTGATTCAAAAATTCCAACAAGTCCATGATCCATCAAAACTTTATTAGATATGGTGATGAGATGGATGATTTTGCTCATTATTTGGGATTGGGATTTTTTTTCATTCCTTATGCTTGATATAACACATAGACACGATGCATCATGGTATTGATAACCAAGATGGCATTGTATCTAGTGTAATGAACTTTGACTCCATAAATAGATAGGATAGTTCTTGTTCACACATTGACATACGGAAATTTTGTTGGAATGTAGTTTAGAAGTTTAGAATACATCGGACCAAAGCATACACAATAGTCAATAATCTACTCCAAACAACCTTCCTACACACAACTAAGCAAGTATGTGCCAAGATTATTTTACAAGAATACCCACAAGCACAGTAAACAAAAGATGGTGATTGATGCCCCATTCATTTCTCTCTATTAGACATCATCGAGAGGTCCTTGGAATGGGTCAATGAGATAAATCATAAGAAAGGATCAAAGACAAATATTCAATTTTATCTATATCTCTTTCCAACTTAACATAGCTAAGGTGATTTTTGATGTAGATGCCCATTGTCGGAAGGATACATCCTAGGACAATTTATTAGATGTTTTGATTAGGACTAGGTGTGTGATAGGTTGTTGATACAAACTCTACTAACTTGTTTATCTATGATCTAGACTTTAGATTTTGACACTTAGTGTTTTTACTTTTCGACTTGCAATACTTGTTTTCTATTTGTTTTACCAAAGGTTGAAGATGATTGATTTATTATCCAAATGAAGGTTTATTTCAAGTGAAAGCAAAAATAGATGGATGGTTTTGATATTTTTTTGGAATATTTTAATGTTTTTGGTCTTTTTGAAAGTTTGTGTGAATGTTTTTGTTTTTTTGATTATTTGAGTTTGTTTAGGGTTTTTTTAATTTTCAAATGTTTTTGGTGTTTTTTGAGTTTTCTTAATGTTTAGGGGTTTTCAAAGCTTTCCAAATATTTAGGGGTTTTCTAAGTTTTTAAATGTTTGTATTTTCTGATTTTCGACCAAGAACCTAACCTAATAGACTATCCTAGGGGTCTCAGAGGCTTATCAAAGATGATCCTTGTCTACGCTATACATGCAAAGATCACATAGTTCGGCTGACTTTGACCAATTATTTATGATGAGATATGAACACTTTGATGGATTGATCACTTTATTATGTTAAAGGACTAGCCTAGGGTGTCTCAGGGGCACATCAATGATGGCCTTGCCTATGTTCAAGCTCATAGACAACATAGTTCGACATGGTTCTATTTTTGAATTTTTGATGTTTTGACATGTTTAGGGATTTTGATGTGTTTTGGATGTTTTGGATTTTTTGACTTTACAATTTCTTTAATTTTTTTGGCTTTTAGCTGTACAGGATTTTGATGTTTTTGGATTTTCTAATTTTGCAAGTGTTTTTGGATTTTGATGAATTTTTTATGAATGTTTTTAGGATTTTCAATGAGATTTTGGGGTAACCTTAAGATATACAAGAACCCGATCCGATGCATAAAAAATTTCCCCTAGTGTGATGTGACAGACTACCTTGATATAGGTAGGACAAACTGACCTTTAGAATATGCCAAGTAGTACTAAGGGGAATATGATACTTGACAATATCAAGCTATGACTCAAACGTGGATGGGTGATGGAATAAATAGGATGAATGATGCGACGAATGAATGCAATGCAAAGAATGATAAGCTAAAAGAGCCAAGGATAGATGGAGGTGCTTTATTTATGCAAGAAACCTGTTTTTGAGGTTTTCACCTAGGTACTTTCCCAAAGTGCCACCGAAGTGGTTTTCACTAGAGGACGATTGTTTTTTCTTTACTATTTTCAATCCTTTTTGTTATTTTTTTGGATTTTTGATCTTTTTTTATTTTTTTGTATTTTCATATTTACACCCTTCAAAACTAGGCATAATTGTTTTTAAGATGCAGACTATTGATTGGTTCCTGCAAGGGTTCACCTTCAGGTGTTGATAGTTGGTAAGTTCCTGATCCATAACTTGCTATGAAAATGAATGGGCCTAACCAGTTAGGCTCAAACTTTCCTTTACTGTCTTGATTTGGAATATTCTTTTGATTCTACTTGAGAACAAGATCCCCTACCTGGAAAGACCGACTATTGATCTTCTTGTTATAGCTTTGTTTTAGTCAGTTTTGGTATACTTGCAAATGATTAAGGGCATCAAGATGACGCTCATCCAAGAATTCTAACTCATTTAGCTGAGATACTCTGTACTCTTCATCAGTGATTAGATTCTATGACACTCGTAGTGAAGGAAGCTCGACCTCAATAGGTAGGATGGCTTCTCATCCATAGACCAAGGAGAAAAGGGTTGCACCTATAGGCGTGTAGATATTGGTTTGATAGGCCCAAAGGGTAGGATTTAACTATAGATGCCAATCACAGCCAACTTCATTGACTATTTTCTTTAGGATTTTTAGAATGGTTTTATTTGTAGCCTCAACTTGACCATTTCCCTGGGGGTAGTAAGGGGTAGAGAATCGATGTTGGATGTTGAATCTTTGACATATCTCTTTCACATCCTAATTCTTGAAGGGTGTCCCATTGTCAAAGATAAGGGCTTGAGGAACACCATAATGACAGATAAGGTAATTCAAGATAAATTTAGAAATTTTCTTCCCCATTATGTAGGTCATAGGAATGGTTTCAACCCATTTGGTAAAGTACTTAGTGGTTGTGAGGATGAATTTATGGCCATTAGATGAGGTGGGAGTAATATTTCCTATGAGGTTAAGCCCCCACTGCAAGAAAGGCCAAAGTGTGACCATTTATTGTAACTCCTGAGATGGAGCATGAATAAGATCTCCATGTTGTTGACACTGGACAAACTTTTGCACATACTGATGGGCTTCACTTTCCATGGTTGGCTAGTAATAACCTATCCTCAATAGTTTCTTAGCTAAAGTCATACCTCTAGAATGGGAACTACATATGCCATCATGTACTTTTGTTAAGGAGGTCAAGGCTTCCTCTTGGTTGATACATCATAGTAATGTCCCCTCGATGCTACGACAGTATAAGGTATCACCTAGGATCATGAATTGGGATCCCTTTTTAACAAAGGTCTTCTTAAGATTGGAGGTGATATCGGATGGGAGGGTTCCTCTGCTAAGGTAGGTGAATATATCATGATACCATGGGGATCCAGGACCAACAATTACACACACAAATTTAGATTATGGGATTTTGAAAGATGGTACAAGAAGTTGTTCTACCAAGAATTCACATTGAAGGACATTGTGTGGCATGTCTAACAATGATCCAATTGTTGCCATAGCATTTGCTACTCGGTTGTTCATGTGAGGAATCTACTCAAAAGTTATATCAATGAAAAGGTCCTTGAGACTTTCTACCATCTTCTTATAAGGAGTGAGTTTATCATCCTTAGTTTGGTTGTCTTCATTGACTTGGTTGATAACTAGCTATGAATCCCCATAGACTTTCAACTCTTGTATTTTCTATTGGACTGCTATCCTTAGAGCTATTATTAGGGCTTCATACTTTACAATATTATTAGTACATGGAAAGGATAGATGGTATGACTTTGGAATGAAATCACCTTGAGGGGTGATAAAAAGAATACCCGCCCCTGATCCATGTTGGGTAAATGATCCATCAAAGTACATTTTCCACTGATCTCTTGTATTGACAAGGAACACTGATTCATTAGGGAGTTTAGATATCAAAGGGTTCTTTGCGTAGATAGGTTCTTCCATTTGGTTTGAGATCACTTGTCCTTTGATTGCCTTGCACTCCACGTACTCTATTTCAAATTCAATCAAGATCATTACCCATTTTTCCATTCACCCAGTGAGAGTTTCTTTGGATAACAAGTATTTTAATGGATCAATATTTGCAATAAGCTTGATTTGGTGCGACAACATGTAATTTCTAAACTTTTATGAAGAAAAAACCACCACTAAGCATGGTTTCTCAATAGATGAGTAATTCATTTCATAGCCTACCAAGGTCCTGCTAATGTAATAGATGCCTCTTTCTTTTCTATTTTCATCATGTTGTGCTAGAAGAGCACCTAGTGCTACTAATGTTGCTGAGATTTATAGGATCAATGGCTTATTTGGTATTGGACAAATGAGCATTGGAGGTGTCAATAGGTAGTCCTTGATATATTGGAAGGATTTATTGCACTTCTCATCTCAATTGTATGTTATTCCTTTATGGAGAAGATGCGAGAAAGGATGGATCTTATCTAATAGTTACATTATGAACCTTCTAATGGATTGCAATATTTCTTGTATCCCTCTCATTGTTTTTAGTGTTTGTGGAGGTTTCATGTCTAGGATGGCTTTCAATTTTTCTGGATCAATCTCTATCACTCTTGTGACATGATGTATCCAAGAAGCTTCCCTAATGTAACCCCAAAGACACTTTTTTGGGTTCAACCGTACCTTATATTCTTCGAGCCTATCGAAGATGGTCCTAAAACCTCTATGTGCTCCCTCCTTTTCTTTGACTTGGCCAAAATATCATCCACATAGTCTTCTACTATTTTGTAGATCATTTCATGAAAGATGAAGGTCATTTCTCTTTGATAGGTTGCTCTTGTGTTTTTTAGCCCCAAATGGCATCATGTTTCAGCAATATGTTACCCATGAACAAGTGAATGCAATTTTGTGTTGATACTCCTTGGTGATCATGATTTGATTATAGCCTGAAAAACCATCCATGAGTGATAGCATTTCATGTCCATCTATTAAATCAATGATGATGTCGATGTTAGGAAGAAGGAAATCATCCTTCAGACATTCCTTGTTCAAGTCTCTGAAATCTATGCATATTTTGATTCCCCTAGTGGGTTTGGAGACTAGTACCAAGTTTGAAACCCACTTAGGATAATCAATCGATTGGATAAATCCAACGTTAAGAAGTTTTTGTAACTCAAGTTTTACCAAGAGTGCTATATAAGGGTGTATTTTTCTTAATTTATGCTTGACTGGTTTGGCTTTAGGATAGACTGCTAAATTATGCACAACCACTTCTAGATCAATCCCTATCATATCTTTGTATGACCATGTAAAGTTGGCTTTTCTCTCTTTTAGGAACGTTGCTATGTTCTTTTTTTCATCTAACAAGGATTCGACATAGAAAGTTATCTTTGGGGCCTCTTTTGTTCCCACATTTACTGGAGTAGCCTTCTCTGCTAGCACTACTAACTTTTATGGATGTATTGCACTAGGGGGGAGATTGAATCCCTCATCCTTGGGCTCCTCGAAGAGTTTTTCACCCTCAGATGCATCCTTTCTTTTTTACTATTTTTGGATCAGAAAGTGCCACAGTGTGGTTTTCACTCAAAGATATGCATGTTATTTGCATGCCGTCAATTTTTCAATTGAAGGATTCAATTATCTCCCTGTAGTACGTCTATGTGTCTGGATCTATATCAAAACCAGCTTTGTGATCTTCCCATGGTAAGTTGTCATGGAGCCCCATGAATTTTGAGATTGCTTCATCGTTTTTGAATAAATCCAAAATCGGTGGTCCTTGTTGGTCCCAATCAATGAGTTGGGTGTATACTAGGCTTATTTTAGTGGTTTGATCATTTGGGGTGAAAGATGTTGTGGATATCAAGAAGAGGGAGTTATTCTCAAATAGGTCAGCAACGTCGAGGGGGAATTCATCTAGTGTAGTATCACATGATGTTGGTAACCAAGAGGAAGCCTCAACCCATTTAGCGGAAGTACCCTTACCAATAAGGGTAACCTTGGTAGTAGTACATCCTAAGCCAAGATTCTTTGGACGTCTCTCAAGAGCGGTGGGTTCTAGCAAACGATTGTCATTTTGACCTAGCTTCTCATTATTTTTGTACCCCCACCCTTTCATTAGTTGCAAGCCTTTATTGTCATCTTCCATGGGAAGAACAGGCATGGGTTGGTCATCTTGATAGAGTAGTTTAGAGACATCCTCCTCATTGGCATCTTCTTTGTTCAAATCCCCCCACTTGGTGAAGGTGGTAGATGCAACCTTTAATGTTTCATCCACTTTGTTAATAGGTGTGGGTTTCCCATGAGATTTGGGAGAAAGAGGTAGCTCTCCCAACACAAAATTTTCCTTTGTTATTTTATAATCTCCACAACCATCATCTTGGATCACTACTTTGATGTCGAGAATGTTCTGCAGAATGGGTATTTTTGTTTCTGAGGTAGATGCAAGGGATGATGGGTCAAAAAATGAGGATGAGGGTGTAGTAATTTCAACTTTTTTAGGGACTTGGGGTATTTTGTAAAAATTGGCCTCAAGATTCTTGTAGTATTAAAAGGGGTCATGATCTCCATGGATAGTAACTTCTTTTTCCTCAAAAGGAAACTTGACACATTGGTGATAGGTTGAGGCTATCGCTTTTAGGGCATGAGTCCATGGTTGACTGAGCAAGATGTTTTAGGGGAGATCAAGGTCTAATGCTTGGCATGTAGTCTCCACAATGACAGGTCCCACTTGGATGGGTAGTGTGATGATTCCTTGTGATACATGTTCTTGATCATCATATGCTCTGATGGTTGTACTTTTTTATTTCTTAATAGCATCCTCTGAATATCCCTGGTTCTTAACCAGCTGAAGGGTACAAATGTTTAGACTAGCACCTCCATCTACTAATACTCTTTTAACCTTGTTCTTATGAACAATAACCTCAGGGTGCAAAGCACAGTTATGAGATGGCTACGATGGTAAGTATTGTTCTGAGAAGGTGAGAAGATGGGGGATAGTGATATGTCCTACCATAAGTTGAACTGCTTTGTATCCATATCCTCAGGGATGAATGATGTGGATAAAGATTTCTCTAGGATTTTCCTATGTGCGAGGGATAGACTCAATAGTTTTAGAATAGAAATCTACACAGGGTTCTTCTTGAGTTGATCTAGGAGACTATTTTCTACGGTTTGATGTTGAAAATGTAGGTTGTGCCCTAGGTTGGGATGAAGCTCCTTGGATGGTAATCTTGCCACGTCGTGTGGTGACTCCACACTCTGTACTATTCCCTTTGATGGTGATGAATGTTACCACATTATCACAAGAGGTGACCACATTGGAGTAGACATGTTGCACATTTGTGTAATCCTTACCTTTTACGTTGTTGTTTCCTTTGTCATGATTTGGTAATGGGTTCTTGTATATTTTAAGATCTTTGTTAGCTATTGGTACCTCAACAGATATTTCTCCATTGTCGATAAGATATTAGATGAAATTTTTTTAATCGCATGTAGTTCACTATTTTGTGGCCTTTGATTTTGTGAAAGTCACACAGATCCTTTTCGTTGTACCAAGGTGGTTTATCTTGTGGTTCTTGGTAGTTTTTGGAAATTGGTAAGCGTAATCAAGTTTGACTCTACCAATTTTTGCATGATCATTTCCATAGGTTTTTCCAACTGTGTGTATTTGCATTTTGGATAGTTATTCCTGTTGGGGGTTCGTCTTTGTTTAGTATCAGTGTTATTGACCTGATTATATTGAGGTGATTGTACGGTTTTTTGTACGATTGGTTGAGCATTGGTGTTTGGCCTAGAAGCACTTAGGACCACCTTAGAATCTACCATGCCATCATTTGTCACTTTCTTGTTCTTAGCCTAGACTCAATGCTTGTCACTTGAATTGGTTGATGGGCAGTTGTCTTTGTATGCTTGGGTATTTCCCTATGAGATTATAGTGCACTTGATGTTGAGGGCTCTAGGGACAAGCTCATCATAAGTGGTAATGCACTACATCTTCAAGTGGAAGGATAGATCTGGGTCAACATTTGCTATGATGATCCCCACTTGTTGTTCTTCAGGAATGGGCCACTTTCTCTTACTAGTCCTTTTCCTCCATCATTGTAAGAAATTGATGAAGAATTCTCCTTTGTTATGTTTAAGAGTGTACAACTCTTCTAGGATGGCATCCATATCAAGGTTGAAGGATAAGTGATCTATGAATTTATCGATGATTTCTGAGAAATTTTTGATACTTGGTGGTAGCTAAGAAAACCAGTCAATGGCTAGGCCCATCAAGCTTCGTGGAAAGAGGCACATCAAATAGGAATAATTATAGGCCACCTCCATACACATGACGTTTAATTCCTTGACATGATCCACAAGATTTCCTATCCCTTTGTATTTATCAAATTTAGGGACCTCAAAACCAGGAGGGAAAGGTACCATTGCGATGTTTCGATCAAATGGATATGGACATAAATTTTGTTGTGTATGGCGCTTCTTCATTTTTCCCATTTGGATGTCTTGTATTTGTTGCGTTAATGTCTTGAGTTGTGATACTACATCATCTTACGAGGTTGGTGGAGGAACATTTGCTATGTATTGTGAGATAATGAATGAATTGTATGTGGTATTTTGATATGTTGGGGTGTTGTATGATGTGTATGGTGGTGTAGGATATTGTGAAGGTGATGGTGGTGGAGGTGTATATGTTCCTAACGCATTTGGATTGATGATGTTCTATTGAGGATTGTAGTATAAACCTTTTTGTTGTTGTTGTGTGAGAATTTTTTGTTGTTGGGCATACTGTTGGGCTTGCTGTTGTTGTGCTTGTTGTTGTTGTTGGGTTGCTAGGGCTGCTTGTTGCACTTATTGATGCTTTTATACTGATAAGGTTGTGTGGTGTTGTTGTTGAGCTACTAGGGCTTGTTGTTGGGCCTGTTGTTGTTGTTGTGCCACTAGGGCTTGTTTTTGTGCTTGTTGTTATTGTTGTGTTGCTAAGGCTACTTTTTTGGCTTCTTGTTGTTCATGTGCTATTAAGGCTACTTGTTGGGCTTGTTGTTGTTGTTGTACTGCTAAGGTTGCTTGTTGGGCTTGCTATTATTGTTGTGTTGCTAAGGATGCTTGTTGGGCTTGTTGTCGTTGTATAGCTTGCTGATAAACCTGTTGTGCTTGTTGTAAAGCTAGATCATGTGCTTGCAATGTAGGATTATTTGGTTGTTGGGATATCTGTGATGAGTTTTGGGTGTTTATGGTTTGAGTGGGTTGTGGGTTGTTGATGAGCGGTTAGGGGTTGCCTTGGTTTAACATTCCTTGCAAGATGGTGGATTGGGATGGAGGAATGTAAGTTTGAGGTCCCATTTGATTTTGCATGACGTGAGGGACCAAGGGAAAAGATGATGATGGTTCCATTTGGTATTGCAATGGAAATGGCACATTCGGACCTTGAAATTGTTCAAAAGGGTTCCATTGATCAATGGGTAGAGGGTTCCCTTGTGGTATTTAAGGTGGGACCAAGGTATTACCTTAGTTGATGGGGTTCGTGACCAAGGGGTTGTTTTGATTTGGGTTGGTGATGGATGGGATGGATGTATTTTGCACAATTGAAGGATTTGATAAACTCATTAGGGGATTAGATGAAGTTGCCCCTTGTTGTGTTAAGGGCTGACTTTGTGTTAGGGTATTAAATTACCTTTGTTGGTCTATGGGAGATACTTGGTCCACACTACCTCATGTGACGTTGGGCACACTTGTGGTACTTGTGGTGATGGATGAAGATGGTTGTGTTCAATATGTTGAGGTGGTTGTAGAGTGATGTAATGTAAGTGGCTTATGTGGATGTAGGAGATTCTCAGGAACAGGAGGAGTACCAAAGGTTGGTGTCTAGGTGGTGGTTTAGGGAAGATTTGTGTTAAAAGTACCCACAAGTGTGTTTCTTTTCAAAGGAGGAGTTTGGCCAAAGTCCTTACTAAGACTAGTTGTAAGACTAGGATTTTGCATTTGACTTAGCCCTAGCGATGGAGTTGATTGAATGGTGGATGAGGTCAAGCCTTATGTTGAAGTTTGCACAAAAAAATGGGGGAATTGGAGCTAATTTTTATAAGGCTTGACGTTCTTGTATGTACTCAAGGATTTCTTCTTTAGCAATTGAAAAAATAGTTTTTTGTGACATCTTCTACCTCATATGGTCCTGATGGAGTATTGGGTTGTTGTGAAGAGGTAGAATGACTTCTTGGATCAAATTCTTGGGGATTGGTATCACTTTTGGTGAATGTGACTTTGGCTTGTTCCATGATTCTCTTTTGTTGTGATCTTTTCATTACCATAAATTGTGGGTCACCTATGGGAGAGTTATGTTGAGATTTGTAATGTTTAAACTCTCTAGTTGACTCAAATTTTGGTAAAAGGGATGCTCTAAGTCATTTTGGAGCAATGGTAAGAATGGAAGATGAAAAGGATGAATGATATGAGTAGTGATCTTTGCAAACTTTTGGGACAACACTTTTAGACAAATAGATTTGATGTTTTGATTAAGGGTGTTAATGAACTTGTAAATCTTGAAGGTAGACTTGTGACTTTCAAGATAAATTTTTCCACAAAAGATGATAACCAACTCAACTAAGTGCATGGAAAAGGATTTATTTGACACACAACATAGCTAAGTGAGGGTATTGGTTTGATGATGTCTAAATGAAAAGAGTGTTGGTATGTTTCAAAAGTTTACAAATTTTGGTGAAGTGAAATGTGAAGGATGATAAGGGGTGGATGAAATGTTTGACCCAAAATGTTAACCTAAAATGAACCTTTGTTTTGCAAGACCAAGGTAGTGAGAAAAATGTTATACCTCTAAAGTGATCAAAACCTAATAACCCAATGATTTAAATGAGAAGCTCCTATGAAATATGGAGATTTGTTTCATTTATAAAAGAGCATAGGTAAAATCTCCTTATCGATCTGTCTCGGTTGTGGTGATTCTTTAAGATATGATTTTTGATAAAATTTGAATTATGATGCCTAAGTTTGAAATGGAAAAATGTTGACCTTCGTTTAGGGACTTTGATTTTTTGGGAGATCATGAAGATAAGCACAAGATCATGAAAATAAGATATCTATTTCCACATAGGAGGTGGTAATATAGGCCTTTCGGCCAAAATATTGGCCTTTTTCTCTTGTTTGTCTAGGATTTTTGCTACATTTCTCCCCTAGATTGGTATTTCTTTTGTCTCAAATGTAAAGCTCCTCAACTACTAATTATGTCTGTTTGTTCTCCTTCAATTAGTTCAAAGTTTGGTTGTATGATATTCGATGTTAAGTTTGGTTGTTCAATTGGAGCGATCGGATGCCAAATGGTCATTATAAAGATGAGCACATGTGTGGGGTTCAATTGTGAGTTTACCTTGGTTAATGAATTTATTTTTACCACAAACACTTGTATTGCTTAAGTTTCAAACTAAATGTCTATGTCAAAAACATCATTCATTTCAAAAGGTCCATTATGTGAAAATCATGAAGTTAGAGCCATAGTTGCCTATGTTAACTTTGGGAAGTATGGATTGTGATATAAGCCAAAATATTTAGAAGTCTCTAATGATAAAAATCCTTAGGACAAGCATCAATATCAAGAATTTTCAAAGGGTATCCATGCTTAGACCAAAGGGTTTGAAATTTTGAGAAAACTTGTTGATGTTTGTTTGCAATGTTTTGGAACCAAGCAAAGTATTTAACTGACTCACAAGCATTTACAATCCTAGTTCAAGTGGGTACGTATTTCTTAGTAGGCTTACCAACCATCCCCATAAGAGATGATTAATTTGTGAAGATGGAATGGATAAATAGGCTATGTCAAGGAAATGTACCATCTTGGCATGCCAAGCAAAAGAGTCCCTTCCCTATTTTCTTTATTGCCTCAACCAAAAACTAAACATGGTAAGTAACTTCTTGGAACTGTGCTATTCCAATGCACTACCTTAAAATACGTTTCATAAATGGACTTGGTTAGCCACTACAAACAAGGTTTTTAATGACCATATTCGGGATAAACCAGTGTTATACATGCGATGATTCACTCAATTAAGAGGCCTCCCAGCCCTTAGAAATATCTAAGGGTTTTGACGTATCACATGGATACTAAGGGAGACATTCACCGGTATAGGACAACACCAGCTTGGTTAATGAATTTAGTCACATCAAATTATTTATATAGCAGACCGAAATGAAAGCAATGCTTGGGTTGTTCCCTCTCACAAGTTGGGAGGCAGGCCCTCTAAAGGTAACACAGACTATGAAGCTTAAAATTATTTTCGTCACCCAAGATTTCCAAAAGGTACAAGGGGAGAGGAAAAGTATACTTGTGTGTTTCTCTTCACCCAAGATCGTATGAAGTGCAAGGGGAGAGGATACGTACAAAAAGCACACACAAGAAAATCAAACACGCATTCATTTTAACCTTGGAAAGCATAATGAGTTCATTTTAAGCAACAAAATGAAGTGTTGGGATTGTTTTGTTCAATTTTAAACCTAATATTACAAAATGAGGATATGTGGTTTCAGTTTTAACTAACTTTGAATGTTAATTTTAAACCCAAAAGGAAATTTAGTTCATCCTAAAACGTGAAATAAAGCATCATCAAATGGGTTATAATTGCCCCATAAGTGTAAAAACACTTGTTACAATATATAATCAAATGATGATATGCTCCTTCACTTCGAATTTTATTGACCAAATTTGCAAAACTAGTTAGCCTCAAAAACAAAACTAGAAGTTAGTGACATGTTAAAGAGTAGATAAAATAAAAAATTTAAAACACATGTCAAAATTTAGTCACTTTTTTGTTTACCAGTAAAAAAGTGTTGTTGTTTACGAAGGCATTTCCATAATTCCAAAAAGTGTCACTCTGGCGAGAAAAAGTGTCACTCTACAACAAAATAGAGACGACAATAGTGTCACTAACTTAGAGGCGCACTATTTTCAAATCTTTGATACCTTCAAAAATTATTAGCGACGCAATATTTAATAAATGTTTTTGATTTAATTAAGCATTACTATACTCCCTGCAAAAGGTGTCGCTATAACAAAGGCGTCATTGTAGCCTCCAAAGTGTCACTGTATCTATAAAACCAAGAAAACGAGAATCTAAAGAGAAATTCATCAAATTCGATTAGTATGGCCTTCCTTCTAGCACCAAAATGTGACCAATGTCATAGTATAGGTTAACTACACTTGATCCATACAAATTTGAAGCATATTTAATCACTAAGCATCAATCCTAATAAGATATTCAATATCAATAAAAATGAAGAAGCCATTAAAACTAACATTCTAAAACATGAAAGCTTGACAAACATTTATTCTAAGACATTGAAACTTATCCTATTGTGGGAGTGGTGTCACATTGATGTGGAATGGCGACCCTTTCCCAATCCATTGGATAATATGAGCCTTTCCAATCAATTTTATTGATTAAAATCAGTGGAAACTGATGAAAAAAATGAATGAAAACATGATAGAAGCTAGATTAACATGATAAAATCTAAGATGTATGTTGTAAATGTGTGTAAATATATTATAAATGTATGCAAGATTTAAAGATGCAAGTCCTAATTCCAAAATATGCTAAATGGATGCAACTAAGTTACCATGGAAGCCATTAATGGATGCTAAGCTAACAATGCATGAAAATTGATCTAAAATGCTTCTAAACATAAAACATGGATGCAAATAAGTGTGATTTTGAACAACATAAGTTTTCTCTGAAAAGGTGGATCCATTTGTCTCCAAATAGTGATCTATTTATGGGAGAGCAAATGAGAAATCAAGGGCTTAGATTGAAAAGATCAATCAATGGTCAGGATGGAAAGAAGATGGAGGCATGGAATGTGGATTCCCATCAAGGGTTGACAATGCAAGTTGATATTTGATCAAGGGCTCATAATCATGCAAAGAATCACACTTTAAAAACTTGCACAAGAAGTTTGTTGAAAGTTTGTTACAAGGAAGAATATTCCCTTTTTTGAATGAGTGAAGAGGGAGAATATTCTCATGCAAGTGGATGAGGAAAATTAGCATTTAGCAAATTTAAAAAAAAAATCAATGTGCAAAGGGGAGGGATATTCCATAGGAATATTCCCTTTTGGATGAATTTAAGATTCATTATTAAATAATTTATTTATTTAATAAAAATGGTGAGATTAGGATATTTAATTAAATAACTAGGATAACTAGATTTATTTAATTAAATAAGAAGACATAAGAAGGCTAATTAAATAATTTGCATTATTTGATTAGATAGGATGAAAGGTGAATGTGATGGAGATTGAATTAACCTAATTGGGTCAATTAGATTAATAGGTGAAAATGAGGCATTTAATTAAATAGCTAGACTAATTTAATCAAATAAGCGAAAAGAGGATGGATTTTAGGATGAAACGGTGTTAGTATATCAGATTCGAGTGTGTAGTAACATTCAGGTCATTTTTAAGTGTCTATAGATGGTCTCTCCTATTGCTCTTGAGGAAGTATATGTTACTATAGTGAAGTTTTAGTCTCTGGATGTTGATGAAAGTTTCTGGTACAAGAATTTTCTTTGAAGACTATTTGGGAGAATGCTTTGCATTCCTCCACCTTTGTTGATATGGTCTTACATTTTGGGATTCAATGTTTTTGTTTTGTGGATGTTTCACTCCTATATTTTCAAGTCATCAGTGTTGTCAAGGAGGTTTTTGGTAATTGCAATGGGCTAGTAGTTTTTTTGCTTGTTAGGATTGGTTCAAAAAATGCTCCACATTTATCTGCATTTTCGTTTCTACTCCTATATCTTGATGAATGTTCTCACAGTTTTTGTGTAGTGTCTCAGTTTAGTTTTCATGTATTGGAGTTTACCACAAGTTGGTTTGTTAATGTTCTATCTCTTGGTTG
This sequence comes from Sequoia sempervirens, assembly GCA_007258455.2. Taxonomy (NCBI): domain Eukaryota; kingdom Viridiplantae; phylum Streptophyta; class Pinopsida; order Cupressales; family Cupressaceae; genus Sequoia; species Sequoia sempervirens. The sequence continues at coordinate 33,762,064 of VDFB02000008.1, read as the reverse complement.
TGTATTTTATGCTTCTAAGATGAAGTGTTCTATTTTTTTCTGGTTTGTGGTGTCTGTTTGTGGCATGAAAGTATATGGAAGTGTTTTTGGATGTCCATGGAACATCCCTTTGTGGTTTGCACATCAATGGTTGATCTCTTTGGTGCCGCATATTATTTTGAGTTGGTCTATTCTGGCCAACCTAATTGGTGTTTTTAGATTATGCAGAAGATATAAATGAAAGAAAAAATCAGTTACAATTTGAGTGTGTGTGTGGTGGTGTGCGAGTATGGAATGATGCAATGAGTTATGAAAAGAAGAGCTAGATGAGCTTTAACGTCTCATTTAGTAGAGTGTATTGTTGACATATGTTGTAATTCAAAATCTTCATGTATCCTGCTATCAGACAATGAGTCTCTTCAACAAATCCTTGTATCGTGTATCTTTCCCTGGGGTTGTGTGCCTTAGCCTGCAATTCATTTATATCTTTCCCTAAGGTTGTGCACCTTAGCCTATAAGTCTTTCAAGGAGCAATGTGCTTCCTTAGGTAGTGAGCCTTAAAACAAATTATAAATCTATAAACAGTGAGCTTCCTATATTGTGATATTTCTCACTATGGTTTTTCCCTTCTTGGGTTTCACATATATCTAGTGTTATCTTGTGCATGTGTGTCCATTGCTTTATCTTTGCATTGATGTTGATTTGTTTATGAGTTGTTGATCTTGTTAAATGTTTGAATTTGCATACTGTTGAAGGATTTAAGATCTGAGGAGATTAAGTTTTTGAAGATAATGATTCACACCCCCCCTCTCAATATTTGAGTGTGTTTAATAATTATTTGAAGGGGTATTGTAGGAAAATATATCAATTTAGATAGTATAATATTTGTAAATTAAACAAATCAATGCATTTTTATAGAGATAATACACACAACACTATTTACCATGGAATACCCTTGAAGGGGAAAATAATAAAAATTAGTACCACTCTTCTTGTATTCATAATAAAAGACTTACAATACAATAGAGAATTATTTCATGTTATCAAAGAGATTTGCAACGTACTTCCTAGGGTAATTTTGATATCATATACTCACCTAAAAGAAACATCCCATTTCATCTCATTGCAAGTGATCAATACATAGACAAAGGGTCAACCTAAAAACTAGCTTACTAGTTTCCTAATTATTGATCCGAGGTGGGATTTCCCACAATTGGTTCTAAAAATTGACTCTAGATTTCAAATTATTCTTAAATTAATTTTATGCTTAGGATGACATTCCTTTATTGAACCCACCTACACATATTAAATGTGTTCTTCAAAATATCACATAAAACAAATCCTTGAAAAAATAGTGTGCTACCTAAAGCGTGGAATTACACACAATGATGAATCATAATTGCATAAAATATTATACATTTCATGCAAGGTGTACAACATATTTTACAATATTATCCAACACATGTATACATTACATAGGGTAAGAGCATAAACAATATGAATTAGTTGCTAAAGGGAGACATTTTCATAGTAGTATTACACCACGTAGCTTATATGTTCTTATTAGATTCATCAAATAATCCACAACATTCTCTAAAGTATTCACCTTCCCAATATATAACTTCTTCTTCAAATCTTTATGAACAAAATGATGCTACATATTAATTTTCTTTGTTTGCATGTGAAAGGTTGAGTTATTTTCCAAACTAATAACACTCTAACTATCATAGTGAATCCTTATTTACTCTTGTCTCAAGCCAATATTTTAATACAATATCTAAAGCAATATTTCCTCTTTATGAGTGTGATTAACTACCATACACTCAAATTTAATAGTCAAAAAAATAATCACAACCTATCTCTTTCTCATCCAACTTATCATGCCACCAAATAAGTTAAACACATAACTAGCATGGTATACCTTCTATTTTCAACATCATTGACCCAATCTACATAAAAAAACCTTGAATATCTATTTTTATACTCAAACTAGGTCCTCCTTGGTAAAAAATTAGAAAAAATTCAATTCTATAAAGACATTTGAAGACCCTTTTAAATACAATTCAATGTTTTTTCCTAGATTAGACATATATTTTCTTGTGAATCCCATTTCTTGGGCAATGTTTTGTTTGGTTTGGTATAGACCATAGCATATGCATCAATCTACCAATAATAATTTTATATGGAACATGAATCATGTACCATATTTTTTTAGGTGTCTTGGGACACTATTTTATTGATAACTTAATTCCCATAGGGATAAAAACATTGACTAGCTTATAGTTTTGAATTCTATATATTTTCAACACAAATTCCAAATACTTCCTTTAACTTAACTATTTTTTCTATTTTATATATCTATCATGATTTTCATGCTTAATATAAGCTTAGCAACTCTTAAATCCTTGATATCAAAATAAGGAGAAATCTAAGATTTAAGAATTTTTACCTTATCCTTATTATTTTGAATAGGAAGCATATCATCAACACAAAGAACAATGACAATTGACTAATCTCCCACTTTCTTAAAATAAAATCAATAATTAAAAATTTCTCTAGCATATCCTAACTTCAAAAATTAAGTATCAAAATTATAATACCACAATCTAGGAGACCACTTCAAACTATGAAGAGATTTACTTAACTTGTAAACTAGATTTTCTATACCTTTTTCTAAAATATTCCTAGGTCATGCCATATATATTTCCTCCTATAAATGATCATGCAAACACATTGTCTCATCCATTTTCTCAATTTTTAGGTCATACACAACAATGATTGATAAAAAATCTAATGTACTTTAATTTTGTAAGACGAGAAAAACCTCACCAAAATCTATTCAACCTGAGAATACCTATTAGCTACCAAGCATGTCTTGCAATTTTTAAACTTATCCTTAGAACTAAACTTCTTTTTGAAGACCAATTTACATCCAACATGTTTTCTTCCTTTAGGAAACCAAGCCAAATCCCAAGTATTATTTCTCTTTAGGGAAACCATATCTTCATTCATGGCCATTTTCTAGCACTTAATATTATTTGATCTTTAATGTCTCATTCATAGTTCTAGGCTCCTCATCATTGATAAATAATGTAAGTAAAAAAATTAGGTGGACTATATGTATTAGGTTCTCTTCTTTATTGACTAAACCTTATCATATGTGAAGTAACAAATTCTTCTTCACCTTTAATATCCTCCTCAAGATCACCATCCTCATCTACTCCATCATGAACATCTTGTTCATTCATAGGTGCTAGTTTCTTTTTCATTAGATCTAATCACATCACCCTTCTCTCTTTATCTCTAGGTTTTTCAATAGGAAAAAGACTTGATTTATTTGGGGATTGAATCATGAATATATACAACCTTCCCTATCTTAAGATTATATGATTTTGCACCATCAATATAACTAATGGAGATTATTTATTTTCTTTGAATTCCAATTTTAACCTCTTCTTCTTGGGCATGTGTACACATGCATCACAACAAAAGCCTAAGATGCCTAAGAGAGGGATTATTTCCAATGAAAATTTATTCTAGGGTTTTATGAACAAGTATTGATGTAGGATATATATTGATGAGATAAGAAACAATACAAATTATTTATGCCCACATTTTTAAAACTAGCTTGGCCCCATTGAGATTATTCCTATACTTTTTTATTAGTTTGATATTTATCCTTTCTAAAACTCTATTTTGTTGAAAAGTGTATGAATTTTTATCCTATCTATTTATACTATTATTCTTCAAAAAAAAAATCCAAGCAACATAATTCTCCATTGTTATCCATTCTTAGAAGCTTGTTCTTTATCCTAATTTGGTTCTACAGAAGAGCCTTAAATTCTTTGAATGTAGTGAAGAAATAAAATTTTCTCTTATTAAAAATACCCATGTCTTATGGGAGAAATCATCAATAAATGATACATAAAAGAAAGGATTTCCTAATGATAGAAAGTTCATATGTTCAAGAACACCACTATGAACAAGATCAAAAAAATATTACTTGTTCTAGTAGAGCTCAAATTAAGCAATGTGATTTTGTTTCCAATTATATTTTTCATATAAATAAAAATTCAAAGAATAGTCTTCAAGTCTCTTAGCATTTCCTTTAACTTCAACACCCTAATAAAATTTTCACTAGTGTGTCCCATTCATTCATGCCACAATTTGGAAGGAATAGGGACAACAAAACTTCACATTTTTCCTTTCTATTTTTTTTTTCTATAATTTTTAGTTATCTCTTAATAAATATATTAAAATAAAATATTTCCAACATATTGAGGCATATCCTAGGAAATACTTTGAATTTTCCTTCTATCAATAGCTTCAAGGGTCATTGGGGTGACATGTATATTTATCATTTGTACAAATTACTTAGGTATCTATTGGGTGATATTTTAGAGTCTTTAAAACCTTTGAAATGTCATATGGTGACACCTTGGTTTATTTTAGATGTATAAAGTGTCACTTGGGTGATAACTCACCTAAGGATCTTCATACTAGACAACTTTTTGAAGCTACAAGTTGAAACAAGACACTACTTTTTACAAAAAAATATAATTTTTGAGAAGAATCTAAGCTTGAATTCAATTTTCATATACCAATTGTCACCTAGAAATATATTTACTTTTCCTTCAAAATGATTTTCCCAAGAGGCTTCTTGTTTATTCTTCTCTACCAAGGTCTCACTTAGGTGATAACTTGAAAAAAACCCAAACTAACTTGATAATAATTGTGAGAATTTGATAAAGTAGCTAGGAAATTATACAAAATATTGGAATCAAATTTAAAGAGTTCTAAGTTGAACCCATTTTCCAAAACCAAATTTCCTCTAACCCTTATACAACCTTCTTTATAAAAGATAGCATGCATTCCTCATACATTGATAGATAACATGTTTCTTTCCAAACTTGGGATATGCAAAAAAATTAGAGAGAGTCTTTCTTCTTCCATCTCCAAATACAAACTTGATTTTCTTTTGGTCAATAATTTCGTGAAATGAATTATCAAGAACATTTTTCCATTATCATTGTTCTCATACACAAAAAACACTTCCTATGTGGATTCACATGGAATGATGCTCTACAATCAATCAACCATGCATCATCACTTGCATGCATAATAAAATAATTCAAGAAACAACTCTCTAAATTCTTCTTTGGATGCATTTGGTTAATAACCATCATATTCATATTTAGCCTTTTCCACTTTACATTTTTCTTAATATGGCTAAATTTTCCATAATTCCAACACTTTAGCTTTGATTTACATTGATACTTAGATCTAACCTTAGGCTTAGTTCTACTTTCCCCTTCTTGTCCTTACCCTTTTCCTTTGTATGAATTCAAAAAAAATAGAGAATATTTAATAGACTCCATAGATTTTTTCTAATTTTTTTTTTTTTAAAAGGCTCTACCAAAGAGAGTTCAACTTTGAGTTTCCACAACTAAAAAAAATCATATTAAAAAATTTGATCTCTAATTTTTAGAAGATATTATCATTTTCTGAAATCTTAAAAAATATTCACATAATACAATATAATCCCATTAAAACCTAAATCAATATAAAGCTAAAAGTACCCTTCTTCCCATATATCAATCAAGCTAAGAACTAGCCTTGATACCAAATTTAGGAAAATATATCAATCTAGATAAAAGAATATTTATATATTATTATATTACTAGCAATCACACCTTCATGTGCAATGGGTACTCTGAAGAAATGTGGAAGGTAGAAGAGTGATAAATGTGGTATAGTAGTGAGAATTGTAAAAGAGATAATTTATTTTAAAAATTGCTATTGAATTGAGTGCATAAAATTTGTATATAAAAGGAAATGGAGAAAGTTGTAATTTTGGTTTTTTTTTTTGAAATAACAAAACATAGAAAATTCTTGTACAAATTGGTTTTGGCAACCCCAGTAATTGGTTCCCTTGTACAAATGGATCTTATTTGTAATGAATTTTAACTAAATTTCTAGAGTTGAGAGTATTTTTGTACAGAAATTTCTTGTTTCTAGTTGAAACTTTGGATAATAGAAGCTCATGTGTCATGAATGGTGTAAACTTTATTGGTCCCTGTGAAAGATAAGCCATCAAAGATTTGTTTAGAGTAAATATTTATAGATCATAGATAAGCAAGCTACATTTAACAGATGGTAAACTTACATGGAAATAGAAAGTTGAAAAGCAATTGAAATCTGCAAATTCAAAAGGACAATGAACAAGGAAAAGCTCGTAGAAAAGAAAGCTATATTTCACAAATGGTAAACTTCCATGGAAATTAAATGCTCAAAAGAAATTAAAATCTAGAAAAAAGAAATCATTTGTAGAACTTAAAAAAGAGATACCTAGAAAAATTCAATAGCACCAATAAAATTTTCTCGGGATAAGTTGGTTTGAGCTTGTTCCAGATTAGCATCTCCTTCCTACAACATATAATTATTGAGAATCCCAATTTCTTTAAATGTGATTAAATTATTTTTTGTACATTAGAATTCATAACCTTACCAAAACTTATTGTGAATATTGTATTAATTGATTACATGGAACAAATGAGGAATCTATTACTTTGTAAATGTAGCTCCAAGAAAACATTGCAATACATAAACAGTATAGATTTTGAGGTTTTATTCTTGTTTGAAATTTCCAAAATAGAGAGCTAATAAGAGATATATTAGGTATCCTACAATACACATCTCAACTTCACTAAGTTCACTTCTTCTGGCATGACATTTTTTCTATGTTGTAAAAGCTAACTTCTAATATTTTAATTTTTTCAAGGTCTTTGCTTATTTGTTTAGTTCACAACCATTGAGAATCTTCCAGGTTATAATCTATAAACTAATGGGATGCAACCCTTGAAGAAAGTTCCCATGCAAGAAAAACATTAAACCAAATAATTCAATAGATTCAAGCAACTCATGTAATCCAAAATAAGCACAACAATTTCAACTTGGACTGGTCTCAAGTTTTTCACATGATGTAAGGGATTAATTCCTATATTCCTAATAAAATATGATGACAACTCTATTTTATTCCCCTTAATGGTCATAATTCCTTCTTAATTTTTTGTGTATATCTTCCTTGCTCTTTTCTTGAACAACTTGATGTATTTTTAGTTTGCTTGTGCTTTCTTTATTTACTTTCCTCCAAATGGGCTTGGTTTAGGTTGTGTTGGATGTACACAGGTTTCCTAAATGATGTTGCATAGGTGTATCCATTACATCTCTCAACCATATCTAAATACAAAGAAACATTTAGAAGGGAGAGGATATTTTTTTAACATAGGATTTTTCTTTGTTTCTTTTCTAAAGTTTGAGCATTACTTGTCCCCACTTTTTAAATAAGGTAATTATGATGGCAAAGAATAATACATGGTTAAAACTTTGTGTGTAATGAAGATGTATATTTCTTCTTCTTGTGCTCTTGAAAAGTATGAAATAAATATAGAACTATCTGAGTATGCCTCCAAAAGTTTTATATGAGGTATTTTGTTGAGGAAAACCCACACCAACATATGCTACCAAGTTCTGAACTTTTGGGAAGAGTTTGTCTTGATATTATCTTAAAAAAAGCTTGAAGCTCTTACCTTTTCTCGCATTTACCTGGATCAAATTTTATTTGTGACTAGAAGTTAAAACTAAAAAATAACATTTAATAAGTGCATCACCATTTTTCTTTTTGTAGTGGTTCATGAATTTGTAACTTTATATTATTTCATATGCTCTAGTTTCACATTGATTTGGAAAACTATTTCATTTTCTGTAAATTAGATGTGCAAAAACTCTATGTTTTTTATTATAGAAAAAATGGGCTTTGAAGGGGCCCCGAAACCCTTTACAAGATAAGTCGCTGCTTCATCATATAATCAAAAATAGGACAAGCAGCCAAAAAGACACCAAAAAATAGCAAATAGATAGCCAAAAAAGGTACAAAAAACAAAAGAAAACTAAATATTTTTTCAGAATGTTCGCAGCTTCAAGATCACTATCAATAATTTTTTTATTAGCATTCATAACTTCCACCACTTCATCAGCAAGAACACTAGTCTTTGCATTAAGCTTTATCTTGTTGCGAGTATGAGTAGAAGGACCAATTTCATTAGTGGTTTTATGCTACATACCACCCTCAGCCACCAAGTCTTTAGTTCCAGAACTGTCCCCCAACCACTTCCTTGCCTTCTCATTCAGAGGACACAAACCCATAGCCTCATTGCACATGCCATGATTGCTGACCTCCACAACCTTCTGCAACTTTCCCTCCAAATTAGCAAACTTTTTCTCATAAGAATTCTTCATTTTGAGCATTTCAACAGCAACCATCTTGAGAGTATCAAAGATCTGATTGACTTTAGCCTAAACCTTATCAATTTGAGCCTGCATAATCGGCCCCATAGAAGATGATGCCTCATCAGCATTAGTGCAAGCTGCTCTGACCTCAACATTAGTAGAATTCATCTCATGAAAAACCCACTTAAAAAGATTAAATGAAGAAAGGGAGTGTTCTTTAACAAGGCTGAGATAACCAGGCATAATCTCCCTCCTAAAATTAAAACCATCTTTATCAATAGCATGATATGCCTTAGAATCCTCGCTAGTCAAAGCATTCTTCAAAGTTTCCTTCCCTTTATGAGCAGAAACCTCCACCCCTTTATCCACACTCTAATCTAGCACCTGGTTCTCCATATCAGGCATGCTTCCAACTATCCCCTGCTGCTCAACCCTCTCTAAATTCCTAGGGGAGCTATGCCTCTACTACACCTTTTTGTTCTACATATTAAGAACATGGGAGAATCCTAACTAACCCTTAATGATCGTAACCTCCTTGCTCAAGTTCTCCATCGTAGGCCCCTTCAACTTCTTACCACATAAACCATTCCCAAGATTTGAATTCAAACTAGGCCGATCAACCTCACCCTCATCACCCATATCATACTCATCAACAAAATTCAGGGAATGATCCTTCTTTCTTTTCTTTTCATCAGCCTTTCTCTTTTTTCCTCTCGCTCCCTTCACAGCCTTCAGCTTTTGGGAGGACTTCACAATATTAACCTCATCACCAGTAATATACTCATCTTTGGAGGGAGCATGAGATTGGGGATTTTTCCTCTTCTTACCCTCAGAACCAGCAATAGAATCTAACTCACCTTCCAAAGAAGCCTCTGACCTAGGGGAGTAATCCTCATCCTCGGAAATCTCCTCAAAACCAGTAACAAACTCAAGATTTTTCTTTTTTCTACCAGCATTGGGTTGAGCAGGGAAGATAAATTCCTTAACATAGTCAATTATCAACACAATAAGACCTTCATGGAGGATAGGGTTTTTAGGATTACGTCTTTGGTCCCTAATGCCAATTTCTAGAGAAACCAAGAGGTAGTATGGAAACGACACTCTCTTTTTATGCCTAAAATGGTTCAATAAAACAAAATGGTGCCCAAAAACAATAGAAAAGCGGCCATCCAGTGTAAAGTACCTCATTATCTCCTATGCGACATCACTCCAAATTTCCTTGAGAGAAGAACTTTGATAGCCTCCACATTTTTTTGGTTTCAACTTCCTCTGCTCATTGTGTTTGAAGACATCCATAGCCAAACCAGAATCATTCTTGTCTCTATAAAATTTCATCCCATCCATGGGTAGACCAGTAATTTCAGCAATTAATTCCTCAGTAATAGAAAAGGAAAAATTTGCAAACAATCATGATAAACTTAGAAATCTTGCAATGGAAAATAGTAAACCTCGAGAACAAAAAGGATTCCCAACTACCCATAATCCATGTGGATTGGAAAATGTGGCAAAGATAAATCATGAGAAAAGAGGGCCTAGTCATTCAAGCCAACACACCATATTGCCCAACCTTTCCTCTCATCAAGTTACACCTCAAAATAGGCTGCCATTCAAGGGACAAGTGACAGTAGAGAATCATTAAAAGAGCACACTCCTCAACACTTTTGAGCATCATGTTGAATAATAGAGTGAGCCTCTAGGGGTAGGATATCATGTTCACCCCACACCATTGAATCATTCACCCCATAACCAGCGAAATAATCATCCAACCTATTTCCTTCTCTATAAACATGTGAGATATGGCATTGATCAAAGGATTCCATAATGTTGATAGCATCATTAATTGGAGCCTCCACCATCCACAAAGGATAGACAACCTTCTAAGATAATTAATGATATTGAGGGAGTCACCCTCGAGCCAAACCTTTTTAAATCCTTTTGATTGTGCAAATTTCAACCTGTGATAGGCTGCAAAAACTCTATGTTAATTTCTTTTCCAAATGAGTTATTTTCTTCCTTCTATTTGTGTGACAATTAATTGTGTCTGTACAAGTGAATTTGCATTGTAGATAGTGGTAGTACCATATGCTAGAGTCCTTATAATTTATATAGTTAAAAAAGCATTTAATTCCAATGCATCTTACCTAGAGAATCTCAATTTGTGTTTGTTTTTCAAAAAATGTATGTGGGGGTACTCATGAAAAATTTGAGGGTCTTGATTGTGAAATTGAGGAGGTTGTTGATAAGCATACTAGTTTTGATAATCATGTTATTAAAATTGAAGAGTGCAGAGAAACACAAATTCTACATATTGAAGTAGATTGTGAATTCAAGAAGAATGAGGCAAAGAAGAATGTTAAGAAATCCAAATCCATATCAATTGTTAGGGCTCATTCGACAAAAATACAAGGTGATAGAGTTTTATGTGCACTATGTCCTCTGAATCATATGTGCACTATGCCCTTTGAATCACAAGCAAAAATAGATAAAAAAATATTGCTCTAGTACTGGAAAAGTGGCAAAACTTTCACCATTATGGGAGTCTACTAATTCTTAGCCTAAAGCAAGTGAATTTGCAAGAGTCGTAGTTAAACAAGAGGTATTTTTAAGATTCATTACTTAAAAAGCTAGCATGCTTTGGAATGGAAACATGTGAAGTTATTAGATTTATTTTATTTGTTTCATTGGAGTATTATTACTAGGAATTTTCAAACATAATACTTATTTGTTTACAACAGGGAAAACTTTAGTGGCGAATCTTTTCCAATTGGCGAATTCTAGGAATCGACCAAGTCGAAATTGGCGAATTTCTCGCACCCAATAGGGTGTCCAAATTGCCCAAATTTTTTTGAACTATAGGTCCAATGCATGTCCATTTGCCAATGAGTTTTTTTATGAGGCATATTTAAGCAACAAATTTTCCATTGTCAAACTACGCGTTTCAATTGGACTAACTAATATTTTCGCCTGGAATCCTAAAAGCATTTAATAAAACACCTACATATTCACCAATACTATTAATACAACATTATATCAGGACCCATTTTGCCAATTAAAATTTACAAATAGTTGCTTATGAAGACCCATTTCGCCAATTAAAATTTATAAATAGTTGCTTATGAGGACCTATTTCGCCAATAACATTAAAAAATAATTACATTTAAGGACACATTTCACCTTGAAAATTACAACGTATAGTTGTATAAGCACGCAAGATTCGCCAATTTTTTAATATACCATTTAAAAATCCCGCAGAATTCGCCAAATATGGAATCATGGATTTATATAAATACAATCGAAAGTGTCATTTATTCTTACACATTTTGTTCGGTTCTAAGGTTCTACTTCTTGATTCGGAAGTCAGTGAAAGCTGAAAACGTAGACTTAAAGGTGAGTGATCATTTCTTCATAGTGTTATTAGTTATAATAATAAGTTTTCTTTATCTCTTTTCCATTCTTGCTTCAATCTTAAAGATGATATTGAGTAGGGAATGGGATCTATATTATTATTCTCTTTCCTTAAACAAGAAGACATTTTTTTCCAATTTTTATTCAAAATTTGAAAGTGAGTGATGAATATGTCGAGTGAATCAGAGATCAATATGTCGAGCAACTCGAGCAGCAAGGGTAAGGCTCCTGCCACTCCTCAAGGTGGTGAAGAGACTCCTACCACTCCTCAGATTCCTGCCACTCCTCAGGGTGGTAAGGCTCTTGTTGCTCCTCAAACTCCTACTACTCCTCAGGGTGGTGAAGAGACTCCTACCACTCCTCAGGGTGGTGAAGAGATTGTGAGGCCATCAAAACACCAAAAACTTTGACGTACCATACACTCTTACTTTGGAATTTCCAAAGCTTTTGATCCATCAGGTCAAGATGGAGCTACATCATCAACTCTTCCACCAAATATTGGTAGCATTCACAATACCTCACCGCCACCAGAAGGTCAAGTTGAGATTGTCATTGATTTAAATCAAAATGTATCAAATTAGGATGGCAATACCGTAGAAGATGTTCCAAGTGATACCGCGGGCCCGGTTAGCCAGAATGAGATAATTGACTTGGATGAGGATGATTATGTTGGTAGCAATAAAAGAAGAATCAAATCAAAAATGGGGTGCTAGTGGAAAATGACAAGTAATTTTCAACTTGCTTGGTTTTCAAAGTACCCATTCATGGTACCAGTGGGGATTGAAAATGAAAATGATAGTGAAAAGGAAACATAGGCCAAATGTAATATTTGTAGTTGGAAATGTGGAAGAGACAAGACATTGCAACTAAAGATTGACACTATAGAAAAGCATATCAGTAAAGTTTATGAAAAAAAAATCATAGACGGAAAGGGACAATTAGTCGTACAATGGAAATCAAAGGAAGAATGTCTTAATGCTAGGTATGTCACAGATTATGAAGAGCATGAAAAAATAATGTTGAACATTGTTGCATGTAAAGGTACACTTGAGGCTCAATTTGGAAAAGCAATGGAAGCAACAAATATGTCAAAAACTGTTCAGATGAGTGTTGTTTTTCATATTTTGTCCAAAGGGCGTCCTATGACAGACTACCCAGAATATTCTGGTTTATTATCTTTTTTGAATGTTCCTCACTATCCTTTGTCACATTGGTCAGTAAAATCTGGATGGGAATGGGAAAACTATCTTGCTACAGTTGAAAAGGAAGATTTAAAGGAGAAAGTAAAAGAGTCAAATTTCATTGCATTATCTTTAGATGAAGTTACTACAGTAGACAATACTTCTTGGGTCTGTATGCATTTGTATATTCTAGAACAACATGATCACCAAGCTCATCTTCTCTGTGTTCATAAAATGAAGGACAATTCAACATCGCAAAATATATTTGAACTAGTCAAGAAATCTTTGAATGAAATTGCAGGTATGGATGAGTTGACAATTGCCAAAAATTTGATGTGTGTAGGAGTTGATGGAGCTACAGTGATGCAAAGTCAAAGGATCGGTGTTTGCACAAAGTTACAAACTACTTGTGCACTATACATGCTTGGCATTCACTGCATGGCCCACAAAATGAATTTAGCATTCAAAATTGTAAGCAAGTTTCCTACAGTATCAAAAGTTGAAAATCTAGTCCGCAAGATCCACGCATACTTTTTTCGAAGTCCCAAACATTTCACAGAATTTCAAAATTTTGTTGAGGGAATAACACTAGGAAACAAGCTTCTCAAGGATTTTGATACCAAATGGATCTCCCTGCATGGACCAGTGCAACAAGTTCTTTCAGAATATCAATCCTTGATTGGAGTGATGTATGAGCATCGTAGCACGGTAGACAAAGCTCTTGACCTCTTACATAGGTTAAGCGATATAGAGACACTCTTGACTTTAGCTAGTCTTCTCCCCATGTTGGATGAGATGAACAATCTTGTGAATAAATCCCAAGATAGAACAATGTATATTAATGAATATGCCAATCTACATAAGCATACATGCTTGGCCCTCAATCATCTATATCTAGAGCTAACACAAGATGGCCCAAATTATTTAATGTGGCAGAAAATTACTGATTTGAATAATCCTAATAATTATTTATAATTTAATGAAAGCAGGAACTCATGTATCTGTGTACATGGATATGAGATACCAATGTACCATTGTAAGACAACCAGGTGCTCTAGCAGAGAAGTAGCTATTAAGGACGAATATTTTAAAGGCATTGTTAAATTTGTTGGTGATAATTTGAAGGAAATTGCAAAATCTCTTTCCTCAAAGATACGTGAAAGATTCCATCGACATGAAATACTTGAAGCCATGGGTATTGTGTATCCTCAATTTTGGGAAAACCGAGAGAACCCAAAATATTTTCATGATCAAGTAAAAATCTTGATTGAACAATTTTTGAAAAGTGTAACATACGATGAGCAGAAAATAGAAGGAATTTTAAATGAAGCTAAGCTTAGAAAATAATCTAGGAGATTTGCAACAACTATGAGGGACCAGTGTAAATCCATGGGCAAGGAGAAGGTATTTGAACCGGGATCAATAAAAAAGGTTTGGAAAAACTTAGGACAAAGTGAAATATTGTGTGGTTCGATATCAAAATATTTCAAACTTGTTGATTTATGTCAAACAATGATATTGGGGTCGGTGGAGGATGAGAGAGTTTTCAGTACATTGGGGTTTTTGAAATCAAAGTTAAGAAACAAACTAGACAAGAATTTGGAAAATTGCTTGAGGTTGAAAGGAACTTCCTATAATGTCTTTAATTTTCCTTTTGAAAGGGCACTCACAATCTGGAGGTCCACATGTGAAAGAAGAAGGACCGGGTTGTGCAACACTCCAATTCCAAACGCTGGTACTGATGGAAGTGCAGTGACAGTATGACTGGGACAAATGAAATTGACACAAATCACACAATGAATGTTGAATTTGAGACACAGGCTGAAGAAAATGAAGAGCGGACTTGGAATCAAATTCAAGATGACTCTTTTACTTTATCTAATGATGAACGTCAGTTTGAGGACCCTGACTCCGTTTGGGAAATGGAAGAGAATTAGCAGCTTTTAGGTATTTATACTGCACTTCATGGATCAATTTCCATTGTTCCATACTTTAGTTGATGATATTTTATATTGTATTCAATAAAATTGTGAATCATTGCACTTCATGATATTTTATTTTATATTGCACTTCATGAATCATATTCCAAATTCAAACTGTAGTTGATGATATTTTATGTTGTATTCCATGAAATTGTGATATTTTATATTTTATATTAGTCTGTACATAGCATTCAATGAGGTGTCAGATGACGACACCTTTGAAAGGAAAGATAAGTCCATAATGTCACGTGGTCACTGAAACTTTGAACCTTAGAACCAAAGTCTAAAGTTTTCAAGTTTTTGAAACCTCTGACCCACCGACTAGAAAGATGACCAACAAAGTGAACCATCAACCAAGTCGGGGAATCGGGAAGTTATGAAAATTTAGAACTCTGCGACAAGGTTATAAAACTCTGAGGACTAGCAACTAAGCTTGTTTTGCTCTCTTATTTTGAGTCTATCGTCTCTCTAGCTGTAACATTTTACATGAATTATTAATGAAATCTAATCAATGATCTTTCATTAATCTTCTTTGTCATTAATACTATGCAATATGCATTGATATATGTTTTAATTCTAGCTCTAGTTTAATGAACCAATTAAAGTACCTTGATTAAATTATTAAAGCATGAATTCATATAAATGTTTAGTGGATTTGCTAAGTAGTCATGGAGATTGAGTATTGATGTGTGAATTGTAATGCAATTTCACTGAGATTATGGATACCTGGAATTAAAATCACCTTATAGTTCATACTTCATATTTTAATTGTGTTAAAAGTAAAACTTGAGCATGTACTCAGTGATTCATCACTCAACTCAATGCTTATTAGATTAATAACATATTAACAATAGTATTAGTAGCATATACAACAATGAACATCAACATCAATAATCATTTAAAGTGTATCTAGAAGATGAAATCACTACCAAACTTTTTCTTCAAATGATATAATAAATAATACAGATAATTGAATATCAACACATTACTAAAGTCTGAATTTGAGCTTTTAAATTGATTATCACATGAAGGAATACATAGAGGCATTGGCAATGCAAAATCTTTCTCATAGACAACTCTGTACAGAGCTGAGTTGGAACTTGGAAACTCGTATTATCAAAAATTAAATCACTACATCACCTTTTCTAGCAACTTCCACTCTTTAGGTGTTGGAATTGTCATTTTTTCTAACTGATGTTGTTTGACTTGAAGATTTTTTAACAATTCATGATTCAAATTGGAACCTGTCTTGGATTCTTCAGTCAATTTTGCATTCAGGGTTAGCAATGGTTTGATGAAATCCAAATAGGTCACCACATTTGGGTTCTAAGGAAACTGGTCCAAATCAATCTTCCTTGCATCCTCCATCTTCTTTCTGAAATCATTCTTTCCAATGAATCACTCATTTGTGTCAAAATCCTCTGGCAAACCAAGCTCTGTGAAGTTCCCTACCTTTTCATCCACCTTCTTCATCTTGTTTGCAGCCAAATGCAAATATTACTCTATTTCACGCATTCTCAAACACTTTTCAATGACAGATGACAACGTCATTGATGTAGCAAGCCGATTAGTAATCCCTTTTGATTTCAAAACATTGTCACTAGCTTTGTAGACTGTTTGTTGAATTTGATTTGTTGATTTCTCTAATGCCAACACATTTTTGTTGTCCATTAAATATTTTTTGAGCTTATTATGATGTTGTCTGATAGCATCAATCAAATGAAACATGTCACACAAATGATCAATCCCTTGCATTATTTCATCCCAGATCTTTTGTTTCATATGCCTCATTGTTTCTCTACAAAATGCAAATAACTTATTTTGACAAGACTAAATTTATTTTTTTGCTTCCACCAGCTCTGCCTTCAATCTTTCATTTATTTTTCTCTCCTTCTCCAATTTTTGTTCCCACTGTGCATTTCCATTTGCAATGCTTAGTCTTAATTTTTATGAAGTGGATTTTTCCTCATCATATTTCTTGTTGCTCTCATCTAGCCTTTGCTTCAGTTCATTCGATGCAGTCTCATTATGCTTATCCTCTTTGCTTGTTGATGTAGAGGCAGATTTTTTAATTCTTTTTTCTAATTCATTGCTCTTGTTATCTGTTGCTTTCCTCTTTGCTTTCTCATTTTCTAGGTCTGCCTGTAACTTTTCAATTTGAGTCTGCAACATTTTTTTCTCTCTATCTTGCTTTAGCAATGATGTGTACACGAATTCATTGTTCTTCTTTGATACATTAATTTTATCAGTATTTCTAAGTCCAGAAAAATCCAATTGAAAATTGTTCACCTCGAATTCAAATGGATCCATATGATTTGCTACTTTGTTTTGAACTGTGGGAACAAGAATTGTGTACCCCGTGATTTCTTTACTTGTGTCAAATGTGGGTAATACCATGGTTGTTGCAGGATCTGAAGTTAGAGCAAACACACTCTCCATCAGTTGCTTCTTTTCTTTTTTATTCACTTCTGGTTTCTTTTTAAACTCTTCAATGTAATCAAAACTCAGGGATACATGAACAATGGAATGCTTGAATGACAAAGGAATAGGAGTACTTGTAGTTTCTAATGATGTTGCAGCCAGACTAACTAGCATTGGGGGAGAGCCTAGAAATAACTCCTTTGTGGTGGATCCATTGGTAGTGTGACTTGGAGTTGGACCTGTCAAAATCCTTTGCCTGTTATGTATGCCTTGATCACCTGGTGTTTCTGTGGTATATTGTGTTGTTGTCCTCTTGTGTGTATTTTGTTGTTGTAGAACATTTTGACCACTACTAGTACTACTACCCATACCATCGCCACCAGAGGCAGTGCCAGTTGCACTAAGCCCTCCACCATGGGCATGTCCTAGTTGTGATTGTGTCTGACCATGAGGATGAGGATTTGAAGCTCTAACAAATTGACCTATATACTATAGGTCTATTTTTTCACCTCCAACCCCAAGGCCAGATTTATCAACTATTTTTCTATGCTCTACATTTGTTACCATCCAAGGGCCTTGTCTTTGGGACCCCAAAGGACAACCTTCATAACCCATTTTTTCAGCTATGGTTGCTCCTATAGTAAATGCTTCTTTTGTGGCCTCACTTAAACCAAGTTTGAAATTGACATGGCTTTCTTCTTCCTTATCATCATCACTTTCTTCATCTTCTCGTTCATCCAGATGCTCTATATTCCATAATTTTCTAAACTCAAGATCTTCTTCGTTATCTCCATACTCTGCAAGAGCTCTTGGATCACCTAGCTCCTTCCTCATAGACCAAAAGGCAGTAATTTTTTATCGTGACCAATTTTTTTCTATAACTTCCTTCTCTAGAGAATCTGGCATTTTTACTCTACTAGATGGTGTATACATCCAAAATTGGTCTGGAGAATATTAATTAAATATTCATTATTTAATTAATATTCCTCTACTATATAAACAAAATTGCAAATTTATTTACATAGTTCGTATTTTCTTAATTCTTCTTTTTTTAAACCACCTTCTTCATGATTTAATTAAAATAAATAAATCTAACTAATTTGTTTTATTATGATTAATTTCCTCTCATTAAATTTGAATTTTTAAATTCAAATTTGCCACATTTCTACATAATCTTCTAACTTCCTTCCACCTCATCCTCCAACTCACCATGTGTCACATGAAAATAATTATTCTTATTTTCTAAAATGGATATTTTCTCTCAACAATTTTAACCAACTTCAGGACACATGGCTTCCTCCTTCAATTGATTCCCTTCTACACTTGGCAAGCTTGTTATACTAAAGGGAACAATTGCCTTTTTTTCTCCATCCTTCTCATTCCTCACCGTCGGTTCCTCCAAATTGAATCTTAGTCATTCATTACTGCCAACTCACCTGATGCCTTGGTGAAATCTATATATTGAGGTCCATTTATATTTTTTTCATAAGGAGCATTTGCATAACATTACTCTGCAGGAATTCATTCAACATTTTGAGAGCTTAGTTTGCATTTTCAATTCAGCATTTAGAATAGATTACCAATTAGATTAGAATCTAGGCTCCTTTAGATGTTTCTTAGCTTGTTTTAATTCAGCATTTAGAATCATTTTCATATCACTTTCATTAGTTTAATCCTATTTTACATCATTTCCATATCACTTTGTATACAATAGTTCATTCATCATGTCATTCAATCACATTATCTAGTTGAATCCTTTGATCATGTAGATGTAGACTTAGATTTTGCATTATAGTTTAGGCTACACGTTTCTTAGGTGGCATCCTAGTGAATTAGTGCACAATTAAGATCTGAGAGCATAATTACTAGGACATTTAAGAATAGAGGAAGATGGAATGTTTTTAAGGAATCATGTTATCGAATTATGCTTCTGTTAATTTAGATTTCCTTACCGTAATACATTGCATCTAATTGTGTGTTATTTGTTTATATAACTCGCATATTTTCTTAGACACATAAATTGGCACCCACCATGGGGCATAGCCCTTGTTATTTTGATATTTTCTAGAAAGTGTGTTTTGCAGACTCAGACGAAGGTTTCTCTAGCACAACCGTTGAATTCTCTGGCACTTCTGAAAGATTGTTTGGCGCATACACTGACAGTTCTAGCACAACGGAGGATTTCTTCGGCACATCCACGCCATTTTGTGTTGCATTAGGGAGTTTTTGTGGCACTTCTCATTAATTTTGTGGCACTTTTCATTAATTATGTGGCGCTTCTGCCTTTTTAGCGCATCTGCTTACTGTAATGGCGCTTTTAATTTCCTCTATAACTTTCTCCTGAGGCTGAAAACTTATGTGTTTTTTTGTTGTGTAGATTTCATAAAACGCTGCCAAAGACTTTGCTGAAACTCAAGAACGCTTGTCAAAGAAAAATTATGATAGACTACTGATAAATTTGATGCAGGGGTTGGATTTAATGTATTTCCTTCTTGCTTAAATTAGGAATCTAGACTAATTAACAAGGAAAGAACACCATGTTTGTTGCATGTGTGAATGGTAGGCATATGCTCTCCCCTTAACTGGGTGATCAAAAAGCCAGACCCATTCATTTTTATTGTCTTTTGTGTGTGTGAATGGTAGGCATATACTCTCCCCTTAATTGGGTGACCAAAAAGCCAGACCCATTCTTGTTTATCTGTGAGTGTGAGTAGGGTATACAGCATGGGTTCTCTCTTTATTCATGTGAAATAAAGATTGATTGAACTACGGGTATATTCACTCACTTTTGTTTATCCTAGAGGGCCTGCCTTGTGGGAAAAAGTACTCACCCAAGGGAACGACCCAACCAGTAACACGCTAAAGCCAAGCACATTTCCAGCTAATATATAAATGTGGGTACTGGAACAAATGCCAGTATCACAAGGATAGTTTTGACGAGAAGGGCATCAATGGTCTCTTGCTGCATGGATTATCCCCCACGAATAGAAAGTCCTTACTAAAACCCTTGTTGTAGTGTGGCCAAAACCTTTATCTATTCTTTTGGTGCAGCAACAGTCGTTGTGAAGCCATCCACATTCTCGCAGTTTTTAGTAGAGATGATCAACCTGCCATGGGATTTTTATGGAGTTTGGAAGCATGGTTGACCTGAGAAGTGAGTGCATTATAGGGGGAGCTTGTGTGGCCAAGATTTTGAGTCCATTTGCTAAAAATAAGTGTGGTTGGGATAAAACCCACGTGGAATCCAAAAGAATATAGTCCTTCACAGCCATAGGAGTGTACATTGTGCTTGATTGTGTTTGTCAAAGTGTTTTCAAAACAAACTTCAAACAAAACCTCGCACACTGGAAAAGTGCAAAACTATGATTCAGGACACATCATTTGGAACAAAACATTCTTTGACCAAAAACCAGGAAAATCAAGTAAACTGGAAATAAATTGTTATATTACTCAGTTCAGCACATTCATTATTTTCTATAGCGCATTAACTTCTTTTTCCAGCGCATTCATCTTCTATTACAGCACATATACCCTATTTTTCAGCGTATTCACCAAATTTTTTGGTGCATAGACCCAAAACTTTGGCGCATATGAGCTATTGTGTGGCACATCCAAGCCATGCTATAGCGCATCTGCCTTTTAGCACATCCACTGACTGTTATAGCACATTCACCAAAATTCATAACTAGAGAGCTAAATTTGACTCCTATCTGACATTTTAAAACCAGATTTAGGGATCTTTTCCACAAAAAAACTTCTTTCCTCATCCCAACATTGCTATAAACTTGGAAAAACTAGCATTTACAAGTGAAATCCTTTACCTAAACTTTGATCACATATCCAAAAGTGCTCAATCATCATCAAAATCCAAATTTGATCATCAAGTTGAGTTTCCCCATCAAGATTTGTCATCCTTCATCCAGAAACAACACACTTTACATGAAATTTCATTACCTTAGTCACATCAATAGAATTCATCATTTTATTTGACTTAGGTATTCCTTGGCACTCCTAAACAACGATCAAAATTTAGCAAGCCTTCATCACTTGCATGCTCGTTTTAACAAGGTCCCAAAAGCATAAACTTAAAGAACAGGAAATTGAAACTCAAAACACCATGGTTGAAATATATGAGGATCAATTGAATGCCTTAGCTCATCAAATGAAAAACTTTCAACAAAAAATCTGGGATAT
This sequence comes from Sequoia sempervirens, assembly GCA_007258455.2. Classification (NCBI taxonomy): domain Eukaryota; kingdom Viridiplantae; phylum Streptophyta; class Pinopsida; order Cupressales; family Cupressaceae; genus Sequoia; species Sequoia sempervirens. Next base: position 33,740,613 of record VDFB02000008.1, on the reverse strand, counting down.
GCAAAGGGAAACAACCACAGAAAGATATTTGTCGTTAGACATTTTTTCTTATTCCTCTGACAAAAATATGGACATGATACCTTCTCCACCAATAACTACATCATCCAAGTTCAATTTCTTTAAATTCTTGAAAAAGTTAAATGAGAATCCCGAATCTTAGTCCTCAAACACAAATGATATTGAACAATCTTACCATGTCATGCATCTATCTTCATCTCCCATAAGCCAATATAAATCTCAGGATTCTTTCACCCAAGTTAATGATTCCATTCAACCACCTTCTTCTATCATATCTTCTACATCCAATGATTCATGTCAATCTCTTAGTCCAAACCATGCTAGTATAAACTCCCTTACACATCAAGATCAAAGCATTCTTTCCACTTCATCCAACGATACCAAAATCCCACAAGTTCTTCCAATCTTTGACCAAGACCCCATCTCTCCAAAATTTTGTAATGATCCCCTACTTTCACTTTTCATCCACAATTATTCCTTTCCATCTCTAGAGAAAAGTATCCTTCCAAGTCCACCTTCCACTCCATCTAATGAATCCATACCATCTCACGATTCCATTGCATCTCAGGACCATGATAGTTCTTCCATCCTATCTAATGATGTCTTACCATCGGATGATCAAGATATTCTTTCTCTAAAATCTCAGGATTCCCTTACTCATCAAGATCAAGATATGCTTCCATCTGAGGATATCCTTTCATTCCATGAAGATGTTCATCCTTCTCAAGATCAAGATATGCCTTTCACACCACCACATGATGATTCCATATCTGATGAAGAGCAAGCTACTCCATCTCCTACATCTCCTAATCCTTTTCCAAGTCAAGATCAAAACACCCCATCATCCCTATGTCAAGATCCTATCACACCTATACAAGCTATCCATGAACCACACACCTACAAATTAGGATACTCCACCTTTATCCACTCTGGTTTACTTCCAACACCTATCTATTCATCCATATCATATCCTCCCCAAAATGGACTAGCATCTTGTTTCACAAACAACACATATCCCATTGGTAAACGAATGTGTCAAAGTATGAACTACAAAGGCAAAGGATTAGGCCTTCATGAACAAGGTATCCTGGAACCCCTTTATGTCTAGAAAAATTCATATTATCACGGCCTTGGGTATACACCTAAGTGTCCTAGCCCATCAAACCTACTATCTATTCTAGGTCCTCATCCTAATCTACCAAACCTTCCATCTATCCTAGGTCCATATCCTATTCCTCAAAAACAACAAAGGAACACATCCTTGAGGCCCCTTCAAAATTCTACCTACACCCACTCATCCATAATACCTCCATACCATTCATCTCAATCCACCCCTCCCATTGATCTTGGAGGAAATTTGGGTGCCAAATTTCAAAAACTTCCATATCAAAATCCACATGCATCAAAGGATCAACATGTCTCCTCGAAGAGGCATGCAAAAATAAAAGGAAATTTGATCCACAGTCAAAAGAAAAATAAAAAAGGCCACAAAGGCCCATCAAAGCAAAAAGAAAAATTTACAAAACCACAAAGGTCCATAAATCAAAAGGAAATTTCAAAATGCCACAAAGGCCCATCAAAACGAAAGGAAAATTTCCCAAGACCACAAAGGTCCATAAAGCAAAGAGAAAAATGTCAAAGGCCACAAAGGCCCACGAAGCAAATATCAAAGTCAAAAATCATGTGGATTCCTAAAAGTCTCATAGAAGCAATAAAATCCAATTTGGCATCCAAATTTTCTAATCCAAAAGCTTCCTCCAATCTTCCATCTAAAAACCTATCACCTTCCAAATCCATTTTTCCTCCATCACTCCACCACCCTTCAAGGTGTGTGCCAATGTTGACCTTGCAATCCTTTCCATCTATCAACAAGCCTTTCCACCTCCTATCCATTATCCAACATTCATCCCCCATTATTCTCCTTTAATCCAAACCTGTGTATAAGACCTTAGTTTCTTCCAATCATACCTTTAATAGGCCAACATTTATAAGTCTAATCCCCATTTCCATGGTTTATTGGAGCATGTATTTGAGATATATTTGGTTGTGAAACTTGATGCTTAAGTCCTTCCTTCACCTCCCTATCATCCATATCCTATTGGGGGGGGGGACAAGTTTCATACATCTTATCATTCCTTACATTTCCACCTTTGATCTTGACAAGGTTAAGGATCTCCTTGAACATCATATATCTTATCCTATTCGCTTTGTCCATATCTTTGGTCTTATCCATGTTCCATCATTCTTACTAGATACATCCTTTCTTCTTGTCCTTGGTCTTGATGAGGAATAGGGGAAAAATACTTGGACCTTGTGTATGTATCTTATCTAGTTGATCTTGATAATCCCATTCATTAACTTTATCCTCGCTTTCTTCCATTCCATATCTCCTAGCTTATCAAAATCCATGTCATCATGTCCCTTTGCAACCTTGAATCTTATCATGCAAATCATATTTGAGCCTAGCTGCAAAACATTATCCAATCCTCATATCTTTTGTCAATCAATCATCAACAATCATCAATCTTATCATCATCATGCCTTATGGAATCAATCATTTCGGGTATCCTAATCAATCAACCATTATCATCCTTCAACAAGAGATATGTTGCTTGTGTGACATGTTTTGTAGTGAATCATTCATTTTGATCTATCATGTTTCCATGGTTGCATTACTCTTTTGTGGGGCAACTTGTTCCTTCAATCAATCATATCATATCATTCCATCTTAAATATCCTAAGAAAAAGAAAAAAAAAGAGAAAAATACAAAAATACAAAAAAAAAAAGATCAAAAAAATAAAACAAAAAATTAAAAAAAAAAGAGAAAAATACAAAAAAAGTGAAAAATCAGAAAAAAGTAAAATAAAAATCTGAAAAAGTGCAATAAAGACAAGTAGTGCAAACTTGGCAACAGGCACTATTTGTGATAGATCAACTTTTCCATCTATTTGAGCATGTCGACCATTCACTTTAGCCATCAATTTTCCTATCATCAGAAAGCATCATGTACATATCCTAGCATCGCGATCGTGTCTCACCCTAGACTAGGGGAAAAATCCTGAACTCACTGGGGGCAATAAACTTTGAGCTTAAACCAACAGGAAAACAACACAACAAACACCACAAACACAAAGATCATAGTTCAACCCAACATTGAACATCAATCACAATCAGTAACACATGAACCATCCAAAATCAAACAGCCACATCAATCCAATCAAAACAAACCTCAAATGGATGATGTTCCTTATGAATCATGGCTTTATCACTGTGGAATAAATGTTCAACTAGAGAACTTTGATTTTTGTTATCATATCTTTGGATCACCTCGATGATGTATTGAACTAGAGGAGCCAAGAAGGAGAATGATATTTTTCTTTGTTTGTTGTTTGTGAGTTAATCACTATTACTGTGCAAATTGTCGCAGGAAGTGCTCTACAAAGTATCACTGATGACATTTCGGGTTCGCATAGGAAAGCGATTAACTCTTGTCTATTTATGCAAGCAATACTCAGGTCATCTTGGTCTAATTATACTTAGATGCTTGTGTTAACTTGCACTATCAAACATCATGGAAGTAGTACTCAGGTCATCATGGTTTAATTATACCATTGATGTTTGTACTCACTTTCAACATTTCAAAAGCTCAATGATGATAACAAGCACAATAAATTACTAGGATGACAACATTGCATTGTTAGGTTTGCATGTTTAGGATGCATTCATACTAGTTGAACAGTGATATTTATAGATTTCTCCAAGGCTGGTACAATTTTATGAGTGATGTTATTTCTATCATTAATAGATTGAGTACACTTGACATTAAACAAAAACACATCATTTTCATATAGTTTCACATCAATTGCATCATCATTTGCATACATTAGAATCACATTATCATACGATCATTTCATCCATCATACATGCATTCATTTCATCGTTTATTTACATTGGAAAAGTCCACAAAAAAATATAAAATGCATCACATTTCATTGGCATAATAAGATCTATCACATGTATCATATAGGCATCATTCATAAAGCATCATATAATCATAACACATGTTTCATCATTTGCATCCATAGCATATCAAAACCAAAAAAAAATCATCATATAGAATATCACATAGCATAAACACATAGAAATAAAATGCATCCATCATAAACACATATCGACACCATATAGATTAATAGTCTGTTGCATATCATATAAACTTCAAAATAATAATGTCAAGTGTACAATGATATCTAAACATGGCGAGATACATCAACAAAATGGCAGAAATCACAAAATCTCTGACTGAATAAATGTATACATCAAGTCTCAGTGCATCAATCAACCTCTCAGATAAAGTGGTCAAAAGTCCCCCATTGATCCTATACTGGGGCATATCAATCAGAGATATCAAATCACATTGCCCAATCATCATAAAAATCCACCTGCACTAGATGTGGAATCATGTCCCACGTCTTTAGGAAGCATTCCCTAGACTAAAGAATTCTAAAATCCTCCTATGATCATAACATATCGCAAATCAGAAATCTTATCAATCAATCAACATCATCTCAATCAGTCAACCTAATTAGCTCTGATGCAATTTCGATCAAATCTCATGAGTATCTATCATTGATCCTCGCCTATCATGAGGACAATCATCAATCTATCATTGATCCTCACCTATCATTGATCCTCACCTATAATGAGGTCAATCTATCAACATCATCAAACATTATCAAATCAAACAATTGGTTGAACGCGATCATCAAACATCAAACACAAGGAGGCAACATAAGGCATCAATTAATTAATTAATTGGGGCAGCTCGAATTTTTCAATATCGGGAGATAAATCTTGAGAATAACATCAAAGCTGAATTTTATCATCATCATCATCATAAATCAGTGATTTTTTTTAAAAATCATCAAAAATTCCTCGATTTATCTCCCGAGGGGGCATACAGTTGTAATCTTCTAAAAATCACCGTCTAGGGCATCATTGAAATTTTTGCAACACTGGAAATTTTTTCTTTGAAGTAATGCCTAAACACATCACTTCAAAGAGGGGAAAAATGTATACATCCAAAATTGGTCTAGAGAATATTTGTAACGCCCCGTCGTGCGAACCCCAAAGGACAAATAAACAATAATTACAACACAATTTTTTTTCTTTTAAAAAAAAGTAAACATAACATACATGTAATACACATTAAATCATAACATGAATTTCATTTAAGAAGATTCATTAGCACATACATCCCTTGGGGTACACGAAGAGTCATTACGAGACTAAGATCCACACAACGACAATAAAAAAATAAAACCAAAGATATAATTCATAACAAAGTAAACATTAACAAATGTATACATGATAATTATTGATAAGCAACCCTCTGAGTAAGTACAACATATACATAATTAACTTAACACATTGAATATCAACTGCAAATAGCCACATAAGGTTTAATGTTACATTACAATACAATATTCAAGAAGTACAATGATACAAAAGTGTTTCCAATATGCACGGAAACCATACAACAAGAATCATGATACAATGAATAGATGAAAACTTGGCTCCATGACGGATACAACTCTGGAGTCGCTGCAACAACACCAATCCGCACCTCTCGATCCTCGACTGGGGACCCAATGGGGTGCTTAGCACGTTCCACCCGACCATGTGAGTCCGAAGACCCACCCCCCGTGCTAGGAGCTAACAAGAAAGAGACCGCAACCAAGAACATCCAAATAGGGAACCACAAGACTCAACGCCATACAAAAGTATCATAAAACTCAAGAATTACAAAGACATAATCAACAACATCCAAGAGTCATTAAAATAACTTAAAATCATAAATCCCATCACATAAATCAAAGCAATGACCAGTAACAAGTAACCAAAGGATGATCATAAAAACACTTCCAAAACAAATTGAAATAATAAACATAATACAACTCCAAATTGCAATAAAACAATATAATAACATCATTTCACAGCATCAAAGAGTACAAGGTCATAAGTCAAATATCAATGAGAACATACAAGATCACAAAGTACACCAAAGATGTATCAAGGCAATAATCACAAACCAATATAAATCCATATATCAACAATCAAAACCAACTCCCACCACCTACTTCCAGAGGAACATAATAAAGTGAAACACATGGGCAACTAGGGGAGAGTGTCATCGCATAGCCTACATGGGTTCTCCTGGCCCTTCCTCCAAACTGAGGCGCCGGCCCCCATCTATGGATCTCCTGGCCCTTCCTCCTACTTGAGGCGCCGGCACCATAGGGTAGCTCATGCGGAGCCGTAGACCTCTCGTGAGGACGAGGTCACGACCTTGCCAACCACGGCCTTCTTAGCCTTCCATTAGTCTGCGGAAGCACTAATGAAGACGAGGCATCCATATTTTAAATCTTGTAATGATATTACTACCCAACCCTCCTAAGTTAATTATTAGGTTATCACTTGTTTACTAACTCACTCGTGGGTTCTCCTGAGCCCTTCCCCTTAAACGGGGCGCCGGCCCCCACAAGGAGCCACTCTCCCTAGAGACCCAACAATATCAAACCAAAACCAAGAAACCAAGGGTTGTACCATCAAAATAAGAATATTAGATCACAACTGAGAAGCATGCGAGGCATTACCCATCTCGCTATAAATACAATATCCAAGTCTCAACAATTCCCGTACAACCCTTTTAAAATCATGAAACCAAAGCACTTGCCAAACCAAGGGCACATAAAGAGAGAGAACATCAATTATCAATCATCTCAAGCCTCTGGAAGCCAAAAGAATGAAAACCCACAACAAGGGTAAAGTGAAGCAACAAGAATTTTTCTCCAATAATTCCAACACAAGGATAAAATTTCCTCAAATATGCGAGTAAATCAGAAAAGCCATAAAAAGGGAAAGGTTCATCAAGACCCATCCGCAAATCAACAATGGTGTTACCTCAAATAGGAAAACGCACAAGAAAATCAACCTTTAATTCAACGAAATCACTTAATAAAACCAAAAGCCACCAACTAGGTATTCCAGGGGAGACCTCAATTTTCTTCCTCACAAGAACCCCCTTATAGTGGTACGCAAATCACCTTCATAAAATCAACAATATAGCAATGACAACAATAATTGCAAGACCACAAGAACTATTTTCAATTCAAACATAATGAGTGAATACATTAAAATAAGATCAACAACTCCATTCAAACAACATCAACAACTTCGATACGAACTAAATCAGAAATCCATGGGAGACCTCTATTTCCTCCTCTCAGGATACCCAACCATACATTACACAACAATCTTACAATTTGACTCAAAACGACTCAAACAAAGTCAATGACTAATACAATAGAACGACCAACCAATGCACAAACTTAATACGAAAATTGGTCCACTCAAATAAAGAAATCAATCCAACACTGGCATCCTATATAACTATCCCTATAAAAGACTTAAAATCAACCACTAAGAGAGATCAACATTTAGAAGTTCACATAATTTTACTTACATAATGCAAGCACACATTTGAACAAGGCACCTATAACATGCAAACTCCACTTTTCCAATATTTCCAATTTAACTATTCCACTTGGAACTAACCAAATTAAGAATAAACTAATCTATCAATATTTACACAAATTATCAAAAATTTGACATAAAGAAATCTCCCTCTATATAACTCTCCACTTAACTACATAAAAATTTAATTTATTCTCTTTTTCTAATTTAATTTCAACTATGTTTATCTACCTTACCACATAATTATAAAGCACAAGTTATTCTATTTCTAACACTATAATTCAACACATGTATACATTTATATAACAATAACTTATTACCAACACCATTTAGAACATATAAAGATCCCCTCAAAATCAAATCAACTCAAGAGGAAACTACATTGGAATGGACTCACAAAAGATATTCAACCTTTAATTAACTAATACAATCTAATTGATAAATTTCCAAGAACGTTTATTACACTTTATCTTTCCAATTAGTTAAATACAATAATAATTTAATTTTCTCCTATTTACTTACATTTCCATGTTCAACTATCTTATGTAATAATTATCCCAAATTATTTTATTATATTTTAGTTTTTTAAAAGAACATAAATAAATAACACAATTTACTTTTTCCTAATTTAAAGTAACTTCTATAATTATTAAAAGAAATAAAATCTAAGAGAATATGTATATTTCTCTCTTTAAAAAAACAAAACCCAATTTCCATCTTAACTTTCTACTTTATTATAAAGCCATCCTTTAAAAGATCAAAGAAAAAGAGAGAGAACTTAATAAGCTACGAAGGAAAATTTAAAGCTAAACTTTTTAAGGACTTTGTTTTTGCGTAGACCATGCAGTGAAGCTATCAGTTGACCAAGAGAATAAAGCAGACTACCCTAAATGCATGATGGCGAGCCAAAGAATTGCAAAGGCAACGACAGAGGTGAAAACAAGATATCTATGCAAAAATATAGAAGAAATTGGGTTGGCAGATGAAGATGGGAGAGACGGGTTGACAATGAAATAAGGGAGAATATTTAAACTTTTAAACTTCCTATTATGGTCAAGTACCGCAGCAGAGACAGGTTGACAAAGAAATCAGAGGGATTATATAAATCTATACACCCTACCATGATCAAATACGCCACTGACAGGATATCAATGAAAACAGTGAGATTATTAAATTTACACCTCCTTTGCAAATCTAAATGTTGCAGCTGAGATGGGTCGCCAATGGTTCCAGGGAGACTATTTAAATTTATACACGATCCAAAGTCTAAATACTGCAGCTGTGATAGGTTGCCAAAGGTATCAGGGAGATTATATAAATTTAGATTACCAAACTATGCGAAGGAGCTCATCTAAACACTATATCCATTAACATCAATTTCTCTCAGCTTCGACTGAACGGAGGTAATTGGCAAAGGCTTGAAACATTGCGCAGACCATGAAAATTAAATAATCTGCTCATTGGTCCTCAATTTCTTCACTTGAACAATCTGCTCATCGACGGCATCAGAGAAGACACACGAACCAAGCTTCCTCCACGTTTGAGATGGTTACGGTTGCAAAAACATGAGAAACCATTTTCCTTCAGTCTTGCGGATAACATTTGGGATTTGATAACTTCAAGAATAGTCATTAAAGATTTTATCATTCAAGATTTTATTCCTACCCGTCAATCACAATTTCTATTTTGATGAATTCAATCTCAGTTATAAGCAGCTAATACTAAACGTAGTTTCCATTATGAACTCTTATTAACAAAATTACTTAATGAATATCCCGATAAGATGGAGCCAAATCTAACTATTGCTGGAGTAATAGAGGAAAGTGAGGAGGATAATAACGACTTTAGAAACTTTCGAGAATGTAATTGGTAGGAGAGACAAGACATTAGATCATGGGATGCAATGGTTGCAGGAGACATCGTTATTCTTGCTTATCTGAAAGGAAGATTTAAAACAATTTTAGAGGAGGTAGTAAGAGTTTAATAAATTAATGTTACACCCAAAAGAGAAATCTCTCTGCCGACTTGGAACAAAGGTAGTATAAACGAAATGTTGATTAAGCTCTATAAAAAGGGTATTAGCGGGGAAAAAAAAGAAGAAGAAAGTAACGTTAACAATGCCCTTTCCCAAGAAGTGCAGAAAATGAATCATAAGGATTAATGAAATTGCGAGCCTAAAAGAGAGGGCGTAACGATTACCAAAATGATCTTCCTAAAACCATTAGATAAAGGTCAACAGTGGGCGGCCTATTCTAGATTAAAGATTTAACTTTCTCGGATCTTGATTGTAACATGCACAAGGAATTCTGAGATAAATTTTTAGGAGTCTTTAATATGCTTAAGACTCTCTAACTTAATGCACAACCATAAAAGAAGTATGATAATAGTTCATAACGATTAAAGTAAAGATTTTCCATTCATGAAATATTGATAATGCTAAACTAAAATCTTAAAATCTCTTACTTGTGTGAGCTACGTTTCTCTGTAGATTTCTTCTAGGATGTCATTCTATGAGGCATTGAAAGCCAAATCCCTTAACCCAAAATCACCCCTTCCTCCTTTCCTCCCCCCCCCAGAGTTGTCTCTTCAATTCTAATTTATGAGTTTCAAAGATTGAAATCTCTGCCTGGGAGGTGGAGAGACAGAGGAAGATAAAGCGTATACCATCTTTCCAGTTTTTTTCTTGTTTTAAGACACTTCAGCTTCCTATCCATTTAAATTCCTTATTATAATAATTATCTTTGAACAACTAATAAATTATTAATTATTATCGAATATCATTAAAGAATACTTTTTACAAAACAATTAGTTTATTTATTTATTAATAACTCTTTACTTAATATTTTATAAAATTAATTTATTTAATTTTCATCTTAATTTCTAGTTTTATTTACTCAATGCTATTTTAATTAATTGAGTACAAATTCCATCAAATATTATGTTAACTGCATAAACTAATCACACACAAAATAACGCAATTAAACATTTACACAAAATTCGGAAAGGTCACAACGGAGGGGCACTACAATATTAATTAAATATTGATTATTTAATTAATGAAATCTTTATTCCTCTACTATATAAATAAATTGCAAATTTATTTACATTGTTCGTATTTTCTTAATTCTTCTTTTTTTAAACCACCTTCTTCATGATTTAATTAAAATAAACAAATCTAACTAATTTGTTTTATTATGATTAATTTCCTCTCATTAAATTTGAATTTTTAAATTCAAATTTGTCACATTTCTACATAATCTTCTAACTTCCTTCCACCTCATCCTGCAACTCACCATGTGTCACATGAAAATAATTATTCTTATTTTCTAAAATGGATATTTGCTCTCAACAATTTTAACCAACTTTAGGACACATGGCTTCCTCCTTCAATTGATTCCCTTCTACTCTTGGCAAGATTGTTATACTAAAGGGAACAATTGCCTTGTTTTCTCCATCCTTCTCATTCCTCACCGTCGGTTCCTCCAGATTGAATATTAATCGTTCATTACTGCCAACTCACCCGATGCCTTGGTGAAATCTATAAATTGAGGGCCATTTACAGTTTTTTCATAAGGAGAATTTGCATAACATTACTCTATAGGAATTCATTCAGCATTTTGAGAGCTTAGTTTTCATTTTCAATTCAACATTTAGAATAGATTACCAATTAGATTAGAATCATGGCTCCTTTAGATGTTTCTTAGCTTGTTTTAATTTAGCATTTAGAATCATTTCCATATCACTTTCATTAGTTTAATCCTATTTCACATCATTTCCATATCACTTTGTATACAGCAGCTCATTCATCATGTCATTCAATCACATTATCCAATTGAATCCTTTGATCATGTAGATGTAGACTTAGATTTTGTATTATAGTTTAGGCTACTCATTTCTTAGGTGGCATCCAAATGAATTAGTGCACAATTAAGATATGAGATCACAATTACTAGGATATTTAAGAATAGAGGAAGATGGAATGTTTTTAAGGAATCATGTTATCGAATTATGCTTTTGTTAATTTAGATTTCCTTACTGTAATACATTGCATCTAATTGTGTGTTATTTGTTGATATAACTCACATATTTTCTTACACACAGATGGTTTATGACTTTTTTCATAAAAAATGTTGTACCTCCTAATTGTCTTTCAGTGCAATGCCATAATTTCTAATAACAATTGTTCAAAATAAATACCATTCTCAGCAACACTTTTCTCCATTGCTACTTTGACTTCATCCCAAGAATCCTTGTTTCTCAAGATTTCAAGAAAGGGTTTACTTTGATGTTGAATTCTACTTCCAGCATTCTTATTGAGCACAGTCATTGATTTAATGGTGTCACAAGGATCATACTACCGGTGACAGATAGCATCAAAATAAAATCAAAAATCAAAAGATCATGTGCCACACTAAATGCTTTTCTCTCTAATGTGATCCCTCCACATGAAAAAGGCAAAGAAGGAAATAAGGTCTTCTTCCCCTAACCGCTAAATTGTCTTTCATCAATACTCTGCATCTTCCTTACATATTCCAAAGCAAAAAATCTTTATGTCACATGAATTGGAAGTTTGTATGGTTGTACTTTTGATCCATAAAATCTTAGCACAGTATATTCTTCCATTAAGTACCAATCAACCAATTGTATTTATTTTCCTAGTTGAATGCAATTTCTAAATTACATAGGTAATCTAGGCATTGGAGTATTTGTAATTGCTTGATGCAATGGAGCCAAAAGTAGTCTACAAAATTAATGTAGTTCCTTCAAGAATCATGAAACCTTATAACAGTGGTTCATTCATATGCTGGAGCCATTTTATTTTGCTCGGGATTACTATTACCATAGGGCTGAATTTGAAGCTTGTTGGTCTGAAACATTCCTCTGAATTTGAATATAAAAAGATAGCACAAGTAGGTTGTGAACCTAAATGTCTTGGTGGAACCTCCATTAATCATTAAAAATTGTTTATGCATGGATTCTACAATGTGCTCAATAAAATTATATTTGACATGTGGAACACCATAATGGATATTATACACCATTTCAAGGAGGCATGCACCCCCTTCCAAATTGCTATCCAGTCTGAGGCAAAATGCTAGCATGGAAATTGTATCCTGAACCCATGGTCTAAAAATATCCAAATCATAAGGAGGCTTATGATCACCTTTCAATTTGTTTCTATCCTAAACTATTATATTTAAGAAAGAATTTTTCTCCATTTCATCCACTTCTTCATAATCACTAGCAAGCTTTTCTAGGTCAATGTGGACATTTCCAAATTCTTCGGTTGTAAACCCCAAGGCCAACACTTTTCCAAGTATTTCTACATTAATGGATAACAATTCTTCTTTTCTATCTTTATTAACAATTTCTTTTTTGTTATCATCATAATTTAGGGCACAGACCATGATAAATTCTGGGCAAGGGAAAACCTCATGTAACATCATGCGCCCTAATCCAGTTACCCATGGTGCACTGATACTATTAACTTGCATTTTCTTTGTAGCCTTATTCTCAGATGAAAATCTAAGTTCTGAGGTATGCCTACCATAGGTTTCAATATCATAAATATCATGGTATTCATCAGTGAAACCTAGGGTTTTAAGCAATCTTGCATAATGTATTTTTTTATCCAACATTGCTCTAGTGGTACTGGTGGTAGACATGTTGATACAATAAACAATGTGAAATTTGTGAATTCCCTATTAGTCCTTAATTTTGTTTAATTCTTAAGCCTCTTAACCCTAAACCTAAACTTCAAAGTTTGACAAAATAAGCTTTTAAGAAACGTCAAGCGATGAAACGTAGCCACAGGAATTCTTTAACTTACCCAAAATTTGAATTTTGATTCTTGAAGTTGAAACTGGGTTGAAACTTGAAACTGGGTTACTGGAATGGCTTTGTTGGAAGTGGAATTGTGGAACCCAGAACAGGGTGGTGCACTACAATGAGAAAACTAAAGACTGAAATCTCCTCGTGTGCTGACCCTCTAACTTCAAAATAAAATCACTTAGCAATAGAAGGTGTTTTTTTTAATATTAAAGTGAATGACACTGAAACGTCTACTCGTCACTTATGGACTACACAATACACAATTAGGTAGTACAATGTACATGGTTGATAACATTTAAAACAAGTCATTAATGATTTACTCCTGCATTGACAGCAAATTCTAAACCATTGATCTTTATTAATCTAACGGTTATAGGGTGATTCTGGAGGTTTAAGTTCGCAAGTGTAGCGCTCTGTGCATTTCATTCCGGAATGCAACTATAACCATACACCAAATTTTCATCGAACGGTTGAGTAATTTATGATATAAATAATAAACGTAAAACATGTTTTTTAAATTTTCTTTAAACTTTAATGCATTAGGATTGACATCAAGGCCAAGGGGCTAGAAACTTAATGTTGCAAAGGCCTTAATAAAATGAATTACTATGTCACATTAATAGCACATTGCACAACCATTAATAGCACTTAACTTGCAAAGAACTTAATAAAATGAATTACAATGTCACATTAATAGAACAACCATTTATTTTATTACAACTAAATTACAATGTCACATTATTACATAGTAAAATACAAATGTAAGCGCAAGCACCAAGCTTTTGTTGGACCACTGGTGAAATTTTGAAAACGTAAATGTGATACATGTATCTTTGAAAATAAATGGAACTTGTTGGGTCAACCATGAGCTTTGAAAATAAACACATGGGACTTGTCGGGTCAGCCATGGGCTTTGAAAATAAATGCATCGAGAAAGGGGGCCCAATAAAACTCGGGAAATGGGAGCTGTGAAGATACAAAATGTACTTAGCCCCTTTTACAACCAAACTCATGTAGAAGATGAGGGGTTGTAAAATTGCTCCCATGCAGAAGATGAACACTAAAAATAAATGCATGAGGCTTGCCTGGTAGGCCATGGTGTCTCAAAATAAACTCAAGAGACTCTCCTAGCCAACCATGCAGACAATGAGGGGTAGTAAAACTTCTCCCATGTAGAAGATGAGCACTGAAATTAAATGCATGGGAATTTTCTAGGAAACCATGCAGATGATGAGGGGTAGTAAAATTGCTCCCATCTTCTATTTGCAGCTTCCATGCACTAGGATAACACTTATCTCCATCAGAACTCCTCATCCTGGTTCAAAACCTATCTGAGAAGTTAGGTGAACCAAATCAACTTCTTTCCAATTCAACCCATTCTGAATTTGAATGAAATTGGTCTTTTACTCTATAACTACATAACTGGAGGCAGGAGAATTTAGAGCATCCCCAATAATACTGATGCGAAAGGTCATTGTTGTCACAACTTGCATCATTTAATTAATTCTTTTATCAAACTGGGTGTGTCTCAGAGCAATATGCGATAAGGATAGTTTTCACATATTCTTTTGGGGGATTTGCACTGTAAACAGCGACTTCAGGTATCATTTTGCCTACTTCAGGAGCTTTCAGGAGCTAAACTGTAGCGACTAATTCCTAAGATTTAAATCTATTTTAGCTTCTAATTTAAAATCCCGTTGACTTAATTCTAACTTTATTGACTTCTATTTAGACCAATTCATAGAGAAAATTAATGATTACTTTAATTCCTAATCTAAAACATGAAATTCAAATTAATTCTATTTTGCTTCAAAAGAAATCCATAACTTAATTGTTGGAAAGTAAACGCTAATTTAAGAGCAGGAATGAATTGCAGGAAAATGATGATTATTCTAAAAAGAATAAAGACTAATCTCCATGAACAGACTTCAACTCCATCTTTCCATAAATTCCTAACATTGCTTTAATGAAACTCAACAAACAAACATCAAGTTTAATCGATTCGAACAACATCTAAATCTAATTTATCTAAGAAACATGTTAATGATTCTAATGGTTTAATTCAACATTTCTAATAAATAAATCTAACCATTCTAACAATTCAATCTTAACCATAATAAATTGAAACTTCGAAATGTAATTGTAAACATAAGTAATTATCTGATTTTAACATTTACCAAGGTAGAAGATGATTTCAACGATTGAACAATTCAAAATTAGTTTCTACTACAGATTTAATATTAATGAATCGGAAAATAACAGCACTTAACAAAAATACCATAAGATCGTTCCAAAGGTTGAGCAGGCCCTGCTCTTCCTCAGGTAAGATCCTTTAACACAGTGAATTGATTAACTTCTTGCTTCCCTTCTCATTGATCAAAAGTAGAACATAGAACAAAGTATTGCTTGTGATTACAAAAATTCTGATTGCAAATTATCTAACTCCTAACTAAGACCGAAATATGGATATTTATAAAATAACCTTATTAGCTTCTAACATGGCATTAACTGCCAAAACTTAAGGTGACCAAATACATATTACAAAATGAAACTAAAAATAGAACTGAAGTGGACTAAGGAGGACTATGCCAGAACTATGCCAGATTGGTGCTGGAAGTAAAAGTTCCTCAACCGACTATGAAGAAGTTGATTCAGACTTTGAGTGACTCATCATCCAGTAGGTCCCATCTATGGCGTAGTCATTCCTCATGATTAAATAGATATTTTAACTGTCTCATCAACCTTTAAGATACCCTATTAAAAACCCTTATGAAAAGGACAACAATCATGGTAATAAAGATCAATGCAGTATAATTATCTTATCCAAAGTCATCATAAAGCAACACATTTAACATAAGCTATTACTTCCAAAATATTCGCTAATTTAGTTAAACATAAAGTAAAATAAGCAAATATGTTAATCTATTGTCTACCGCCAGTCATGTCAATTAGCAATAACAACAAGTCTTTTTAAACATAAAAATCCTTAAATGAAAGTATTTTATATCTCCCATCAAATACTGCATCATCTTCTTCTTGAATCCTTATTAAGTTATTAACCATACAAAATGAAAACCCTTATGACAATTAAACGAATAATTTTAGTTGTGCTCACTATCCTTATTTATGGGCCAAAAGTGTCGCCAAAAGTGCCACTACTAGCCCGGTTCCTTGTACACCTCACACGTGTCACGTGTTAGGTTGTGTATAGTTACTACTGACTAGTAATAATTGTGATTCACGCAAACCAAAAATTCAACTTAATCGGTACCTCAAGCTGGCTACATGCAAAGTTGCAAACTGTACCTCAAGCTAACAAGTTGTCAATTGTCAAAGTCAGCAATGCCACGCAAGTTGTTGATTGTCAAAATCACTGGATTATTGACATCATCATCTACGATTCTATAGTACATCATGCAGTTTTCAATATAAAGTTATCCAATCAATCACTCTGGCTATTCATATGGCATTAATCCACGTCGCCGCCCAGTACCACAGCCAAATTGAGAATTTCAATAGAATAAATGAAAGGTAGAGTACTTCGACACATTGAAAAAGAGAGAATTAAATGTCTTATTTTACCTTAATCATTATCAATGTCCACTAATAGGTCACAATAAATTTTGCTCAGTTATGATCAGAACTATATGTTGATAATTACTATTAGTTTTAAAAGCCACATTTAACATTTTTATATTGATCAAAGCAAAAGGGATTTACAAGAATGGAGCCACAAAAAGAATTTTAATTTAAGTAGCCATTGCTAAAGACTGAAGTACATAGTACATAACCAGTGTGGCCAAAAAGCCACTAACCGTGACAAAAAACAGTCACAAAGTACATATTACAATAACCTTAGAACTATTACATTGTACAATAAAATATAGACATGTGACACATCACATAATTCATTACTAAATTTTTTTGTAACATTAGCTGAGACCATCAACTGGTTGTTTGAGTAGAATGTGAATTGAATTTAACAAATTAATAGCAGAGAAGAAAATTGAATCACCCAAAACCTTCCTCCAAAACTTCAAACTCTTTAATGATTCAGTTTTCATATCACATAGCAGACCCCATCTCATATTAACCAAGGCAAGAGCCTACGCTATAGAAGCATACAATTCTACTTTCCTGAAGATTCCACCAACAAGCGCTAACCCACTTTCAAAATTGTAATGCTCCAGTGCCAACTCCAACGAAGAAATAGAGTAAATGAAAGTCTGCAAATAGCATATTGCCAGTGTCTTTACCAAATATTTATCGAGCAAAATGTCCATGTAATTGGACAAGAAAGTCGAAGCTACCTCAGAATATAGAGCATGAGAGTTGTTCTGAAGCCATTCCCTACCCACAATTATTCTTATAGCATCCTCAACCTACACACGAGGAATTGTAAAAACCATACCCAACTTTCGTCTGTTGTATGCATCATCCCTTCTTTTCTCTCAAAAACATTTGGGTAGCATGACACACCATGAAGACTCCATAATATCTCAGTTAAATTGAGAATAGAGAAGAAATAAATCAATGCCAAATATATTATAAATGATATGAAGAACATCAAGTTGGTGAAGTATATATAGAAGTTAGCACGAACACAATCAGTATGACATCACACTTTTCATTTTTAAATCCACCACTATCATTGATGTGACAATTAACATTTATTTCAACACTTGAATCCTTATAAACAAGTGCTTAAAAGGTATGCATGCGACATATGACAAGATGGCTACATAGTGCACATGCAAATAAACTATAAAGTTATTTTTAAAAATGGGACATCGCTAGGTTGATGAGACTCGACCCTCAGGATTAAAGAGTTAAGATTTAAGGCGTTGTCATAAAATATTTTGGTCTGACTTAGGCAATATTAAACAGTAAACAAGAGCACGATGATCAATAGACCTAAATAATTAATAAAATCTCAACCATTGATTTCTAAAAATCTAACAGTTCTAGTGTTATTCCGAAGGTTTCAGTTTGCAAGTCTAGTGCTTCAAGGATTTACTTTTGGAATGCATTTATAGCTGTCCATCGAAAATTCATCGAACAGTCCCTCTTTTAAAATAAACTTTATGCACATGCATAATTTAAAATGGGGATATCGCTAGTTGACAAGACTTGACCCTCAGGATTAAAGAGTTAAGATTTAAGGCTTTGTCATAAAATATTTTGTTCTGACTTAGGCACTATTAAATGATAAACAAGGTTACAAGAGCATGATGACCGACATACCTAAATAATTAATAAAATCTCAACCATTGATTTCTAAAAATATAATGGTTCTAGTGTTATTCTGGAGGTTTCAATTTGCAAGTCTAGTACTTCAAGGATTTACTTCTGAAATGCAACTATAGCCGTCCATCAAAAATTCATCGAACGGTCCTTCTTTTAAAACAAACTTTATGCATGTGCATAATTTAAAATGGGGACATCGCTAGGTTGATGAGACTCGACCCTCAAGATTAAAGAGTTAAGATTTAAGGATTTTTCATAAAATATTTTGGTCTGACTTAGGCAATATTAAACAGTAAACAAGAGCACAATGACCGATAGACCTAAATAATTAATAAAATCTCAACCATTGATTTCTAAAAATCTAATGGTTCTAGTGTAATTATGAAGGTTTCAATTCGCAAATCTAGTGCTTGAGAGATATACTTCCAAAATGCAACTACAATCATCCATTGAAAATTCATCAAACGGTCATGGTCCATAATGTCATGTGGTCACTGAAATTTGGAACCTTAGAACCAAAGTCTGAAGTTTCAAAGTTTTTGAAACCTCCGACCCACCGACTACAAAGATGACCAAGAAAGACTTGCAACTAAGGTTAGGAAAAGCACCAAAACCTCGACTTTGGTGAATTAAGATAGGAAAGGTGGCAAGGATGGTGCATTTATGAAGTGAAGATCGCAAGTAGATTTTAGCAAGTGGACATGACTGGAGGATTGATGGGTAATTAAGATCGGTACGTGCAAAGTTTGGAAAATTATCACCTCTCAACCCTCGATTAGAGAAGTTAATAATAGAGTTTGGCATGGAGAAGAAGGCACACAGAAAGTCTGGAAGAGTGGTGGTGGTGGCGGTGTAGCTACAACAGTTTTCAAATGGAGGCCAACTTCACTCTGTGTTCGAGGAGGCAATTAAACCCGTTTTATGGTGAAGCTTTTGACCAAAGATTAATGGGTATGTTTTTATTCACTGATGGGAGGTTGGTACAAAGTGTGCGGATGATTTTGGGGAAGTCCTTTGGAAATATGAGGCATAGATATAGGTCTAACATGGATGTATACTCCTTGATTATAGCATGGGGTTTGGACCTGGGGGAATCGACAAGCACGGTGAGAGAAGTGATGGAGTTGATTTTGCATAAATATTTCTTGGAAGGATTAGAATCAATACTTGAATGGGCAGTTCCAGGTGAAGGTTTCGACATCCAAGAAGGATTTGAAAATGTGGAATTGGAAGGGACAGAAGGATGCATCCCTTTCGTGTGTTGGCCAGAGGATGAGATTAAAAATTTATGTAGGGAAGAAGCAAGGTTAGGCTGGAAAGCATTGAAGCTCTTTATAGAGCTAATGAAGGTGGAAGCAATTATAGCACAGGCGAAAGCGGAGGCAGAGTGCATGGAATCACAGGCTAAAGCGAAGGCAAAGTGTATGAAAACAAAAGGATAGAATGTGAGGAAGCGGAAGATGAAAGGAAACGCAACAAGGAAAGTTGGTTATGAAACGGATAGCACTAGTTGAATTTGTAGTTTTTGTAGGGTTTTTGCAGAATTAATGCAAGACTAGTACTAAATTTTTGGCTTGTTGGGGGTTGAACCCTGTTATGGTTGTATAGTGTGAATAGTAGGTACTAGAAAGGGTAAAAGAATGATTGAAAATCTTGTTGAAATATGTAAGGTAGATACAAATAGCCGTGGAACTAGTTTTAGTTGGGCAGGGTTATTTTTTTTGTTATCAAGCATGTTAAGATGCCTTTTTGAAAAAACTGTTATAGTTGTAGGTGATTTTTGGATGGTTGATGAAAATAATGAGGCAAATAATCTTTATTTTCATGCAATACAAAATCCTATTACCGGCCAAAAAAAAAAAATCAAAAAAACGGTTCTAGTGTTATTTCAGAGTTTTCAATTCGCAAGTCTATTGCTTCAAAGATTTACTTCCGGAATGCAACTACAATCGTCCATCAACAATTCATCAAACAGTCATGGTTAGATTGATTTGCACTGACACTTCACCACTACATTTTTTTATTAGTTTGATATTATGTTTAATTCGCCAATGTTTTTTTCTTAATCATTTGAAAATAGGTTTAATTCGCCAATGAATTTTATTTTTTAGTTTGAAAAAAAGTTTTAATCGCCAAAAAAATTATTTTTTATGGTTTGAAAACAGGTTTAATTCGCCAATCGAAATATTTTATTGGTTTGAAAATAGATTTTAATTTCCAATGGAAAAATTTTAGTGGTTTTAAAAAAATTACATTTTGCCAGGATTTTCCACAGACTTCTAACAATTAGAAAAGATTCACCAATGGACATTATTATTATTTTCACGAAAAACGAAAAAAATTGCCACTAAAATTAATATTTTTATCGAGAAGTATACAAGATTCACCAGGATTTTACACCTTTGCCGAGGGGGGGGAGGGGTTCTTAAAGTTTTCCCTGGTTTACAAGGTACCCAAGTTTAAGTTGAGTTGATTCTTGTATATGAGATTCTATCATTAGTGTGATGGAGGTTTATTTATGAGATTTGTATATTAGGGTTGTCAATTTCTTCTTAGTGCCTCTTGGTTTCTTCCCATCCTGGCATCTATTTATACTTTTTAGCTTGCTTCAATATTATATGTAATGTAACAAGTATAGATTTGATTTTTATAATATCTTTTGGAACAAACACCATTATGGTAGGGTGGGAAATTTTATACTTAACTATTTCTAATACAACTTTGAATCTTAAGATAGCCTTTCACTTTCAGTTTTAGGACAACTTTTATTGGTCCCTATATATCAAAGTTTTGAATTTAAGAAATCATATCACAATTTTGAATTTTAAGAATCATTTGGGTTTTTTTATTTCAAGATATATCTTTTTGTTTGATGGTACTATGAGTCTACTTCATAGGACTGTTTCGATCTTCTTGCTAATCAGTTGTGTAAACTCTATTACTGTAAAGGCGTAATTTTTCATGTAACATCCCTAATAACTACATGATGTATGTGACCGGATGCAGCGCACTAACTCATTTGACTGCAAAATACGATGAAACTTTTCGACGAAAGATGTATAATTAGATGTATCGTCGGGTACCTGTGTATTTAATGTGAAATTTTCAAAAAAAAATTAAATTTATGCCCGACGTTCATCGAAATTGTGATGCTCCATGATTTTCGTCGCTATTTTGACATACACTTAAAGTCAACCATCCCCTTCCATCAATTTGTGGGCCGACATATGGTTAGCCTCCTTAATTTGTGGGCCAACAGGTATATGGTTAGTGCTCGTCGGGGTTCCAACGAATTTTTTTTAATAAATAAAAGTGGGTTCGATAATTTATCTATAATTGCGACAGTGTTTTGCTATACTTGCAAATTTTCTATACTTGTGATAGTTTGTGGAGGTTATAGGCCAAAAATTTTTGGTGCAAAATATCATAATTATTAGATTTTGTTACCTGTCTATGATTAAAAATTATTGGAGTGTGAGTTTGATATTTTTTGAAGATCTAAATATTCAAGCTTGGTAAAGAAAAATCATGTCAGATAATATTAGTGCAAAACAAAATGAAGAGACACTTGCTAGATTATGGGCTAGATTGAAAAGAAAGGGTGATGGGAAATGTTATTGTCCTTGCAATAATTGTAAGGGCTTAAAGACGAGAAGACTTTTAATCACAACAGCTGAGAAACATTGTAGGCAGCATGGTCATGTTGAAGGGGGTATGATTATCGTCCATTGGTAAGTTATTCATTATATGTCTTTATATTGATTGAATTTGTAAATTTTTATATCGTTTTAACATTTTTTATATATAAAAAATCACTTGATCAGGATCATGGTTTATTTGTGTCGATCATTATTATAAAGGTGGGGTGCCCTAGGGCACATGATATGGATTATCACGGCCCAGAGAATGTGGTTTTGCAAGCAGAGGAACATGGAGCCGTGAATATCGAAGATGAAGTTAATGATCCTATGGAAGAAGATGATCATACATCAGAAAACACAGTTGAAGATGATGGTACAAATACATTGATCCATGACACATTTAGTGGCGCAACTGATCATGATGATCAAAGTGACTTTGATGATGTTCATGATTTACCTGTACTTGAGAAGGAATACAAGTCCCTTTATGAAGGCTCCCAAACAACTCTTCTCTCTATTGTATTGTTGTTGGTGAACTTGAAGGTTATGAATGGTTTATCCAACATAGAAATCTCACGGATGTTAAGGTATGTCATATATGTCATCTTTTTTCATCTATTTTTGTTGTTAGTTCATCACTATTAAATAAAGGATGAAATATGTACCATTAATATTCTTTATATTAACAAATTATTTTTTGTTGTAGATTGATAGGTAAATTTTTGTTACCACCATCAAATATTTTACCTCACTCATACCGAGATTTATCTAGCATTATGAAAGATATTGGAATGGAGTATCAAGCAATAGATGCATGTCCCAATGATCATATTATATATCATAAGCAACATAATTTGCAACAGAATGCCTGAATGTCATATCAGTAGATATCAAATAGATCAACTAACAAAAAAGGTGCCTCGCAAGGTTCTTTGTTATATTCCCATTATTCCACGTATGCAACGGTTATTTAGGTGCGAAAGCTTAGTGCAATTTATGGATTACCATGCACGGAATAGAAGTGGAGATGAAATTCTTCAAATTTCTGTGGATGGTTCTGCATTTAGGGACATGGAGGAAAAATGGCCACACTTTAAAGAAGAACCTCGTAATCTCAGGCTTTCATTGGCAGTGGATGGTGTCAATCCATTTGGAGAGCTGAGATTTGTTTACTCGTTGTGGCCTGTTTTTGTTATCAACAATAACATTCCTCCATGGATGTCAATAAAGATGGAGCACATAATGTTGGCAATGATTGTTTCAGGTATTTGTTTACATCAATTTTCTTTAATCTAGTAGCATCTCATTTGTCTTATTTGTTGCATAATGACTTATATTTTTTTCATTTAATAGTCATGTACATTAATTTATATATATTGCAGTAAAATGGTTATAATAATTATGTAATGTTTATGTTCATTCAACTAGGTAAGTACCGAGTTAAAGATATGAATGTATATATCGAGCCTCTTATCGACGAGTTACTAAAGTTATGGAATGGCGTCATTATGTATGACGTCTCTAGACCAAAAGGACAAAGACAATTTCAATTCCATGCAATGTTTGTATGGACAATTAATGATGCCCCAGGGCTAACAAATTTTTGTGGTATGCTATAACGTTCGACTGCACTTTAACGATATTTAATTTTATGAAGTAGATATCATGCATATTTTTTAAATAATCTATTCATTATATAAAATTATAAAAATTGACATATTTAATCCAATTATATATGATCTTGTAGGTCCTCAAACAAAGGGAAAATTTGCATGTCCAGTTTGTGGTCCAAAGATGGAATCTCGTTGTTCAACAAGTTTAGGAAAGCAAGTGTTTGATGAGTATAGGCACTTCCTCCATAGAAATCATAAGTATCGAACTACTGAAAAACATATTTTCAATGGGAAAGAAGAGACTACATCAAAACCACGAAGAATGACACCTCGCCTATGGAAGTTGGAATATAATAGAATTAATCATCAAGGTTATTCATCGGATCAAATTGTTTATCTATCATATATGATATGTTTGAAATTTATATTTGTATATTGTGTTTTGTTTACTCATGTTGGAATTGACAATGATTGTCATTTTTAATTTGTTTAACTTATATGCTTCATGAAGGTCGTCAAGGCATTAATGGTGGGCTTCCACAGGGACTGAAAAGTTATCCCAAACAATTTAGTAGGTTTCCCTACTATGAGCAGCTACAAATTGTGCATTTGTTTGATACAATGCATATCGAAAAGAATATGATAGAAACGTTATGGAAAATATTGGATGGAGGGCATGACAAAGAAAAAATTGTCAAAATTTGTAGTGACATTCAAGAAGCCAATCATGCAATGAAAAATTTCATTCAATTAAATAGCAATGGAGACCAAATTAATATAAGCACCCTTCCTTGGTTATTAACAGAGCAACAAAGCAATGCTATAAAAGAAGTCATAAGAAAAATTTGATTTCCCACAGGATTTGTTGCGAACATAAACAATATCATAACAAAGAAAGGTGAATTTGGGTCAGGGATGAAAACGCATGATTGGCATACCTTCATTAAGGTAATTATTCTGGTATATTTTATATATATTTGTATATTGCATGTACTTTTTAATGTATTATGTTTACTAGTTTTGGAACAATAATGAAAAGATCATTTTATAATTGTTGCAGTAGGTTCTACCTCTATCTCTCCCAAACAACTTCGACAACAATGTCAAGCAAGTTATATATGATCTTGGAAAATACATGAGGTAAGTAGCGATATTTGTTCAATTCGTTGTATAGATCTTATATTTTCCATTTTTTTTACTTGTTATGTAATATATTGTATATTTTTGTTAAATCTCATTAATATATTTGTGCCTTGAATCACTTGTAGATGGTTTTCATCTAAATAAATCCATAAAGAAGATATAAATTATTGGAGGAGAAAAATTCCTCGTCTAATGTGTGAAATGAAAAAGTGTATACCTTCGACATTTTTCAATGCACAAGAACACTACCTCATACACCAAGTTGAGGAGATTGAATTGTGTGGACCTGTACACACAAGGTCAATGTGGATGGTTGAGAGGCACTTGAAAGTTTTGAAGGATTTGGTTAGACAAAGAGCACATCCTAAGGGTTCTATGGTGAAGGGATATATGGTATACCAGACCATGGTGTACATTACTGAATATCTTCCTAAGTTCATAGCAAAGATCCATGTAGATCGCATTTGGGATCCCAACTCCATTAACAAATTCGAAGGGGAGTACCTAATGGGGAAAGGTAGATTGAGGAAAGTGAGAGGTAATTATAAGATGGTCATGGAGATTAATTAGAATACATTTTACATTGCCTTCAATTGCTTGAAAAGAAACAAGAGAGAACTAGTCCAAATGAAAGAATCTTCCACACACAAATAGAAAAGTATTGGTATTGTATTACTCCAGAAAATAAGTCTTTCACTACTGAAAAGTATTAAAATCTTAAAAAGTGTTGATGATCAAATATTACAATTCGAATTTCATATATATAAGAAGAAGACCCAACAAAGGTGTCTCTTCAAATTGTCTTTTCGCAAATAATTAAACTACTAATCTTAATTAAACTTATAAAACAATTTAATCTTCTCCTGACATTAACTTAGCCGTTGAGAGATGTTTTTTATACTCCTCCAAGGTATGGGTATCCACATCATGCACTATATTTCGAGCTTCATATTCGAGTTTTATCATCAATTCCATATGTTTGCATGCTCCATCCAACAATAGCCCTTATGATTTGACTGTATCTAGTGCTTCCTAAAGTATCCTATTGCATTCATCCATCCTGTTAACTCTCAAAAATGCAGGTTAAATACCTCAAGAGGTTGCCAAACTCTTGGTACGTTTCAGGGTAACATACAAGGCTGAATGGTTTAGACATTCTTCTCTTTAGGTGCTGCTAGACCTAGGTGGGTACGCGTATATGAATGAAGTAGACTAGATTTGTTTTTATTCCCTAAAACAATTTATCCACAATGGCAAGTGGGAGTGGATAGATGAATTATTATTTTGGTATAGATTGTATAAGCAATATCAAGGCTAATCTTAATATGTTCAGTTAACAAATGTAAAATGTAATATGTTCAATTAATAGATGTAAAAGATAAAATGAATGAAACTAAAATGATGGAATGTGAGGGACCAGTGCTCTATTGGGTATATGGAGTCAAATAGAAATCAGAGTTCAGTGACTTATAACTGGCAATAATTCTAACTATTTGGCACTTTTATGTTTATAACTTGTATAAATAGGCAAGGGTTTAATTATCAGATTCTTTAATAATCCAAAATAATAATTCCAAGTTGTTGTGAATAATCAAGAGGATTTTAATCTTTACTTGAAAGACCCAATTAAATA
This sequence comes from Sequoia sempervirens, assembly GCA_007258455.2. Taxonomy (NCBI): domain Eukaryota; kingdom Viridiplantae; phylum Streptophyta; class Pinopsida; order Cupressales; family Cupressaceae; genus Sequoia; species Sequoia sempervirens. The sequence continues at coordinate 33,713,952 of VDFB02000008.1, read as the reverse complement.
TGTCACACAGATACAACAAATGTGCATTGATAAATTGAAAATATGCTTGATATATCAATTTAAACAACAGAGAAATATCAATATGGAGACAAACTGATAATATCTTCAATTAACTTAACAAACAATTGATACCAACATAGAGCCACCGAATCAGAGATTTTTCATTAACTCCATCAAAAATTATACGTGCATCTTGGTCCTTTTTGTTGTAAACATTGTATCAATCTCTATTCTTCTACTTCTTCTATCTACTATCTTCTAATATAAACCCCTCCTTATGGTCTTGGTCTCTCTTATTTATATGAGAGGCAACAAGCTTCAAACCAAAGGACATGGATTTTGATAACAAAACTTAACTGAAAAGATAAAATGTATTTAGAGATAACTAACATATGCAAATCTGTTAATCTTCGAGTAAGAAGCCCGTGGTCATCTAAGACCTATGTAAGGCTCTTACTTTATGATATGATATTTTTTCCTTCTGATGACGTCGATCAATCTTCATCCTAGCCCAAATATTTTTCCTTCTATTTGCTTATTGTTAAATCATTCGGCCACTTGAATTCATGTGCAGTAGTGAAATTTGTAAGGTGACTCTTCCATCTACTATCAAGCAGGTTTCTTGCATCTACAACAAACTTTGTGTAACCATTATCCAACGTTATAATTCCATCAAGCAAAGTGTGAAACTTTTCCAGATTGATATCACCATCACCTTGAATACATGTCAAGCATTGAGGAACCATTTGATCAAACTCATTCTTCCATTCATCCACATCCTTGAATTGTCCATCATCTTTGATGATCAAAGGACTGAAACTATGCTTTATTGAATCAAATGAATTCCTTTTGTTCTCCACCTTCTTCTTCATGTCAATCAAATACTTATGCTCATCAATAACTGCCTTCACCATCTCTTGAGTAGGCTTTAATCTCATAGGTGCATCAGGATCCCTCTATGTTGCTTTGCATAAAGTGTTTAAAATGTGGTAAGTGGGTTGCCATATTTTATATAATTCCTCTAGGATTGGGGAATTAGTATTTATTTGTTCCAGGGCTTTCACCAAATGACTAAAACCCTCATGGACTCCACTTATCTTCTCTTTTAAAACTCCAACTCTATGCTTCAATATTTCTTTTAAGGTATCCAAGATGTGCTGCCTGACATCATCCATATTATGTTTCTTCAAATTTTCAATCTCCTCTTTCAATTGTTGGATTTGTGGATCTTCAACTGGAGCAGGTGGATGATAGACAAACATTTCATCCCCTTTTACATTTGTGGCTTGTTGTAATTTTTGCTTTAATCTGACACCTTCAATGAATAACTTATTTATTTCATCATTTGAAAACTTGAGTCTCTTTTCATACTTTGTTATCTTCTTCTCCATGTTTTCTACTACATCCTTTGTAAACATGGCCTAGTGCATAGTTATGGTTGCTACTTTTGTTGGAGTAGTGTCCTTCATTGTCCTAACCATTGTAGACCATCTCATTTCTTGTACTACATCCAGAAGCCTTGGCTTCCTTGTATTCTTTTGTTTTATCCACAAGGCAAGGGTCTGGGTGGTAGGATTGTATCTTGTGCCTGAGACTCCTTCTGAATCAAATTCTGCAACCAAGTTTGGATCATCCTGAGCTCTGATTTGATATAACAAAAATACCTTAGAGAGTTCCATTCCAGGTGTGATTAACATATTACTACTTAGCACCAACTCCCTTGCTTCTTTGGGAGTAATATTGATGTTATCAATATCCAACTTTGCCATTGTCTGGGCCTACACCTTTGCATGCTTTGAATCATCAATCCCAATGAGGTTAATTTTCAGCTTGTCATCAACTGTCTCATTTTAATTTGTATCCAAAAATATTTGAATTCCCTTGTATGGATGAAATCATCATCCTCCATGAACCACACAGAATTAATTATCCTCTCATCATCTTGTATCTCATCAACGGCTTCCTATGATATTCTTATTTTTGGGTCATGAGGCTCTAACACTTTTTGTTTCTCTGCTACTTCTTTCATCCTAGTCAATGTTAGGATTGCTTCTTGTTCTTCATCACTCGACCCATAATCAACTAGTGATTCAAATTTTTGTTTCTTAGTAGGTGGCTCACCAACTAGGGATGGAGGAGTTGGATGAACTAGTGGAGGAGGTGGTGTATGCAATGTGGAGGCTATCGATGAGGGTGGTTGGGGTGAAGATGGTGGAGTTGAATTCTCTTCTTGAGCCTTTTTATACATCTCATCAAACTTACCTAGAATCAAGTGCATTCTTTTCAACAAATCTGGCTCTTCATCAAAGAACCCCTTGAACTTCTTATCTTTTTCTTTCTTCTGGTCCTCCCATCTCATCATCATTAACCATTTTTTCCTTGTTTCAAACACATCTAAAAAGTATACCAAGTTTCTTATCACATCCTCCTCTGGATCAAATACATGTGTTATCGCCCTCTTTGTAAGCAGGGTCCTAATATTATTGATGTGACCCTCTGGATCACATACTCTCACCTTTCCTAATCTGAGAGAAAAATTGGCTCTTATGAATCTCTGCACTTCTTCCAACATATCTGACCCAACTGATAATTCCTCAAAAATTGTTAAGTCAGGAAGGAAAGTCCCCTTTCTCTGATTCTTCATAAGACTACGCTCCATCCAAAGCATTTTCCAAATAAACTCTAAAAATAATACTCTACTAGGCACAAATTTTGGTAAAACATGTGGGGCTTGATCACAACCATACACCCTAATGATGGTATATTGTGGCATTAAAAACCAGTCAGCATAGTTGTGTATGAAACCTTGGTCTAGTTTGTATTGCAAAGGTCTCATAACTTCCATTAAAGATTGTGGTAACCTTCATGTAGGAAAACCAAGGGCATTAATTAGTCTGAGGGAAAAGTCATCTCTAAACACAATAAAGTCACCTTCAGGGCACTTACTATCCCAAGCATAGCACCAATTTTGCACTAGAAGCATAACTCCATTTTCATGTGTGCTCAACTTCATCCTTTTAGTCCACTTTGTTTCATTTTGAAATAGAATTAGATGACATAGTAGAGAATACTTTCTAAAAGTGATAGGGGCATTAACTTCCCTAACCTCTAATAGACCTTCATGAATTTGTTCCTCAATGATAGAAGAAAAATCAAACTCCACATTGGACTCAGGGTGTTGGATAGTCATTGACATCCTCATCAATCCAACTGACATGTTGTCTTCAGCATCAAATCCAATAATTTGGCATAATGCATAATAGGTGTTTTTGAAATAAGTCTAAAAATCATACACTAGAAAAGGTTCAGATTTTGAAGACAGAATAGGAAGGACTCTATTCTTGTCACCCCTTTTCATGAGCAAGGGAAGTTCATCAATTCTATAAGTCCTCTTTAATCTCTGGTACTCCTACTCTAGCCTCCCCAAATCTATCTCTGTGATAGCTTGCTTATTTAGGTCAAAACACCTAATTATAGCCTCCCTGGAGATATCTACCAGACATTGTCCGTCTGGGAGCCTAACAACCTTCGACGGGGCATGATATATATTGGCTGGAGATCTAATTAGCTCAATATCAACAAACACATTAGGAGCTATCAATTTTCCCATGTCAAGAGTCCATGGGTTCAATACCGAGACCCCTTCATTCCTATTCTTATAAAAATTCCAATACAGATTCCACCCAGATCGTGGAATTATTGGGTCTCTGCACCCCTGAGCTAAATTCTTAAAGACCCCCTTATAACCTTTAATGACTAAAGCAGGTAGCAGTGCAAGTAATGGCGACTGTAATGAAGCTTAATTGGATTTTCCTTCTTTTTTAGTCCTTACTTTTGTTTTCTTAGGTGCCATTGCTTAAAATTCAATGTGTGGTGAATAGAACTTACCCAGAATATTGCTTGTCTTGAAGAATTCTCCTGACTGTCACACCTTGAGCTCGCCTATACTTAGCTTCTATTACCACGAGTGAATGAATTCACAATCTGCTTGGTTCAATTCTCATATCATATTGCATTAATTTCATATAAGTTCTACATCATTTAAATCCTTCACACCGAGCTAAATTTCATATTTTGATGTTGATTGATGTGATTGACCTTCATTTAATGCTCCAACGGCTGATTATCGCGCTACCACACATCACTCCTCACTCTTCCACGGTACCACGGTACATAATATTTACTTTTTCTTATTATACCGCACTACCGCACACTTCCTTGTCTTCCTTAGCAGTATCGTGGTGTTTATTTAGTATTTTATCTTATATACTATTTTACCGCGGGCTTTATTCTGACCCCCCGCGGTATAGAGATTCTCCCTTATGTGTATTCTTACTTTACCGCTCTACCGTGGGCCTTACTCTGACCCCCCATGGTATAGAAGTTCCTTTTGCTAGTATTGATGATGACCCCGCTCTATCGTGGGCTAGGTATCAACCCTCTGTGGTACAACGGTAATACGATATACTACCATCCTCTTATATACCGCTTTACCGTGGGCTTTATTCTAACCCCCCGCAGTATAGTGATTCTCCCTTATGTGTATTCTTACTTTACCACTCTACTACGGGCCTTACTTTGACCCCCCATGGTATAGCGGTTCCTTCTGCTAGTATTGATGATGACCCTGCTCTACCGCAGGCTAGGTATCAACCCTCCGCGGTACAACGGTAATACAATATACTACCATCCTCTTACCACACTACCATGAGTTACTTTGTTGGAGGTTGTGATAAGGAGGTAAAAGGAAATGCATAAATGGTATACTCAAGTATGGCAGCGGTATGGCAGTAAAAGGCTAATTTGACTTTGTGGATGGAAGAAACATTAATTTTATGAGAATACTAAGAGAGACTCTTGATTTTACATGACAAAATCAACAGAATTTTATGTGAAAATTCTAGTTCCAACACATCCAATCATCTCGTTCCTTCAAAAACCCATTCTTATCACATAATTTGGGTAATCCCAACTTCACAGTTCATCAAACCTTGTGTTTTCTGAGTGTAAGTCTTCATCATATTTGTCATGCTTTCTCATGATTGTTTCAATGGCCAAGATGGAATTGGTTTCAGATCCCTCATGTAGTTGCATATCATGTCTCTTAGTACCCAATCTATTTTTCACTCTCCCATGCTCAAGAATGGCTTCATAGTTCATTTTGTGAACATGCCAAAAATCATCAAGGCATATCTTCAGGTTTTTAAATCTCTTGTGAAACATCGTTGCCACAGTGTCAAATTGAAGGTCCTTCATCTTTTCTACTAGTTGTTGATGTTCTTCTTGCAACTACTCATATTCACTCTACAACTCTATATCAGTTCCAAAGGTGATCCTCATTCTGGCATCTTTCATGGCAGTAATTTCCAAATCTGATTTTTCACTTTTCATTTTGTAATAATTTCTTTCTTTCATCAACTATATTGTTTGTGCCTTGTTGAACTTGGAAATGCTTATGCCCATGTCTACTGAAGCCACAAGGTCAATTTCCCCAACTTTAAGGGTCATCATGTGTCCAAAGGATTTTTAGATATCAATGATCTTTGGCCTTTTGTGAGGTGGGTATAGTGCCCATATCAACATTGAATTTTCATCAGGATTGAATCTTGACCCTATGTAAATTTCCTTCACACCCTCTATGTTTAACTTGTATTCTCCTTCCTTGTTATGCAAAAATCTATCAAAAATTAAAGAGGCACTGAGGTCCCAACCAAGAAATACTATTACACCATCTTCAAGTAACAACTGTCTACCCCTTTCAGGGGTCATGTTCTACACTTCACTATCCATATCATCTTTCAACCTTTTCATCAATTGTTGTTCATTTTTAGGGGTAATATTTGGGATGGATTCCCTCAACCTTTTTCCTTTGTAATTATATTAAAAATATTTAAATTCTCTTGACTTGAAAAACTCATTATCAAAAATAAAGGATTCATAGGCTGTAAGCCTATCATCTTCATCTACACGCAATTCCTTGGCTACTTGTAAGTCCCTGTCAGGGAGTTCTTCATATTCATCATTCATCATCCGAGAGACTATTCTTTGTTGTGATTGTGCTTCATTTTCTCTCGTAGATTATTCTTCAGATGAATCATCCATTTCGTGCAACCTTTGTTGTTTTTTCTCTAACTCCATGAAATTTTCTATAACCTCCTCTACTTCTTTGTCTTCTTTGTTCTTAAACACATCTTCCCCCGGTATAGGAACATGGGTGTATCCACTAAGGTTTTTCTTTTTCTTACAAGAGTGTATGTACCCTTCAGGGTCATAATTCATTCTTTGTGCATACTCCTTTAATTTGAATTCATCCAACAATGAAAGATAATAAGATCATTGGTAGTGGGATGTTAGGTTTTCAGGTACATCAATTATAAATTAAGGTCGTATACCGTGGTAATTAACTAATTATACATGATTAGTGAATTTCAATTTTTTTTTATACAGTTGGTCGAGAGTGGGATGCACTACATTTGTACATCACAAACAATCTTGATTGGATGACAGTATGGATTGAACGATGTCAACAATCTGGTTGTGCATTAACATGGGAAGGTGTGGCTTCATTGGTTAAAGAACCTCATCATAATGGAGATTCCAATGTTACACCAAGGGAAATTGATTTAGCATATGGTTTAAGAGATAAACAGGTACGTATAAATATATTAATCACCCATATTATTTAATTATTTCAATTATATTGATGTATATATATGTTGAGTTTTTTTTACTTTGCATACATTCAACCAAGAATAAATATGTTTATCAACTAACGATGCAATAATTTTTACATATTTGAAATATTTCAGGTGAAACACCACAAGGCTATGTGGTGCAATGGTCGTAAATTTTGAATCAAAAAGTTGGATGACATGAAGAAAACTTCTGATTTTGGGATAACTGCAGTCTTTCAGGTGACTAACGTTTCATCTACAAGCGGCATACATCTAGAAGTCTCAGAAAATCAATACTATGGGATTTTGGATGATATACTTGAGTGTGACTTTAAGTCCTTCAAATTAGTTCTATTCGTCGCCCAATGGTACAGGCTACGATTGAATGAAAATGATCCCGACAAAACTGTTATTGAACATGATAATGGATTTACCATGGTTAATACAAGGTCGGTCGAGCGAGCTGGAAATGAGCCCTATGTTCTTCCAAGCCAATGTAAGTTGTTATTTTACTCAGAGGTTCCAGGTAAACCGGATTGGTCATTTGTTGTTAGACATGATCCAAGAGGAAGGCCGGTAAAGTATAATGTGGTGGAAGAAGAAGATACCGAAGAACTAGAAGATGATGTAGATGATGATCAGGATCAATAGTTAGTTGATGATGTGCCTAATGAAGATGTCGAAGAAGAGGAACTAGATCATGATGATGTAGGAGTTAATGTTCATGAAGATGATATCCGTGTGGATGATGACATTATCAAAACTGATAACAATGGCAATGATGATGATATGACCAATCCTTACAATGTTGAATCTAGATTGGATGATACAAACAAAGAGTTAGATGAAGAAGAAGATCAATTACATTGAAATGTATGAGTTATGCGATTATATTATCTATTTGATATTGATTTCTTGATAGAGTTATATTTGAATTATATGGTTACATAATTAATTCATGATGTACTTTTTAATGTTGTTAATTCATGATGTTACAACTACTATAGCTCTCCTAGAAATTTCCATATGATCAAATCCTAATTACTCTATGACTATTTATGATTAGATATTATTTGATCATATCTTTGGTTATTTCATTCCCAAAAAATTAGTGTTTCCTCATGTTGACCTCGCATAGTGACATGTGAATGGGGCCAATGTTGAGATTTTTTCAATTTGTGCTTGTATGGAATAAAACTTGACATGGTTGGCCTAGATGCATGCATTGACGATATGGGAGGGTTTTGAGACTCAAACATGAGGTCATGCTATATAAAGGCATCTCGTCCTTCCTAATAATACAAGTTGCCTTATTCTTCGTCTCTTTCATATATTGTTCTTAACATTTCTTTGGTTAATGGTTTCAAAAGATGAGGCTCTTTGAGCCTCACCTTGGATCTATTACACATCAGTTTATGCATTTTCATTATCAATGTATATTTAGATGATCTTTAAAAATCTCATTGAATATAAAGATGATAATAGGAAGCTAAAAAAATGAGTATATTTTGTTTATGGAACCTAAACCACAAGGTTTGTCACTCTAATGCTAAAACCAAGTCAAATTAACCCCTAACACCTATTCGAAAAGTCAAAACATGCCTTTCTTTCAAATTCACAAGAACGTATAAACCTTTTGAAACCACACATGCATGTTATGAAAGTGTATGGTAATCCTACTTATAGTGGAAGTTCACATGATAAGCTAACCAAACCCACCTATGGAATTAATTTAAGAGCTAAGGGATGCCTCTTAGTGGAATTTTGAGTTTTGGATTAATCCATAGTGCTAAAATTAGTTCTAGTGTTCTTCCCTTGGTGTTATATTTATCTCTACAATTTCCCATACTTAACCATTTCATCATCCCTTTTCCCAAGCTATTTGTATCATAATATAAACTTGGTCCAATCTCACATTAGCCCCTTAGGTAATTATCCATTTCCTCCAAGTTGAATGGAACCTTTTGTACCTATGCATCTATGTTTTCCTACCCTAATGGATCAAGACTTGACATCACCTTAACAATCTTCTTTATGTCATAGCATATCTCTAAAGTGCCTTTGGCATGCTTTAGATGTGTCAACATTAACTAGATTGAATATATTAATTTTAAAGTCTCTTAACACATTCCATGACAAGAAAATGATTCATTTGGATTAAGGAGTACTTTCCTAAACCATTCCTTCATATTCAACAATCCCTTCTCACACCCACATCATAATTCATATCCATGTTAGTTGTAATGAGTGTTTTAAACCAACAATCAATGAATCATAGGATAGAAGAAAACTCATTATGCACAAGGATAAGAATCAAAGAGACTGAAAGAATCGATTCACTAGATATGCTCCCCATTACTGTAATAGACCAATGTAAAAAAATAAGTCATAACAAGAATAGGACCAAAAAAAAATAGGAAAAGAAACCTTGTAGGCTACATTAATAAGACATTGATTGCAAGCATTTCTTCCATGATGTTTAAATGACAAAATATTGGATAGCTCAATATTTAGTCAAGTAGTATTTGAATCATTGATTCTTAGACATCCATCATGATTAAACATCACATATCATAAGCCTTTTTAAAAATCACTAGGACTGTAGATAATATTCAATCATGTCATAGGAAATAAATCATCAAAAATTAAAAAGAAAGAGAAAACCAACTATATAAGCTCAGCAAGCCACCATACAAAAATTATATTTTGTAGAAAATAAAATAAACTATATGTTGACATAGCATATATATTTTGTATATAAACTATATGTTGACATAGCATACATATAAACTATATATTTTGAATTTTGGACCCGCGTGCATAGGAGCATGACATAGCATACCGGGATGGGTGACCTCTTGGGACGGACCAGTGCTTCACCTCTGTGAGCATCACCTAGATGCAATGAGTGCTAAGTGGACCATTCGTCATCATGAGAGATGGGTTCCGGTGAACCACTACTCATGAAACATGGGTCAATGAGTTTGACTTGAAACTACACGGTTGAATCCTGATAGCAATATCATAAAATGACATAGCATACTGCATCGAGACCCTAACTGGAGAGTTGCACCGAGAACCACTGCATCCAGTCCCTGAGTGGAGAGTTGCAAGACTTCACTGGATGAGTACTGCAAGGCCATTGAATTGAGGAGGAAGAATAGGAACCATTTGGTAAGAGGAAAGCCAGAGCAAGAGGTGAGGGCACTCAGAAATGGAAAATTGACCAAGGGACAATGACTGTAAGTGATTTTTCCCCCACATTTAGAAATCTTGTTGCAAGTACAGTGATTTAGACTCTGTTTTTTCCCATCGAGGTGTTGCATGCTATATTTTGGTTAATTCGAGCCAATGTCCCATTGACAAACCAAGTACTACCTAGTACTGATGTCTAGTTAGTTTGAATAGCCAAGATTTGAGATGTTCAATCAGTTGGGTGGCCATTTTTGGCCTGTGAACTGCATTTTTTGTATCTGTCTTAGCATATTTTTTCTACTATAAGATTGAAAGGAATTCCTGTCACATAACAGCACATGAAGTTCACTAGGGTTCAAATTTCTAAACTTTGATGAAATAAATTTACATATTGAGGTCCACAAATGATCAAAGGGACTGAAAACAATACATGGTCTGTGAGTGCAATGAAAAATTCCTAGTGCCTGTCCATAAGAGAACGTATAGAAGTACATGATGCAGATTCAGAGGAAGGAAACAAACTCACACAATCTCATTTGACAAGCCACAAACAATCTTGAACTTTCCTTCTTTTGACACACTTATTCAATTATATTTCCCTTCACAAAACTCAACACAAACACTCAACTTTTTCTTTAGAGTTCCAAACCATTACCAAACCTTCAAACACCTTAGTCAACTTCATCTTGATCAAAACAAAAAATTACCCAGTATGCCCTTTCATTTTACCATTAACTCTCTTTATGACTGTCCTAAACTTCATAATTTCAACTCAACATAAAGTAATCTGACCCAAAATAGTATTTAGGCTAATATAGCCACACAATTTCCATTCCATTTCACTTCAAACAAATTTAAACCATCTCCCATCCTTTATTCTTGACAATTTAACAAAATCATATACTGTACTTTCATTTTAGTCTCCAAAACAGGGCTATTATTAGACAGATCAGTCAAAGCAATGGACTTTTTAACTTCATGCTTACACCAAACCTTATATCAAATGAGATCAAATTATACCTTGGTAATCTCTTAACCAAAACAACCAAGAACTCACACTTAATCATCAAAATCCCTTAAAGTTCTTACTGTCACTGGTTCCTTCATACCCTGTTTGCAACGCTTGTAGGTATGCCAACCTATTTGTCAAGGCTTCATTCACAATCTAAGCACTATTACAAAAGTCTATCCACACTTTTAAATTCCCTCCTTGTATATCTACAACATATTCAAAATGGTATCAAAACTTTTACAACACAAGCTTCAAATATTGTTGTCTCAGACAGATTTAGGCCTAATTAGGCCTGATTTGCATAAGGGTTTGTTGATTTACTAAATCCTAACCAAAGTACACTTGTCCAGTGCTTGGTACATGTTTAGTTTGACTAGTATATGCTCTTCAAATCATCAAAGTCTGTTTATAAAGTATTTTCACAAAACCCTAAGGGCTTAACCTTTATAATTACTTTGTTCACAGACTATACACAGTTTTTTAGTCAAGAAACTCCATTCCCTCGCATCTTATCTTTATTATTTTTCCCTAAATCCACTAAAACATGAAAGAACATTCATAGTAGGATAATCTCATGAGAAACCAAAAGATTCCACCAATTAATAAAGGAGAAACATAATTATTTCTGTCTCTACTTACCCTAACTAAGGGTTTTAGCAGTCTGAAGTAAATCCACAATAACTCACACAAATCTTAACTAAAATGCATAAAATTTGATGTAACAGGAAGGTGATTAAGATTATTACCATATCCAACCATTCTACCATGCCTTCAAGGCCATACAATGCCTTGAAATGCAAGATTTCTAAAGAAAAATGATTAAAAATCAGAGATTTTCCTTGAACTTATTCTTTATTCAACCACCCTCAAAGTTCTAAAAGATACAAGAGCCTTTTTAAAGGCAAAACAACTGATTTTTAGCCTTCTAACTACCTCTAACCGACCCTAATGACTCTTCATCTCTTAATATTTCCTTTTTTATTAAGTTGACAACTTTTTACATTGTTTTCATTTTTGCACTTTTGGACTTAATAAACACCAAATGACCTCGACATGACCTCAAATATATGAAACATGACTCTAATAACATGATTTACAAAGTAGGAACAATAACATTGAATCAAATTTCAAAACATTGCTTCATAGAGGCCTAATTATGCCAAGGTGCTCCTGCACCAGTACAAGAGATGAAAAAAAGACAAGGAGCCATTAAAAACTTCTGAATATTTCACTGACTCAACCAAACCTCCAAAAGAATAGTAAAGATGCCAGCACTAGGGAAAGCCCGAAAGAGAACACTAATGAAAGTGAACTTTTTTTTTCAAGTTCCAGAAGAGTATAAATGGTTCGAAGATGTTGTCGGTGTCTAGAAAATGGTGAAGGAATGTTGGATAAGGAGGCACCCAATTAGCCTCTTTAACTGGATTCTTAAGAAAGAAAAAAACTCTGATACATTTTGGGGTTCTTCTGAGTAGGGCCCATCTTTTATTATTTTATTTGGGGGACCCAAAAAACCATAGGGGTAGAAACCTGTGGAGCTTAATCATTAAAGGCAAGGGGTTTGTCCATTTAGAAATAGACTGAAAGGATGGTTGCACAAGGGGCTATTTCACATCAAAGGTGGTCCAAAAAAATTCATAGACTAACTAACCAGACACTAGTACTACCTCAGAGGGAATATTGTCTTCGAGGAGGGTGGTCCAAAAAATTTCATAGATAGGTACAAAAAGTAATAGCAACCTTCAACCAACTAACCCAATCAACCTCCAAGAAACAAGACAATGACTCCTTTAGATGTTCCCAAAACCCAAGGCTTCAAAACACAAGGTTGGTGACCCTACAAACCATTCCCATGCTTACCAAGTGATCTCTGATCATCAGACCCCTACAAGGTTTATTGATACATTCACAACTATTGTTACCTCCACATGCATTTGACTAGTAGTGACAACCTTGGTTTTTAATCCTCCAACCCCATACCTTGGGATCACATCACCATGAAAGAACTTCATCCAACATCCTTATGAGTGCAGGTACCACCAAATAGGTATTTTTCAGATCTATCTTCCTCGAGCGAGGTAAATTCAGGAAGAGAAGAGGAAAGCGAGACATGTAGTAGGTCTAACAGAGGGAGATCAACTAGAGGTCAAAAGATTAGAAGAAAATTCCGTAAATGCCTAGAATTTTTTCTTGCTAAAGGGGGGTCATGTTCTTATGATGATGAGAGCATAGGCAACATCAAGGTGCCCTGGAGGTACAAACATCTACGAAAACAATGGGTACCCAAGGAACTTCCTCCAATAAACACTGATTTTTGTGTCAATGAGAGGATATATCGCATAGCACCATCATCATTACATGGTTTGGGCCTATTTTGCATGGACGGAATAAAGGTCTGTTATGAAAAAGTTATTGAATTGATGGAGTATGTCAGACCCTGTTACAGTTACAAAGATTGGATGCAGCTGGTTCAATATACACGAAGTATGCATAGGTATGCACTGTTAGCAAATTATATATAGCTAAAAGATAAGGATCAAAATAAAAGATTGGCTATGTACATTGATGAAAGGCCAAAAGCATCAAGGAATATTGCAGGTTTTATAAACAATACATGACCTGGGTCAACAAATAAGCAACCCAATTGCATATTCGAGTGCGAGGGAAACCATTTATTCATATGTGCGATAAAATCAATAATTGTAGGGGAAGAGTTGCTAATCGATTACAATTTGAATCTCATAGATACAAACACAGTTACTATGGGGTTGGTACGTAATATATACCATTTTACCCAACCTCTAATTAATGACTCCAATATACCATTTTATTATTATGTTTTTTTTCATAAGTCTATTCGTTTCATTTCGGTAATGTTTTTTTATTTTTTATTTTTGTCACAATGGGACATTGATCATAGGGGGAAGGCTCTGGCCCAGAGCACATATCGCGATGCATCTTCAGGTGCTTCTACCCAACAAGTTTACCTCATTGTAATTGTACAAATAAGATACGAGCAAATTTTTTTATTATTATGTTTTTTTCATAAGTTTATTGGGTTAATTTCGATAATGTTTATAATATTCTTGTCGCAGTCGGATGATCAGGGAAAGGTACCAGCAATAGAGGAGAGCATCCATAGGGAGGTGCAGTCACTATTATGAGATGATGACATCGCATATTCCGTAAACTCTCTGCATATGATAAGGAAGACCCAAAAAAAATGCAATGAAGAAATCCTTCAATTGTTATTCATAGTGCCTCAAATAGATGAGATAAGAGAAAGGGTTAAAATATTGACTGAGAGAGCACGAAACTTGCAAGTAAGCTGTAATGAGATCTTTAATTATAACATAAGTTCATTCATGGTTTTATATTTTGTACTATTTTATGTCATGAACTAAAATATGTGTTGTTTTTACAGGATTTTTTGTGTCCTCATGATGTTGTTGGCCATGATCATGGTACTGCAGGTGCTACCCAGGGATTAGGGGTTGGTACAAGTGTCAATCCTAATCTTCTTGCACATACATCACATCATCCAACCCCATCATTTGTGCCTATATTGTCGACTGAAATGTCGGCAACACATAGTATGCAGGCATCGGGTACTGCACCCTTTGGCAGCGAACACATGCCAGAACATGCGTCAGGACATGTACCTAGGGATGCAGAGGCCACTAGTACCGGTGATGTTTTAGTAGCATTTCCTAGATCTTCCCGTATTACTAGTATGGGAACATTGCCGATCACATTTGTGGTGACCGAGGATTTTGTTCCCATAAAGATAGAGAAGGTCCCAGGTACTTTAAAATGTTTTAATTATTATTATATATAATCCAATTGAAATTTACTTATTGATCACTCTTTTTAGACTAATGATCCCATGATCATTTTGTAGGAAATGATATTTTTTATAAACATCCAAATGATATTACATTAGAGATCTTCAAGCCCACCATACGTACATGGTGGAATGCCCAAAATCAAGATTTAAAAGATGAGCTCATTAACCATTTAGTTGTGTTGTTCGGTAATAACACATTCAACCAAACCAAGGTCCTTAAGAAAGTTGGTACCTATCTAAAGTATGTGAGGGACCAATATAGGTCACATTTAGAGAATAAAAAAAAGTACAAGCATCCCCCCATGATTCTAGAGAGGGAGTGGAAGGACCTGGTGTTAGATGGAAAGGAGAAAGCTAAAAAGAAAAAAGGAAAGACACCACTAGGCCAAGGAAGGTATGTGATACAATCAACAATGTAATTATATACTGATTACTCTTTCTTTTTACATAATCTAACGTATTTCAAACTTTTCATAGGTTGCCCGACACATCGAAGGAAACAAAGGCAAGACTAGAAAAACACGGGCAGCACAAACTTGGCTCTGGTGGTTATATGGAATTAGCCGCACGAATTGTAAGTATCAATAAATGAAATATTGCATCCAAATAATAAATTGCAAACAATTTTTGTTTTATCACACCGTAGAAGCAAAATTCATGATCTTATGCAAAAATGCAAGGCTCTAAATTCAACAGAGTGCCCATAAAAGAGGACCTGGAGATTTCCTTCCAGTAAGGCTATGGAGTCGTGGTTGAATGCCTAAGACTCTTGACTAGGAAAACACAAGCTTCCACTGCATCTGACACGCAGGTAAATAAACTCAATGAAGTTTATTTAAAATTGAATACTTGTGCAATCTATTCAATATTAATTTACACCATAAAGTAATTATGTGCCTATTTGTTTTAAATAGGAAAGCAATGATAATACTGCACATGACATTGGAATGCAGCCTGGTGAGGGTGGAGCACAACCTGATGAAGGTCATGGTGTGCATCCTAGTACTGGATGTATTCATGTGCTATACAAAATGTAGTATGGATTAATACAATTAAACATCTTTAATTGCAATTGGTGTATTAATTAATGTAACCTTTCGTGTTTCAACTTTAGAGCATGTAGAGCATGATCAACATGTTGAGAATGATCAGGCTAGACAAGATCAGGAACATGATGTAGCCCCATCAAGTAAAGAGGACCATTCTAATGTTCTTTTAAACATATTTAATTGCAATTGGTCTATTAATTAATGTAACCTTTTGTGTTTCAACTCCAAAGGATTTACAAGGTGTTTAGCATGTTGAGCATGAGGCTATAAGACAAGATCAAAAACATGATGTGGCCCCATCAGGTAAAGAGCACCACTCTAATGTTCTTTTAATTAATGAAATACTTGTAACAATAATAATAAAACATATCAATTTAACATTTCTTTGTTATTGCAGCAGACCCCCCCTTGCAGCGGCCTCCATGTCGTGAGTACACGACTAGGCATACATTAAGATCACAAGTAGAGGGCAGAACAACTAAAGGGGGGATAGATGATTTAGAAAATGATACTCCACTTCTTTTTTTAGCTGCAAAAAAGAAATTAAAAAAAGTGATTGTAATCATATTATGACAACCATATTTTTGATAATATGTAAAAACTGAAAGAATGAATGAATGTGAATATGTTAATGAATGAATGTTATATGTTATTAATGGATGAATGAATTATTAATGTTATATGATCGAGTATGGGGAATTGAGACTGATGTGAGGGGGGGGAGGGGCCAAATGAGCTTCCACCGTCACGTGGTTGGCCCTGTTAAGTAGAGAATATTAAACTATTCTTGAAACAAAGAGAAGCTCAATAAGGTAATGCACTTTTCAATAATTTAAAAAAAAATTGCAGGGTTTCGTCACAATTTCGATGAACATAGGCCGTCGAACCACAAAAATTTGCAACGAGGTTGTTGTACACGCAACGTAGTTTTCATCGTAATGGCAACAACAGTTTGCTGCACCTCATCAGAAAATGGATGAACGTTTGGTGTTTTTTTGGCAATTTCAAATGGGCGTTTTGCAACGTTTTGTATTTTTTGCGTTGATAGATGGATGAAGTTACGTTGATTTTGCGACAGACACCGTCAACATTTTCCGTGGAGCTAACCGAAAATGTTGGGTCGTGGTTTCAATGTATAAAAATTGGTCGTTAAAGCAACGAAATTTAAATTAGTGTTGCCTCGGTAAGTTGACAATATTTTGTCGATATGTCACCAAACATTCATCGAAATTTGTAGTCAAATACAGCATTGGCAGGATAGAGATTAGTGAAGAAGAAGAAAAAGGAGAGGTGAAGGAATTGGATGGAAAAATAAAGCTTTGCTATCTTAAACCCTTATAAAAGAACAAATTCTAGAGTGTCTTTAGGTGGGTGGGTGTGTTGTCTTTTTGTTTGTGTTATTCTATACAAGATATCATGCATTCTAGGTGGTCTGCTTTTTGTCAAAATAATAGCAAGATTGTTATAAGAAAAAGTGTGATGGCAGTTTTATTTCATATGTCTATGATGTATCTTTGCTATATGAATCTGTAATTCTTACAAATATTGATTGAGTGTGTAGTGCTTGTTATCCATGCTAACCTTAATTTTGCTAAAATTATTCCTGGCTTTGGTCCTAGGAAGTGCTCTAAGTCTTTATTTCAAGTCTGGATCAAAAGTCTTAGCCATTTTGGTTATTTTTGTGAGGAATTTATAAATTATTGTTCTTTGTGATCGTCTTTTGGTAATATAGATTAATTGTCACAGATTTGGTTGCCAGAGTTGATTGTTCCTTAATTTTAGGGTTGCTTTTATCTTGTTGTTTTTCTATTATATTTTTTCTGATGACTTTAGCTATGTTGATCTAAGTTAGCAAAAAAATTACTTATTGGCACCTTGAAATGCAAGTGCCTTATCCTAGTAGGCTACTATAATATCCCAAAATTTGAAACCATAATATTATTCCACATATATGTTGTCTTGTGAAATGAAAAAACTTAATGTGCATGGAAAAATGTGTTGTAAACATTCTCTAAAATAGGAAGCCTACAAAAGTGGAAGGTCTCAGTCGTAAATATCAAATTATCAATATTTTTTCTTTGGATTTGTACACACATGAAAGTATTACTGGACAACAACTTTTTGTAAGGACATTACTGGTGACTTATTTAGTACATGCATTTGATACTAATCCAAAAAGTCAAGAATATTGCTCCAACAAAAGACAAACCGGCCATTTCAATTTTCTACTAACTTAATAAGGTTAATAGATGAGGAAAATATCTCAAAAAATAAAAAGGTTGTGGCAAATCCCTTCCAGAGAGAACTTTAGTTCATTTGATCCCTTTAGTTGAACTTAAGCTATTATGGATTCTTCTTTTGTGTTGTGCTTTCTGAGTTGAAGAAATAAAATCAATTAAGGATAAAGAGAGAAAAATATGAAGTATCTGCAAGCCTCAACACCAGAAAATGACACATTGCCTATAAAATAAGCTATCACATGGCTATAAAATAAACCTCAAACACCTAGCCCAGGCATAACACATTGTTTAAACATATCTAAAAACTTTGAATTTTTCCTATTTCAAGCAAGAAAAGTTTTGTAATGTACAGTGTATATATAGCCCATGTAAACTATTTTAACACACTTTATTTTTTGTTGATGAAGGAAGGCAACAAGGAAGAAAGAAAATCAATTGAAAATGAGGAGAGGAAAATATGAATTACCTACTCGCCTCAACACCAGCAAAATTATCGCAACAACAATCTGCAAAATTGTGTAGCTAAGCAATCAACTTTGATCTTCCTTAAAATTGACCTCCAAAATGAAATAACTCTTAATTTTGCAAGAGTCCTGTAATTGACCATATCCCTTGCAGCGGCAGCTGCACAAACCTTAGATTTACAAGCAGGGGCTCCAAGGAAAAATAAAATAGTGGAAACACTATTCTAAAATTGAATCCTTGCACCTTTGAAGATCAAAACTTCATTGCATAGCAAAGCATCCATAGTATAGAAAACATTTATAGGAGTTGAAAACAAGCAAGAAGGGAATCTACTGAAGGGATTAATTTAAGCCACATTAATACCCTTTGTTGTAACAGAATTCCAAATAAAGAAGAACAAAAGCAAGCTTAAATATCCTTGTGGGAATCCCCGCGAACAAGCTTGGATGATGAATGAGATAAATCCCAAGAACCTGTAGGAATCACAAAAATGGGGTTTCGCTAGGGGCACAATACTATATGAATCTAGGGTTTGAAAATTTAAAATAAACTATTTAGAAAACCATATAAAGCTAGGTTTTGTTGCTAAAATCAGGGCAAGTGACTTACCTCAAGTTTCTGTACAAATTGTGTCTTTTTCTCAATGATGCAGAGGAGAAAAATGTGCAAAGTTTGCAGGTGAAAGTGAGCGGAAAAGTTGTTGCAACTCGCCAAATTAGAGAAGTGAAAGGTCCATACTAGTGAGGAAGATTTTGGAGGAGTGGAAAGCAATAGCAGTGGGGAAAGAAGCAAAAAGGGGCAAAAACAACTAGCAAAAAATGATAAACGACTGAGATTCATTTCATCGTAGTGCATGCCTTGTCCTGCGAATTTAGTCATGGATAGACAAAATGCATTTCGTAAACCTCACTGAGGGAACGCCTTAGGCATAAAAATCTCTTCAACTAATCTTTTGTTCATACAGTACCTTGCCGTTGAGGAAAAACAGGTAGAGTTTTCTAGTAAGTTTCTAAAAGCAGTGATAGAAAAATTGAAGAAAAAACACTGTGAGAATGGCAGCTACGAAAATGGAGGACCAAAAAAATTTCCATCATCTTGGACGCTTCTCAAACACTACCCACCATTGATGGAAAAAATCAGCTCGGCTTTGTTCAAATAGGGAATGCCTTCGGCATAAGATTTCACATTTCCACTTCAAAAATTGTATTGGAAACCCATTAATCCGCAAAACAAACAATAGAGG
This sequence comes from Sequoia sempervirens, assembly GCA_007258455.2. Taxonomy (NCBI): domain Eukaryota; kingdom Viridiplantae; phylum Streptophyta; class Pinopsida; order Cupressales; family Cupressaceae; genus Sequoia; species Sequoia sempervirens. The sequence continues at coordinate 33,694,227 of VDFB02000008.1, read as the reverse complement.
TCAGTGTATCTAAGGAACTTTTTCATAGAATTTCAAGTAGAGTACATTTTGGATTGTATGTATGATTGTTAAGTGGTTTGTGATGTTTCTATGAAAGATTTTTGTGTTTTGTTTCAACGAGGATTGTGTGGGAATTAATATATTTTACTAGGTGCTTAGGGCAGGTCCCCATGTGGCTGATTAGTTTATTTTGGCTAGCAGCCACTGCTCAACATATTTAGGAGTTGTTTGTGGAGCTAATGGCCCCATGAAAGTTCAATTTTTCTACTTATTTGTAAGCATCTAGCTTAAATTTGTATTGTACAATAAAAAATTAGAAAAATAAAAATGAAAGCAAATTTTAAAAAAGAGGGAAACAAATTTGTGGAGCCACGTGGATGTTTAGCAATATGTAGTTGTTGCTTATTTTTAGCCCCCCTTTTTTCCACAACTTATTTTCAATTCCTAAACAGTATCTACTCCATTAAAATAGGAAAAGATTCCAAATTATCCTTTCCCAACAATGAAATTTATGCATGGGAACACTCCTGCTTAAATTCAAGCAGAAAATGGAGTTAAGCAGCCACATGGGAACATGAGGTTACTGTGATTGTTTTATTTGTCCGTGAGATTGGTGACTACAAGATTTAACAATGTTTGGATCCAATGGTATGTATCTCGATCCTTCCAATCCTAATTTAGCAATTTTGAACAAATCTAGGGCAGCATAGGGATGAATTTGGATGAGTTTTAGTGATTTTATATTGATTTTGTTGGGTAGATGCTTATACTTTGTGGTTCCCCTCCGTATTTGGCATTTCTTGGCATTTGAGTAAGTTTATTCGGATGATTGGTGATGTCTTGTTGTTGTTTGTTATTATGTTGTTTAATTGGTTATTGCAATTATGTGGTAAATTAACATTATGAATGGCCTTGTTTAATCAGTTTAATTAAATTGATTATAAGGCAATTTGAATTGATTTAGAATTAAAATAATAATTAAATATATTATGTTTGTAAAAAGGTATTGTGGATTTTTATAATTAGTAATTAAATTAAATGATGGGATTAAATGTTTTTATAATTAAAAATAAATAAAGATAAATATAATTATCATCAGATTTTAATTAATTAAATGTGAAAGTAATATAATTTTAAAATAAATAAATAAGATGAGATTTTTGAACTAATTGTAAAAGAAAATAAAAGATGGAGAAAAAGGAGTGTGTGCACATGCACAACTCCAAACTGAATTGTGAATTGGAAACTTGTATTTGTTGATTTTTGGATTTGAAAATATATTGGTGCTTTTGGAGAGATTTTGACAAGAATGATATTTTGTTTTGAATAAGAAATTTTGCTCTACAATTATTTTCCTTGTTAAATAAAAATATAAAGCTTGTAGTGTATTGAAAATTATTTTTGGGAGAACAGATTTTGGCTGCGAAAGAGCTTGTTTTAGCACATCTTCTCCATCTTCGAGCGTAGGGCTCCAAGTTGGCACCTTTTTGTTCTTGATTCATTTGTTGTTTGCGAATGGTCATTTCTTCTTGGTTGTTGAAAATGATTCTTGTTATTTGATTGAAAAGAAGATATAAATATAGCATTCATATTGTTTAGCCTCCAATTTTCTTTAAAGTTGCTTTGCATTCGGCTTACTTCATTTATCCAGTATTTTGTTTGCTTCTTGAACCTTTTGGCAATTGAGTTTTGACACACCTCCCATCCTATCTGGATCTCAATCTTGCAACCATTCTTATAATTGGTTACAACCCTCTTGCTATGATTTCTCTTCTTAGCATTCAAGACTTGTTGTTTGTGATAATCGGCGATGGCTTCTATTCTTGACTTCCTTTGGTTTTATTTGGCATCACTTTTAGTCCCAACCGTTGCTTGTTCTTAGTATTAGCAAATTTTACTTGGATGGTGTTTTAGCCTTGAACTTAGGCATAACCACTCAGCCTGATAGAGGGTGTTCCTTTTCTCTTAGGCGAATTTCATGATTCAATTTGTTGCCTTACATTATATATGGTTTTGATGTATTGAGTCACTGCCCTTTCTCCATCGATTTTCATTGTTGTTGCTTACCTATCGATGATTTTTACCATATGTTGCTTGGCTTGAAGAAGCTGATTTCATGGATTGTTTGGTGTAATCTGTAATTGTTGCATAATAGATTCATAGATATATGTGATGCATGGATTATATGTCGATAAATATACGTTGCTTATGTCATTCAAAACCTGTACTATACAGAAAGAAATCGGTTTATATTTATTGAGTTGGTTAATCGGTTGATTTAGCTGGTTTTGTTGGTCAATTCGATCTTAGTCATTATATATTGTTATTTTCATGGTAATTGGTATTTATATGGGTGGATGGTTCGATCCCTTCAAGGGGAATAGAATTCAGTTTATGCATGTGTATAGGCATTGTATAATCTTTGAAGATCGCTTTATTCATAGGAGTTGTTGTTGTAAATAGCAGTGGCTATTAAGTTACAAATATATATATATGTGTGTGTGAGTGTTTGATTATATGTGCTATTTTATTTTCACATGAATTCGATATGATGTTCTAGACAGCAGATTTCTTTAAGTTTAATATATTCAATATTGTTTGTTAACATCAATTATGTTAAATTAAATATATTTATATATATATATACATATACATACACACACACACACACACAGAGATATATATATATATATATGTGTGTGTGTGTGTGTGTGTAAAAATATGTATATCATGAATTATATTTAAGAGCAATTTGTTTATATAAAATGCATATTCAGATATTTATAGAATATGATTACATACTTCTTTAATTATTTAGATGATTTCATAATGGTTATATAATAAGATGTAATTAATGTTTTTAAAATGTTATTTAAAATTTATTACCCTAAATATGTTAGTGAAATTAAAGGATGATTTTATTAGTTCCAAGCAAGGTTACCCCAAGTTTTAGGGACTGGAACAATAGAGGGCATGCATTATACATGTGTGTAAAATTTCAATATTTGGAATCATGAAACATATATGCTTTGAGTTTTAATCCTTCATACTAATGAGTTCCCCTATCACTGGGTCAAGTCAGTCTCCTCCTCAGGTCAGCTAGAGGTCATCATGAGGGAGTCAACTCTGCTGTTCCTGATGTTGGATTCTATCATGGATTGTGTTCTTTGTGAATATATTTCATCTCTAATACTCCAATAGAGTTACCTTGAGCTAATATAGCTATATCCAACCTCGCCTTTGGTTTGCTCAAGTTTGGGCCATTAAGATTAGCAAAGTCTAGAAATTGTGACTGAAGTAGTGAAGCTTTGCTCAAGTGATAAATCTTTTCAATGGCCCATGTGAACCCATCTAAAACCTCAGCATCATCACATGGAGGCACCCTACCATCCCTTGGTGCATACCATTTTGGATTTAGAGCAAAGGCCATATGAAGCGGGGTGTTCATTGTATTCCACCTCCGATGAATGTGTTGCTCATATAAATCCAAAGTGAAAATAACTTGCCTGATCTTCCCAAGCATAGTGTCAAATGTCTCATATATCTCTCCAAGACTAGGAGAGTCTGTGCATATAATGACCCTGTCAAATGTGTTTTGGGACTTCCAGAAATGTTTAAGTAGGGGACCAGGATCTTTTGTTTGATGCTCTTTCCTTGAGTATTGGGCCATCTAGTCCACTCAGCATTGACCATCATCAAGTCATGGGACATATCTAGGATTAAATACATCATTGGGAGGTTTTAAAATAATTGAAGATGAATAACATAAATAATTAACATGGGGGGAATGGGTAATTGACATGTTACATCTAAGGATAAGTCAGATGCCATCGCTCCATGCCTATAGTGCTCTTCACAGAGCTATCCATGGATGGGCTGAGAAGGCCTAGTCGGCACATGAAATCACTACCTTGCTCCTCAACTGAATCAGAGTGGAAGGACTAGAGTTAGGCATAGCATGTGTCACTCCATAATGGGGCCTAACGCCTAGTGAGAGGCACAGTCACCCATGGCTGTCACACTATTGATAGATAGTTTTGGGGTTGATGCTCTCTAGTTTGCTTCTAACTTGCATTTCAACTTGTTGCATGTTTTTTGTTTTTAGAATGCAAGTTTTGACTACAGACTATGTATACTTCATATTTTGCAAAAAAATGAAAAAATAAGAATAGTGAAAGAAAATGCATGCCTTATTGATGGATTTGCACTCCCAACAACACTATTTCAACCTCCTCTCCTCCTTCAAACAGCTGCTCCTTCTCCTTCAATGGCTGCAATTTTTTTTCTTCTCAAACCCTTGGCTCCTTGCACAAACAAAATGAAAATAATGAACTTTTATAGGCCTTCTTTCATTCATAAGAGAGTGAAACCTAATAGGGCCCACACATGCCACATAGGCAATTTTTTGCCTTTTTTTAAATGTAAAAGCACTCCTCCAGTTTATCCCCGGGACTGCCAACCATAAGTACGTTTCCGGAGTTTTGGACCTCCCCCCCATCCCCTTGCCATCCCCGGAACCGAGACGGGGGATTTTTTGGGGGGGGGACGCGTCCCCGGGTAACCCTGGTTCCAAGCCATTGTGTCTCCCTCTTGAGTTAGCTGGAACTGAGGAGATTTCATCTCATAATGCTTTGAGTTAGTGAGTTCATGGGAAGTCAGTCTTAGGTAGAGGCAATGGGGAAACTTGCTTTATGTTGGATTTTCATGGTTGGTTCTTTGTGAATATTTCGATGATTTTGAGCTCATATGGGTTGTTACTTTGCACCATTGCTTGAGAAGGTTCATGCCTTGTGTCTTTGTTCAAGTGGGTACACCCTAGACCTTGCACTATTGAAATTGTTTTATTATGGTGTATTGTGCGAGATGGTGCCTTGTGATAGTCATTGACTTTATATGTTGTGCCCCTAAATGCAGAATGTTAGTAGGGGAAGTGGGGGGGTCGACTTTAGGGTAACTCACCTATAATTAACTGGGGGGAATGGGTAATTGGTCCTCGCCCATGCCTAAGTGCTTTCACAAGCTGCTGATAGCGGCAAGATCACTACCATAAGTGATTCTGCATGTGTCACGCATGTCAAAACCATAGATGGGGATTGGCATCTAGACTATCAAGGTAACTCAAGGATGGGGTTCGACATCTAGAGTGTCAGGGCCATACCGTGTGCATGTACCTCTTGAAGTGGTCCAGCCTTGTTCGCTTGACTATTTTATGTCTGGTTCAGCACGAGATGGTCAGGTCGGATGCATATTGCAGTTGAGTTGTACTTGCAGTGTTCCATAGCTTCACTAGATTCATTTGCTATGTATGTTGTATTACTCTATGTAATTGATGTATCATTACCATTCATGTTGGAAAGCATTGTTGTACCATTGTAATCTTGAAATGATGTAACTTCATATAATAAATGTAATGTATATATATTCTTGGTACTATCATGTGTTCTCAGATGGATGTTTACCATTTATGTAATGTTATGGATGTATGTACATTGTATACTTATTCTATATCATGGTTGTAAATATGAATACTTGTGATTAGTTATCATCGTTATGGGAACTAGGTTATGTTAGAACGTTTGTGAGTAATGTAGTCATGTTTACCCCAAAGGACATAGCTAGATAATGTGTATGTATAGTTTCATTATAAGTGGTGTATGTTAACTTACATTTCACATTTGTTTTACTTTTTAAAAAAAAAATTGCTATTATTGTGAGTTATTTTTGTTGTCTTTTGGGGTTTGTGTGGCAGGGCATTACAACTTGGTATTAGAGCAAGGTTATCAAACACTGGGTACTCTAGATTAATTGAGCCCATTATGTTAACCTTGTGCTTAGCTCTTGAACTTATATGTTCTCCTCTAATGTTACACAGAAACATGCCTAGGGGTCGAGGTTGTGGCCATGGTAGAGGCCGTGGTTGTGGCCGAAGGGCTAACCACCAAAGTACTTTGTCTCAGAGTTCTCACAATTCTAAACATGAGGAATGTCAGGGTTCCCAGAATAACCTAGGAGGCGGAGGCTAGAATTCGGATCAGTTGGGATTGGAGGGAGTGCAATTGCGGCAGTTGCTAGAGGAGGCTCTTGGCCGTTTAGGCCCTAAGCAGGAGGAGGAGGAGCGGGTGGTCAAGGAGAGAGAGAGATCATTGAGGAGAGGAGATGTTTTAGCAGATCAGGATGCCATTGTGGCAGGTCACATGAGAGACCTTTTGAGGGCACATCCTCCCACTTTTGATGGTTCCAGTGGGGGATTGGAAGCAAAAACTTAGCTGATTGATCTGGATAGGCATTTTTCCATGCATCCATGTGGCAGTAACACCAAAGAAAGGTGTGCCATCATGCATCTCAAAGGTTTTGCATCTACATGGTGGTGATTAGAGGAGTAGAAACTACACCTAGACATTGGTTCTATGACTTGGGAGTTATTCATGGAGAGATTTAGAGCCCATTTCCTATTAGAACACTAGAGATAGTGTTGTTCTGATGAATTCCATGAATTGAGAAAGATGGAAATGTCCATAGATTAGTATGAGCGTCAGTTCTATGAACTCAAGTAGTATGTTGGGATCGGTGATGATGAGGGTATGCTAGTGCAACACTTTATCAGGGGCTTGAATTCCCACATCAGTGGAGGAGTCTGAGTCTTCGAGCTGAAGACTTTGGAGGTGGTTGTGGAGAAAGCTCGACTAGTAGAGGAGAATGTGGCTATGGCCATAGGGGGCATACAGGTGTGCAAATTGGTAGTGCACCCCCACTGAGTTCTACGTCTCAAGGTGGTCAGGATCTAGCCACAATGTCCTCTAAGGGCCATCAAACACCCACTAACGGTGAGCAGCAGCAGCAACATTCCCAGTTGAGACATGAGAACTCTTAGGCTCAGCATGGTGGTAGGTTTCAAAGGAGGAAAGATCAAAGTTGGCAGCGTAACAAACATGATCGTTCTGATTAACTAGCTCAGAGTTCTTAGTCTATGGCTAGTGGAGGTAGTATTCTGCAGTCCAGTGCCCCCTTAGCTAGTTGGGGGTATGATAGAGGCATAGGTTTCTCTTGCGGCCAATAGGGTCATATTGCTAGACAATGTCTCGCAGAGGAACTCTACAGGTTTCAGTCAGAGGCCTGCCACTTTACGGTGAGTGATGTTCACACCAAGTATTTGCTACGTTGATAACCGTCAGGCTGGGTACTAGGGTACATGTAGAGGCTATCGGTAGAGGACGGGCAGCTGACTCGGGAGCTCGTGGTGAGCTCGAGAGGGTGAATGTTGAGATTTCGACTACATGGGAGGATGTAGTATCTCGCATTGCTTTCACTACACTATTACTTATTATGATATGTTATGTACTTTGAGACTTTGTCTTGTTTCACCATTCCAAGATATTTGCTATGACACTATTGGATGTGATATACCATGCTTGTTGTGCATCTAGTTAGCACTTGATGCTTACATCAGCGGTGCAGTTGTAGAGGCTATTGGTAGAGGACGGGCAGCTGACCCGGGAGCTCGTGGTGAGCTCGAGCTAGGGTCCAATAGGTTCCTAATGTTGAGATTTCGACTACATGGGAGGATGTAGTGCATCTCGCATTGCTTTCACTACACTATTACTTATTATGATATGTTATGTACTTTGAGACTTTGTTGGTGCTTGTTTCACCATTCCGATTTGGTTTGGATGATAATTTATTTGAATTTGATGACTATGACACTATTGACTGATGTTTATATTATGATGGATATATGGAGTTAGTTATGTGTTTGGATTAAATTGGCTATGTTTATCATGTGGAGTTATGCTTGTTGTGCATCTAGTTAGTAATTTTTATATGATGTGATTATGATGTAATTATTGTCACTCGATGATGTGGTTATTTTTTGAGGTCTTAGTGAGAGGGATGATGTAGCATCACTCATTCATCAGCGCCCTACTACGTTGTGATTTCCTCTCAGGTGTGTTTGTTGTTTGATATATATATATACATGTTGCTCGATAGTGTGTTTGATGCAGGTTGTAGGTACCAGGCATTGACTCCACCTGCACTGTCAGGTCTAAGCATGCCTTAAAATCCTAATGGAAATGATGTGGAAAAAGGAGTTGACAAAAGGTCCATGTTTATGCCAAAAAATGACAAGATAACAACCTTATGGGAAACTTAGTTAATGGGGGGACCAATTGCGCTAAACTAAGTGACCTCCAAGTTTTTAAAGAAGTCGGCTTCTTTTGTATTTGGGGTTTTAGAATGGGAAAAGGAAGAAAATATAAAAAATAAAGATCTAACTAAGGTGATGCGCCAAGATGTAGATGTAGGCATGGTAAATCTATCTTTAAGATGCGATTTAAGCGCCCGTTCAACAATCTGCTAAGTCCCAGAATAACATAAATCAAAGATGAAAACCTAAATAATTTATCCAATAACATAAAATAACTCCCATATAAATCTACTGAAAAGAAGAGTCAAAGATATGGTCTAAATCATAAAACTTATACTGAAATCATAGAAATTTTACAAATAAACAACTCAGTACAGTAATGCCACAGTATAATGTTTTACAAATAGCTTAAGAAAATAGAAAGGCTGAACAATGGCACAATTTGTGAGTCTTATACAATAATCTAAAAATAATACAAGAGGCCTGGTGTCTTTCACAAATTTTTCTGCATCTTTTGAACTCATTTTTGGAAGGAAGAGGTAGCATATATAGAAAATAATCCCACCACTAGGGAGTGAGAAATAGAAAATATTATTTTATCATGAGTAATGATGCCCAGAGTAATGATTTACAAAAGTCGTTGCAATAGAAAAATATTCGAGCCATGGAATGCAGTTGTCCTCGAATTAGATGCATCCCCTGCAAATGATGGCAATGGTCCCAGTAGAACCTAGTTCAAACATGTGTTGCTTACCCATAGAGTCAGTTATGACACATGGCAACACGGAAAAGCTTGTTGTTTGTTCCTTCCTTCCTCTTGATGAAATCTCCACGAAGGAGACATGTGGCAATAGGTCGGGGCTTTTGGTTCATTCCTTCCTCCTTGCGATGAAAACCCCCGCGAGGAAGACACGTCGAGAAGTCCTTGCTACTGGCACTGACTATTGGGTTCGCCAACAAGTGTACGTGGGTTGATGCTACGTGGCATGCGGATGGGGTTCTTTTGAGAAGTGCAGGAAGCAGGCTTCAAATGCCCACAGTGTTGACATGTTGAGACATGGCGGGGCACACCAAAGAAACAAAGGAAGGAATCCTTGTGGAGAGCACCTAGTGAACATGTGGCAATAGCGGGTGAAGCTCTTCAAAAAGGGTCCCGATGATATTTAAATGTATGGGGCACAAGTCAGAATTAGCAAAAATATAAACCACCCAAAGGGAGCTCAAGGAAATTTCTATCCACAGCTTTTGGTGACTACCAAGGGTGTTTTGCCTATGAAACGAGGGACCCAAAAAAAATTGGTTCGAAGACCAGAGCCTTATCCATTGGGTGACATAATTAGATCTTGGAGAGAGCAGTCTACAGAGGCAGCTAGTCGACCTCAGATGGCATTGATATCTCGTGCAAATTCTCTTGCACTTCGTGCAGATCGATCACTTCTTTGTATGGCAGCACCATGGACATACCAGCTCTGAACTCGAGTTGGAAGAGAAGTCACTCTATCTGATGAGTGATTCCCTCAATATCCTCTATAGTAGGGGCTTTACTAAAGCTCTAAAAATCAGATGTGTCCTGCTACTTCTCTTCAATGTTCGTTGCAATCTACTCGATTGTGGCAACTGAATCATCAAAAAGAAACATGGAGGGCAGACCCATCTGAGTTAGCTAGGATAATTTTTCCTGCATGTTGTTCATAGTTTGGCCTAGTGTGGTAGCACACTCGTGAGCACGGAGGATGGTTGTGTGGTAGTGGATGAACTCCTTTGTTGTTTTGGCAGCAGACTTATGGTCCCCGATCCCCGCACTTGCTAAGTCCTTGTTTAGCACTGTGTACAGCTTATCCAACAACTTTTCCACCTTAGGAACCTTTTCCATGATGAATTGTGGGAACCACTCAATCACTCTACGAACCTCCCTACTTAGACTTGTTTCCTTCGCCATGAACTAGAGTGTCGGTTGAAGAGTCAAGCAAAAGGCCTTGACCTTTTCCCAGTATGAGACATATAGTCATTGGGATACTTGAAGGAGGTTTGACTGGGTAGCAGGGGGTTGGGGAAGATTCCTCAAAAAACTAATTTCATCATCCTTTGAACCAACATCATGTGTCAGTTCTAGAATCCTCTTGTCTGCAAGGTAGAGTTTCTCCTGCAAGTTCTTCAAATTGGCAAGCCATTTTTCTTTAGCCTAGCTTCTAGTTGCAGATTCTATATCTAGGTTGAGCCTTACCTCTTCCTTCTCAAATTTAGCCTATCGGCCCTCAAATTCTATGTCCTTTTTTTGTATTCTTCACTCTAATTGAGTGCTTTGATGTTGAAACTCCTCATTCCTTCATTGCATCTCCTCTTTCGCCTGAGCCAACTGGTCATATAATTCTTGGTTCTTCTATTGCAGCTCGGCGACCAGGTTGGAATCTTGGGCTTCAAACTTTGCGAGTTCCTCTTAGATTTTGGCTTGCTCTGCCTCCACTTGTTGTGACAAGCATGCAATTTATGCATCCTTTTCCTTGTCCTTCGCTATTAGGACTTCAATTCTCTCCTTGACAGTTTTTAGCTCTTCCTCCTTCTTTAGTTGTCGATCAAACTTAAGGAAGTCAGTGGTCACCACTCATTGTGTCTCCTCCATAATCTCAACTTTATCCTATGGTCAGGCTATGCTCAAATCAAGTCCCATAGCATATATGTTGTAATCATCAGGCTGCATATCTCCCTGAGGCTTGATGGTGGTTGGATGCATGGTTACAAAATGCAACGATTGTCGAGCCTCGTTGAAAATTGTCTGCACTTTTGGCTCTATTGGCCTTTTAGCCTCCTTGTCCCTTTGCTTATGGATCCTGATAGCCAGCGCTTGTTTTGTTTTATCGCCCTCTGAAAAAAAAAATTGTTGGTGACCTAATGAGCTCACCTTTGAAGGGCACACCGCGAGGAAGAGAAAAAATGGAATGAGAGGGTAGTGGCTCCGGGAAATTTCTTCCTCGAAAGAGAGGTCGTTAGTGGGGAGAATGGGGGAATATGCCAAAGCTCGGTCTGTGAACCAACGGGAGGACTCATTAGGTGCGGTGGCAGTAGTGGAGTCATGGTGGATCCCATTTATTGGTCGAACTGAGTAGGGGTCGATACAGTAGTAGCAAGAGGGGTATCAATGGTGGTTGCAGATGCAGACTGGGCTCTGACGACAGGTGGAAAGGTCTACAAAGGAGTAAAGGAAAATGGTCCTGCCTAGGAGAACTAGGAGAAACCTTTCGCGGCTATTGTAGTAGTAGTAGAGAAGGAAGGGCCGACACTGGAAGTGATGTACGTCGCGGAGATAGCAGGAGGAACTAAAGATTGTGAAGCAAGAAAAGAGGGAGTGATAGATACCTTTGGCACAAATGATTGTGACTCCTAGCTCATTACAGGCTCCATGCTCGTTGCGAGCTCTTGTGAACCTTCTCCTGGAGCTACATCTATGCGCTGCTTTTTGGTTGGTGGGGAATTTTCCACCTCTATGACCTCTAATGATCATTGTTGGGAAACTCTGGGTTTTTTCATGGCCCATGTTCATGTCTACAAGGATCTCAAACACAATATATTCACCCACAGCTTTGAAGTAGTTGTGCTACGTTGTGTTGTTACTTGTTTATTTTTTTGCGCTAGGGTCATCTGCACTTCCTTTTCTTTCTCCTTCCCCTTACCTGTATACTTTTCAGTTTCATCCAGCTCCACATCCTCATCACCACTCGCATCAATATCCTCATGCTCATCGTTCCATAATTTATCGAATCTGTCATGTGTCTATAAGCCCTGATAAGGGGTATAAGGGTGTTGGATCTCTTGTTGGTAAATCCAAAAATTCATAATCCTTTCCTAGTTCTAGTTAAAATTCCTTACCAAATCATTGCGAAGGGTGGCCCCCATTTGGCACTTCTCATTATACTTCTCCAAAGGGAAGTAGAACTTAAGCCATCATGGCCTACTATCCTCTGTGGGAATGTGAACTAGGTCTACCAATAGATTATCCTCATCCTTCAGTGGATTCTGTTGCTTCTCCCAGTAAGGCCAGGGGCTATGAATCACCTGAATTTTTGTGCCTCCCAAGTCATTATCGGGGTTATATGTCCATTTTTCACAAATCCATACTAGCCCCAAATGAGCCAGCTCCACCTCTAGCAGCTTATGCATCTACTTTTTTCCATAACCACTATTTTGAAGCTTAGTGGGAAAAGGAAAAATCCTTTCTTCTTGGCCTTCCCTTTTCAAAAGGTATAGTCAATAATTGACACATGTCAGAACATTTAAAGGGCCAATACTTGATCAATGATGCATGTCGGAAGCCGAAACGGTTCCTCAGTAAATCTACGCACTTGAATGAATGTGAAATCCTCTCTGAAAAACTAATCACACTTCAGAGTGGAACTCTGCATATACCCTGTTTGGTCAATAGAAAACTGAGAAAGACCGCCATCCTCGCTCAAGTCTTGTAGAATCAGAGTCAAGAAATAATTTGAGAATGCATAATAATCATAAGTTGTGGAGAGGAGAGGAGTCCATACAAAAATATGCCTTCTTATTCCCTTTTCATCAAACATAGCCAATCTCACATGTTTTTTGAAGAAGTCGGGGTTCTGATGTAAAAACATATGGGCAAGGAGAGAAGGAAATATAAACTTTTGTTGTGTTCTATATTCACTTATTTGGCTCAACCTCTCCCCAATGATGACTTTTGTGAAGTCATCCCAGAATAAGGAATGTTTCCTACACAACTGAAACCCCAGACCGAGTTGGAACTCTTGAACATACCTGTCGATGTCCAAGCCACAAACAAAGGCCATCATTGAGAAGGCATCCTGCATGTCCACAAGGAAAGCATTGTGCGTTGCCGAAATCTATGGTGGCTTTTTATGATCTTCCCTAGACCTTTTGGTTTCTTTGTTATAAAAATCCAGAGCAAGCTCTTTGGTTCTCCATATTTTCTCCCCCTTTCTGGAGTAAATGACTCCATCTTGTCTACTTTAGAGTTTTTTACAGGGATGCATAGCATGCTCTAGATAGCTTCTACGCTGATGTTAACTCTCAACTCCCACCCCTCAATGGTGTTGGTACTTGGGTTAAAATGCTTAATGCCCTCGTTGACTAGTTTTGGGCAGTAATGCACAAAAGGGACCATATACTATGGAAGCCCGCTGAACCATTGCTTCTACACCAAAGAATCTGGGTTACTACTCTTCTTCATTCCCTCATAGGCCGCCTCCCTAAGAGTCTTAAGGTTCTTTTCAAGGATGGGATCATGAATGTTATCCCATTCTTCCTTTATTTGGCTCTAGTCCCTATGATTTTTTTGCTTCTCCACGATCCACGTGTGAATCCGCGTTGGCTTCTCTGGTATCCCAACAAAGCATAAGAGGTATCGTCAAAAATATTTTCCATGGGTGGCACACGCATGGCATCAAACAAGCTTTGTGTTGCCTCTCCTTGTGCTTCTATCTAAGGATTTTGGGCCATTTTCCTTCTACTATGGATTTCTGCTATACTCAAACTTGTTGCAATTCACTGGTGCTCCTTAGAAATTTTTCACTCGAAACTCCTTGCTCTAGATAGTGTACTCAGGAATCTTTTTACAATGTTAGCCTCTTGCATGCAATACTTAGCAATTTATTTCTTGGGATGACCGACAACGGTTTCCTTTTAGCATTAAATTTGTCATGTACCACCAACTCTTTTGCTTGTGCGAAATCAATTCCTTTCCATTTTGAAAAGACAAGAATTCATAATGACATTTAGTAATGATGTGCTATGGCGCGATTTTCTTGGGAAATTGAGCCAGTGATTGAAGGAATTTTTAAGCTTTCGCATGCTTTGGCAATTAATATCTCAAAGAGAATAATTAAGCTAAAAGTGCAATGAATACTTGAAAATATTTGTGTTCTACCTTGGAGATTGAAACATGCTTGCAATGCGACACCTCAGCACTTCATTGTGCAGACTACCACCAAAGACTATTGTTGGCTTATGCTAATTAATTAACTCTACTTAATTCCACACTTAGCGAGTTGTACATAGCAGACACAATTTGGTGGGATTTTTGATTCAATAACTCGATTAGCATCATGCTTATTGCATGCAGGTACCTTAGATATCCTAGATATTTCTATAATTAGGCCCTTAGACAACAGCAAAGTCGCACTTAGCAATTGGGAAAAATTGGTATTAGGCGGTTGGGTAGAAATATCATTAGGCAATTGGGTAGAGCTTAGCATCATGAATACTCCAATTAGGTTGGTTAGCAACAAGTCTCAGACAACATTCTTAGGTGAAATCTCCAAAGGCACCTGAAGTGAATGACAAAAAACAAGCATTCATTGGCCATAATAGTGATGATGTGTGTTCTAGGAAGGGACTGCATTGAGTACGAGGATAAGTATAGAGTCAATACTAACGTCTACTCTCACTTTGTTGCCTTGTTGCTTGATATACAGGTCCCTAAGTAGATGATTCTTCGCCTGATGTTGCAAATATTCCTGAAGCGATACCTTGGAGGCCTTGACGAGATTGTGGTGAATGCGGTATATGGCTTGGGCATTCCAATGGCGAGCAACCTTTGTAAGCATATTGAAGAAGATGTCGTGAAGCCATGGGTTCCATTTCTGAGCAAGTTCCACATTCAAACACAATAAGAGCACTCCCAGAGGGTCACTTGCACCTGTCACTTCTTGCTACGCTGCTATAATGTGTTGCTTTTCTATGGCATAGAGTGGTACACTGACTTCAAGGACTTGGTATATCCCCCACCACTCACCATTGTTGTTGTTGATGATCCTATTGCTCCTAATGCTCCTATTGTCATTCTTAATCCTCCTGTTGATGATGATGCTCCAAATGTTGTTGATGATGCTCTCGTTCCTACTGCTTGAGACTCAAAACTTTTCATATGTTTTTTGTATATATGCCTTAAACAAGGCCCTCAATATATATATATATATATATATATGAAAAATTTGCATACTATATAGATATAATTTAAAAGTATGGCCTTAGAGCCATTTTGAAAATGTATTATCAAAGTATATAATTTCGTATATAATGAATATATAGGTTATATCAAATTCCCGCCTCTTTTTCTTGTGATTCTGCAATATGGGTTCTCTTTTCTTCATTTCTTGAGTACCTTTTCAATCTCGCATATGAGTTCATTTTCAATTTCTCGCATATGAATTCATTTTCAATTTTCCACATATGGGTTCCTTTTGAGTTTGTGGAAAGACCGGCCGACAAAAACACGAAGGAAAAATAATTACAATACTTACATATTTACGTTGGCAGAATAACAATGAAGCTTAATTAAACAATTTAAGGTGGATTCAATTAACCGAAATCCCCAATGCTTCCTTCTCCATAGTTTCTAATTCAAATGTGTTGTGTTGATTGCATTGAATTATTCTAAAAGGGTCTTCCCACAGACTGTCAAATTTTTCATGTTGGCCAGGCTTCGTGGCCCTTTCTTTGAATTTTAATACTAGGTCTCCACATTTTAGACCCTAGTCTGAGGCTTTCTTTTCAAACCATATTTTAACCACCTATTAGCGATTAGACATGGTTGTTAGGGCCTTTTCCCTTTTTTCCTATACTTCCAGCAACTCAGCCAATTGAACCTCCATGGCTCCATTTTCTTCAACTTCTAGGGATTTGAGCAGTTGTAGTGCAAGAATCTCCATGGAGATGGGCAATAGCGATTCTTTCTTAAACACTAGCTCATATGACAAAGTCTTGAGAACTTGTTTAGGGGTTATGCAGTCTACCCAAAACATTGCCCAAAGGTTCTTATGCCATTCTCTCTCATGTTCTGATCCAATTATTTTAATGAGTCAGACTAAATTTTTGTTAGTCGACTCGACCAGGCCATTTCCCTGCGAGTAATAATTTGATGACATTTTCAAGAATATGTCATGTACGAGTGCAAACTGACATACATTAGAACCCAAGAAATCCTTAGCATTTTCAAAGATGATGGTCTTTGGTGAGCTGAATCTCATTATTATCCCCTTAAGAAAGTCCACAATCTCTGTCGTTGTTGCATTCTTTAGGGGCATGGCCTCGATCCATCTAGTGAAGTTTTTTGTGGCTATGAGGATCCATTTGTGTCCAGCATTGGAGGTGGGATTAATCATCTTGATGAAATCAAGACCCCATTGAGTGAAGGGCTCATCAACCACTATTGGATTGAGAGGCATTGCAAAAAAAATTCTTCTTCCTGCGAAGAATTAGCATTCTTTGCAGGCTTTCACCAAGGAGTATGAGTCATTGAATAGAGTAGACCAGAAGTATCTAGCGCACATGATTTTGATGGTGGTAGTTTTCGCAGAGAATTATCTGCCCACGAGACTATTGTAGAAAGTGTCAAGAATTCTCTTCGCTTACTATGTGGGGACACACCATAGTAGAATTCCATTGAAGTTTCTTTTGAAGAGGACCCCTTCAATAAGTGTGTATCTATTGTTCTATAGTCTGTAGAATCTTCTCTTCTGAGAAGGAAGGCCCAACAGATATTTTCTAGTATGCATGAATTTTACTCTTTCTCCTAGCCAGTAGCCTTTGGACTCGGACTCATTTATTAGAACCAACTCTAGTTGCTCCTTTTCATTTGTCATTTCCTTGTCGTGTGCTAAATATTTGCACAGTCCTCTTCCTCATACGGTCTTTGTAGGCTTGACCTCAATGTCATATTCAAGGATCTTAGTGATCCAATTGGCCCTCTTTTTAGTGATTTATCCTTCCATTATATACTCGCGCACACTAGAATGCGTGACATATACAATCACCTTGTTGCAAAATATGAGGTGTCAAAACTTCTTAAGTCCCTTAACAATGGTGAATGCTTTCCTTTCGACAAATTTGTAGTTCATCTCATAATCCTTTAAGGTCCAAGAGTGAAATGTTATTGAATGTTTTTCCTTTCCTTCATCATCCTTTTGAGTTATCACAGTAGTGATGTTGGGTTTTCTACTAAATACATACATTATAAAGTCCTTTGATAGGTCCAAATTGACCAACACAAGAGCTGAAGAAATAGCATCCTGAACCTTCTCAAAGGCTTCTCTAGCTTCCTTTTTCCATTTGAATAATTGATCCTTTTTTAGCATCAGGGTGATAGGTATAATTATTTTTGCAAAATCATAAATGAATTTTCTCACAAAATTTACCTTTCCCAGAAAGGACTAAACTCCCTTCTTGTTGACTGGAAGTGGAAGCTCTTTGATTGCTTTTATGCACTCTAGATCAATTGCAATTCCTTCTTTGGACACTACATGTGCCAATAATTTTACTTGTGGTACTCCGAATACACATTTTTTTGGGTTCAGGGATACCTCGAACTCCTAGCATTTTTTGAAAACCATTTCTAGGTGATCAAAGTGATCATCCTTAGATTTAGAGAATATAGTCAGATCATCCAAATAGATTAAGATAATCTTGTTGATCAATTCTCTGAGAGAAATATCCATTGCCCACTGGAAAGTGGTTACCGCATTTGAGAGGCCGAAAGGCATTTTAGCATAGGTGAACATTCCCCACTTGGTAGTGAACATTGTTTTGTGTCGATCCTCCTCTTTTACCTGGATTTGGTTGTAACCGGAGAAGCTATCCAGTAGAGAAAACATCTATGATCCACCCACTATTTGTAAGATAGACTCCATGGAAGGAAAGGGATAATGGTCCTTCAGGGATGCTCTATTCAAGTCTCAAAAGTCAACACATAGGTGGATGTCTCTATTCTTCTGTAGAATTGGAACCAGGTTGGATACCCATGTGTTGTGATTGATTGAGAAAATGATCTGAGACTGAATTATCTTTGTCAACTCTTGCACCATTAGTGCCTCAATCTTCGGATTTACTAGCCTCTCCTTTTGGAAGACAAGTTTTTCACCTTCCGTCAGCTCTATAGTATGCTGGATGATTTTAGGATCGTATCCCTTGAGGTCATCATATGACTAGGCCACTACTTCTTCATACTTTTAACAAAATTGGATGAGCCTTTCTTTATCATGATGCGGAACATCCTTTCCAACCTTGAGTTTCCTTCCATCTCTGACCTGAAGGTTTGCATATTCACTTTTGTCTGCTACAAACTTCCTCTTGTCATTCCTTGCATCGTCACAATTGAATAGGTTTTCAAGAGTGACTAGTCCCTTTGGAAGGTTGTTGGACTTCAGCTGAATTATTTTTCTATCATAGGCTTTGGCAATCTTCGGTTGGAGTTGCTCAGTGAACTCTCCCAACTGTTGGATGAATGAGGCAATGTGTTCATCACTTTTGAACACTTTCCAACTCTGAACATTATCTAGAATTTTTGATATGACTATCACTCACATAGAGTGTATGGTATGAATTAGGTCAAAAGCAAGATCAAATTGGGACCCAATTGCTGCCATGCGATCAGTATCAGTATTTTTCTCTCTAGACACTGTCTGGATATTGAAGGCTTCAAATCCCTCGATTAGGTTTGGTTCCAAACTCTATGTCTATAGGATCTCATGTAGACATTCATAGCTATAGAAATCCCTCAGAATTGATTGAATACTAGTTCAGAGTCTCCAAACACCATTATTTGTTGGATGCCCATCTGCTCTGCAAGGCTTAAACCTTGCACTAGGCCTTCATATTCAGCTTCATTGTTCGAACAAGTGAACTGGAAGAGGAAGGACCAGAGTATATTTTCCTTTAATGGGGATGTCAAACATATCCCGGCTCCTACGCCAACTTTGCATCTTGCTCCATCAAAGTGCAGCATCCATAGCTCTGAGGCTTGACCACTCTCGAGTTCCTTCATGACCTTCAGAAGCACTTGATCTTCATCATAGATGACATAGGTGCCTAACCCAATAGCATGATAGTTTCTGAAAGGATCAATGTCTATATATTCACTTAGGAGGACCTCTTCTTGATCAATCCAGTCTCTGGTCACTTTTTCATCCTCTAGTAGCTCAGTATCATACATTTCTTCTTTGATGAAAGAGGTGTGAGCAGCCTCAAAGTTAATCATGGATTCATCGACCACATGTTCTGAATGTAGAGGTTTGGATATTATTTTCATTTGAGCTCCATGCTTGGTCCTAAGGATCAAGTGTGACCAATCCAAAGAAAGGTATTCGCTTATCTTTGAAGTGAATCCCTAGGATAAACAGAGGACAAACATGGGGGAACGTATATGATTATGGTATCTTGCAGAACTATGATGCTAGAGCAGGAGAACAAAGTCAAGGGAAGGTCCTTAATGACACCTACGATTTCGAGCTTGTTCCCATCAAGCTACATAACCCCCCTTGTTAAAGGTTTATAGCTAAGTCCTAAGGATTTAGCTATCTGCTTGGGCATGACTGTGGTGCTAGCGCCAAAGTCAATCATGGAATTATGCAATAATTTTTGACCCACAATAAGAGTTAGGAAAAAGGTTTTTGGTTTCAACTTATCTCTAACCTCGGTAGAGGCTTCCTTTGTACTATTTGTGAGAACTTTGGCAGGAGGTGATGGATCAATGGCCTTTCCCTTGAGTGATTGATTTGTTGACTCAATGATTGCATCCTCCTGGAGGGCCTTCTGCAGCAATGTCTTTTTCTCTATAATAGCTAAGATATCCCAAAGGGATACATTATCAAAGGATTTTTTAATTGTTCCACCACATTGAATGGTGTCGGATTTGAAGGCTTCTGCTCTTTAGCTCTGGTTATAACAGTTTCCCTTCGTGGCTGACATTGTTGTACAATTGTGGAAATACTAGGTGTCTGGTTGGAGGCACTTTTGGGTTGTGGAACGACTAGTTTTCCTGTGAATCTCCTCTTTCAACGAGTGTTGTAATCGGACTGCACTTGTGGGGCTTTTGATGTGGATGCATCATTTGCAAACACTGACTCTTCTTCTTCCATCCATGAGAAGAGCGTGTGATCGGGAACTAAATTTGTTTCTTGCTCTAGGGACATCCCTTGCATTTGTGCAGTGAGTACTACATTTTCCATTTGCGGAGAGGCATATACATAACCTCTAGGGTCTAACATTGCACCTTGGTTGCGTTGTTCTAACACCTTTTGTTGTAGGTTGTCGCATGTGCAATTTTGGGGCATATGTGCATCACCATAGGGGAAGCAATAGGGATTAGTGTCATTGGCGAGATTTTTTTTTCTTGCCGTCAGCTCTTTGCTCAAGCTTGGGTGAGCACTTTGCAATGGAGTAGGCACTAGCACTATTTGATTAGTTCTTTAAGTCTAAAAATTTGTGCACGAGCCTCCTTAAAACTAGTTTTTCTGGTAAGAAGGTCTCCTGCCTTGATAATTTTGGTAGGTTGGCTTCAGAGGCACAAACTAGTTTCGTTTGATGGTAGTTATTTCATTGGTGATGGTCCACAACATCTCTTTGGCATCACTCATATCTTCCTTTGAAGAGCCAGATGTGGAAGCGACATTTTGTGGCATGACCGGATATCTGTATATAGATTGGGGAGGAGCGAGTGCACTAGTAGACGCTACTTCCTAGGTAGGAACTATTATTTCAAGAAACATAGACATAATGGGCCGAGGTGGAAACTTCCCAGCATCTATTAGATTGTTCTTTGCCTTGACAAAAACACTGTATCCATCTAATAGAGTGGTTCCACCAAGAGACGAGATCATCATTGATATGTCAGCATTGATGGATTTCAAGTAGAACATGAATGCCAATTTAGCGGGTGGGCGAATAGTAGCTTGGATTCTCTACCAAGTTATGTGGAACCGGGCATTGAAGTCAGTCATGGATTCATATGGGGCCCATTTTATGGTTGCCAGCTGATGATATAGCGAAGATCGATCTCCATTATTCGAGAATCTTTCATAGAAAGGGTCTCCAAGCTGATCCTAGGTACTAATGGCATTAGCTTGCAGAGTGTGGTACCAATCCAGCGCCTTACCCCTGAAAGAGGTTGTGAGCAACCTTAGAGCTATATTTTGGTTGGTGACTCTATGCACCAAAGACATGTCTGCCACATCTTGCAGGTGTTTGAATGGTGTTTTTGAGCCATCTCCAGTGAACTTTCGTATAGCTTTTAAAGAAAAGGCCGAGATAGGGGCCCAAATAGTAGGTGCTACTAGTGCTACAAGGGGACTTCCGACATCCCATGCCACATAATTTCTATTAGCGATTGGCAACATGGCTAGTAGAGGGATCAAAATATTCACTATATGGGTTCCAGTTTGTACTGTTCCTAGTCATGGCACTAACAAACCAGGGTTATTAGCTGTTTGGGATCTAGTAACAGGTCGATGGCTCATACACCCACTTTAGTTTAGGAACATTTAAGCAGTCCCACTAGGCATGCTAGAAAAAGAAACTGTTGATTCCAAAAAATGACAAGATAACAGCCTTATGGGAAACTTAGTTAATGGGGGGACCAATTGCGCTAAATTGAGTGACCTCCAGGTTTTTAAGGAAGTTGACTTCTTTTGTATTTGAGGTTTTGGAATGGGAAAAGGAAGTAGATATAAAAAATAAAGATCTAACTAAGGTGATGCGCCAAGATGTAGATGTAGGCACAATAAATGTATCTTTAAGATGTGATTTAAGGGCTCGTTCAACAATTTGCTAAGTCCCAAAATAACAAAAATCAAAGATGAAAACCTGAATAATTTATCTAATAACATAAAAATAACTCTCATAGAGATCTACTGAAAAGAAGAGTCAAAGACATGGTCTAAATCAGCAAACTTATATTGAAATCATAGAAGTTCTGCAAATAAACAACTCAAAACAGTAATGGCACAGTATAATGTTTTATCAAATAGCTTAAGAAAAAAGAAAGGTCGAACAATGGCACAGTCTGTGAGTCTTATACAATAATCTAAAAAAAAATACAAGAGGTCAAGTGTCTTTCACAAATTTTTCTATATCTTCTGAACTCATTTTCAGAAGGAAGAGGTAGCATATATAGAAAATAATCCCACTGCTAGGGTGTCAGTAATAGAAGAGATTCTTTTATCATGAGTAATGATTCCCAAACCAATGATTTCAAAAATTCATTACAATAGAAAAATATTTGAGCCATGGAACGTAGTCATCCTCAAACTAGATGCATCCCTTGAAAATGATGGCGGTGGTCCCAGCAAAACCTCGTGCAGACATGTGTTCCTTACCCACAGAGTCAGTTAGGACACGTGGCAACATGGCAGGGCTCATTGCTCGTTCCTTCCTCTCGATGAAATCACTGCAAAGGAGACACATGGAAATAGGTCGAGGCCTGTGGTTCATTCCTTCCTCCTTGCGATGAAAACCCATGTGGGGAAGACACATGGAGAAGTATGTGCCACTGGTGCTAATTGTGGGGTCCACCAACAAGTGTACATGGGTCAATGTTGTGTGGTACGTAGACAGGGCTCTTTTGAGAAGCGAAGGGAAGCAGGCTTCAAATGCCCACGGTGCTAACACGTGGAGACATGGTGGGGCACGCCAAAGAAACAAAGGAAGGAATTCTTGCGGAGAGTGCCTAGCAAACACATGGCGATAGTGGGTGAAGCTCTTCAAAAAGGGGCCTGATGATGTTTAAATGTATGGGGAGCAGGCTGGACTTAGCAAAAATACAAACCACTCGAAGGGAGCTCGAGGAACTTTATATCCATAGTCCCCAACCCTTGCCATCATCCTCGACAATGATGAGTACCCATCTTGTTACCCTATTCGTCTATTTTGTATTCTTTGTCAGTTGTCTCACTTGGTGTCTATTGTTATTTGATTAAATTATGATGTCATGTGGTTGTTTGTGATGATGTTGCTTATAATTGTGTATGTTTTATTTTACTTTGCGACTTCTGGGAGTAAGTCAAAGGTTGGGGGGGAGGATGTGGTGCCCCTTCGTATTTGGCATTTCTCGACATTTGAGTAAGTTTGTTCGGATGATTGGTGATGTCCTGTTGTTGTTCATTATTATGTTGTTTAATTGGTTATTGCAATTATGTGGTAAATTAATATTATGAATGGCCTTGTTTAATTATTTTAATTAAATTGATTATAAGGCAATTGCAATTGATTTAGAATTAAAATAATAATTAAGTATATTATGTTTGTAAAAAGGTATTATATGGATTTTACTAATTAGTAATTAAATTAAATGATGGGATTAATTGTTTTTATAATTGAAAATAAATAAAGATAAATATAATTATTATTAGAGTTTAATTAATTAAATGTGAAAGTAATATAATTTTAAATTAAATATATAAGATGAGATTTTCGAACTGATTGTAAAAGCAAATAAAAGATGGAAAAAGAGGAGTGTGTGCACATGCATGACTCCGAACTGAATTGTGAATTGGAAACTTGTTGTATTTGTTGATTTTTGGATTCGAAAAGTTATCCTTTACTTGGATTTTTATATTGGTGATTTTGGAGAGATTTTGACGAGAATGTTATTTTGTTTTGAATAAGAATTTTTTCTCTGCAATTGTTTTCCTTGTCCAATAAAAATATACAGCTTGTGTATTGAAAATTATTTTTGGGAGAATGGATTGTGGCTACGAAAGAGCTTGTTTTAGTACATCTTCTCCATCTTCAACCGTAGGACTCCAAGTTGGCACCTTTTTGTTCTTGATTCATTTGTTGTTTGTGAATGGTCATTTCTTCTTGGTTGTTGAAAATGATTGTTGTTATTTGATTGAAAAGAAGATATAAATATAGCATTCATATTGTTTAGCCTTTGATTTTCTTTAAAGTAACTTTGCATTCGGCTTGCCTCATTTATCCAGTATTTTGTTTGATTCTTGAACATTTTGGCAATTGAGTTTTGACGTGCCTCCCATCCTATCTGGATCTCAATCTTGCAGCCATTCCTCTTGTTGGTTACAACCCTCCTGCTGCGATTTCTCTTCTTAGCATTCGAAACATGTTGTTTGTGATAATAGGTGATGGCTTCTATTCTTAACTTCCTTTGGTTTTATTTGGCATCACTTTTAGTCCTAGTTGTTGCTTGTTCTTAGTGCTGGAAAATTTTACTTGGACTGTGTTTTATCCTTGAACTTAGGCATAACCACTCAGCCTGATAGAGGGCGATCCTTTGCTCTTAGGCGAATTTCATGATTCGATTTGTTGCCTTACATTCTATATGGTTTTGATGTATTGAGTCCCTGCCCTTTCTCCATCGATTTTCATTGGTGTTGCTTACCTATCAATGATTTTTACCATATGTTGCTTTTCTTGAAGAAGCGGATTTCATGGACTGTGTGGTGTAATCTATAATCGTTGCATAATAGATTCATAGATATATGTGATGCATGGATTATATGTTGATATATATATGTTGCTTCTATCATTCAAAACCCATACTATGTAGAAAGAAATCAATTTATATTTATTGAGTTGGTTAATTGGTTGATTTAGCTAGTTTTGTTGGTCAATTCGATCTTAGTCATTATATATTGTTGTTTTTTATGGTAATTTATATTTATATGGGTGGATGGTTTGATCTATTCAAGGGGAATAGAATTCAGTTTATGCATGTGTATAGGTGTTGTATAATCTTTTAAGATCAATATCTTCATAGGAGTTGATGTTGTAAACAACAGTGGTTGTTAAGTTACCATTATATATGTGTGTGTGTGTGTGTGTGTGATTATATGTGTTGTTTTCTTTTCACATGAATTTGATATGTTGTTCTAGATAGTAGATTTCTTTAAGTTTAATATATTCAATATTGTGTGTTAATAGCAGTTATGTTAAATTATATGTGTGTGTGTGTGTAAAAATATATATCATGAATTATATTTAAGAGCAATTTGTTTATATAAAATGTGTATTTAGATATTTATAGAATATGATTACATATTTCTTTAATTATTTAGATGATTTCATAATGGTTATATAATAAAATGTAATTCATGTTTTTAAAATGTTCTTTAAAATTTATTACCCTAAGTATGTTAGTGAAATTAAAGGATGATTTTATTGGTTCCAAGTCGTTGTGTCTCCCTCTTGAGTTAGTTGGAACTGAGGAGATTTCATGTGTTGAAATTTTATGTTGGAACTCGTAATGCTTTGAGTTACCTTCAAGTGTGAGTTCATGGGAAGTTGGTCTTAGGTTTCTAGAGACAATGGGGAAACTTACTTAATGTTGGATTTTCATGGTTGGTTCTTTGTGAATCTTTTCATCTTAATATTGATTTTGAGCTCATATGGGTTGTTACCTTACACAATTGCTTTACTTTTTATGTGGTTTTTGTGCGAGAAGATTCATGCCTCATGTATGTTTATGGCTTTGTGATTTTGGTGTTTTGTGCAAGTGGGTACACCCTAGATGTTATGTGGGTTTTAGCCTTGCACTGTGGAAATTGTTTTATTATGGTGATATTGTACGAGATGGTGCACGCCTCACTTTATGTGATAGTCATGTGAATTTATATGTTGTGCAAGATGGCTTATCCTGTCAGATGTTTTTTGGGAATTCCAGATTGTTAGTAGAGGGAGTGGCTCTCAATGGGGGTCGGTGCACAAAGTGGTGTCAGGGTAACTCATTGGGAGTTTTATAATTAAGTGATAACCTAAATAATTAAATAGGGGGAATGGGTAATTGACACATTAATTAAGATAAGTAGATGCCTCACCCATGCCTATAGTTCTTTCGTAGGCTAAGGATGGGCTAAGAAGGCCTTGTCAGCAAGATCACTACTTTATCCTCATGAAAGGTAAGTGATTCCGCATGTGTCACCCTATGGGGCCGGTGCCTAGTGAGAGTCAGTCAGGGTAACCATAGATGGGGGTCTGATGTCTAGATTGTCAGGGTAACTCAGGGATGGGGATTGGTGTCTAGACTGTCAGGGTAACCCATCTGAGGGCCATGCGATGGCACTCCTCCCTTTAGCAACCATGTATTCCTTGTTGTTTTCCACTTATTGATCATGTACCTCTTGAAGTGGTTGTACTTTGTGTTTGTTGTTGCATGTGTTGTGGAGTCTTGTTAGCCTTGTTCGCTTGATTGTTTTATGTTGTGGGTCCTTCTTGTCATCTCCTAGCATGAGGGGTGGGCCTTAGGGTCCACATGGTCGGGTGTAACATGCTATGCACTCCATTGGGTTCCCAGTCAGAATTCGTGATGCACAGAGTTGTACCATTACAGTGATTCCAAAGCTTCACCAAATTTAGAGATAGCATTGATGTTATGTATTATATTCATTTCAATTGTATTAATCTATGTAATTGATGTATCATTCCTGTTCATGTTAGGAAGTATTGTTGTACCATTATAATCTTGAAACGATGTAACTTCATATAATAAATGTAATGTATATATATTCTTGGTACTATCATGTGTTCTCAGATGGATGTTTACCATTTATGTAATGTTATGGATGTATGTACATTGTATACTTATTCTATATCATGGTTGTAAAGATGAATACTTGTGAGTAGTTATCATCGTTATGGGAACTAGGTTATGTTAGAACATTTGTGAGTAACGCAGTCATGTTTACCCCAGAGGACGTAGCTAGATAATGTGTATGTATATTTTAATTCTAAGTGTTGTATGTTAACTTACATTTCACATTAGTTTTACTTTTTTTTTAAAATTGTGTTATTATTGTTAGTTATTTTTGTTGTCCTTTGGGGTTTGTGTGGTGGGGCGTTACATACTTTAGCTTGATTGCTCATGCATGATGAGATTAATGATTTTAGCATTGATAAGCTAGCTTTAAATGGATTTTATGCAAAAAGGTATAGTTTTTTAAGTTATTTTAGGTTTTTGAAACATTTTAAAGGGCATCTCAAAAATTCATTTGGATGGGTTTTAGGCGATAGGGAATGTATCTGTAGTGATTTTATTGTGACAGATGCTCAGTCTGTAGTTGGGATTAGGAATTTTTTCACTTAGCCATTGATGGGAATAACATTACATGGATTTTATGGATGGGCTTTAAGTAATGTTAGATTTTGTATAAACAATCAAAAAACATTATGGGTAAATTTTTTATAGATTTTAGGCAATAGAATATGTGTTGATAGTGAATTTATTTTTGAAAAGTACAAATTATTAGTCTACAGTTGTTTATGAGATTTTTTCAACATGGGAATTAATGCATGGAATGTTACAGAAAAAGGAGGGTAGGTTTATAGTATTTTTCTTGTGGTAGATTGTTGGTTTATAGGTGGATTCTTAAATGGGGAGTTTATTGATTTAGGTATTGAATCATTTTACATGGGGTTTAGATGAAATTGAATGGATTAGTTGTATGCTTAGTTTGGGGGAAAGTTGGTTTGTACCTGGTTTATTTGTGGATAGAGAATCTAATGATGTTTTGGCTCTACTCGTGGGTTGCTATGCTTTGTTTTTCTATTTTCTTGTGCACATCTAGGCAACTTGGTACCAGTATTTTTGGGGCACAACCATCTTTTGGATAACAAAATATTGCAACTAATTATCCTTTTACAGCAAGGCCTATTGTGAGTACAAGTCCTTTTGGTGCAGCAACACCAAGTCCCTCACCATTGGCCACTTCAACAAAATTTGGTGCATCGTCTACTCCGCTTTTGGTTCCAACTCTAGTCCATTTGGTGGTGTGCTTCTTACCATTTTAATTTTAAAAAGTTCAAAAAAATTTGTGATTCTAAATTAGATTGTTTCAAAAAGTATTCCATTTTAAAGACATTAATCTATCAAACCCTGAGCGTATCATGCTTTCTTTTGCATTCAAATTTAGGCCAATGAAATAATTGAACAACATTTGCAGTTGAGAATTCTTATCTATCTCCTAATCCTTGGTTACGACAAATCATTTTTGTGTGTATTTAGGTAACCAAACAGACTACTTGACTTTTGTAGTCTACAACTCTATTGATTCTTCTTGAAATTGAGGTTAATTTCTAACTTACTCGTCCTTCAACAACTGGTACATGCTTCTTGCTGGTCAATTTCTCTGTAGCCACAAGTTGGACTTTTATCATCCTTTTAAGCATGTATTGGCATTTGAGTTTTGATTTCCTTGGCTAAAAATTAAATTCCTCACAATTCATTCCACCTTACTAATGAAAGAGAGCAAGTGAAATAACCTTCAAATGTTGTCTTCAATTGTTATGTATTTCTTCACACCTAACAAAATCCATTAAGCTATAGGAATACTCAATTCATTTATTTTTGTTCATTTTTTAAAATATACTAGAAAAAGCAGAAAACTAGTAAATGCTTATTTGGAAGTTGATGAAAACTCATATCAGCTTCTTTATGGTTTTAATGTTCTTTTACATATTAGTTGAGTATAAAATGAACAAAAATTTTAGGATGGTAACCTTATCAGGTTCAAGAAATGATATCTTGTCTATATTTCTTTACCTATCTTGGATAGGCAACAAAGGTGTCATTAATGTTTGAAATTATTTATTATTTTACCTACAACTCTTGTGTGGATGGCATAATTAAGGGTCATATAATGTGGTTTTAAAATGCTACATAAATCTCAACTAAATTAGAAATTCTCAATTAGTTATATAATGTAAATTTAATGGTTACCATGAGTTATTAGCCTTAGGTGAATCATCATCTTTACCCAATTTGTAGCTAGTCACCATAGGAGTACTTACCGATTTGGAACCATCCATCCCAAACTTCTTCAACATCTCTCACATACTTAGACTGTGAAATGAAAATTCCCTTCTCTGTTTGATCAATTTGTAGCCCAAGAAAGAAATTCATCTCCACAAACATAGACATTTCAAATTCTTTATGCATCTCTTCTGCAAACCTCTTGCACATATTTTAATTTCCTCCAAAGACAATTTCATCAACATACACTACTATAATCAAGATTCTATCATTTTCAATCTTAAAGTATAGATTATTGTCTGTCACACCTTTGTTAAAGCCTTGCTAAATCAAATACATGTCTAACCTCACATACCAAGCTCTAGGAGCCTACTTCAATCGATATAAAGCTTTCTTCAATCTACACACCTCTAGAGAAGGGGGATTTGCTACTCACAAGTTCTCTTCATTCAGAGAGCCTCACAGGGTGAACTGCCCTAAACTACCTCAAGGAAAAGCATGAGAGTTCTAGAATCATAAAGAGCAAGTCAGAAAGATTCTTTGGGAAAACTAACAAGCTCTTAGCGAAAGGACATAAGCACAAAATACGAACGATAGCGCGACGTGTTGGCGTCTCATATGGACTAGACAATAATTTTTTCACAGAAAGTGACAAAGTGATTGCTAAGAACATACAAAATGCGATAAAGTAACAAAATTTAGTAGAATTGAAATAAAGTGAAATAGAAATGATAAAGAGAATAATAGATAGAAAGAAAATGCTCACAACCATGCAAGTGATGAAGCCTCCAACACATCAATGTCTTCAATACCTGCATGTGCAATATCTAGATAAAGTATTAGGATGTATAGGGGTTTGCCTCAGTCAAACACCCATTTTGGTGTTTCCACCTCCATGGAAAGCCAGATAGATAGAGAGAAATGAACCGAAATCGACAAAGCATGTGGTGAAAGCAAAACTCGCTTCAGCAGTAGAACCCGCACCACCAAGTATGAGTAATAAAAGTAATCCCCACTCGAGGAGGAAAACCTGTATCACAAAGTGTGAGTGATAAAAGCAATCCTCGCTTGAGGAGGAAAACCTGTAGCACGAAGTAAGAATGCAATTGATAGGGGATATGGAATCCCAGGATGCTTGCAAGCATAAGGCAAGGGAGATAGATGCGAGAACCAAGAAGGCTACAAAGAGTGTTTCTAAGAGATCTTGAGAGTGCTTGAAGCTGCTGTAACAAGGAGATTTTTGCAAGAAAGATAGCAAGAGAGAAATGCAAGTTCCAAGGCTAGAAAGAAGCTAGAGAGAGGCTAGAGGCCAAATGAATTCAAGAGATAGATTTTAAGGAGAGAAAAGAAGCTTTATGGGTTGTTACAAGGCATCCCGAGTCATTACCATGAACAAAATCAGATGAAAAGTGGCAACCATGCTTGGAAATAGTCATTTGAACATTGAAACGTCACAGGATTCTAGCGTGACACATGGACGTCCATGTGGCACGCTAATTTCCAAACACATCATGCTACAAAATAGCATGAACAGGAAAAGTACAAGGTTTAACGCATAGCTGGTGCATGAAGGGTAGCTGCTAAAAAGGGGTGCAGAGCATCCTGAGAGGGGAAAAGGCTGATGCAAGGCCTAAAATGAGCCTACACAAATGTTAGGGGAGTGGACACTAAATTGGATACAACAATGTATGTGAAATTGCAAGGGGTGCAATTTTACGACATTACATTTTTCCCCCACTTTAGCAGGCATATGAATCTACACTAATATGCATGCTAAAGGAAATATACTAAACATAAATAACATCATTATGCCAAAAAGATAATGTAGAGGAAGCAGATAACTCTTTGAACTACAGAAGCATGCCCCCAGGTTGAAGACTTGCAAAAAAAAATTATTATACAAGAAATACCTCCACAAGACCACAATGTTAGAACATAAAAAGCTACTACATCACAAGGTTAGAACATAAAAAACACACACAGAGACACACAACAAACTAAAGGGTTTGAGTCAGCAAAGTAACAAAGACCTCGATGTAAGAGGTTGTCTCAGTACTATGTGTCGTCCCCAAATTAAAAACAATGACACATAGAAGAATTCTAAAATGAATAGAAGAATGTAAGGACTGATCGCTTCAAGAGAAGAATGCATACAAAAATTTAGGAAGCAACCAATGTCAAGGAGAGAAAGAAGTATATACACAGGATGAACAAGATGCAAATCTTCAATCTGGTATATTCAATTGGGAAGAGAAGTGAGAAGAGAAAGGCTCAATGAGAGAGCTAGAAGGAGGAATGAAAATTCCAAGAGAGACGGCTCCATAGGTATTCTCTCGTGAGAAGGTTTTAACAAAAAGGACTTCGTAGCTCAGTGGAACTACAAAGTTGCACAATGTACATCGAAGGCCCTCAAACCAATGATGGACAAATCCCACAAGATGAAAGTGTCTCACAGGCCCTTAGACTTACAAGGAGGAAATCCCCAAGATCTCTCACATGAAGGAAGCCCCGTGAAGTAAGCGCCTTACAGGCTCGTAGACTTGCAAGGAGGTGTCCCCCAAGATCTCTTTACATGGAGGAAACCCAATGAAGTAAGTGCCTTATAGGCCTATAGACCTGCAAGGAGGCATCCCCCAAGATCTCTTACATGGAAGAAACCCAAAGAAGGGGACTCCATGGAGTTGAATTGGAAAGCGGCTTTACAGACGCACCTACAAAGTGACATGTTTACCCATAGATAAAGCATGTCCAAAAAAAAAGTGGCCACACAAGCAATCAAGCGGACAATCGCACAGACCATCAAAAAATTAGAAGGATTTCAAAGGGGTCCCTCGGGAACCCTCCAAAAGAAGGGGGATCCACTCAAGGGACACACTATTTGAAAAGTGAGGTCTAGTCAGGCTATCCCCAAGCTAGACATAAAGATATGAAATAATTCTAGTCGGGTTGCCCCCAAGTTATATGCCATAAAATTCATTCAAGAGAAAAGCTTTCAAAGGGAGTCCCTCAAGAACCCTTCAAAAGAAAAAAGGGTTCCACTCCAGGGATGCTTCATTTGAAAGATAGAGAGAAGAGAGGAGGTCCTTAAGAAGGATGCACATCTCCAGAACAAGTTATCACTTCCCCCAACATATAGGAGAGGAGAACCATGAAAGGTACTTAGAACATGCAGGATAGAGGTAAACCTCAATATCACTTATTATTTGAAGAAGAGGCAGGTGCATCAACAAACAAATGAGTGATGGTGCTTGAATCATGAAGTTGTATTTTTTCCTTCAAGGCCTTACATTCACTAGTGGAATAGCCAAGCACTCGATGGTATGCACAAAAAGAATGTTTTTCTTTATCATGCTTATGAAATTTCTTACGCGTAGGATAAGGAAGAGTGATCAAGCAGGCCTTAAGAAGCATTCAAAAAATACAATCTTGCTCAAATAAAGAATGAGAAGTAAGAAGCAACCCTTTCTCTTGCAGAGAAAAGTTTGACTACTCACAAGAAGAAGACACGAAGACATTAGATAATGGAGGATCTTCATAGAGAGCATTATTCCAACAATGGGGATTACGCTCTTCTACGGGATCACTGTCAGCCTTCTTGATAGGACTACCAACATTATCCACTTTAATAAAAGCATAATCATCTTCCTCAAAGGGAGGATCAATGCTAAGAATATTACAATTTTCACTATCCCATGATACAAAAGAATAATCATCTTTGATAACAGGGGTGGATGATGTTATCGGAAGGTTTAAGTGGATCGGGTTGAATTTATGTTCCCTGTTGAAGGAATCTGTAAATTCTAGAGAACCCTAATCATCACCAAGACATGCATTCTCTTGAGAAGAGGTAGAAGGAGTAGACTTAAGATTTCTTGCTTCAAAAGGATCTTCTTCAAGGACATCTATCTCGAGAGTATTCTTAGTAGTAGGTATTGTTGGAGTAAACATCGAAACATTGGAAGACACTAAAGGAATAAGAGTAGGCACAACCGAAACTTGACCAGTAGCTACCATTTCACATAAGTGCATAGCCTCAGGGTCAGTTTTGACTGTGACTACTTTATTATTGCAAATGAACTTAATAGATTTATGCAAGGTAGATAGGACTACACCCATAGCATGAATCCACGGTCTACCACGAAGAAGGTTATATGGTAATTTTTCTAACATAACATATACAAGGGTGGGTATGGTAATAGGTCCCAACCTCAAAGGAAAGATTATTGTGCTTAGGGCTTGTCGACTGACATTATCAAACCCATGAATGTCAATAGAAGAAGCATTAAGAGAAGATGAATCAATATTAATCTTAGGCAATATATCAATGCTACATACATTAAGCGTTGAATCGACATCAATGAGAGTACGTCTAATGCCAATGTTGTTAATGTTGACTATAATCATTAGAGGATTTGCTTGATTTTGTACTTTTGGAGGCGCAAGTTCCTATAGATAGAACATAATATTTGGCAAATCCGCACGAATATGAGCTATCAATGCATCAGCATCTTCCAGACTAGCGGAAGAAGGAAAGAGAATCTTTTGCAAGGCTTCTTGAAGCATACCTTGAAAAAATGAAGTAGACTAAAGCAAGTCCCATGGTGAGATCTTGGTTGGAGTAATGCAAAGTTGCTTGATAAGATCGTAATCATTGGGTGTTTTCATTGTAGGTTTAGGAGCTTGAGGAAGGCTCGGTTCTTTATTCATACTATTCTCATAAATATGGGCTACTGCTCTATAAGAGGGAGCCTTAGAAAGAGAAGGAGAATCACCATCAATAGAACAAATCTTTTTATGAGGACTAGCTATAGTCATGTAAATGACTGGTCTCTTAGGCCTTTGAGTCGTAGCAGAGACATATTATATTTACATACTCATCACAACTAGTGGAATAATTATTTGAAGAAATATTCTCAACATCAATCTGAGGAGGATCAAATGTGGAAGGAGGTTCATCATTCGCTATTGCATCATCTCTGGAAGAGTGCATCAGAACTAAGATGAGATTCATCATTCACAAATGAAACATCTCTAGAAGAGAGTGCATTGGAAGGGAAAAGAGGTTCATCATTCACTAATGCATCTTCTCTAGAAGAGAGTGCATTAGAATGAAGAGAATGTAGAGTAACATTAAGAAAGGTATCAATTATTTTATCTTCTTGCAAAAAAATATCCTCCAAAGCAAGAGGAATTTCATGAGAAGGATCAAAGACACCAAGTGACATGGGTAAAGCCAAGTCACCATCACATGCATGAAATGGAACATCATTAACATTTTGAATATAGTTAGATATTGAACTAATAAAAGAAGATATTAAATTCATTTTGGGGTGATAGAACTAAGAAAAAGCAGAAATCTAGATTTTCATATTTTTTCAGTATTTTCTAGGTTCTAGTAATTTGCATTTTTGGAGGTCTTAAAAGCAGAATTTGGGATCGAAACTTGCATCAGTCCTAGTATTTTTTTGAAATATATTATGCTTCACGTCAGGTTCACAAAAATGTAGAGAAGGGGGATTTTCTACTCACGAGTTCTCTTCATTCAAAGAGCCTCACAGGGTGAACTACCCTAAACTACCTCAAGGAATAGCGCAAGAGTTCTAGAATCAAAAAGAGAAGGTCACAAAGATTATCGAGGCAAACTGACAAGCTCTCGACCAAAGGACGTAAGTGGGGAATACAGACGACAACACGGCGCGCTGGCATCTCAAAGGCACGCTAGCATCTTGTATGGACCAAAAAGAAATTTTTTCACAGAAAGTGACAAAGTGATTGCTAGCGATCTGATTGCTAAGAACATATAGAATGCGATAAAGTAACAAAATGTAGTAGAACTGAAATAAAGTGGAATAGAAATGATAAAGAGAATAAGAGATAGAAAGAAAATTCTCACAACCATGCAAGTGATGAAGCCTCCAGCACATGAATGTCTTCTATATTTGCATGCGTAATATTTGGAGAAAGTGTTGGGGTTGTATAGGTGTTTTCCTTAGTCAAACCCTCGTTTTGGTGTTTCCACCTCCACGGGTAGCTAGATAGATAGAGAGAAATGAACAGAAATGGACAAAGCGCATGGTGAAAGAAAAACTTGCTTCAGGAGTAGAACCCACACCACCAAGTATGAGTGATAAAATCAATCCTTGATCAAGGAGGAAAACTCGTATCACAAAGTGTGAGTGATAAAAGCAATCCCTGCTCGAGGAGGAAAACCTGTATCACAAAATAAGAATGCAATTGATAGGGAATATGGAATCTAGGGATGCTTGCAAGAATAAGTCAAGGGAGATAGATGCAAGAGCCAAGAAGGCTACAAAGATTGTTGCTAAGATAGCTTGAGAGTGCTTGAAGTTGTTGTAACAAGGAGAGTTTTGTAAGAAAGATAGCAAGAGAGAAATGCAAGTGCCAAGGCTGGAAAGAAGATAGAGAGAGGCTAGAGGCCAAATGAATTGAAGAGATAGCTTTTAAGGAGAGAAAAGAAGCTTCCCAATTTGTTACAAGGAATCCTTCGTCGCTACCATGAACAAAAGCATATGACAAGTGGAAAACATCCTTGGAAATGGTCATTTGAATGTTGAAATGTCACAGGACTCTTTAATGAGCCTATACAAATGTTAGGGGAGTGGACACTAAAGTGGATATAATAATGTATGTAAAA
The DNA here is from genome assembly GCA_007258455.2 of Sequoia sempervirens. Lineage (NCBI taxonomy): Eukaryota > Viridiplantae > Streptophyta > Pinopsida > Cupressales > Cupressaceae > Sequoia > Sequoia sempervirens. The sequence goes on along the minus strand of VDFB02000008.1, from coordinate 33,658,920 downwards.
TTGCAAGGGGTGAAATTTTAAGACATTACAACACCATATCTGGTTGATCTATTAACTGAAATCCTCTCGGTTATTCCATATAAACTTCTTCTAGTTCACCATTCAAAAATGTTGAATTGACATCCATCTAATAGACCTTAAAGTTTTTATGAGCAGCAAATGCCAAGAACATCCTTATAGCTTCCATTCTTTCTAATGGAGAAATTTTTTCTTGAAAATATATGCCTTCTACTTGTAAGTAACCTTTACACACAAGCCTTGCTTTGTTTCTAACAACTTCTCCATTCTCATTCAACTTATTTCTAAATACCACTTCAATCCAATAATTTTTTTATCTACCAATCTTGGGACCAATTCCCAAGTTTGATTCTTCTCAATCTTCATAAGTTCTTCTTTCATTACTTCCTTCCAATGTTCATCTTTACAAGCTTCACTTACAGTCTTTAGTTCAATCTCATAAAGTAAACATAGATTTACTTCAGCAGTAGCTCTGCTTCTAGTCAACACGCCTTTTGTCTTGTCTCCAATAATCTAATTTTATAAATGATTCTTATGTACATATTTCGGTTTCTTAGGGGACATCACCGAAGCATCTCCTTTTGTTTCATTATGTTCAACCTGCTTCCCTTGCTCATCTTTTCCTGTTCTTCCACAATCAGGCTCATCAAATATGTATCCATCAATTTCAATAGAATTCTTTATTGTCTCATCAACCTTGACATTAGAACTCTCTACAATCTTCCTCAGTATTTTATTGAAACATTTTTTATGTCTTGCTATTAGTAGAATATCCAAGAAAAATTCCTTCATCACTTCTTACATCAAACTTCCCCAAATTTTCTTCATCTTTTCTGATATAACACTTGCTTATGAATACCTTGAAATATTTAACAATAGGAATTATTCCATGGCATAGCTCATAGGGAGTCTTTGTACTATTTTCTCTTGCTTGAACTCGATTGAATACATAAATAGTAGTATGAATAGCTTCTTTCTAGTAAACTTCTAGTAAACCAACCTCAGTAATCATTGATCTAGTAGCTTCTTGAACTGTTCTATTTTTCCTTTCAACAAATCCATTCTGCTAAGGAGTTCTCGGAGCATATAACTGTCTTTTTATTCCATGCACTTCGCAAAAAAATTTAAACTCATGGGAGGTGAATTCTCCACCTCTTTCAGACCTTAAGAATTTTATCTTCAAGTTCACTTCATTTTCAACCATAGCTTTGAATGCCTTAAATATATCTAATGCATCTAATTTCTCTCTAACAAATGTAACCCATGTATATCTAGAATAATCATCAATTAAAATCATAAATTACCTTTCACCAAGTAGAATTCTTACTCTTGTAGGACCACAAAGATCTATATGAACTAAATCTAGTAGTCAAGTAATGGACTGTTGCTTTGACCTGTAATGATTTCTTTCTTGCTTTCCAAATTGACAATTCCTACAAATAGCATTAATAGGCTTTGTAATTCTCGGTAAATCTCTCATGGATTGAACAACACTAATCCTTTCCAAGTTCTTAAAATTCATATGACACATTCTCCTATGCCATAACTAATTATCATTAATTTGACTCATAAAACATCATCCATCAGGACCCTTAAGTTGATAGATATTCCCTTCAAATTTCTTTCTTGTAGCAATCAATGTTCTGGATCCTTTTCGGATCTCACATCTCTCATCCTAAAACACAAGATCATATCCTTTTTTGCACATCTAACGAAAAATCAATAGATTATGCCTTAAACCCTTAACATAGTAGACATCCTTAGTATGATGCTTTCCATCAAAACTTATTGAACATATCTCACAGATTTTAGCACCAGTATCATCTCTAAACATAACCAAGCCTCCATCATATTTTTCAAGCTTAAAAAACTTAATTTTATTACCAATCATGTGATGTGAACAACCACTCTCAACTACCCAAAAATTCTTCTCTTTTTTAGCAGGTAGGGCAGAGATAATTGTACCTTCATTTTTCTCCTTCTTCGGATGGTTTTCTTTTACCTGTTTTAAAGAATTAGTAGAAGTAGGTTCATCCTTAATCACCAAGAACAAGCATTCATTGTCATCAGGATCTTCATATTCTGAATCCTCATCAGATATGCTAGCATTCTCATTCACATAGTAAGATTTGTTAATCTTCTTTCCTTTCTTTTCTTTCTCATGTCTTTTTTTATTTCTTTTAGCTCTTTTCAGACATTTTGTAGCATAATGACCTATTTCTCCACAACTAAAGCACTTAAAGGGAAATTTTCCTTCATACTTACCAGATCCTTTCCTCATTCTTCTTAAAAATTTAGCTTCTATTTCATCAATTTTTTCTTCATTTGAATCTTCAGCTTTTGTATCTTTAAAAGCAATCTCTAATTTGCACCCATTCCTTAGACTCAGCTTCCTTATCTCATAAGATGTCAAAAATCCTAATAGCAGATCCTTAGTATAGGTCTTATAATCTATAGTCTTCTCAATAGCACTCACCTTCTCAATGTAAGCATGATGAAGAGTTTTAAGAATCTTCTTTACAATCCTAGTTTCATCTATAATAGCACCAAGTCCTCGCATTTCGGCCACTATCTCATCTAATCTATGTACATAAGCTTTAATATTCTCATCTTTGAACATATGTAGAAGATCAAACTTTGTTTCCAAGTTTTGTAATTTTGCCTCTTTGACTCTTTCATCACCATAATGTGCTCTTTCCAAAGCATCCTATACTTCCTTATTTGTCTTCAAATTTTGAACCTTAATCAACTCGAAATGTAGCAGACTATTCTTCAAGATGAACTTTGCCTTATTATTTGCTTCATGTGCTTTGATCTCTTCAGGTGTATTCAAACCATTAGCAGGGGGAGTGTAAGGATTTTTGTAAGCTTTCTCCACAATATTCCAGATATTCTTCCATTGATACTTTTCAGATACCATAATTAGTTCTATCGAACCTCAGATAATCAAAAACCCTTTTTCCAGCCATCCTAGACCTTCCTCAAGTGGTTAAGATCTTCACCAAGGAACCTTGCTCTAATACCAATTGTCTAATAGGACAACTAAGAGGGGGGGTGAATCAGTTGTCACAGAATTAAACCTTTAATTCAATCATTGTAACTAATACTTAATATTGCTTAAATGATTAATCATTAAATGCTAATGTAGAAACTCAAATCCAACACATAAACACAATAACACCATATTTACATGGAAAATCCAATGACGAAAAAACCATGATGAGGATTAACTCACACTATAGAGAATATCAAAACTGGTTACAAATGGCTTACTGCCTGAAATAAGGCTCACTGCTTGAAACAAGGACTCATTGTCCAACAGGGCTAACAACTCGGAGGGATCACTACCACAGAGATACAAAAAAGACAAAGAAGACTTGTTATAGAGAGACTACAATTCCAATGCAACAAAGGATTCCACCACAGTCACTTGATCAACTTTCATGAATGATAGAGTTCACCTTCTACTCACTACATCTAAAAACTCAACATTAAGCTTCGTACTAATCTTCCACACTCACAACACACTCTTACTAAATAGAATCGATGTCACACCAAACTGCAGTTTCTCTTTTCTCTTATTGCTCTTCTTCTTTGCTCTTGTACATTTTCTATCACTTAACTTATCTTGCATTTATACCATCTTCAACTTTGAAACATATCCAAAGTTAGCCATCCAAATCCAAATTCAAATTAGGTCAGCACCAAAACATTCTAGGGTGGAATTAGAATAAAGGTGACCCAAATAAACGCTTCATAGGGACCCAAATAGATCCAACACGCTTCATCAACCTCGAAAGTAGTATTTCATACAAGGTTAGTCAAACCAATGTAAAACACGTAGAACCTTTAAGCACGAACTTTCCAAATGCCAAGATTATCTTCAATACAATTAGGGAAACTCAATTTTGGAACTACAAGTCATAAGACTTCATCAAAGAGAAATCCAGACCAACAAAATTTCTCCTAGATCTCAACCAGAAACACTGAAAACCATAGTTCACAACTGGTGAACACAACTTGCACTGTACAACAAATTAACAAACAAAAATATGGATATAAAATCTTCTAACAACCATGAACAACATGTTCGAACCACACAAACATAGGAGTAAATCCAGACCAAAACCCAAAGCAACCACTCAACACCTACAACATATCTTCATTAAAATTTTCTCAATATCCTCGACATATACAACCAACAACAACTAGTTAATAACCAGTTGACCGGTTAACATCAATGAAAACACCTTCAATCTTTCCATTCTTGCAACATCTTCAACAAGTGCTTTAACATGAACACCTATTCTAGAGTGATTCTGACAACACTTCATTACCTGCAAACAAACTATGCATTCTACAACTCAAGGAACTCAATAAATAGAGTGTTACAAGCTTCAAGAAGCATTTAGAAGGTGAAGGGCGTCCAAATCCAAATTGCATAATTTCCAATGCCTTAGACATGCATTTGGACACATGTACAATATTCCCTTACACCCCTTATAATGGTCAAACATGCAAATATTCTTCTTCCAAGCTTAGGTGCCTAGAATATGCTAAAAGTAGCTTATGACAGATACCCTACAACTATCATAGAATATTTCATAAATCTGTCATAGAATTTTTCATAGGATTTGTAAGAGAATCTTTCATAACCGACTAAAAATAGTCGATTCTCTTACATCATGTCATAACCCATCTTGGGCACCAAATTTCTCCATGCAATCAAAGATGCCTTATGACGCATTATATAATTTTTCATATGTCATAGATTCCAAAGTGGGATGCCTATTTCCACTTGGGATGATGATGTGTCATCCAGTCACCTCCAATGGGGATGCCACCCAACCGGTGGGCCCCAATTAATGACATGACACCATAGGAAATTAAATAATATAAATAAATACATTAATAAATCAAATTGAGTCAATATTAGGACTCTAAGGTTGAGACACCTTAATCCCAACATTCTCCCACTTGTCGAAGACTTGCCAAGAGTCATATGGAATCATCTACTTAATGGCCCAAGGCCCATGGAATCAAAACACCATCTGAACTTCTTCATGCTCACTAGTTTTGTCAGTGCATCTGTAACATTCACCAAAGTTTCAACCTTCTCTAGGTTCCCCTTTCCATCTTCTACCATATCATGAACAAAATTATACTATACATTGATGTGCTTTGTTCTAGCATGGAAGGTAGGATTCTTTGCTAAATATATTGCACTTTGACTGTCACATTAAACAATAATATGTCCTGCATCTAAACCAATATCAAAACACAATATCTTAAGCAAAATTGCTTCCTTACAGGCATGAGTGGCTGCCATATACTCTGCCTCTGTTGTGGACAATGTGACTACAGCTTGTCACTTACTCATCCAACTAATAGCATCACCAAACATCATAAATAGATAACCACTGGTGGATCTTCTACTGTCAATGTCACCTACCCAATTTGAATCCATATATCCTCAAATGCTCGCAGAATGTTGAGGTCCAATAGGATAACCATGAAAACATAAGGCATACTCGTAGGTACCCCGTAAATATCTGAACATTCTCTTAACCGCATCCCAATGCACTCGTCTAGGATTAGCCATAAAATGGCTAAGGACTCCCACTACTTGGGCAATGTCTGGTCTCATACACACCATCGCGTACATTAGAATGCCAACTACACTTGCATATGGTACTTTGGTCATGTCCTCCATCTCAGTAGAATATTTTGGACAATCATTCACAGAAAGATTTGTCCCTTACATCACAGGAACAACTAATTTTATGCAATCTACCATGTTGAATCTCTCCAACATAGAGTTTGCATACTTGCTTTGGCTTAACTAAATTTTTTTGTTAACTTTGTCTCTCATTATTTCCATTCCCAAAATGTACCTAGTTTCACCTGGGTCTTTCATCTCAAACTATGTTGACAACTGAAACTTCAAATTTGAAATCATACTTTTACCATTCCCAATAAACAACATATCATCTATGTATAGAACAATAATGAGAATGCGGCCATTATCAATTTTAAAGTACACACAATGGTCAGATTTAGATCTCTAAAATCCCAATGACAACACATAGGTATCAAACTTTTGATACCACATTCTAGGAGACTGTTTCAAACCATAAAGAGACTTCTTCAATTTCCAAACCAAATTTTCTTTACCTTTTTCAATGAAATACTTTGGTTGTGACATATAAATTTCTTCCTCCAAATCACCATGAAGGAACGATGTCTTCACATCCGTCTATTCCACTTCTAAGTCATATACAGCTACAAGTGACAACAGAAGTCAGATAGATGTCAACTTCGCTACAGGAGAGAATATCTTCCCATAATCAATTCCCTCCACCTAGGAAAACCCCTTAGCGACCAACTATGCCTTATACTTCTCAACACTACCATCAAGACCACATTTTTTCTTGAAAATACATTTACAACCAACAAGTTTATGTCCAACAAGCAAAGGTACCAAATCCCAAGTCTTATTTTTCTTTAAAGAAGCCATCTCTTCGTCCATGGCTTGCATCCAGGAATCTGAATCATTCATACCCAATGCCTCTCTAACTATCCTAGGCTCATCAGTATTAGTAATCAAGGAAAATATACAACTAGAATCCAATAATGAATATCCAAACCTTTCTGGTTGCCACCTAACTTGTGTAGACCTCCTTAAAGGCTGAGGTTGAGGTTCTCCTTCTTCTTTAGAGCTTTAAGAGCTACTTAAGCTCTCCTCATCATCAGTTCCAACAGGAGTACTTGGTTCTTCTTTCTTTGGAGTAGGTGGAATTTGAACTACCTCCTTTTTTTGTTTCTCCTCTTTCTCTAGTTGCAGCTCAACAGAGGAAGGTTCATCTCTTTGAAGATCACACTTTTGTTGTAGAGAACCTTCTAAGATTTTAGATCCCAAAGCTTGTACCCTTTCACATTGACACCATAGCCAATAAAAATACACTTAACAACCTTTTTCTCCAACTTAGAACTCTTCTCAATTGGAACATGAGCATAAGCTTCGCAACCAAATACTTTGAGATGTCTCATCGAAGGATTTTTACTAGACCATTCCTCCATGGGTGTCTTTCCAACAAGTTTTGATGTAAGAGATATATTGATTAAATAACATGCAGTGGCTACCGCTTCAGCCCAAAATTTCTACTCAAGGCTAGCACCACTCAACATACTCCTAGCCCTCTCCATCAATGTTCTATTTGTCCTCTCTGCAACTCCATTTTGTTGTGGAGTGTAGGGAGTTGTCTTATGTCTCTCAATCTCATGCTCTTTAGAAAACTTTTCAACACAAAACTCACCACCATTATCAGTTCTCAAACACTTAATCTTGCTGGTAGTTTGATTTTCTACCAAGGCCTTAAACTCCTTAAGCCGACTAAAGACTTCAACTTTACTTATGAGGAAATAAACAAATTTCCTACTGTAATCATCTATGAAAGAAACAAAATATACAAATTTTGATAATGAAGGAATGTTTACAAGACCAAAACCATCTGAATGTACATAATCCAAGACCCCAAAAGACTTCTGAGAACTAGAGTAAAAAGAAACATGGTGTTATTTTTCATATACACAATGTTCGCAAAAGTTGAACTCGATATTACAATCATCAAGGCCTTCAACAAGGCTCCTATTTTTGAAGGTTCTAAGACCCTTCTCACCAATGTGACCAAGTCATTAGTGCCATAACATTGTCTTCTCTGTAGGAAGATTCATTTCCATAGAATTACCACCCTTAGGTACCCAAAATGCACGACCATCAGATGTAGTTGCAACATGCTTCTTCTCTGCACAATCTGATGGTGAGGATGAACAATCCAAATATCTCTTCTTTGGTACATCAAAAGAACTATTGCACTATACAGTGCATGCATCAAGCTAAAATAGAGTTGTTGAGGGTCAAAGAAGCACAACAACATTAAACAGAATATTACTATTATATTTCTCCTGAAAGAAAAATATAACACATGGTGACCTAACTCCCAAGGTCCTGGTAATTGGTTCTCAATTATGCTGATATCACTCAGTGGTTGATATAACTGTAATATTCAAGGGGCCTTTGCTGGTAACAAGGAACAGTACTGCATAGCATCAATTAGTCTACGTTTGGGGGGTTTAAATAAAATAAAAAGATGAATCAGAGCTTCAAATCAAAGAAACATGAGTAAAACTCTTACATATCCAGACATGCATATCAATAATGAGTGTTTATTCCACCTAACCACAACTATAGCAAGATGCAATCCATAGAATAAACTATGCTACTGCATACATCCATAATGCTAATTCAAATACCATCAACATTCACTAAACTTACTTCAAACAAATCACTCACTCCTCATCTAAAACACAGATCAAATGAATACGATAACAACTTCATCCACAGATAATCCAATGATATAATCTTAAATCCAGTTCCTTCTATGGACTTTCATCAAATAAGAAACAATTAAGCACAACAAAATCACTAGCGTATGGATTGATCATGTACCATTAACCTTATCAAAATAGATCCAAACTTTAAAATCATAACATAAAGATGTAAGAAAAACTGTAAAATAACCAAGTTTTACTGAACTTTTAGAGTATCTCTCCTAAAACATAAAATCCTAGATCTAATCTCTATTCTCTATCATCAAGTGCCTGATCTTCCTTTAATTAGCCGACCTTTACAAAGTAGAACCTAATAATACAAATAGGGTGCCACATGCACAAGTTTCTCAATTATCAATCAAGATCCAATATTAATGGAACTAGAACTGAACACAGAAGTGGAATCATGAACTCTTGTTCCAAGGCTAATTACTCTGTTGCACCAACAAGAAATCTGATATTCCAAGAAGAAAGTGAGACTGACGGATCAAACTCAAAGTTGAGCTTATGTCAAAACCCACAAAAGAGGAGAAAATCAAATATTGAGTATGGTGAAAAGACTCAGTTCATTTTTGCATTGAATGCTCAAGGATGTACTCGTCATAACTGGAGAACACTTGTTCAAGAGTACCTGAATCCACCCCATCTAACCAATCACCTTCAAATTTGATCCTTTCAAATTCTGCAAAAACCAACCTTTGCATCTCCTTTAACTTGATTAACTCCCTTCTAGCAGTTCTTACCTCCTCACCGATATTCATAAACTGATCTAATAATAAATTCTCCCCATCATCTCCCTTTTGCATAATTTCCTCAAACCTACCCCTCCATCTCTCCCTTAGTTTATCCAAAGATAGGCCTTCTTTGTTTGAGGAATCTAGGTTAATTAAAATGGCCACAATTGCCTCTAATTCAACCATCTATTGATTCAAATCTTTGCTCATTTCTCAGACTTCTTCTTGATGCCCATGAATAGCCCTAGACTTATACCTTATGATGCTCACAGTTTTTTCTAGAAAATCTACATTACCATGCTCAAGAATTGAATATTCCAGCAATGTGGACTTGGGCACTTTGCTAATATCTTCAAGCCTTTTAACACATTCCTTGTATTCATCGTCCTGCTTATCCAGATCCTTGGCCTGCTGATCTAGATCCTCTGCCAATTCAAGAGTAGCCTTATGAATTTTAGAACCCTCAACAAGAACATCATCCACCTCCTAGTTGAGCTTATCCAACCATTTATCCATCATTCATACCTTACTTTTCATTTGAACCAAATCATATGCTTCCTTCTTTGTTAACAAAACTGGGGATTCAGGAAGAGCAACTTGTTGGGAAATGGGACTTGAAACATCTTTCAAAAACCTATGAAGTTGATCCAATTGAGCCTTAATCTCATCCTTCCTTTGTTTATCTTTGATCATCTAGGATTTAGTTGAAGAGGCCACAATATCAATCAAACTCATTTGTTGGTTTCTTGTAGGCTTTCCCAAATTTACTGCCCCCAACTGATAATCAGTGATTTGCATATCATCACAGCTCTTCTCCATCACGGGTATGGCACATTCAGCAAAAATATCTCTAGCATCAGTGAGCCTAGTAGAGTGAAGAACCCGGGCCTTCTTTTTAGGTTTCTCCTTCCCAAAAAATTTCATCATTTCCTCCCAATTCAACGGTTGTGGTTGAACAACTTGTTTTCTTTCAAAGTCCAGTTTTAACCAAGTAGGAGCAATAGGAGTATTGGATACCTCGGTTGAAGAAGAAGCAACAGTAGTGGAAGCTTCACAAAGGTTGTAACAATGTAAGCCCCGGTTGAGAATCAACTTCCTGCACATTTTTTTGATCACTTTGTTCCTTTTCCTGTGCTAACCTTTCTGCATCCTCTTTATTCTTCTGCTCTTGGAGCTTTTTAGCCTCTAGCTCCTGCTTTAAACATTCCTCTTCCTCTTTCTTTTTCTCTAACATTTGATCCCGCTGCTTCTTCAACTCTTCAACATAGTCTCATGCCTCCTTGGACTTCTTTTCATATTCAACAATCTCAGCAGCCTCTCTTTCCCTTTTCAAACATTCTTGCTCTTCCCTTTTCCTATAAGCCTCTTCTTATTCCTTGAGCTTAGCTTCAATAGATTCTTTTTCTCTTCTTTGTTGGGCCTTCTCCTCTTCAAGGTTATGAAACTTTTGTTGCATTATCAACTTATCTCTCTCTTCTTGTATCTTGAGCTCCTGCTCCTTTTGTTGTTTTTGTTGAGCTAATTCATCATCCTTGACCTTATCTTCCAACTCCTTTTGCTTGACCGCCAATTCAGATTGTGCCTTGGCCTCCTCCTCTTGTTGCTTAGTTCATGCCTCAGCTTGTGCCTTAGCATCAACTTCTCTTTTTGCATCTTCAAAGAGTTTCCACTGATCTTCCTCAGTCAATATGTGTTCAGTCCTTGCATCATCTGTCATATCAAAAGATGTTAATACACGATTCTCTTTATCATATGGAGTCTTTTTTGAATCTGTTTCTACATTATGTATCTTAATTTCATCCTCCATTCACTTTAATACCTCTGCTTCATCATGGAGGGCTCCCTTTGGTGATTCTTGACCTAATTCTTGTGCATCAGAGGGCTAAGTAGATACCTCCCCTACAACAGATGTAGAAGCCCCCACCTCCGCAATTGTTTCATCTTCTTGCACCTCTAGAAGGTCTTGAGGAGCCACCTCCTCTTGTGTATTAGAAGGCATAAACTCTAAAGGCTCCTTAGGTGCCATCTTTCTCTTTTCCCTTTTATATCCTTGGGTGGTACCTACAGCTTTCCTCTTCATAGATGATTGAGCCTCATCCTGATTAGTCCTCAAACTCACCCATTGAATACTCTTATCTAGCACCGGTCTTGCAATCTACTTTATGTCAATTGTCTCCTCAGTATTCCAATCTATTGGATCAAGATCTTTAGTACCAATCTTGTCTGCATCATACCCGGGATCCAAAACTATCCCATCATCAGACAATATTTCTAGAATGTCTTCTTTTATCCCAAACTCAACCATAAGTGGGATGGGTATCCTTTCATAATTCTTTTTCCTAAGGTCATATTCATCCTACAATTCCTCCCAAAAAATCCTCTAATAGATTAAAGTGCCTATCAAAGACACTAGGAAGCAAAGCCCTCAATTTGTGCTTGGGGTCATAGTACTTCCTTGTAGTGTACAAGCCCAACTTTAAATAAACTAATTCATCACAAACGACCTTAGCTGCCTGAATGTGTGGACAGCTAAAGACTCCCAGCTTCATTGGAAACTTATGGCAGCCAGTCTTGTGTTTGTTGCCAAACTGGAAATTAACAGCCAAGGCTTGATAAATAAACTCCATTAGAATGATCCTATCGCCATAACATCTAGGTAGCAAATGGGGTTGACCATCAAAACCTGCTAACCTAAAATAGGTGAATGTGGGGTACTGGATGAACCAATGCCCCCATTCATTCACAAAATCCATTGCCTCCCTGCTAAGCCTATATCCCGCAACTGTTAGTGTAGGTTTTTTAATATTTTTCCTACACATTATTAAGCATACCTTAGGTTATAGGAGATCTGGTTTATGTGAGGACAAATGGCATAATCCATCGGTTACATGTGTTGCTCCCACTCACACTTAGGTGGTTGAGTTTCACACCCTCTTTTGGCCTTATATTCCACCTCACAAAACCACTCATTTGTCTCTTTCTGAGTAGGTTATGCCACCTATTTGGCATTTTCCAAGTAGGCATAACTCCCACCTAATTTGGTTATTTGGGAGTTATTACCCCTCTTGGAATTATTTGCCCATATTGTGCTATATAATCAGCACTCACCTCTCCCTCCTATCTAGTCAAGATGAGTTCATATTAACTCAATCAATTCAAAGGAGAGTTGAGGCATATTGTATCATTTAGTGTGTGATAATAACATCATTTTGTTATTGCACTATATTCCTGCATTTTATCTCTTGCTGCTCTCGTGTGGAAGGTTTATCTTGGTTTTGCAGGTGATCCTGGGTGCTCGAGTTCATCAACAACTCTTACAGCAACACCATTAAGTTTGTTAATAATGACATAAAAAAGGCATCATTTACCCTTCTATAATGTTGCTATGATGCCTGCAAGGTGAGCTGATTATAATATTCCCACACTCTCTTCTATCCTTGGGCTACCCCCAATATACCCACTGTTTGAAGTCCAGGAAAAATCCCTACTCGGGAAGCTGCATAAACTACATAGGAGGTCATAAAGAAACACTTGGTTTCTCTCACTTTTATCATTTGATTGTGAATGTTGTCTGATACTATCATTGACTAGTCAAATTGTTGCCTCCCATCCAAAATAGTTTGGATAAAAGGAAACATTCATTCCTTAAACAGTGAAGCGTCCCTTTTTCCAAACACCCTAGAAAGGAACATGATTATATCTACAATCTCTTTACTAAAGTATGCCCTCTCAAGCTAGTCCAGAAGCTTGGTCAGAAACTTCTTCTCCACCCTCATCCAAGTCTTATTCATGTGAAATCTATTCCTCTCCTTATTATCACTGTAAAGATTCAAAGCCTCTGCCTCATTATTATATATGTGCAATTGCCTAGGATTTTTGGGATCGGGTATATTAAACAGTAATTTGATCATTGGAGGCATGAAGTCAACAATGACATTACCCTTTACATCCACACACTGCCTAGTAGCAGGATTATATGCCCCAGCTGTTGCCAAAATCAACTCCGAACATTGGATAGATAAGGGGAAGAGTGCAACATGTGCCAGCCCGGATTGAACAATCCTTTCTGTCCTTCCGATGACCTGCTCCTCGGTGAATGTCTCCTCATGCAATTCCTCATAGTTAAAAGGGCCCAAATTGGTGTTAGTAACATCATCCCAGTCATAATCAATTTTGCTAGCTGTGAGGGAAACCTCCCTATGCTTAAATCTCAAGGTGTACGAAAGTTGTTCCACCTTGATCTTCTTAGGTCTAACTCCTTGCCATGAAGTTTCACCTGGTTGGCTTCTCTAAGAGGCCTCATTTGATGCCCCCGACATTTCTCGATTCCTACAGCAACTTCCTGTATTAGATGAACAAAACATCTAGGTTAGTCAATCATATAATCCCTTCTCCATCCTCCTTAGATAATATTTACTTAGTCAAACTATGCCTTTATTGGAGGTGGAACCGTAGAAGTATTAGGCATAAAAGATATTTCTTATCATGTGGCGGGGTCGAGATCAAAGCTGGATAAGAACCAAACAAGGTCGGAAGCGGGACTAGAACGGGAACCAGACCAGAACTAGTTGTTAGTTCCCAAATTCAACTTCCACTCTAGATTTGGTTCTGCTTAAGAACAAGGTATAAAGACACACATAATGAACGGGAGTGGAATAATTCCAGCAAACGGAGAGTATTTCAAACAAGGTACAGTCATATGAACTTTAAACCCTGGGTCACATGGGCTTAAAGGAAACCAGGAATAGCATAATTTAATCCTCCAACAACTCCTCCATACAAAAGGTTATTTAAACCCTAGAAAAGGTCATTTTGCAAAGGTTGTCGAGCAAAAACCCTAGTTAACTCGACACGCTATTTCTGAAAACTAGGGCATAACAAGAATCCCACACGGACAGCACAGAATCAACGCGGGAAGACCAGGAATAGGGTTTCAAGATGAACTTCATCACCCAATCAAGGAAACACCTCAAAAATCAAAACCCTAGTCAAAACCAGAGCACAAAAAAATGGACCTGTCACGAAAGCGATAGCAAAACAAACAACAAAACAAAACGACAAATGAAAGACAAACCCAAAATGAAACGGGACGAAAAAGAAAGGACCAAACAAAAAGAACAAGAAAAGAAAAACCAAACACAAACAAGCGAACAAATTCATAGAAAAAAACCCTCCTGTGAATATGCCAAAACAACACACCTGAAAGAACAAACGGGAGACGGAAAAGCAAAGAAACCTACCTCAAAATGCTCCTCAAGACTAACCAGAATTTAGCCAAGATTCGCTTAGCAACTTGCTTCCATGATCAAATCAATTGTTTCGAGACTTCCCTGGTCGTGGTTTTCTTAAACAATTCAAATAATAATGATAATGAGGCGGTTTAAACATGATTAAACCTTTAAACATTAATTCACGCGTGCAAACAGGCTACATTTAATGCCATAAATGCGTTAGTTCAGAGACAGAGCCAACGACGTGAACAGATAGTTAAGTAAGTCCACAAAACATCAAAATGTAAGGCGAACGTGGATCCGGGTCAAAGACAAGATAAAGAAACCCACACAAATTTCCTTACTTAATTTCCAACCCTAGATCCGGCAACGAAAAACGGACAACGACCAAAACACGACACAAGAGGACGGGGGCGGAGACAAAACCGAAAATGGAACTTCACAAAGTTCGAAGTTTCATTCCAGGTCTAGCTCTGGTCCCAACCAAAAAGAAAAGAACAAAACACACAAGCACAAGGGAAGCGGGACCTGAGCGAACACTGGACCCGGCCCAAACAAAAACTAGGAAGAAAACGAGCGAAGACGGAGTCGGAATGGGGACACAATATGGAAACTTAAAATTCCATACTTTTGTTTCAATCCTGATTCCGCTTCCGCGTGAGCAAACAAACAAGAGGACGTACCAACCCAAGTCTTCATTGAAAACAACCAACATAACAAAGGAGAAACAAAAGAGAAGACGGAGTCAGAGTCAGAACTATATCTGAGCTAGAAACCTTGAAAGAGTTCCATGTTTAGATTTGGTTCCAGACCCACCTCCAACAAAGGAAAAGACAGACTTAGGAGCAAAACAAACAACTCCTAGGACCCAACCAAACAACCAAAGGCAAACAAAACAAAAGAAAAAGGGGACCCATTTTGTTCCAAGATAAAACAAAATGGGGTGGTTATGCAAGGCATAACAAAAGTGTCGATACAAACTCCCTTAGCCAACACCATAGCTCCTCTAGTCATCTTGCATCTGCCACCAAAGAAAACAACTTGCATTCCTAAATCATTCAGTTTACTTATAGAAAGTAGGTTCGTGCCAAACATAGGATATCCAAGACACCATCAATCCCCTTCACTCTTCCATCAGGAAATCTAATTTCGACTCTTCCATGGCCAACAATCTTCAGGTGAGAGTCATCACCTAGGTGCACCTCTCTGCCATTGTACTCATACTTCGAGAACCAATCTCTATGAGAATTCATGTGAAAAGATGCACCTGAATCTATCAACCAAACATCATATGATGCATGGGCTACCAATTCTACAATAAATGCTTCTCCATCATCTTGGGATGATTTCTCAAATTCATAATCATAGAAAAACTTGTTTTTCTTCTTCTTTTCCTTCTTGCAATCTTTTCAAATGTGACCAACTTCACAATAATTCCAACATTTTGTCTTGGAATTCTTACCAGGAGACTTTGATCTCCCTGAATACTTTGACTTAGATTTCTTGTCTTTCTTTTTGCTTCTCTCTTTTGGTCTGCCACAGACTGCAAGGTCCTCCTTGGCCATCTCAAAAGACTTCCTTCACATCTCTTTAGATAATAATGAGGCAACAACCTCATCCATCTTAAATTTGGAAGTAGTGCTTCCAATAGCCATTACTAGGTGTTCCCAAGAGTCTGACAACAAACACAAAAGGAGCATGCAACGGTCTTGTTCATCTATCTTGTCTCCAACAAAACCCAGTTGTGCAACTAACATGTTAAATTCATTTAGATGATCTGTTACAGACCCTCCATCTTCCATTTTCAGATAATACATCGTCTTTCTTAGGAAAATCTTGTTTACTAGGGATTTAGCCTGGTAGACATCACCAAGCTTCTTCCACAGAGAAGCAGAAGTTTTCTCATCATGGACATTCATGAGGACAAAATCAGCCAAACAGAGTCTAATAAGACCCTTGGTTTTCCTATCCATGAGATCCCAATCTTCTTGTTTCACGCCTGACGGTTTGGTTCCAGAAATTACATCCCATAGATCATGATCTACAAGCATGTCTTCTCTTTTGAGCTTCCACAACTCAAAATTACCACCATTAAACTTTTCCATATCAATCCTCTCAGATGTGCCTGCCATCTCTTTCCTGCAACAAGGTAACAAAACACACACTTCTACAAAACACCCACTGAAACACAGATTAGCTCAAAAAAACCTTCTAACCCAACAAAGGAACCAAGGCTAGCGAGGCTCTGATACCAACTGAAAGGAAGTTGGGTGAGCGGAAACAGCTTCCTACACTAATCTAAGAAGGGGAGAGTTACAAAAATTTCTTTTAACACCTTATGTTGTTACAATATGAGATACACATAGAGAATAATGGAAATACAACAGCAAGCACACAAATGCAATAACAACAGATATACGTGGGGGAAAATATTTCAAGTAAAAAACCCCACCCTCCAAAAGCATAGTACTTTCTCTATTACTTCAAATAATGAATACAAGATATCACCAAGTACAAAGCTTCTTCAATAAGTGCTTCAACATCAACACCTATTCTAGAGTGATTCTGGCAGCACTTTGTTACCTGCAAACAAACTATGCATTCTACAACTCAAGGAACTCAATAAATAGAGTGTTATAAGCTTCAAGAAGAATCTAGAAGGTGAGGGGTGTCCAAATCCACATGGCATAATTTCCAACGCCTTAGACATGTAGTTGGACACATGTACAATATTCCCTTACACCCCTTACAATGGTCAAACATGCAAATATTCTTCTTCCAAGCTTGGGAACCTAGAATATGCTAAAAATAGCTTATGACAGATGCCTTACAAATATCATAGAATAGGTCATAAATCTGACATAGAATCTATCATAGGATTTGTAAGAGAATTTGTCATAACTGACTTAAAATAGTCAATTCTCTTACATCCTGTCATAACCCATCTTGGGTGCCAACTTTCTCCATGCATTTAAAGATACCTTATGACGCATCATAGAATTTTTCATATTTCATAGATTCCAAAGTGGGATGCCTATGTCCACTTGGGATGATGATGCGTCATCCAGTCAACTCCAACGGGGATGCCACCTAGTCGATGGGTCCCAATTAATGACATGACACCATAGGAAATTAAATAATACAAATAAATACATTAATACATCAAATTGAATCAATATTAGGACTCTAAGATTGAGACACCTTAATCCCAACATATATATCATTCTCTGGCCATAGATTTTGTGAAGCTACTATTGTTTATGAGCACGGTGCAGACATTGAAGCTCTAATGCCCAAACTTCAACATTCTAACTACTATACTGAACTAAAGATACAAGAACTTGTGAAAAAAGAACATGTTGAACTAGGTTATTGCCATAGGGTTAAGGACTTTATTGTTGGAAGGAAAGGCTATGGTTCTATTAAGTTTTTTGGAGAAACTGATGTTAGGCAGTTGGATTTAGAGAGTATAATTCAATTTAAGAAATGTAAGGTTCTTGTCTACGAGGATGAAAGTAAAAAGCCACCTCCAAGATAGGGTGTTAACAAACCGATAGAGATGACCTTGTTAAATTTCAAATGTGTTGACGAGGAGACAAGTCAGCATTGTATTGAGGGTGTCGCGGTGGACAAATTTGAGAAAAGGTTGAAAAGAACAAGCGAAGACGAGGGGCATAATTTATATCATAAAAAGTTGTTAAAGGAGAATGGAAATTTCGTGTGAAAAAATTTAGTACATACATTCTTGATGAATATGGATTTCGAAAGATGAGAAATTTTGAAGAATGGTCAAAATATCTTAAGAGCAAGATGTGGAATTATATGTCTTTAAAAGGCCATACAATCTATTTATTATATTGAAACATTTTTCTTATATAAGTTTTATTGTGAATAGTCAAAATTTGAGAATTTGTTTTGGGGTAGATCAATTTAAAGCAATAGGATGAATTTGATGCTATGTTGGGGTTTTCCAGGGATAAGCTTAATTGAAATTTATTAAACCTCACTCATTTCTATAATTATTACACAACACAACCTCATTAAATGTTAATTTAACTTAAATTATAATTCTTGCTAGAGGCTACTCCATTGCAATTCATGGGAAATGTTAAAAGAACAGGCTTCTAGGAGAGAATTATGTGGAAACCTTTGTTGAATGGATGTGTCAAGCCTCACTAATAACATTATAGTTGTTGAAGCTTGAAATCTTAGGATAGTAGTAGTCTTAGTTTGATATGGAAGATTTTATTGCAATCTTGAGATTCACTCTAATGTCGTAATCATTACACCAAAACATCATCACATGTCCACTAGAATTCACCCAGAATTATTATATTACAACCCTCGCAACATCAATGGGATGTAACAGATTACTGGCCACATTATTGGGCATTTCCATTAAGTGGGTAACTATTAGAACATTACATTTTACTAGTCTTCTCTAGTATCCCTTTGGATTTAGATCCATGCATTTATATGAATTCAATCGATACCTCCAAGTGACCTGGGATAAGGTTCCCAAAAGCATATCAAATAGAATCATGCTAATAGTTTAAACTCATCATACCCCACATGTTACCTCAATCCCTTTAAACTCAAATTTTTAAGAATTTTTACCTATAAAAATATATATTTTTACCAACAATTATTTATCAAGTTTCAAAATTTTCTAGCTCTAGTTGTAATTTTTCGTGGCTCCTTTTATTTTCTTTGTGCAGATTTCAAAATTAAGCATGATTCTTGTGGTTTGTGTGATGGAGTGGATTATTCACAACAAGCATTACACCAAGGAAGTCAAGGCTGCAATGGTTGTAGTAGTGCTTGGAGTGGGTATTTGTACTATTACTGATGTGAATGTGAATCTAAAAGGGTTTGTGTGTGCCGCTGTTGTTGTCTTCTACATTTCGTTGCAACAAATTGTAAGATTTATTTTGCATTTTATTATTACACTTGCCTGTTTTGATGAATAATATGTCCACAAAAGGAATATCTCAGTTAAAATGTCACATTTAGAATGAAGTATTTCAAATGAGATCATATTCTTGTTGTCAAAGGAATTTGTGATGACTTTGGCCTAGATTCGACCCAAAGCACAAGTCATTGGAGAACTGTACAAAGTATTTTTCAAAAATCAGTATCTTCCATTGAAGCTTGGATATGCATGCCCTTTGGAAGGGCACTTGGACATGGGTATTCATCTCAGATACATGGAGATCTAAAGGAGATATCTTCAATAGGAAAGGGGCATCCTCTGATGTATCCTGGTGTCTCAATGAAGTTATCCTGGTACAAAGATAAATGAAAAATTCAAACAAAACATAAAAGAAATATACACTTAATCAAATCATATTAGATCATATCATATTTGCACGACATACTTTTGATGAAAATAACCGGATAACATCTTATTCACACATCACATGAAGTGTGAAGGAGACCACCCAAATAATACTTTCACAAGACCATATCAAATAGATTTAATGTTTTTTATTCAAATCTTTTTCATATAGGAGTATAAACCTATGTTGATGCCTTTTTGGTTGAAATCGAAGGATTAAGGGGTATCAATTCTGCCAAATTTCAACCTAATCCCTTATATCATACCTCTATGAATTTGGACCTCGGTGGATGGACATTTAGAAGCATAATTTATAGTGGTAATAAGGAATGTATTATGATCTTGTAATTATATTTATTAAAATTAAAAATTATATATAAAAAAGGCTACTGTTGAGTGGCTAAGTGATTATAGTCATTCAAAGAATATGAAACGATTTTAAAAAGACAAAATAAGGTTGAAAATATGTCTATAAGGCAAAGTTTTCATGTGAGGGTTTTACAACATCATAGAGCAAGGTCCTAGAGCACTGCAAGTGAACCGCAATACTAATTTCTTTTTCCTAGCATAATAAAAGTGTTCATCTCTTTTTTGAAATAGAACTAACAAAACTATTATGGAACTCACTGATCACACTAAACTTCCCATTCGTAGGAGATTCATTGGTGGATTTAATGCCTAGAATGTTTAAGATACCTTTGCAATTTTAGGTCTTTCCTTGGACTTTGTCTTTATAGTTTTCTCAAAAGGAAATTTGAACATTGATCTATGCATAGACTTATATCTAGTCACTCTACCTTTGTCATAATAATTAACTAATTTTTTAGAGTTTTGAACTTTCTGTTCACTCTTATTGATGTTACTCCATTTGGAAATAAAAGGAGTTGTATATAAGTTAATATAATTTCTATCAAATTCCACACTCAAACAACTCTTTTCTACACCCCATCTTAAATGATTTAGCACAAGCAAGAGCTATCTTTTTTAGCTCAACTTTTGATAGAGATGCTTCATAGGAGAAACTTGGCATGGGTGTGGTTTTAATTGTTAAACTCCTACTCAGTTAGCTATTTGGTAGAATCTACTTCCCTGATCTTATTCCATGTAAATGATTTTACAAAAAAATCTACATCACCTTTGATAGGCCTTTGAAGATAATACCCATGTTGTCACCATTATAAGAGATTTTTTTTTTTTGTTCTGGTGACTCGTGTTCTTGCACAAAATACTAATGCTTGTTCCTAGTGCAAATTATAGATAAAATAGAGATCTTTAATTTTCTAAATGATCAACTATTAATCACTTTAAGTCATTTTTTGAAGGTTGTCCAATGTTCGACACAAATGTAGAGTGTCATAATTCAATTGTGAAGCATTAGCTATAGGAACTAGGACCAAAGATATTGTTACACCTTCAATACAATATTCTCAATCAATTAGAAGGTGCAAATCTCCTCTACAATTCAAAAAATAACCCATGATCATATTCGCATCTTCAAACTCTCCATAGAGATTTTGGAATCCTTCCATAGTCATAACACAATGAGAATTCCAATGGATTTCTATTGCGTAACTTTTGATTTGATCAACTCTTTCCTTTTAGAAAAATTACATTCAATAATGTCCTAAATTGGGAAGTGTTGATAGTCTACCAAACTGGATACTTGTTTAAATAGTCACAGAAAATGAGCCAATGTTAAAATTTTCACATCTAGGTTGTTGAAAAGATCCCTAGACCTATACATTTCAAGAAAAATATGATTGAGGCGTAAAGGTGCCAGATCTTTTCCAACAGAATACCTATTTTCACCTCTTGTAAATCTATTAATGATGCGTCATTTGCAAAAGTTTCTCTAATTACAATTGTACTCTACTCTTATGTTGTTTTTTTCTTCAATTTCATCCTCTAACAAAATTTGAGCTTGTAATTGAATGTCATCTAATCTTGTGGATTGGCTCATACTTTGATAGGGAAGATTAAGTTTTCCACATTGCTCTAGCATTTTGATGATTTCTTTGTTGATCTTCCTCCATGATTTGCACAACTCAAAATAGGCAACCACATTTTCCTAAACAAGTTGTGCTCCCTCACTGTTCTCTAGGTGATGAATCACATCATAGATTATTTTAAAAAAGGGATGAACCCTACTAGTGAGTTCTATAATGTAATAAAATTGTGAGTCAAAGATTAAGGAGTAGTCATTCTATCAAAGTTGTTAGGTATATTGTCTTAAAAATTAATGCCTATGTCTTGAACTCAACAAGATTTGATTCTTGGTAAACTCATTCAAATCAAATATAATAAAATAACTATATATTTCACTAAATAAAATAAGAGATAATTATACATTTTAACAAATAGAACATTTTAGTGGGAGGTTGGGTGGGCACAACTCCACAAAGGAAGTGTGGTAGTGGCTAACACATTGGCTAGTGAGGTGGGATGAAGGGTGAGGTGGCATACATTGTAAGGGATGATGGTGGCTTTCTGGAGTCTTCTACGGGCAGGTCTTATCATCATTTACTCTCATCCCAAAATGTCTTTTCAAATCTTGTCATCGACCTTTCATCACACCTTTGTTTGGTTTGCCACCTGGGATACTCATTTAAGGAGTTGGTATGGGGTTTTCAAGACACTTTGGTGCTAGTGCATTGACATCTCTCACTTGGCCAGAACGTGGCATTTCTTTGTGTTTGGTATGGGAAGATTCATTATGCAGGTTTTGGATAAGGAATTGGAGATGGGTGATATGGACACTCCTATCCAACTAAGGAATTCAAAGAGACAAATGGCATTCCTTGGCCCAGTGACCTCTCTCTAACTAAGTTAGATTATCCGCCAACTAGACTATCTCACATTTGTGGCGGTTAAGTGTGTGGCTGGAAAAGGTTTCATGGTGGACGCAGAGGGGTATCGTTTGGACTCCAATATTTCCTCCCATGTGTTGGCTAGTTTATTGAATGTGGGGGTTTCAAAGGCCAACACCAGGGTGATCATGAAACGGCTATTCTAAATGGACCTGCTGATGGGTTTGGAGAAGATGTTGGTTGCAACTTCGATTGGCAAAGGAATTCCTCACCCACACGACCTCACGCTCTTGGAGGACCTGGACACCCTGGTTAAGTATTATCCTTTCCTTCTTGACATAAATGGCATGGCTTTGGTGGAGCATCATCAGTTGGTTCTGTAGGGGCTGAATTTCTAAAGAAGAAATTTTGTTTGGTGGCAGTTCTAGACTCTACTTGGAAATATGAGTTTCAGGTATTTGCTCAGAAGAATGTTTTGTAATTGTGGGGGTTGGGACTTTGTCCAGTTGGTTGATATGGCATCAATTATATGTATGGGTTTGTGTCGATGTTTGTATGTAAGCTTCCTTGTCACAGTATAATGGTTAATGGTTCTTCTTTTGGGTGGTAGGCTAGTTTTGATCTAGTGTGGTCTTTTGTTGACACTCTGCTAAGTCTGTGTTTTAATGGTGGTCTTAGTTGCCCATAGTCTGGGGCCTGAATATGTAAAATATTTTTTGATATTAATATATACTTATCTTACCTATTAAAAATAAATTAATAAAACATTTTAAAAATGATTATATAATTAAATATGAATAAATAATTTATTTCAAATTTCTTTTTTAAAATATAAATAATGTATATATAATTAAATTAAATAATAACTAAAATTTTAGTAATAAAACTTAAATAAGATAACAAGTTTTTAGAGTAAATAAATTAGATTTAAGTATTAAATCAAGTACAATTTTAAATATATTTTAGGACAATATAAATAAGTAAATTAAAATTAAATTTAATAAATTAAATTAAAAGAAATATAAAAAATATTGAATAATAAAATAGTAAATAAAATTAATAGTTGATGGTCAAAAACATTTTTTGAGATGGAGCAGAGCAGTGCAAAACCGGAGGGCAGGAAGGCTGCGTCTGAAGGCACGGCAGAAGGGGAAGGAAAAAGGCGTTGGGGCAACAAACCACAGGAAGATGGAGCCGAGGGAGGTGCGAAGGCTCACATACCATAGTGGGTGTTCGTCGGCGGTGAATGGATAGATAAATGCTTACCAGCCCGGTCATAGGAAAGGATTGACAAAAAAGGTAACCAAGCCAGGCGACGACATGATACTCCTGAAACCCTTACAGAAAATTGAACCCCATTCGCAGGGTAGTACCCCCCTTTTGAGAAAAGAGGCAATCAAACATGGAACACTAGGGCAGGGAGCAAATGGAGAAACAAAAATCACAACCATCAGATAGCAAAAATTAAAAGTTTTGGTTTGAAAACACCAATCAAAACACCAGGGAAAGCATTGATAGATAGAAATAAAAAAGAGGAGGAACCCCCAATGGAGATAAATGTGACCGATGAAATAAAAAAAGACACGACTATCCTAAGTGAATTTGCTTGTATCTACCACTTCATCGAGGGCTCACCAAGTCGATCAGCGATCAAAAATTGGATAACAGCAAACTGGAATACAAAAGTTTTAATAAGATTTATGCCGAAGGGGTTTTTTGTGGTGGTGTTTGTAGATGAGCAAACAAAACAATGAATAACGGAAGGAGATCCGTGGTACATGAAGGGCATGCCACTGTATATGCAACCTTGGTGTATGAATTTTGACCCAACAAAAAAATAGCCGTATGATACTCCGGTATGGGTCCGTTTGTACAATTTACCAATAGAATATTGGGCAGGAGACTATCTAGAAAAGATTGGTCGGTGTATGGGAATCTTACTGGAAGTGGACTTAAGCATTTTGGAAGGCGATATGTATAAGTTTTCCAGGCTTCGTATCATTGCAATTGAACCCTTGTCACTTAAAATTTGTCTCATGGTTAATGGGGAAAGATGGCTTCAAGATGTGGAGATTGAAGAATCACGTTTCTTTTGTACAAATTGTGGGGATAGAAGCCATAATGCTGAAACATGCACAAAGAAAGGGAAGGGTTGGAATGTACAGCCATCCATAACTACCCCATCCCAAACCATCCCAACCAAGCCAGACCCTATAAAACAACAAACACAACCAATTGAATCTATTGACTCAAAAGAAAGTGTTCAGATAAATGGCGCTCAATCCCCCACCGGATCTCATAGAAGAAATGTGGGAATGGCTTCGAATACCAAGTTACCTCCCCCAGGGAAAGAAAATCCACCTCTCATGAGCGCAATGGCAGATGCAGAAAGCAAAATTAATGACCTTGATTCAAATGCCTACGATGAGGATGCTCTGGATATCATAGACGAGAGATGTATTTCCCAATCGGCAATCAATCAATTGGGTCTGGGCAAAATTGGCAATTCAGGAAACACGAGAGGGAGGAAATCCCTAAAACAACTTAGGGAAGAAGAAGCGACGGCCAAGAAATACACTAGCATCACCAAATTTATGAGTACCAAGGGAGGAGCAGCCTCCCTTGGGAAGCAATGAGGGTTATGACATGGAATGTCAGGGGCCTAATGGCCCCTGACAAACGACGCCTGGTCAGGCGTCAATTGCAGAAAAGTGTGAGCAGTATTATCCTATTGCAAGAAACAAAACTAGCAGACAAAGAATGCACAAAATTCCTTAAATACTGTCGGTACTGGGATGGATCTTTTCAAAATTCAGTTGGTGCAGCAGGTGGCTTAGGACTTCTATGGAAGGAGGTGGATGTCTCTGTGGAGGTTTTGTATGCTTCTATGAACTAGATGGCGACAAAGGCCTTTGATCTGAATTTGAACAAACAGTTTCTGATTTTAAATGTGTATGGCTCAACAAAAACAATTGATAAAGTTGTACTTTAGTGCTCTGTGTCAGAATTCATTCTTTCCCGTCCAAAAAAAGCACTGATCATAGGTGGAGATTTTAATGCCATACTGGATTTATCTGAGAAGAGTGGTGGCATTCGGAAGGTGCCGCAATCCATTCTTGATTTCAGAGCATTTGTTGGGAATTGTGGGTTGGTGGACTGCCCAATGGACAATGGAACCTTTACATGGACAAACCGCCGCAAGGACTTCACGGCTATTTCAGAAAGACTGGACCAGTTCTTGTTATCACCCTGCTGGTCTGAATCAGGGGAAAAGTTGGCCGCTAATATATTGCCCATCTCAATTTCAGACCACTTTCCTGTTGAACTGTCAATAACATATGGGCAGGTAATAGAGAAAGCAAATTTCAAATTCCAAAGTATATGGTGGCGGGATCCGAATATCCTTTTGCTTCTGGAGCAATGGTGGAAAGAATTGAAGATTGGTGGCTCGATTAGTTTCATCTTGGTAAAGAAATTGAAATTCATCAAAAAAAAATTGAAAGAATGGAACAAGACTCAGTTCCAGAACATCTTTTTGAACAAGGCGCAATTGGAGATGGAACTAGAAGCCCTTAGTGAGCTGATAATAAAGAAAGGCATGACAAATGAAGAATATACAAAAGAAAAGCACCTGAAGGAAAGACTAGGGGAGCTGCTAAAAAGAGAAGAGTTGTACTGGAGAGATAAATCGCAGGAAGTCTAGCTAAGCGAAGGGGATGCCAACTCCAAATTCTTTCATGCATCTGTTTTGGCCAAGAGGGCGACAAACAAGATAGAAGAAATCCATAATTGTGGGGGCCAGGTTGTAAGTGGTGGAGAGGCGGTTGGCTTGGCTATGTGTGATTTCTTCACGAAATTGCTTGGGGGATCCCACAACCATGAGCTGAATGCAAATTTCTTGGATCCTGTGAGGCCTTTAATCAGTGAAGAAGATAACATTTTTTTGTGCGCACAAATAACAATGGAAGAAGTGCATAAGGCGTTATTTCAAATGCATCCTGACAAAGCACCAGGGTCGGATGGCTTCCCCACAAGTTTCTTCCAGAAGTGTTGGAGCTTCATGGGCAACGAGATATGGAAGTTTGTTGAAGAATTTCGCAAAACAGGTCGCTTTGTTATGGATATTAATAATTCGATAATAGATTTGATCCCAAAGAAGCAAAAATGCACATCTTTTGATGAATTCAGACCTATCTCATTGTGCAATACATTGTATAAGATCGCGGCTAAGGTGCTAGCCAACAGGTTAAAACCTATTCTGGAAAAGATCATTTCGGTGGAACAAAATGGTTTCGTACCTGGCAGAGAAATCTTAGACAATATACTCATCATCTCGGAGGCAGTACATACATTATGTTCTAGCAAAAAGGCAGGAATGATTATAAAACTAGATGTTAGAAAAGCCTATGACAAAGTAAGTTGGTCATTCCTGATGGGTGTCATGAAAAAAATAGGTTTCTGCAACCAATGGTGCGGACTAATCTTTCAGTGCATCTCCACGGTGAGATTTTCTATAGCAATTAATGGTGCACTTCAAGGTTTTTTCAAAGCAACAAATGGGCTCAGGCAAGGTGACCCGCTCTCACCCTTCCTCTTCGTCATTCTGGCAGAATCCTTTAGCTGTGCTATTAAAAAATGTAGAATGCAAGGGCATTGGCGCAGCATAAACATTGCTCCTAATACTGATCCAATCACCCATGTCCAATTTGTGGATGATACATCCCTCCTAGGGGAAGAAAGCTTAAAGGAAGCTAGAAGTATAAGCAAGGTGATAGCGGAGTATGAAAGCAACTCAGGGCAAATAATGAACAGGAATAAATCATGCGTCATTTTCTTCAACACAACAGAACAACTACAGCAAGCAATCATCTCAATTTTGAAAATCTGTGTAGCGCAATTACCATCCAAGTTCCTGGGTATACAAATTTTTGAAGGCTCGTGTAAAGCCAATCATTGGAGCGAGGTTGTGGAAAGATGCTGAAACAAGGCGATGGCATGGAGAAACAATTGGCTCACCCTAGCAGGAAGGATCACCATGTCCAAAACGGTGTTGGCGGTTGTCCCTATATTCACAATGTCTTGTTTGGAAGCACCGGTCAAAACAGAGAAAGCACTGGAAGGAATAATGAAAAAAAAATTGTGGGAAGGTTCTAAAGAGGAAAAAAAAGTTCCTTTAATCGGATGGGAGTCAGTCGGCAAGTCAAAGGATGAGGGTGGTGCTAGCTTGCAAAAAATGCGACTGCAAAATAATGCACTCGGTGCAAAACTGGTATGGAAGATGTACAGAAGGCCTGACAAACCTTGGTGCAAGATCTTACAAAATAAATACCTGGACAATGATGACCCAGCTAGAATTCTAACGGTCGAAAATCTTGATGGCGGATCAACTACATGGAAATTCATTTCAAGTTGCAGGCACTTAATAACTACACATTTATCTTGGCGGATTGGAGATGGGAAAAAAGCCTCATTTTGGATGGATTCCTAGAATGGACACCAATGCTTGGCGAAAATGTTTGATATTGATCAATATCTAGACCACATTCACTCCAATTTTGGCACAAAGGTGGTGGATTATGTTTGTACAGACAACCGCTCAAATTATGATATGTATTCTTGGATTAAGTTCGCATCCCCACAAATCCCCAAAATTTTGACTGATGAAATAAGCAAGGAGCTCGGTAATCACCCAATTAGACTCTTTGACCAGAAAGATTCAATTTTCTGGTGTGGGGCGTCTACTGGGGAGTATTCCGCCAAACTTGGCTACCAAATACAGCAAAAGCAAAGTAAAGACAAATCCTAGATGGCCAGAATCTGCTGGAAAAAAGAGATCCTACCGAAGGCTGGGGCCTTCTTATGGACGGCTCTCCATAAACGATGTCTAACTAGTGAGCGACTGAAGAGACTAGGAATTATTGGCCCATCAAGGTGCATCTTGTGCAAACAAGCAGGAGAAGACGTAGATCATATGCTTTTATCATGTCCATACACCGCATTATGTTGGGATAAATTGCAGCTAGACTTAAATTTTATTGGAGCAAGACATTATAGACTCTGGGACTTTCTAGCAAGGTGGCTAGTCATGTGCAAGTTCGGGTACTGGAAGGGAATTTGGGGTCTTGCACCCTCACTGATAGTTTGGCACATCTGGAAAGAAAGAAATAGACGAATCTTTAAAGGTATTGCACTGACACAGGAATGCCTTGTCGAAAAAATTCAATTGGCAATCATAGAGACTACAAATCACAGGATAAAAGTGGGCACCAAGTCAAAATTCTCAAGGTAGGATGAGGAAATCATGAAGAAATGGAATGGGCTTAGGGTACCTGCTCTATGCCAGCCACACAAACCAAAAGTGAACAGGAAAGAGATTTTTTGGACTCATCTGGTTCGGCTAAAATGGAAAATGAACTTCGACGGGGCGGCAAAAGGCAACCCGGGCTTTGTGGGGGCTGGTTGCATAATTTGAAATCCCCAAGGCGAATGTGTGTGGGAAACTTCAAAAAACCTTGGGATATGCACAAATAACATGGCTGAAATGGAAGCCCTATGGCTTGGTCTACAAATCTGTATTGAAAAGGATATTAGAGATGTCCAGATCGAAGGAGATTCAATGTTATGCATAAATGCAATCATCTCTGGGAATTCACAAAATTGGAAAATGCTTGATTGGATCGACCTAGTCAAGGAATCTTTAGGAAGGCTATCAAACTATACAATATCGCACATGTATAGAGAGGCAAATTGCGCTGCCGGCCTTCTGGCTAATTCGGGTGTAAGGCAAGCCGAAAATGTAGTCGTGGACTCTACATCTGTACCATGGCCGAGGTTGCAAGAAATTATTTTAAAAGACTCATTGGGCTGTCGTGCCTTATCCGATGTCCATAATCGTGCTCAAGAAGCCCTCGGAATGTGAGTTTTGGCAGTACGTACTGGGGGATTAGATTTTGGATGATTCGAGCCTCCTAATGTCCAATGGAGATTTGTATTCCTTGGTCCCTTAAATTAACCCTCCTGCTTATTTAATGTTGCTATCCCGAACACTTTTTGCTGTAAGCAATCATCTCATGGTGTGTAAAGTGTTACAAGCATGGTGTTTCAATTCGGGGTTTTATGTCAATGTGCTAAGGAAGCCCTCCCTGCCCAGTGTAGGCGACTGTTCATAGTCCAAAACCAGGAAATACAAAATGCTATTGTTAATCTGCTCTCCTCCCTTCTGAGTGCAAACCAACACTAGTGTGACGGGAAGCTGCTTGAAGTTGTGATAAGCATTTTGGTGGACATCCATGAATCTAGGGAAGTGGTGGTGACACGGCTAGCCCGACTTGTGGTGCCAATCTATATTCATGTTGTCGCCAACACTACAATGGAGTTAAGGATGGATGGGTGGGTTAGCCTCCTCAGGGTATACTTTGACCCTGCTATCCTGAGCGATGATGAAGGCAACAGCAGCGATACGGGTGCTACTAAGCATGAGGATCTTCTCAATTTCATGTCCAATGCTTGGGAGGTCTTCCGAATGGGAGTCAGGAATGGAGATCTGGCGGAATTTGCAAGATTCATGGATTCTGACCTCTGCTGGTTAGGGAGGGGCAGCCTCAATGTGCTCGTCAAGACGGGGAATTATATGGCATTAATTTACCAGCTCATGTTTGCTTAGCTTTGTCTTGTCTGGAGTCTACCTTCTGGTTTGTCTGTGGCACTCTTATTCCAAAAGCTACTAATGTAATTTGGGAGCTACCCCCTTATTTGGTAGCACTCATCAATAAAAAATAAAAAAATAGTAAATAAAATTATTTAAATAGTTATGTAATTAAAAATAATAATAGTTATGTAATTCAATAATAATAGTTATAGTTTTTAAAATAAAATTAGTTTATAGATATGTTAAATATATTTACCTAAAAGATGTTTAGAGATGTCATTTTCGAGTGCTTATGTATTTTCTTTTAAAAAAATTGCATGATTTTTATGATTTATTATATTGTTAGTTGTAGAATTTTAGTGATAATAAGACCATTGTTGAACGGGGAAAATTTTTGTATGCATAAATTTATTTAACATAATATTTCCCTTACATTTATATATAATCTAAATAAATATAAACATAAATATTTAAAATAAGTGTTATATTAACTTAACTAACAATAAGAAAACTGCTAAACACATAGACCATTTTGCAGGTTATAGGTTTCAATCTTATTAAAGACACAAATTCATTTAACTCAATTGATGTAAAGTTAAATTTGAAAAAATAATATTTTTAATTTATTAATTTTGTTTATTATGATTGTTAGGTACGATTTGTCTAAAGATTCATTTTGAAAATGAAGAACAAAGAAAGAATATGTCTAACAATAATACAAACAATTTATAGAAATACAAAAAGAGGAGAAAATAAAAAGATTAAAATGATAATGAAAGACAAATACATGCTAAAAAATAAAGCATAAATTATAATTGGAGAACTTGAAGTGAAAAGAAGATAACATGTGGATGAGATAATTACACATTTTTCATGAATATCTCAAGAGGAGTACTACAAATTAAGAAGATGATTACAAAGATAAATGTGTTTAATGCAAAATTCATTAAGACATAAAGACAACAACTATAAGAATATAGTCATGAAATGTAACGCCCTGCCAAGGAACCCCAAAGGACAACACAAGACTAAATAACGAAACAATTTTTTTTTAACAAGAAATAACAGTGAACTACATAATATAGCATAACATACAATCTAATCCTAAGTCCTCCAAGGTTCCATGACTATGCTACTAAAATATCCATTATTCAAGAACTAGAACCATTTCATTAACTAACCTACTAATATAATTTATCTAATAAGCAAGTACGTTTTAATCCACCACATATAATGATTCTACAATATACAGTTCCATAACATGTCATCCATTAAACAACAATAATGATCATTAATAAACAACTAACAAGTATATATACAAATGTCATTTCATGAGAATACATTATAATTTGTTAGATCGTTACATTGTTTACAATAATGCTTCCCTAATTACAATTGGGAATAATACATCAAATTACAATACATGGTACATCTGATTTACAATCCAATACAAAAGCATGAAGAATTGTCTTCTCGAACTAGTACATGAACTGGAATCTACTACACAAGGTACAACCTCCACGCACACGAACAAGCAGCAAGGAAAACCAATGGAGGAAAAATCGCCAACCTCCTGACCATGTGGAACCCTAAGATCCACCCCTCGTGCTAGGAGATAACATAAGATCCCACTACAAACAAACAGTCAAGAAGATAGAGACTAACATAACTAGGGAATTCTACACTACAATAGCAAAGAGTGTCATTGCATGGTCCTGGCATTGGTTGTCCTAACAGTCTCTTAGTAGACACTGGCCCCCATCTATGGTTGTCTTGACAGTCTCTCACTAGACATTGGCCCCATAGGGTGACACATTCGGAACCAACATTCGTTTCATGAAGACAAGGAAGTTGATCTTGCCAACCAGGCCTTCTCAACCCATCTTTAGCCTAAACGAGCACTACATGCTTGGGTGAGGCATCCAATTATCTTGATTAATGTGAGATCTACCCATTCCCCCTAATTCATTTTAAGTTATCATTGGATTAAGAAACTCTCCAATGGGTTGTCCAGGTCACCACTTTGGGTTTCGGCCCCCATTGAGAGCCACTCCCCCTACTTGCAACTAGTAAACCCTACAAACAAGCAAGGTATAAACCATCTTGCACACTTAACCACATCACATGAAACCATACATCGTGTAAGGCATTGACCCTCTTGCACACATAACACATACACATAAAGTTATACACAGTGCAAGGCATTGACCCTCTTGCACACAACTCTAACACATTACCAACCACTTCTATACGAAACAAACATAAGACTCAAACAACAAAATAATCCCTCCTAACCTCTGGAAGCCAACTTTCATCCACTTTGCATAAAAGACTCCCTCTTTAAACAATAACCCAAAATCACCTTAATTCCGCTAATCAAACACATTACTTAAAACAGGCACACAAATAACCACTACAACCATGAACAACTCCATAAAAACATCATTTCCACAATTTACATAGCTCCTTACTAATACACTTATTCGTCTAAAAATTATGCTAATTACTAATTACAAGGTGAATTTACATCTCAACCATTACATTATTGTGAAAATAAATAGCATTCATTATCTAACCAAAAGACAATCCAATTTTCCTACTTAACAAGATCTAATCTCAAACCCTTCAATTTTTACTAATTATAAACAAATCAATTTCCCTATTAAATTTCCCAATTTATATTTGACAAAATCAATTATTTATAAAAGCATAAATATTCTTTACTCAAACCATAATATATATATACAAATGTATATATATAAATATATATACAGATTTTTGTATATGTATATATATATATATATATATATATATATATGTTTATAATATTGACAGAATGTTGTTTACATAACAACATACCAAATAATAATTAGCAACCTATACATACATATATAAACATACATATATATATATATATATACATGCATATACTAAATCGAAAGCCACCAAAATATAAATCCATCGAATTCTCTATATTTGAATTATCAACACAATGCATAAAAATTAAATCTCCAAACACATAAAATAAGCATCAATTATCAAAGGCCAAGGGACTACTTTGAATGAACTCAATATAAAACATAAAGCATAATATTCCAAACATGTGTATTCAGCTAAAGAAACTTTCCAACAATTGCAAACTGTAAGCCAAAGCCATCGACATGATTTAAGGTTTTCAGTAATGAATGCAGCACATAAACAATAAAATCGCACCATACAAGATTTTGAATGCAATTCATAACCCATTTACCTCAGACTCCAACGCATAGAGCATGCTAAGAGGCAGCAACAGGCACACTGGGTAAAAGCAGTGGTCGGAGATAGTTGTTGTATCATTCAACTTCCTCACATGAATACCAATTCACATGGTAATCTAGCACAATATTTAAATCATGGCGCAGGAAATAATAATTGCAAGGCGTCGATCAAAGAGAGTCAATGGCCACAAGGTTTGATATTGCTATACACTTGCTAGAACGTTCTCTTCACAGATGGGGAACGCAGAAAAGGTCTGGTTTTTTTTTTTTAAACTAACTTTCAAGAAAATACAATAGGTAGGCATAAAGAAGGTGCACTAACTGGATTGATTGAATAAACTTCAAAATCTTTCAACAAGTGACAAATGAATGCAAGAGCTCGCCATAATACAAATAGCAGGATATATAGATAAAAATGCTTATTTTTACTTATTTCTAAATGGACATAAAATAGATGATTACCACATTTTCAAGCAACATCATGCAAACAAGCATTCGTTTTTAATAGACAAAAGAGGAAGAATTCAATTGTATTAAACAGAGAAACAAACAAGGAACAAAAAAAAAACCAACCTGGATTCCTACGCTGGCTAAGACGAAAACCAGTGTCGAGATCAGTCTTCCACAGCAACAAGAACTCCTTCCCAAAATCCCAATCAATCTTTTCCCAAATCAACAATGGAGTGCAATTGTTTTTTCTAAAAAAATTCTTGCAAACCATTATTTTCTTCTTCCTGGAAATAAAATCAATGATAATGAAGATCTCACAAAAAGATACTTATTTACAAAAAGGAAAGTTGTTTTATTTTTTAAAACAAAAATTTAATAAAACTCAAAAATCTCCAATAGACAACCAATTTCCTTTTTCGACAATCAGTTCAAAACTTTGCATGTGTTCCACAAAATCTTTTTCTATCTTTTTAATTATTTTTACTATTTATTAATTGCAACATTCCATTCTAATATTTATTTTATTTTAGCATTTCATTTCACTTTTAAATTTCTTATAAACTTTAATTTTTAATAAATATATTTATGTTTAATTATCCAAGGGCCCATTTAATTTAATACATTAATTAATCAAAAAAACATTTATTAAACAAATTTAAATTAAACAACCAAATATCAATAACAATTACCTAACCATAATCAGGGTCAAAAACAAAACCAACTGACCACAAACATCAGACAACGTTTACAGGGTGACAGACTAGATACTCATCCTCTTTGAGGATGATGGCTAGGGTAGGGGACCAAATGCTATCTCTGTTCAAAAATTCCATTGGGTTTAAGGCACGCTCAGACCTGTCAATTTAGGTGGAGTTGATTCCTAGTACCTACAACCTACAGCACACAAAACATCAAGCATATACATAATCATACAATTAGGCACACCGTGAAAGGAAATCGCAGTGTAACAGGGTACTCACAAGTGAGTAAAGCAACACTGTCCCTTTCACCAAAACACATCAAACAAGTAACCACATCAACACGTAACAATTAGTTGCATAACAAACAAGATAAGAGCAATCACCAGATAACCGCATAATAACCATAAGCAGATAAGTCCATATACTAGTCATAGCATAAGCATAAAACACCAGTAATAAAAGTATCACCAAAGTATCATCGTAGCAGTAGTCTAACATCAAACAAAATGTCATAATGTCTGATTCTAGGCAAATCAACTATCAGTCTAACAGAGAACAGTACAAGGGGCACTACATGAAGTGGTTCAAAAGCATCACCTACAAATGTTAATGTTTCAACATTAATGTTGAAGAAGTGAACTCTATAATGATAGACCATGTGTTAAATGCTAGATAATATAGTTTGGGATCAACAAATTTTGATACTATAAATAATGTAAAACATAGTTGTTCATAAGAGGAGTTAACATTCCTAACCTAGAAAGTTAAGAATTATATAATAAATACAAAATAAGGAGAAATATACACTTAATGATAGTATAAATATTGAGATTGGTTTGAAAAAATCACAAATAATTTTTGACATGAATTAGATAAACTTTCTTGAATCCACGTGTTATAATTATCAAGTTACCCTATGATATAAATGCTTCTTGAGCATTTGAAGGCCCTATTTGTAATAGATAAAAAAACAAAGACAAAAAGTCAATTAAACATCTAACAATAGGGATCTTGGTCCAAAACCACTAGAGCTTACAAAATCAACACAAGTTGAGGAAATTTTGATAGCACATGTCAACCTAATCCTTCAAGTGACTTATATAAGTAGAGGTCAATAGAAATAAAAATGGCATATCATAAGTTTTTTACATGAAGTAAATAAGATAGCTAACATTTTGCAACATCAAATTAAATATTTGTTGATTATTATTTTAAGTAGGTATCAATATAATGCCAAATGAAGAAGATATCAAAAGATTGGAAGGGAAGGATAATGGAAACTATTTTGAAAGTAATCCCAATATTTACACTATCCCATGTTATTACTTCCACCAACTAGAGTTATAGATTTTAATATTGGTGCACCAACAATCCATTCAATAATAAGAAATTTACTTCAAGATTTTGTTGAATTAGAAGGAAGAACACTCACAACTTTATAAGAATAAATCTAACATATAAATACATATTAATTGATTAATTGATCTTCATTGGATAAAATTTTCTACAAAACATAGATTCACAACTTTGTCATTCATAAATCCTAAAAAAATAACTTGATCTTTGGAGGAAGATCAATCATTTTGTTAGAAGATCTGTGTTAATTTCCTTATATTAGCAATAAATCACCATATGGTAGTAATAGATGCATGCAAAATTATTATGATAATAAGAGCCCTCTCATCTTCATTAGAACACAATGGATATTTTATATCATTTTTTTATGGAATAAGTATCTCCTCCAAACACAATAATGCATATACTTTTACAAAAGAAGTGATTTGACCTTTGCACTATGAAAATGCAATCAAAAGGATGTGTGGTACATCATCAATCTACTAACGAAATCATAAAACATAAAATTATGCACTTGATTGTGGTCATGATAACTTATGAACAATAACCTCTTGTTAATGATAGACCACCATATGCAAGCAACAAACGAGCTAAAATCCTATGGGAAAAAATCAAAATTATCATTACTTTAGATCAGATATTTAGACAACATGGATCACACAATGAACAACAAAAATTCCCTCAACTTCTAAAAAATATTAGAGATGCAAAACCTACAATATATGATTGGACTTTACTAGTGACAAGATCTAATGGAAGGCTAGATACACCAAAAATAAAGACTTTGGCAATAATGTTCATTTTTTTTCCACAAATGAAAATGTTAACAACCACAACTGAAAAAAAAATACTCCTTCAAAATTATGATTGCATGGAGCATGACAACAAAATTTGGAAATATCAGTTCAAGTGATGGATATACAGATGATGAATTCAATATTGAATTATTGTTAAGAAAAAATGCAAGAGTTATGTTAACATCGAACCTATGGATAGAAGCAGGACTTGTCAATATAGCTTTGGGATCTGTTCAAAAAATCGTATATCAACTTGGAACAACACCACCCAACCACCAACTTATGTATTGGTGAAATTCAAAAATTACTCAAGAATTCCATTTGATGATTGACAACCTTCCACTATTCCAATCACACCAATTTAAAGGAAAAACTCACTACAAATACCATTAAGATTGGCATGGGCTCTAACAATACACAAATCGCAAGGCCTAACTCTTCAAAAAGCCACAGTTGATATTGTACCAAAAAATAATAGGATTAACATTCATGGAAATGTCTCATGTCAAATATTTAAGTGGCCTATGAATTAAGCCACCATTCACATACATCAGATATGAAAAATTCAAGAAAGGAAAGCAAATTGCAAACATAAAAGCAGAACATAGCCTCCAAGCCTTACAATACAATTAATGTAACTAATATACGTTTTTATTCAATATAATCTCCTTATGTATAGACAATATTCATTCTCCTTAGTTAAATTCAATAGCATACATGTTGGGATATGGTGTTGTAAACCATTGCATTAAATGATTTATTATAATGTTGTAATTAAGTAATTATTTAGTTGTGATGCACCTTGGCAGTGTGTTTAATCACACTAGGTAATTATTTGGGGATCACATGATGTTGTATTGTAACATTGTGTTATTATTTAATGTGTGGGAGACATGTGATAATAATTTAATATTGGAGAAATATTAAATAAAGTGATGTCTTAGTTCCCAATATTAAATAAGGGGTTAGTGGTTTTGTATTCACATGGTTTTTTGGTATGTGGCTTTACCTTACCACTAGTTGTATTTTTTGTGAGCTTGTTTCTATAAAAACAAACACATGTGTAGTGGTTTGGGTTGGGCTAAGTGGTTTGACTGTCATTATTGAGTCTTGTTGAGGAGTGCATTTGTGAAGCATGGCATGGGATGTGTGGATTCATGCTTGGACACATGGAGATGCATTGGAGGACTTGATGCTTCAGAGGTGTTCATTGTAACTCTTGTATTTGCTTTATTGCTAATTAATATAATGGAGTATGGATGCTTTTGGAGGCTAGGTTTTTCAATCTTGAGGGTTTTCCCAAAGTATATCTAGTGTCATCTTTGATGGGTATGTTATCTATTCTCTTGCATATGGATTTTGAGCACTTATTTGCATTGTTATCTATTTTGGGTTATGTGGAAATTGTCATTAGATGGCTACAAGTTTCCTTACAAGTAGTATCAGAGCTTTCATGGTTGAAGATTTTTTATTATAACCCTAGGTTGAGAAAATATTGCTTGAAGTTTGAATCTATGCAATGCATGAGAGAATGAAATACATGGCAAGATATGAGGGTTTTGTAGGTTGTTTATTGTCACGTCTTGAACTCTGATGCTACTTGCTTTTGGCTTTGTGTGGATTTGTTATATGACTGAATGTGTGTGGTAGAGTGAATTTCAGATGGATGCTTTGCGGGCTACGTTTCTGCAAGTTCGTGACTAGTAGGTCGCGACCTGATGTTGCAGTCGTCTGTTGCATGTGAAGCATGGTCTCTGGATCGGTGTGTGGGGTGCATTTGTAGGCGTGGGGAGGGGTATTTTAAGGGCTTAAGGGTTGTTGTGGTAGGGTGGACGAGGTGTCTCTTGGCGCCCACCTTTGCTTGGCCTGGGTTGTGGGTTGGAGTTTAGGGCGTTGTGGTGTTGGGTGGAGTGGTGTTTAAGTCGTTGTGTGTTGGGTTTCGTGGTTGGCGTAGGGTGGAGCTATGGGGGTTCTTTTCTTGCGTGCTTATCCTTGTTGGTGGGGGTGTGTGGGGTGCTAACCCTGGTGTGGGGTTTAATGACCCTAAGTTTTTTGAGGGATTGGTTGTTTAATGAAGTCTCTTTTCTTTTCTTCAATGGAGCATGGGGAGTCGTCGGGGTTTGGAACCAAGTTGTATTTTCGCTCTGCTTTTGGTTCGAAACCCTTGCCACGTGGGTCATGACTTTATGATAATAATTTATTTTCTCAGAATTTGGATAAGAATGAGATGGGACCGACAGGTGGGTTTCATTTTCCAAAGATTAACGGATGTCTAGAAAGGTGCAAAGAGAGGCCAAATGTTGTGATCCCGATGGAGATGCTCGCGGAAGATATTGAGTACTACTCGCGTCACTCTCTGTATTGCAAATTTTTGGGATTGAATATTTCGTTGCAATTTTTGGAGGCCTGCGCCCAGAGGACTTGGTTGCCGGAGGGAGAGATGGAGATTAGACTCCTGGAAAATAACTATTTTATGGTTTCATTTGACTGCGTGGCAGATAGGATCAAGGTTTTTGAAGGAGGCCCTTATTTTTACAATCAGGTGGGATTGTTTATCAAGTCGTGGCATGCGGGCTTCAATCTGACCGAGGAGATTCCTAGTCGGGTTCCAGTCTGGGTTCGATTGTCGAGGCTCCCGGTCGAGTGCTGGCATGATGATGTTTTGCATTTACTAGCTTCAATGCTTGGTAAACCTGTGGGTTCTTCGCAGCAGACGCAGTTCAAAAAGGTAATGACATTTTCCCAGTTCTATGTGGAAATTGATTTAAGTAAACCTTTGCCAGACTCTTTAGAAGTGTGTACAGGATCTTACTCATGGGTTCAACAGCTTGACTATGAGACCTTACCTTTTAGATGTCGTCTATGTCATGAGTATGGCCACTTACAGCGTAGATGCCCAAGGGCTAAGCCTTTGGAGACTAACTCTTCATAGCCCCCCGACAATCTGCCTAGGGTGGATAAGGGAAAGGGTCCTATTCAGGGTGGTGGTACCAGGGAGGATGGATTTACTCCCATCAGATCTCAGAATAGAAATAAGGGGCAAAAAAGGACTATGAAAGAGAGGCAGGATGAGGATACTTTTAATCGATTTGAGGTTTTGGAGGGTCTAAGCCAGCAGGAAGTGAATTCAAGTTTGGTTGATTTGGATAAAGGAATTTTGGGTTCGGAACAACAGGGGCAAGAGGTTGAGCTAGAGCAAGCATACCATCAGGTGGTGGGTTTGGGCTTACAGGGTGTTGAGCTAGATGGGGGAGGCTATGGACAAGAGGGGATCAGCCCCGGGGTCTCTCCTGCTCCACAGGAGGATGGAACCTTGCATTTGGAATTCGATCTAAAGATGGAGGCTCAGAAAGAATTAGGCGGTGTAGTGGTGAAGGACAGTGAGGCTTTGTCTCATCCCATGCGGAGAACAGGTCCGGAGGGGGGGAAAAATAATAAGCCGTCTCCTCATTTGGGTATCTTGCAAAAAGATCTTAAGAAAGGAGGGGCGGAGAAAGTCGCTAAGTTGGGTAGGAAAAAGCATATGGAGAAGATTAAATTGATATGGGAAAATTTGGTGGAATCAGGGTGAGTCAAGACTTTGGATTCTCACTTCTCAAGCCCTTTGAAATGATTGTTCTATCATGGAATGTTAGGGGCTTGAACAGTGGCCCTAGACAAAAAGTTGTTCAGAATTTGGTTAAATGTCAGTCTCCTGATATTCTTTTTTTGTAGGAGACCAAGATTTCTATGGATGGTATGATGGGTATAATGCCCAAGCTATGGATGACCGGTGAATGCCAATGAATTGGTGCTCAAGGATCCTCTGGAGGGGTGGCTTGCTTATGGAACCCTCGAAAGATTTTCCCCAAGTGGTGGATGTCCTTCAAGTCCTCTATCTCTTTGGTGAACTCTTGTTATGAATCGGGGGAGTCGGTTCTTTTTTCCAACATTTATGCACCTATGGATATGCAGGGCAAGCATCTGTTGTGGTCAAATATTCGTTATGTACGAAGTATGGATCCTTACCTTCCGTGGATTATTGGGGGTGACTTCAATGCTATCACTGAGATTGCTGAGAAGTGGGGTGGTACCATGAGGTTGGAGGCTTCAGCTCTCCTATTCCAGGATAATATTTATGCTTTGAATCTTGTTGATATCAAGCCTGGCAATGGTCTATTTACCTGGAACAATCAGAGGACTGGTGAAAACTGCATTGTTGAGTGGCTAGATCGGTTTATGATTTCTTGCTTTTGGGTGGGTGATAGGTGGTCCTCTAGCTCAGGGATTTTGGACTAGAGGGGCTCAGACCATTGGCCTATAAAGCTTTCTATCATTTTGGATTGGCGGCCCTACAAGCCCTCCTTCAAATTCTAGCTTATGTGGTTACGTGATCCTGATCTCCATGATTATATGGCTCAATGGTGGCGGGAGGGTAGACCGGCTTTTGGCAGGGCAATGTATGTTTTTACTAAGCTGCTTCAGTTTGTTAAGTATAAGCTTAAGCGTTGGAATAAGCAATGTTTTGGGAATGTTTTTAAAGCCAAGTTTGATGCACAAGCTAAGATGGATGGTATTACGAGGGTGATGAGGGAGAATGGGGTGTCTGAGTCTTTGATGCAGGAGGAATCTAGGGCTTTGAAAGTTTTGGAGGAATGGGAATTGCGGGAGGAGATCTTTTGGAAACAAAAAGCTCGGATTGATTGGCTTCGAGAGGGGGATAAAAAAAATTCTTTCTTCTTTAATTCGGTAAAGGCATGGAGGCTTGGTAATTCTATTCTTGTTTTGATCACAGATAGGGGAGATACTCTGAACTCCTTTTAGAGTATTTCCAATGAAGTTGTTCATTATTTTTCCTCCCTTTTCAGGGAGGATTTGCAGGGGAACTCGGTGGAGGAAGCTCGGGTCCTCTCATGCATCCCTCATCTAGTGTCTAGGGAGATGAGAGAGGATCTTATGGGTGAGATCACTCTTGAAGAGTTGGAGGGGACGGTGTTTCAGATGAAGAAAGGAAAAGCCCCCGGCCCTGATGGTTTCCCGATTGAATTCTTCCAAGAGTTTTGGGAGATCATCAAACTTGATTTATTAGAGGTGGTCAAAGAGTCGCAGTGGAATAAGCAAATGTTAAAGGCCATGAATTCCACCTTTCTGGCGCTTATTCTCAAGTGTGATGGAGCGGATAGGCTGAGCTGATTTCGGCCTATATCCCTTTGCAATGTGGTGTATAAGATTATTTTGAAGATAATTTCTAATAGGTTGAAAAAGTGGTTGTAGTTACTCATTTCTGAGGAGCAAAGTGGATTTGTGGAGGGTAGAAAGATTATGGATGGTATTGTTATAGCTACTGAGACCATCCATTCTATGGCTATTTCTAGAGAAAAGGCTATGTTTATCAAGCTGGATATGGCAAAGGCGTATGATAGAGTCCGATGGTATTTTCTTCAGAAGGTCTTGGCTACTTTTGGATTTGGAGATGATTGGATTCAATGGGTCATGAGTTGCATCACGTCGGTTTCTTTTTCTATTTTAACTAATGGGGAGCATTCAGAGTTGTTTGAAGCCTCTCGCGGGATAACGCAGGGGGACCCTCTTTCCCCTTACCTATTTATTCTGCTGGTGGAAGGCTTGGGACGCCTTCTGAGAAGTCAGGTGGAGCTGGGCCTTATTCAGGGGTGGCGGTGGGGAGGTGATTTATCCCCTCAATCCCACTTGCAGTTTGTGGATGATACTGCCTTGATGAGAGTGGTCACTATTCGGGAGGCAACAAATATTCGCAGGGTGTTGGATATGTATCTTGAGGCTTCAGGTCAATCAATTAATGAGGACAAGTCTTCCATCTATTTCTTTAATACTTTGGATCCTATCCAAAGGAGAATTGCTCAGCTTCTACGTTTTCATATTGGGACTCTTCCTCTGTCTTACCTTGGGGTTCCCGTCGTGGTGGGCAAATTAACGAGGGAGTCGTGGCTACCTATCTTGGAAAAATTTCGTTTGAAGGTTACTCACTGGACCAACCAATGGTTGTCCATTGTTGGGCGGGTTCAGTTGCTGAAGTATGTGGTCCAAGCTCTTTCCATTTATCGGTGTATGCTTCAGGTGGCCCCGAAAGGCTTTGTTATGGAATTGGACTCTTTGGAAAGACAGTTTTTATGGGCTGGCAGTTTGATGTCTTCCAAGTGGAGTCTGATTAGATGGGATATAGTTTGTTGTCCTAAGCAGCTTGGTGGTTTGGGGTTGAGGCATTCCTCACTGGCAGGGATGGCGTTGGCGGTGAAACTTTATTGGAGATGGTGCACGGAGAAGGATAGGATTTGGGCTAGGACTCTTTCCTATAAGTACTTTCAGGGTATTCCTGGGGAAGATATCCCCCGCTACCCCTTGTTTGGTAAGGGTTCGACTATTTGGGATACTCTCAAGAAGGGAGTTGTGCTCGTCAAGGATGGCTTATTTTGGATCTGTAGGCGGGGGATGGAGGTTCAGTTTTGGTATGACTCTTGGGATGGTCATCCTCCCATCCTCACTTAGTTCCCTAACTTGGGGGCCCTGAGTAGGAGTTTTAGTGATGCTGGTTGGACGAGTGTAAGTGATTTTAAGGTGCTTTCTCTTCAAGGTTAGCTTGTGGGTGCTAGGTGGAAGACTCCTGAGGAGTGGTCGGTGATTGGTTTAGTGGAGGAATGTAGGATTCTGCATAATATTCTCCTGGGCAGACAATGCAATCCTCTTAGGGACAGGGATATCCTTGCTTGGTCTCCTAATTCGAAGGGTCACTACACGGTTGCGTCAGGTTA
Source organism: Sequoia sempervirens (assembly GCA_007258455.2). Lineage (NCBI taxonomy): Eukaryota > Viridiplantae > Streptophyta > Pinopsida > Cupressales > Cupressaceae > Sequoia > Sequoia sempervirens. The sequence goes on along the minus strand of VDFB02000008.1, from coordinate 33,615,425 downwards.
TCGGAGATTGTTTTCTCAAAGGTTTGTGGGGGCGGAAGTTCCTTGGTGGAAGAAGGTATGGAATAAGTTTTCTTGGCCAAAGTGTAACTGCTTTGCCTGGATTTTGGCTTGGAACAAGTGTCTGACTTGGGACAATATTCAGAAGCATGGGTTTCAGGGCCTGTCTAAGTGTGTGTTGTGTGGGAAAGGTGTTGAGGACTCTTCACATCTTTTCTTTCGGTGTCCTTTCACCTTGCAGCTCTAGCATTCTTGGTGGAGTGTTTGGAACAGTCCTTGTGTTCATGCTTCCTCCTTAGTGGATTTTTGGTCTAGCTTGGGCAGACCTCCCTCGAGGGCCTCCCTTTTGCAGGATGCATGGCAGGCAAGACCTATTTTCTTATTGTGGCAAATTTAGCTAGAAAGGAATAGGAGGATTTTTAGAGGGGATTTGTTGCAGGTTCAGCAGGTGTGGTTTAGATTTCTTGGGATGATTTAGGAGACTATTCAAGCCAAGGGGGATGTGGAGCTGCCACTAAAGAAGAAAGATGTGGAGTTGGTGGCCCCGGTTGGGCATCCAGGGGTTAACCCCTACTGCGTCTTGTGGCTAGAAAGGTAGGCGGGTGGGGCAGCATGTCCAGCGGCAAGGGAATTGGCAACCTCCCCCTATGGGAAACTTGAAGGTTAATACTGATGGTTCTTCTAGGGGAAATCCTGGCCCCGCTGGAGTTGGTGGGGTAGGCAGGGATTCTTCTAGCTCAGTGGGTTTCCTCTTTTCCATTCATAAGGGGACATAGACTATCAACCTTATGGAAGGCTGGGTGATTCTTTATGCCTTAGAGAAGGCCTATGAGTTGGGGTGGTGTAGGGTTATTTGTGAATCTAATTCATAGGTTCTGATTAATTTACTCAATCAAGGGAGGACGTCAGATGTGAATTGGCAGTTGGCAGTTCTGGTGCAACAGACTTTGCAGATTGGTACTCTTATGGAAAGGGTGTTCTTTTTCCATATTCTACCTGAGTGGAACAGGTCTGTTGATTGTCTGACCAAGTGGGCTTCGAAGCGTCTGGAGGATTGGAAGATTGATGATTGGGCTCAGATCCCTTAGGAGCTTAGGCCGAATTTGGAGAGGGCTCTCGCTGAGGACAATGGGGGTGTTGAATGACTTGGTTTTTGGTTTTTTTTTTGTCTTTGTTCTTTTCGGGCTTCTACCCTTGATTTGGTTGTAATGCTAGTTTATGATTTTCAATAAAGTTTTTACCCCTTTTTTAAAATTAAAAAAAAAAAATGTGTGTGGTAGAGTAAATAATAAATATTATGGTGTTTTTGGTGTGATGAAATATGAAAATGTTTGCTTTAATTTTGAAATGTTGAAAAGTACTGAATATGGTTTACTTTGAAATTGAAGCAAAATAGAATAGTAATATTTAAATTAATGCATTACATTGCTTTGATTTTGATTTTATCTGGATACTAATTTATTAATGGGTGCCTAAGTGTACTTGAGCTGCAAGTGGTCGAAGACCAAGGGTGTGATTAAGGAAAGGAGGTTAGCTTCATGGCAGGGTAAAGTAGGAATGGTTCTCTCGATCACACACAAGCACCTAGAATCATGTAAATGCATTTAGAATTAAATTAGGTTGATCGTTTTATTGTTTGCAAATTTTATAATGTTTAATCAAATTAATTAAGTGATGAAATAAAAGCATAATAAAACAAAAGAATTAATTTTAATTATAAATTTTGTTTTATAAGTAAATGATAATGCTTAGTTAATTTGAATAATTATTTTATTTTCAATTGAATGTTATTTCTTTGGAATAAATATTTATTTTGCAATTAAATGATATTTATTCATTGCTCATTAAGGATAAATATTTTCCTTTGTAATTTAGAAATAGTATTTTCTAATTGTTTACGAAAGATAAGTATTTAGTTGCAACTAAAATGGAATTTCTTTTTATTATTTATCAAGGAAAATAACATGCGTAGAAATAAATTTTATTTTTATTTTTATTCTTTTCAAGATTAGGTCTTGGGAATGGAAGTGAAAATCTTTAGAAAGAGGAAATTAATAGCAAGAAAACACAACTGCTTGATAATATTCTTGAATTGCTCTACAAAAATAACTAAAAATGGTTGCCAAATAGAAGTTTTAGACTTTAGTAGATTAAAATAGTGGAAATAAGAAGAGAAATATAGGGAAAAAGGAGAGAAGGAGAGGAAGATTTTTCCAAAAGCAAATTCCAAGGAAAGTGAGAACGAGAGAAGAAGAAGAAGAAGGGAATTTCAACTAGAGGCAATTTTTCCAAGTTTTTAATTCTCTTCCGTTGCATTTAAATTTCAAAGTGTGAGAAAGAATGTTTGAATTGTTAAAAAGATTGAATTCTTTTGAAACTATTGTGCAAAATCTCTGTATTGAGTGCTTGTTGTGTGAAATTCTTTGGCATGGTTGTAGAATTTGCAGCATTCTTCCCTATTCCTATATATATATATATATATATATATATATATACATATAAATATTTCTACACAAATCCTTGTATTGGATATTTTATGCCAATTTTCCGTTGATTTTTTAAGTGAAATCTTGTTTCAGATTTTGATATTATTATATATTCAAATATATGTATATGCCTACACTGTACTATGTAGATGTATACATATATTTACATATATAAAACTTATATTTTTAAAGAAAATCGAATTGCAAAGGGACTTAATGTTGGTGTGTATTGTTTTGAATTAAATGGAATGCAAATTTTTAAGGGACGAGGGGGTTACCCCCAGCTGACCCTCCCCATTGGGAAGGGCTGCATTGTGGGCGAAGCGCCCTCCACAGGCTGCGGCCTGTGGAGGGGGCGTTGCCCTCCCATGTAGCGCCTTCCCCAATATGGGGGCATCGGCCTATACACTCACATTTTTGTCTTTTAAAAACTTTTTGAACTTAAATGAATTCCTTCCATGAATCTTCAAATACCAGTTGTGCAACCTTGAAATTTTGAATAAATGCATAAACATAAACATAATATATATATATATATATATGTATGTATGTATGTATGTATGTATGTATGTATGTATGTATGTATGTATGTATATGTATTATATATGAGTATATAATTATGTACAATGTGAAATATATAAATATGTGAGCTAATAATTCCACCTGTATGTATCTGGGTTTATACCTGTAGTATAATTGTCTGATTTCAAATGATTAAGTTGTTGAAACCATACTTTATTCTTGTATTGAAAATTTCTGAGTATATATATATACCCATTTTTTAGATATGAATATCTATTTGTATATATATATATATATATGTTCTTATTTGAGACTAAACAAGCTATGAGATTGGAAATGAATAGATTTGAATTGGGCTAAGAATAATTAAATTTTTCATTGTATGTTGATAAGTGTTCGAGTTAGTATTGATTTAATTCTGAAATTTGGTGTAATATATATATATATTTATTTATTTATTTATTTATTTATTTATTTATTTATTTATATGAATATATATATGTGTGTGTGTGTGTGTACTAAAATAATATATGGGAAAAATGTAATTTCTGAAAAATGCATATATTGCTGATTAGAGAGGATTTTTTTAAAAAAAATTACATACATCAGCTATTTAGACTAAATCAATCAAATAGAGATAGAAAGTTGGATATTTAACACACACATAGAAATGAACACATATGCATATACTTGCTTTATTTTATTGGAATGTAATAGAATGGCTAGTAGAGAATTCATAGTGAATTGTAAAACTGGCTACGAGATTTATTTTTATTTTTTGTTGAATTATGGTTCTTATGTGAATCAATTGGAAAACTTGGAATTAAAATGTATTTTATGATACAATGCTTAAATACGTGAATGTATATTCTGAATGAAATTTATGTGGGAAATGCATTATATGTTTTCTTTATGAGAATCTCTTGGGACAGGATGTCAAATTTGGGCACACAAAGACGATAGTTTAGCCTTTTCATAAACTACCATTTTATGTTTTAATGCTTGGTCAAGTGAATGTACCATTGAAATAGATGGATTAATTAAAAATCCTAGAATTGTTATGTCTCTGCCACATCCTACATGCAAGAAATATGTTTTTCTAGTATAGGAATGCATATAGGCATCAGGCATGCATCGAAAGTTCCCTCCTACTTTATTGTTCCAGGTTGCTAGGCTCCTTGTGCAGGGTCGGGGTTTCCTTTGAGTTAGGAAGAACCCAAGGAAGTCATGTACTTCATGGTTGGGTGGAAAAGGTGCTTTAATCACACTCTTGGCCTCAGCTTACAAGAAGACCAATGGTGTCAAGGCAGTTGAGGATCAAAGAATCTTTATGCTATGGATGTACTCTTGTATTACTTTGTATGGCTTACATAGCCTATTTGTAAATGTAACTGTTATCAATAGTTCTGCACCTTACTGAATACAATATTCAGCAAACTACTAAAACATGGAAACCTCTTTCAGATGTGGGTGATCTTATGCAAAAGAGGAATCTCCATAGTGAGCTGGTTCTCCAAATGATGAATTCTATTCTAAAATAGCTTCTGATGAAAGAGATAAAGAATAACTGAATATAAAACCTATTTCTAAAAGGTAATTCACCAAACTTATAAGGATTCAGACCTAATCACTCATAACAATTTCTCTATTGCAGTAATCCTCACAATCTCATTGGCACATATCACATTAATAATTTGCATGAAGATCTGGAAAACAGATACAACATACAACCTGAAACATGTAATTCTGAAACACCACCTATAACAGCAAGACATAAAAGGATTTCAATTTGAAAACACAAATACGACAGATTGCTATTACAAAATTTGAGACAGGAAATGAGAAGGAGAAATCTGGTGCTCTATTAAAACTGGAAGAGTGTCAATCTGACCAAACAGAGCATCAAAAGGTTTACAAGCTCCCCGAAATGAGTAAGTGCAAGAAAATTGATCTGAACTGATGATAATGGAGATTTGAAAGACTAAATCTATCAAGAAACTCTCAAGGAAACCCTAATCTGAGCTTAGAAAAAGCTCAAGGAAAAAAGTCCTCAAACAAACTCAAAAAACTTCTTTAAAGCAGAAAAAAGCACAAAGCTTTTATGATTACACTGTCAAGCCCCTAAAAATGGGAAAAATCTGCTTTAAAAGCACAAAAACACCTTATCTTTCCAAGGTAAGTCTAGAATCTGACCAAGAAGAAAAATCAGTCAAAGATCTGCTAAAAATAGCAAGAAAACATAAAGCAGTTATAAAACATCGCTTTTATGCTTCTGCTTTACAAGATGCAGATTTTTTTCAATTTTGTCTATTTTTTGCAACTCAAAGATTAGAAATCTTTTGCAAAAATAAAACTGCTTATTTCTTCATTACAATAATTGATTTTTTCCCAAAAAATAATAAAAATATACCAATGTCATCATTATTTCCTCATCACAACTCCAATTGATTTCTTCAAAATCAATCAAAAAATAAAACCCTAAGGTTAAAATTGACCTTCAAGGTGAAAGCAAACCCTAAATGATAAGATACCTTATTGATTTTTCTTAAATCAATTAAAACAAGATCTAAGGTAAGGCATCCCTTAATCCTTATTCTCCTAAGGCACAAAGTATAAGCCTTAAATACTTAAGACATCTCTCTAGCACAGAAATTCGGCCTAACATAATTAGTGATTTAGACTTAGGCTTGAATAAATCATAAGGAAACACTATGGGTTCGGCCACCATTTGATATTTGACATGTGCATTTGAATGGAAACTCTGGAAATTTTATCATGTTCGAATTAGGGATTTGAACAAAATAGGGTCAAACCCTAATTATCACCATTTCACACCTGTGACTTTGGAAAGAAAGAACTTCTGTCTGAGAAGAAACTGCTGCTATGATGGTGTTGGATTCGAGCCCGTGTGCTTCAGAAATCCTCCTCTGCTCTCTGGTTGACCGAATCTTTAGTGGGTAAGTCTTTTTTCCATGGCGAAATAATTTTTCCACTTCGTTATCTTGAAAATCAACAAGCCCTAAGGGTGCGGCCTGTTCATTTCTAACTTACACTTAACTTGATTTCTCATTCTACCATGAGTTCGAGCTCATCCTCCATTGTCCACTCCATGAAAGCTTAGACTCATGTTATGGTTCTTACTGTGCAGAGGTAAGCTTTAGTTAATGGTTTTATGGCTTTGTATTCTGATTATTTCGGCCTCAAAACTGTGGCTTACACATTCTAATGTCATCACAAATTGTATTTCCTGTGTGTTTCTTGTACTGCTGTGTAAACATGACCTTCATTGTGGGCTTGACTCTCAACCTCTGGATGTTCAATGAAGCCTCTGGCTGCGGCAAGAATACCCATTTCCTGCCTCGAACTGGTAATATTTTGCTCTGTAGAAACTCTAAAAGACTTTCTTTATTTCATGAAAGTTCTGGCCATGTACAGGCCGTGCCAAAAGAGCACTGTAGAAAGCATTATTTCAAATTTTGGGCTCGACCCAGAACATAAAATCTCCATTATATCAATTTAGTAAAATTTTCGTTTGTGGGTATTAAAAAAATTTCAAGAGTTTTGCATTACCCTCCTTTTGTCTTTCGACTAACATCTGAGAGCTCGCATTTGTTGAATATCCTTGCCATTTTCTTTAGATCTCATGTGGGTATTTTTGTAGCTATTTTTTCTGCATTTTGACACCAACCCTGAAAATGGGTATTTGAAATTTTAAAAGGAAACACCATTTTCTTTATTTGAAAATAGATTGGAAATGGGTCCTTTGAATTATTAAGGAAAAATGCATTTGCTTTTCTCTGAAGCTCGGCCTAGAACATAATCTTCACATTTATAATTTACTGTTGATTTCGTGAAAAAACCCATATGGGTATCATCAATTATCATATCTCTACACTTTTTAAAAACAAACCCTCATGTGGGTGTTCAAAATTTCTGAAGACAAATGCATTTTCTATGTTCGAAAGCATTTGAAACTATGAAGTAACTGTTATTGTTCCATCCATATGGCTCGATTGAGGCACAATCAAAATGAGTTCACTGTCTTTCTTGAAGTTCTTAATAACCAGTACTAAACTTTAACACAACAACTTTCATTTCCTTTATTTGAATTCTGTAGAGGCTTTACCTTTTGTTCTTGGACTACAACATTACATCAGTATGAATCACTTTTAAACACCGGTTCAAATGTATAGCTGGTAACTCAGAATCATTCTGGAAAGAAAAATACTTGCTCCTCTATTATTTTTCTGAAAAGGTCACTTAATTATTACCATTGATAATGCAATATTTCTTCACCAGTCAACTCAGAACTAGAAATTGTCTAACACTCAGGTGCACTGTCTGTATTTGTATTCATGAGCAACATGGTACTCTTCATGCATTTTTATATTTCACCGTACAAACTGTTCTCAGAAACTGTTCTCTTGATGATGAAAAATAGAACAAATCACTAAGGCATATGTATGCATGTTCACTATCCAAAAGAGAAATAATGAATTGAAATTCACATGACATATGATTATAATCAGCACAGAAAATGAAATAATTTAGCAATTTCTGATGCGAATGTACTCTGTTAAATTCCTTAAGTGAACTGAACTCACTGTTCACCTGTAGCCTTCAAAAAGAAATGTTGATCATTATGAATGTACAGTTGGTTTCTTTACTTGATGGATAACTCTGTTTTACTCTTTCAGTTGTATTTCACTTTGTTTGATGTATATGATGAAAAATCTTTCAAAATCAGCACATTAAATGCATCGGGCAGCATGTCGGGCTCTCCCCTTGTGGGAGCTCGTTTTACTCCACATGCTTGGTCTTTGAATAATGTTTCGCTTCATGACTTAACCTATACCTGCACAAGCAAACAAACAATGTTAGCATAAAAATAGAACATGTTGATTATGATGTTGATACTTCTTCTTCAGTTCACTTCTTCATACTACATTTGATCCTCTTCTGATTGTTTCAATGCATTGCTCATAGTATATTGTACTATTGTAGGTGCATCATATGAGTTATGTCATAGTCAGAGCCACTAACACCCTCCTTTCCTCTTACAGGTCGACAAAGCTCAAGACGGCGAGGTGCACCATTCAACACGAAGCGTCGATAACAGGCAATGATGACTATGTTGTTGCTTATATGTTCTCCTTTCACATCTTCAGTAATGCATTGTGCTGTTAGAAATGCATTGGAACAGTTATAGTTATATCCACGGCTTGTGTGGATCTTTGATTTCAATTTTTTGCTTTTCAGTTGAAAAGAAGAATGCATCTCATGCAATGTTGTAATATTATTCTAATTGTGAAATCAAATGAAGCCTTGTAAAAATATGAGTTCTTTTCGAAATGAATAAAAGCATCTGAAATGCTATTTTGCTTATGTACTCAATTATGTATTTCCTTTTAAAACTACAACTTCAGAATAGCACTCTGCAAACTCATAACTTCAAAAATGCATAACTGTTACTCAAATGCTCAAAACAATGTGAAACAACATTTAAAAATATATCTACAATTCCACTTAATGGAAAATAATAATTAGCCAGCTCCTCTATTTGTGCTGAGGCAAAAAATATGTAACATTTTGGTGATTTCCGCTATATGCTTGCCTGCTAAGCATAGATCAGTGGCTTTTAAAACAATTCATTAGGCACGGAGTCAAATCTGCCCCTTCTTGTGAACTCAGAAAACATGAACAACAACACTCCAAATAGCAGCAAGAAAATGAAACAAAACTGAAAGCAAACTAACATTCCCTAGTGGCCAACAAGACAATGCACAACAGCGCTTAGAGAAAGCAAACTACCGAAAGTAAATGTGCGAAACGCACTTATTTGCAAACTACTCATCTACCCTATGCTAACCAGTAAATAGGCACTCAGACGAAACCATTTATAGGCTTTGAAAAATAACTGCCTCTCCTAATCAGCTGAGGATATTTTGCCTGCTCACAAATTTGCACTAGATGATGGAAAATGAAGATGCTTACCACACATTGTTGTAATGCAACTTGTAGGTTACAATCAAAAACACAGATCATGTGAAACTAATCAAGCATACCTCTTGTTTTCCCAAAATGACAAAGTGGGACTTGTTGCTCCTCGATTGCCACCACATCCTTAGGTGTACTAGAAATCCCTTGGATCTTGCCAACAATCCTAGCTAGATGTCTGATGGGACAGCCTCTCGAAAGGGTGAAACTGAAACTTGCCCCTCTGGTTCCTTGCTGGTTACTTACTACTTCAATCTCATCCTTCTGACGAGGATCGTTTGAAAACAGATCACCCAACCTTGCGCAAAACTCATCAATTATATTAGCGTACAGGTTCTCGTGGGTCCCATCATTATCTTTTGTATGCATATCAGGCTTTGAGGTGTTCTCCGAACTAGTTTCTTGAAAACTTGGAAAAATATCAAGGCCATTACCTTGTACAACAGTGTCATGCTTATGCGTAGTTTGATCTCATTCTATTTGAGCTATTGCACCAAGTTCATCGAGGTTCTCACAGTTGATAACCATGTTATCTTTACTTCTTTGTGAACGGATCGGCACCTTATCATTGACATCTTCATGGCTTTGCTGATAAAAACTTGATGGATTTGTTATCTCACATGCCTTATCTTCATCATAACTAAAAAATATAGGAAGCTCTTCAAATAAATTGGTCAAACCTTCAATTTGGACACCCACTTTCGTCTCCTCAAGCTGCTGCTCCAAATTTTCTTCCTCGAAAGGTGAGCATTTGGTATCTAAATGTGAAACAAAATCCTCAAGATCATCCCAAAACGCGTCGTCCTCCCTCTCATTTTCAGTTTTTTGTGGAAGAGAACTATTTTCTTCATCACTGCAACTCTTTTGAGGTATTGAAACATTAGAACTTTGAACTTCTTTCCGTTGCTCTAGAGCTGGTACGGGCATAAACTGAGGGATGCTTACTTTGTTATCCACAAAAGATGGTAACTCATTGAACAAAAAAGGCAGAACTTGAAAGCTGTCAACCATTTCTTGATCTAGAATATGTTGTTCTTCAAACAGGGCCTCCTCTACCTCCTGCAGCAATGGCTCATGATGCTCTAGGTTTTTTTTAATGTTGTCCCAACTGGAGACTTCAAAATGACCATCGATATTTTGGTGTTCCAAAGAATGAACTTCCTCTGGACATGCAACACTCTTAGGCTCAGTCAAGAAAGGAGTGCAGTCAGCAGCAACCGCCTGCTCTGCATGTTGCAGCAATTGTTCTTCTTACAACCTTCCATCATCCTCCACAAAACAAGGTTCCTCTCGTTCAATCTTCTGTTTCTACAAGCGATATTCTTCCATATCTATATGCAATAAATTCACTCTTCCAGCTTCCTCCATGGCGAATGATGAATCATTCCCCGAGTCAATAGGTTTGTCCTCAATAGAGACAGGATAATCAAAATTATTTGGCTGGGAAGCTTGTGGAATTTTTGGAGTTTCCTGGAGGAAAGGAGGTCGCTTCCTAATGGACTGGACTTGAGTGCTCACAGGTTCGAAAAGTTCTAACCTAGATTTTTGCAAAGGTAAAAAATCTCTAAAGCTAGGAATTTTGACTTTAGTAGGGTTAGGAGACGCAGCTTTCACAAAATTTGGAAACTTGAATTTACAAACCTCTTCTTGAAAAGGATGTTCAGAACTAACAGGAGCTCTTTGGGTCTCCAACTTCTAATCATGAAGATAGGTTTGATAAGCTAGCTCCTCCTGCTGCTTATACTGATACTGCTTCTTGATCTCCACGAGTTGATTCATGTAATCAAGCAGCGTGCTTTTTATACTTGCCATCTCCTCCTGCTGTTGTATTTGACTCATTTGCCTTTCATAGTTCAGCCTTATTTCTCTGAAACTCAAATCTTCGATCTCTTGGGACCGACTTTTAACATAGGAGGGCTGAGATAAATAATGAGCAGGGGTGGGTGGGTGGGTGGCAACTATACTGCGCATGCTGGTTTTGAAAAGCCATGGAACTGGAATCAGTAGCATGATTATGCGAATGTGGCTGATATGGAGACGGGTAAGCAGTACCTTCATGATATGATGGGTGATATGATGCATGCCCATGAAATATTGACATATTTATTCATCTAAAGGTTAAAAACTAGCAAAAACTTAGAATCTCTAACAGCATACTAGCACTTGATCATTTTGAAACCAGAAAAGGCTTCTCGGAGTAGCCATGGTGTTTGATAACTTTGCCTCCAAAGGTTGATAATTCTGAAGAGAACACCTGACCCTTCAGTATGTGTTTCTTTTGTGCGTTGTTCACACTGGATCTGCCTGAAGATCAAAGAACGGAGTTTCCAGGTATATTGAAAAAGGGCCTCCAAAAGGCTAGAAAATCTGCTGCATACACCAAATAGCAAACTGATGATATAAATTTCTCTAAAATTGCTTTTTAGAGTCCCATCGGGCGTGCCAAAAATTGTTATCAATAGTTTTGCACCCTGCTAAATGCAATATTCAGCAAACTACTGAAACATGGAAACCTCTTTCAGATGTGGGTGATCTTATGCGAAAGAGGAATCTCCAGAGTGAGTTGGTTCTCTGAATGATGAATTCTATTCTAAAACAGCTTCTGACGAAAGAGATAAAGAATAACTGAATATAAAACCTATTTCTAAAAGGTAATTCACCAAACTTATAAGGATTCAGACCTAATCACTCATAACAATTTCTCTATTGCAGTAATCCTCACAATCTCATTGGCACATATCACATTAATAATTTGCATGAAGATCTGGAAAACAGATACAACATACAACCTGAAACATGTAATTCTGAAACACCACCTATAACAGCAAGACATAAAAGGATTTCAATTTGAAAACACAAATACATCAGATTGCTATTACAAAATTTGAGACAGGAAATGAGAAGGAGAAATATGTTGCTCTATTAAAACTGGAAGAGTGTCAATCTGACCAAACTGAGTATCAAAAGGTTTACAAGCTCCCCGAAATGAGTAAGTGCAAGAAAACTGATCTGAACTGATGATAATGGAGAGTTGAAAGACTAAATCTATCAAGAAACTCTCAAGGAAACCCTAATCCGAGCTCAGAAAAAGCTCAATGAAAAAAGGCCTCAAACAAACTCAAAAAATTGCATTAAAGCAGAAAAAAGCACAAAGCTTTTATGATTACACTGTCAAGCCCCTAAAAATGGGAAAAATCTGCTTTAAAAGCACAAAAACACCTTATCTCTCCAAGGTAAGTCTGGAATCTGACCAAGAAGAAAAATCAGTCAAAGATCTGCTAAAAATAGCAAGAAAACATAAAGCAGTTATAAAACATCGCTTTTATGCTTCTGCTTTACAAGATGCAGATTTTTTTCAATTTTGTCTATTTTTTGCAACTCAAAGATTAGAAATCTTTTACAAAAATAAAACTGCTTATTTATTCATTACAATAATTGATTTTTTCCCAAAAAATCATAAAAATATACCAATGTCATCATTATTTCCTCATCACAACTCCAATTGATTTCTTCAAAATCAATCAAAAAATAAAACCCTAAGGTTAAAATTGACCTTCAAGGTGAAAGCAAACCCTAAATGATAAGATACCATATTGATTTTTCTTAAATCAATTAAAACAAGATCTAAGGTAAGGCATCCCTTAATCCTTATTCTCCTAAGGCACAAGTATAATCCTTAAATACTTAAGACATCTCTCTAGCACAGAAATTCAGCCTAACATAATCAGTGATTTAGACTTAGGCTTGAATAAATCATAAGGAAACACTATGGGTTCGGCCACCATTTGATATTTGACATGTGCATTTGAATGGAAACTCTGGAAAGTTCATCATGTTCGAATTAGGGATTTGAACAAAATAGGGTCAAACCCTAATTATCACCATTTCACACACGTGACTTTGGAAAGAAAGAACTTTTGTCTGAGAAGAAACTGCCGCTATGATGGTGTTGGATTCAAGCCCGTGTGCTTCAGAAATCCTCCTCTGCTCTCCGGTTGACCGAATCTTCAGTGGGTAAGTCTTTTTTGCATGGCGAAATAATTTTTCCACTTCATTATCTCAAAAATCAACAAGCCCTAAGGGTGCGGCCTGTTCATTTCTAACTTACACTTAACTTGATTTCTCATTCTACCATGAGTTCGAGCTCATCCTCCATTGTCCACTCCATGAAAGCTTAGACTCGTGTTTCGGTTCTTACTGTGCAGAGGTAAGCTTTAGTTAATGGTTTTATGGCTTTGTATTCTGATTATTTCGGCCTCAAAACCGTGGCTTACACATTCTAATGTCATCACAAATTGTATTTCCTGTGTGTTTCTCGTACTACTGTGTAAACCTGACCTTCATTGTGGGCTCGACTCTCAACCTCTAGATGTTCAATGAAGCCTCTGGCTGCGGCAAGAATACCCATTTCCTACCTCGAACTGGTAATCTTTTGCTCTATAGAAACTCTAAAAGAATTTCTTTATTTCATGAAAGTTCTGGCCATGTACAGGCCATGCCAAAAGAGCACTGTAGAAAGCATTATTTCGAATTTTGGACTCGACCCAGAACAGAAAATCTCCATTATATCAATTTAGTAACATTTCTGTTTGTGGGTATTAAAAAAAATTTCAATAGTTCTGCATTACCCTCCTTTTGTCTTTCGACTAACATCTGAGAGCTCGCATTTGTTGAATATCCTTGCCATTTTCTTCAGATCTCATGTGGGTATTTCTGTAGCTATTTTTTCTGCATTTTGACACCAACCCTGAAAATGGGTATTTGAAATTTTAAAAGGAAACACCATTTTCTGTATTTGAAAATAGACTGGAAATGGGTCCTTTGAATTATTAAGGAAAAATGCATTTGCTTTTCTTTGCAGCTCGGCCTAGAACAGAATCTTCACATTTATAATTTACTGTTGATTTCGTGAAAAAACCCATATGGGTATCATCAATTATCATATCTCTGCACTTTTCGAAAACAAACCCTCATGTGGGTGTTCAAAATTTCTGAAGACAAATGCATTTTCTGTGTTTGAAAGCATTTGAAACTATGAAGTAATTGTTATTGTTCCATCCATATGGCTCGATTGAGGCACAATCAAAATGAGTTCACTGTCTTTCTTGAAGTTCTTAATAACTAGTACTAAACTTTAACACAGCAACTTTCATTTCCTTTATTTGAATTCTATAGAGGCTTTACCTTCTGTTCTTGGACTGCAACATTACATCAGTATGAATCACTTTTAAACACCAGTTCAAATGTATAGCTAGTAACTCAGAATCATTCTGGAAAGAAAAATACTTGCTCCTCTGTTATTTTTCTGAAAAGGTCACTTAATTATTACCATTGATAATGCAGTATTTCTTCACCAGTCAACTCAGAACTAGAAATTGTCTAACACTCAGGTGCACTGTCTGTATTTGTATTCATGAGCAACATGGTACTCTTCATGCATTTTTATATTTCACCATACAAACTGTTCTCAGAAATTGTTCTCTTGATGATGAAAAATAGAACAAATCATTAAGGCATATGTATGCCTGTTCACTATCCAAAAGAGAAATAATGAATTGAAATTCACATGACATATGATTATAATCAGCACAGAAAATGAAATAATTTAGCAATTTCTGATGCGAATGTACTCTGTTAAATTCCTTAAGTGAACTAAACTCACTATTCACCTGCAGCCTTCAGAAAGAAATGTTGATCGTTATGAATGCATAGTTGGTTTCTTTACTTGATGGATAACTCTGTTTTACTCTTTCAGTTGTATTTCACTTTGTTTGATGTATATGATGAACAATCCTTCAAAATCATCCCATTAAATGCATCGGGTAGCATGTCGGGCTCTACCCTTGTGGGAGCCCGTTTTACTCCACATGCTTGGTCTTTGAATAATGTTCCGCTTCATGACTTAACCTATACCTGCACAAGGAAACAAACAGTGTTAGCATAAAAATAGAACATGTTGATTATGATGTTGATACTTCTTCTTCAATTCACTTCTTCATACTACATTTGATCCTCTTTTGATTGTTTCAATGCATTGCTCATAGTATATTGTACTATTGTAGGTGCATCATATGAGTTATGTCATAGTCGGAGCCACTGACACCCTCCTTTCCTCTTACAGGTCGACGAAGCTCAAGATGACAAGGTGCACCATTCAACACGAAGCGTCGATAACAGGAATGATGACTATGTTGTTGCTTATATGTTCTCCTTTCGCATCTTCAGTAGTGCATTGTACTGTTAGAAATGCATTGGAACAGTTATAGTTATATCCATGGCTTGTGTGGATCTTTGATTTCAATTTTTTGCTTTTCAGTTGAAAAGAAGAATGCATCTCATGCAATGTTGTAATATTATTCTGATTGTGAAATCAAATGAAGCCTTGTAAAAATATGAGTTCTTTTTGAAATGAATAAAAGCATCTGAAATGCTATTTTGCTTATGTACTCAATTCTGTATTTCCTTTTAAAACTACAACTTTAGAATAGCACTCTGCAAACTCATAACTTCAAAAATGCATAACTGTTACTCAAATGCTCAAAACAATGTGAAACATCATTTAAAAACAAATCTGCAATTCCACTTAATGGCAAATAATAGTCAGCCAGCCCCTCTATTTGAGCTAAGGCAAAAAATATGTAACAGTAACTTTACTTTGAAATATAATGATGTAACATTGAAATAGATATATTGATGAAAGCTCATTAATGTAACATTGAAATAGATGTATTGATGTAAGATTTTTGTTGTAACATTGAAATGGATGTATTGTATTCCATCTTGATACATGAAATGAAGTTGATTATTGTACTTGCTTTTTGAGCTCTTATGGACAGTTCATGTTAGATGCATGATTTACTTTTACTTTACTTGGAATGTGTAAAAGTTCTTGGATATACTTTGTTAGTATGTGAGTTTCTTTTTTGAGCATTACATTTATTGCAGATCTAAGGGTTTTTGGTTTGTTGTTATGATGGGTTGTTTGCATATTTGGGATGTGAAAAAAATTGGCTAAAAAGGATTTCTTGTTGTGCATTCAAATGAGGGTTTTATGGGGAAAATTTTGTAAATGACCTCTTGGGACAAAATGGACCTCATGGTTGGATTTAGGTTGTCTGAGAGATGAATTTTGATATAAAATTTGATATATTTTGGTTGTTGAAAAAAAATGCAAAAAAATTTAGCCATACCCCCTTTTGTAAGTCGTACAGTCATCTATGTTATATGCAAAAAATAAAAAAATTAAGGCTTGTCAGTTGGCCCCGCCACACCCCTTTATGGGGTTTAAAAAATTTAAATTTAAATTTTTTCATCATTTAAATTTTTCATCGCATGAAGTATTAAATCTGCCACGAATTTATTAAAAGGACCTAATAAAAAATTTATTTTCAAAAATTTAATCAAAATGGAATTTGCAGTCGGGTCCACCACTAGGTGGGTGGCGCTGCCCATGTGGGGCCGCCGCCCAACCACCAGAGAGCCACCAGGAGAGGTGGTGATTTTTTGCCTCACATACTAAAATAGTGCTTTTTCTTCTAAGGGGCATATCTTTCGCCAAGGTGCTCCATTTTTTCTCTTCTTGGACTCGTTGGAAAGCTAACTCAGTGCTCTACACTATGGTGCTAGATATTTTCACAATTTTTATATTTTTGACATTTTTTTCTTGCTGGAAGTCAGGTGTTCGTTTTGAGCTTCAAGAGGTCATATCAGAGTCATATTTTGGACTTCGAATAGTCGACGAAAAGCTTGTTAAGAGCACTACATAGTGGATCAGGTTTAGAGTTGTTTTGACATAATTTATTTGCCGAAATTCTATCATGAGATGTTTATGGGTTGTGCTGGCTATGGTGATACTATGAGTTTATGGATTTTTCGAATCGAGGAGATTTGATGTTGGATTCATTGTATGCTCAGTTGTACATCTCAGATTATTCTCATTTGACATGGTTATTATTATTTGGTTGGATTTGTATGCTTCATTGTTGTATCTACAAGTTGTGTAACATTGTAGGGGGTCTATACTTATTGCACCTATGACTTGGATATGGGTTGTCTATGCCCATAGATATTTCTGTGTTGATGCATTTTTAGTTTGGTGGCTTGGTTTAGTCACTTGGTTTTCTATTTTTAATCTCATGTTGAGGAGGTGAGATGGTATTACTAGGTACAGTCATGATATGAGACCTATGTAGTTGACTATGTTATGCAAATATGTGGGACACAGTTGAGTTGTGTTGTTGGTACATTTGGTGGTGATCATGGTGTCATGGATGTTTCGTGTGCTTTAGAGACTTTGACATGTCATGATGGTTTATGCAAGTGCATTGTTTGTGATGTTGGATAAATTCTTGATTTAGGTTATGACATTGTATCTTCTTGGTATGAGGATCATGGTTTACTTTTCCTTCTTTCTTTGGATCTCATGTTGCATATGAGTTATTTGATTGTGTGAAGGCCTTTTGTTGATCTTCATTAGGAGATTGTTATCACTATGTCATGATACCTTGTTACATTCATTGGTTATACACTTTCAGTGGGAGATTTTGACAGTGATGGTTTGGCAGTGATGGATATATTTATGATGGTTTGGTGGTTGTATGTATCTTCTTGTCTTGGAGATCTTGGTTTCACTTGTATGTTACTGATATTGTAGTTGAGTGTGTGTAGACCTAGATGATCTTCATGGAGAGGATGGTAGTCATGATGCCATGTATAGCTCATATCACAGTTCAGTGGGAATTGTTGGCAGTGACGTTGATGCATCATTGGTATGGTTATCTTCATGTGATTGGGGATATGTTTTCTTGGTTTAGAGTGTTTGCTTTTATGTCATGGTTTACTCTTGATACCGATTTAGAGTTTGACATGGTACTTGTTCTCTTGAGACCAGGATGTATATATATGTTTTGGTGCATGTGATCTCCTAGGAGGAGATGGTTAGATCATGTTGTCATGTTTATATTCTTGATTCATGATTAGAGCTTTGACATTGATTGTGCGTAGTTCTCTTCATATTTGGTACATTGATTGTTTGCTTGATTACTTCATGATGGTTCTATGTTGCATTTGGAGTTTTGCATGGATTGATTGGTTACAGGTACTCATGGATACTTGGAGACTTAGGTGATGGTTGGAGTTCTCTTGCGATTAGAGACATTTGCTTGAGATGGTCACTCTTTGGAGGTTTCAGTAGGAAGATCGAGGAGCTTTCACCTAGATATAGATGTGAGTTCATGATGGAAAAATAGAGGATATTTTTCTTGGAGTGAGTCATGTTGGCTTGGTTATCCTAGAGGAGAATTCTCATTCCCCACTCTTGGTCTACTCAGCAACTTATTATTTGAGATGTATTTTCCCATTATATCTTTCAGATGTGTTATGTTTTGTGCTTTGATTTCTCATGGGATTGATTTGATTTATGATGATTGATTATGGATACTCATTTGACGATTGGTTTAGCATGAGTTTATATGCTTTATCTTTCATAGATATGGATCTTGAGCTATTGATAGTTAGTTCTGGAGGATTCATTTTGAGGGATGTTATGGTGTGGTTATCTCCTTGTGCATTTGAGTTTATGATATCATTCTTTGATGAGGATTGTTAGGAGATGGTTTATGGGTTGATTTCTAGATATGGGGATGGCTACTTTGAGTTTGATCTTCTTGATTAGAGAGGCTTACATCCATGTTGGCATTAGTACGTTGATTTATATGTTGTACTTGGTCTATGAGATTGAGTGTTATGGATGTTGTTGAGGCTTTTCATTTGGGGTTGTTAGGAGATCATACTTGGCATAGTAGTACACTTTTGAGGTGTTGGTAGGAGGACATTATGGTTATAGGTTTCTCTCTTCATCATTTTTTCCATGGATATTCATGTTCATAAAATTTGGGGAGGATGGTGGCAACATGTTGTGATAGATTATGCATCTCTTTGGGTTGTATGTGTGGATCATTGTTATTGTTCTTGGTACTTCATGCTTTGATTTACTTATCTCACCTTGATATAGTGTTGATTGGTAGACTTGATATGCTTTGACATTACCTATGCAGTGGGAGTTCTTGGATATGTATGTTCTTCATTGAAAGGTTTGATATAGGGAGCTTGATTCCGGTTTATGAGTTACCTATGTTCTTGGCATGAGTTTATTGATGTATTGATACCTTGGAGGTATGAATGGTTGGAAGTATTAGCATGTGTTGTGGATATTATTTCTGATCATGTGGGTTTTTCAGTTGATAACAACTTAGTTAGAGCCTTTGTTATCACTTGGATTTTATGCTTGTGCTCATGGATTGGTACATCTTCACCTTGGCATGTTCCTTTTCTTCCATAGGTGGCACATTGGAGGATGAGAGGAGTTCTTTCTTGATATGGTGGTCACTTTTTTCTTGTTGCAGGTATCTTGATGGAGCACGAGAGCATGTTGGAGATTCATGTGGTTTCATGTATGGCTATGATGATGTATTTCATGTATTGACCCCTTATGCAATGTAGACAACAAGTGGGAGAATGTTGGGATATGGTGTTGTACACCATTGCCTCAAATTATTTAATATAATGTTGTATTTAAATAATTATTTAGTTGTGATGCATCTTGGCAATGTGTTTAATCACACTAGGTAATTATTTGGGGACCACTTGATGTTGTATTGTAACATTGTATTATTATTTAATGTGTGGGAGACATGTGATAATAATTTAATATTGGAGAAATATTAAATAAAGTGATGTCTTAGTACCCAATATTAAATAAGGGGTTATCGATTTTGTATTCACATAGTTTTGTGGTACGTGGTTTTTCCTTACCACTAGTTGTATTTTGTGCAAGCTTGTGTCTATAAAAGCAAATGCATGTGTAGTAGTTTGGGTTGGGCTGAGTGGTTTGGATGTTATTATTGAGTCTTGTTGAGGAGTACATTTGTGAAACGTGGCATGAGATGTGTGGATTCATGCTTGGACACATGGATATGTTGGGAATAGGATGCCATTTAATTGCAATCCTAAACATATTTCATGTATCTCCTAAGTCCTTGGAAAGTGTTCCCCAACACTAGGATTAGAAAGAGATTAAATTTGAATGAAATGAACATGTAAATTGACATTTATAATTATTCCTAAATGATAGGAACATGTGGGGATGCCTAAGAAGAGCTCCTACAAAATAGGAGCACATGGGGCGCCCACATGGAAGGTGGAACCCACCTTGAGCTAAGTTAACTATTTGGAGGAAAGATAACACTTTAGTAATGCATGTAAAGATCCTAGAAGTTAGGGATTTATATTTACATTAGTGGAGTTCAGTTCAGTTAAGTTCAGTTTAGTATCAATTCAGTTTAGTTCAATTCAGTTTAGCTCAATTCAGTTTAGTTTAGTTTAGTTATGGTTCAGTTATCTTCAGTTGCATGTAGTTAGTTTCAGTTCAATGCTAGTTGATTTCATTTCACTTGGAATGCATGACTAATTACTTCAGTTGCATGAAAGATAATAGGTGGATACATTCAGTTAAGTGGGGATGATCAATCGTGCATATTGTTTGCATGAATTGATGGAGAGATATGTTTTAGTTAACAAAGATTGACTTGGACCCACCTTGGGCGCCCAAGTTGGCATCTTGGAGTTAACACATTTTGCATGATAAGATATTTACAAGGCTAAGTTAAGTGGGCCCATTCCTGGGCGCCAACTTTGAGGAGAATCTTGGAAGATATTCTCTTGACCAACAATCAATTAGGAGTTTAGTTTGGGGTGCCTAAATTGAGGATACATTGGTTATAACTTCATGTTACATGATAAAACTCTACTTGCACAAAATAGGCGTAGGTTTTTTAGAGGAGCTTCAAGCTCTTGTAATTGACAATTCTTTAGAGTTTTCAATGCTCATAATTGTCTATTAATTGCAGCAAGTTGAAGAGAGTTTTATCAGATTTTATTGCAGGTTATGAAGAAGAATTGTTGAAGGCAAAAGAAGCATATCAAGCAAAGGATTGATACAGTATTATTGTAATCTTGTTCCAAGGTTAAATAATACAAGCACTATTGATTCTGGTGGTGGAGTTTTTTCCTGAAAGGGTTTGTCCACATATATGCTATGTCACTTCTATCTTCTTGTCTCATTCTTCTACAATCTTCTATCTACTTCCACAATTGGTAAAATTGATCTAAATAGATAATCATCCACAAAGAATTTGTAACAAAGAAAACTTAATTAGATCTACAATCTCATAGTTTTATAATTTTTAAAGCTACATAATTACCTCCATTTTTCAACATTTAGTATCAGAGCTAATGGTTGGGTAGAGTTTGGGACACCTTTCTCTTACAAGTTTGAAGGTTTTTTGGTTGTATTGGGAGCTTTTACTAGTGTTATTGTTGATTTGTAAAAGAAGTGTATTACAATGAGTTCAGATATTGAAATATTCAATGGATCTAGTTATGAGATGTGGAAACTAAAAATGGAGGATCTCCTTGAAGAGAGAGATCAATGGTTAGTTGTTTGTAATGAGACAAAGTCACCTACAACGATGTCAAATGAGGATTGGACTAAGCTTGATAAGAAGGCAAGAGGGACCATAAGATTATGTTTTGTTGATGTTGTTCTCTTGAATGTTTTAGATGAAACTACCGCATATAAATTGTGGAAGAGGATAGGTGATATCTATCAAACCAAAAGTCTTACTAATAAGTTGTATCTGAAAAGATAGTTGTATTCTTTAAAGATGAAAGATGGTGATTCTACACATCATTTAAATTCTTTTAATTTGATTCTAAGTTTGTTAGCATCTATAGATGTAAAGATAGAAGATGAAGATAAATGCATTTTGTTACTTTGTTCTTTACCAAAATCTTGGGAAAATCTAATTGTTGCTATCAGTGGTAGTGGTGTAGATCCTAAGATGGAAAATATAATTGCTACTCTCCTATCAGAGGAGATGAGGAGGAAGTATAAAATGGGATCCCAAGATGCCTTGTTTGTAAGAAGTAGGCCTAAGGAAAAGTAACCTAAGGGAGACAAGAAAGGAAAGGGTAAGTCCAAAGGACAGTCTAAAACCCTTGGTAAGAGTAAGGTAAAGTGTTCGAATTGTGGAAAAACTAGACATGTAAAGAAGGATTGTAAGAAAAAGAAAAAGAGTTATGATGCTTCTATAGAGAAATCCTCAGAGGACAGTAATCATTTCATCTAATATTATTAGTGATAACTCTTGGCTTATTGATTCAGGTTGCTCCTATCATATGACTCCTAACAAGGAGTGGTTCACTAAGTATACTACATATGATGGAGGAATTGTCTTCTTTGGAGATAATAGCACAAAAAATGTTGTGGGAAAAGGAGAGGTAAGGTTTTGTTTCAATGATGGTAGGGTTAAGACCATTAATGATGTTTTACATATTCCAGAACTTGCTAGAAATCTACTTTTTGTATCTAAGTTCAATGATTCTGGAATGCATGTGACATTTGAAAAAGGTGGTTGCAAATTGGTGAAAGGGAATATGGTGGTTGCTAAAGGATCTTGGATTGGGACTTTGTTTAAGCTTAATACCTCCAATTTGAATAAACTAGCCAATGTAACTAAAGCTAAAAATACATGTATGTTGTGGCACCATAGATTGGGCCACACTGGTGAAAAAGGTCTTAGGAACATTCTTAATAAGAAATTGGTTGACGGTATTCCTGATTATACAATTGGAAAAAATGATTTTTGTGAGCATTGTGTGTTTGGAAATCAATCTAGATCTTCATTTCCTAGTGGAACAAATAAAGCTAAAAGATTATTAGAGATTATTCATTTAGATGTAATGGGCCCTATGGATATTGACTCTATTGGAAAATATAGATATTATGTCCAATTTATTGATGATGTCTCAAGATACACTTGGATCTATTTTAAATGCATAACAAATCTGATGTGTTTAATAAGTTTAAAGAATTTAAGGCTTTGGTTGAGAAATAATTAGATCATACGATGAAAGTGTTGAGATTAGATAATGGTGGTGAATATTGTTCCAAGGATTTTGATAATTATTATAAGCATGTAGGAATTGTGAGACAGAAAACTACTCCATATACACCTCAACAAAATAGAGTAGCAAAGAGGATGAACCGAACAATAATGGAAAGAGCTAGGAGTATGTTAAGTAGTGCTAAGCTAGATCAATGCCTTTGGGCCAAGGCTGTAAATACTTCTTGTTATTTAAGCAATAGATCCCCTAGTTCATGTATTGAAGATAAAACTCCTTATGAAATGTGGTTAGGTAGGAAGCCTAGTGTTGCACATTTAAGGATCTTTGGTTGTGAGGATTTTGTTCATGTGCCTAATTAAAAGCGATCTAAGTTGGATCCAAAAGCATAGAAATGCATATTCATAGGTTATGGTGAAAATGTAAAAGGTTACAAGCTTTGGAATCCTCTAACCTAAAATTTTTCTTTATCTAGAGATGTGATTTTTAGGGAATTTAGAGCTTATTCAAGAGAAGAACAACCAAAGGAGAAGGATACTTCTCGAACAATGCATTTTGAGATCAATACTGAGAAGCAAGAAGATGCACATGTTGAAGAACAATTGGATGGATTGGATGAGGAGAGTTCACAGAGTTCTTCTGAGATAGATGCTCATGATGAGCATATTGAGGAACAAGAAGAACCCCCTTTGAGAAGATCCACAAGACAACAGAATCCCATTGATAGGTATAGCCCACTTGATTTCCATTGTATATTTTCTTTGATGAGTACTAATGATGAACCTAGAACTTACAGGGAAGCTTTGTCTTCATATGAGATCAAGATTTGGTCACAAGATATGCATGAGGAAATGGAATCCTTGGATACTTGTGACACATGGGATCTTGAGATTTTTCCCAAAGGAAGAAAGGCCATCGGTTGTAAATGGATCTTTAAAAAGAAAATTGGAGCAGATGGTAATCTCGAAAGGTATAAGGCTAGATTAGTAGCCAAGGGCTACTCCCAAAGAGAGGGAGATGATTTTAATTAAATCTTCTCTTCTGTTGCTAAATTAACTTCTATTAGATTCTTTTTATCTATTTTTGTTGCTTATGATTTTGAGATAGAGCAAATGGATGTGAAAACTTCTTTTTTGCATGGGCATCTTGATGAGGAGATTTATATGAGGCAACCTGATGGTTTTGATGTAAAAGGAAAAGAAGAATTGGTTTGCAGGTTAAGAGATCTTTATATGGATTGAAACAGTCACCAAGAATGTGGTACCAAAATTTTGATGCTTTTGCATTGAAAATTGGTTATGTTAGGAGTGAGGAAGATCATTGTGTTTATATAAAAGTTATTGATGATTAGCTTTTAATTATTATCTTGTATGTTGATGACATGTTGTTTATTGGTAATAGCAAGGTAATGGTCAAAGAATTGAAAGCACAACTCTTGAGCACATTTGAAATGAAAGATCTAGGGGCTGCAAAATATATCCTTGGTATGGAGATCAACAAAGATAGAGGTAACATAAAGCTTTTCTTAAGTTAGAGCAACTATGTTGATACTATTTTGAAATGATTTAACATTCATGAGAGTAAACCAACTAATATTCCTTTACCAGTTGGTACAAAGTTAAGTTTAGACATGATTCCTAAATCTGATTTTAATTATGAGGAAATGCCTGAAATTCCATATGCTAGTGCAGTTGGTAGTTTAATGTATGCAATGGTTTGTACAAGACCAGATATAGCCCAAGCAGTGGGAATTCTAAGTAGGTTTATGTCTAACCCTAGTAAAGAACATTGGACTTATGTTAAGATGGTGTTTAGATATTTACGAGGTACTTATGATTACTGTTTGGTTTATCATGGTCCTAATGATATTGATATCATGCACAGATCATTGGGCATATAGGGTTTTGTTGATTCAGATTGGGAAGGAGATCTTGACAGTCGGAGGTCAAAAAGTGGCTATGTGTTTACTTTGTTTGGAGTTGTGGTTAGTTGGATGAGTAAGAGGTAGCCCACGGTTACTTTTTCCACCACAGAAGCAAAGTACATGGCTACTACACATGCCTCTAAAGAGGCAGTTTGGTTATAGAGACTTGGGAAAGGTATTGGTTTTAATTGCAAGCAAATTAAACTTGAATGTGATAGTCAGAGTGCTATTTTTTTAGCCAAAAATCCTATGTATCATGCTCATACTAAGCATATTGATATTTAGTATCACTTTGTGTGAGAAATGGTTGAGTGGGAAGGTAATGATTGAGAAAGTTGACACTTTGATCAATGTTGCAGATTATCTTACGAAACCAGTTCCTACAGATAAGTTCTCTTGGTGCAGGAAGGCCATTGCCCTTGAGTCCTGTACTTGATTTATAATAATGATTCCTTGTTTAGAATAATTTCAATGTATAATGTCAAGTGGGAGAATGTTGGGAATAGGATGCCATTTAATTGCAATCCTAAACATATTTCATATATCTCCTAAGTCCTTGGAAAGTGTTCCCCAACACTAGGATTAGAAAGAGATTAAATTTAAATGAAATGAACATGTTAATTGACATTTTTAATTATTCCTAAATGATAGGAACATGTGGGGATGCCTAAGAAGAGCTCCTACAAAATAGGAGCACATGGGGCACCCCACATGGAAGGTGGAACCCACCTTGAGTTAAGTTAATTGTTTAGAGGAAAGATAACACTTCAGTAATGCATATAAAGATCCTAGAAGTTAGTGATTGATATTTACATGAGTGGATTTGAGTTCAATTCAATTCAGTTCAGTATTAGTTTAGTTCAATTCAGTTCAGTTCAGCTTAGTTCAGTTCAGTTCAGTTTAGTTATGGTTCAATTATCTTTAGTTGCATGTAGTTAGTTTTAGTTGAATGCTAGTTGACTTTATTTGACTTCGAATGCATGACTAATGACTTCAGTTGCATGACAGATAACAGGTGGATACATTCAGTTAAGTGGGGATGAACAATCATGCATATTTTTTGCATGAATTGATGGAGAGATATGTTTTAGTTAACAAAGATTGACTTGGACCCACCTTGGGCGCCCAAGTTGGCATCTTGGAGTTAACACCTTTTGCATGTGAATATATTTACAAGGCTAGGTTAAGTGGGCCCATTCTTGGGTGCCAACTTTGAGGAGAAGCTTGGAAGATATTTTCTTAACCAACAATCAATTAGGAGTTCAGTTTGGGGTGCCTAAATTGAGGATACATTGGTTTTAACTTCATGTTACATGATAAAACTCTACTTGCACAAAATAAGCATAGGTTTTTGAGAGGAGCTTCAAGCTCTTGTAATTGACAATTCTTTGGAGTTTTCAATGCTCATAATTGTCTATTCATTGCAGCAAGTTGAAGAGAGTTTTATCGAAGTTTATTGCAAGTTGTGAAGAAGAATTGTTGAAGGAAAAAGAAGCATATCAAGCAAAGGAGATACAGTATTATTGTAATCTTGTTCCAAGGTTAAATAATACAAGCACTATTGATTCTGGTGGTGGAGGTTTTTCCCGAAAGGGTTTCTCCACATATATGGTGTGTCACTTCTATCTTCTTGTCTCATTCTTCTACAATCTTTTGTCTACTTCTATAATTGGTAAAATTGATCTAAACATATAATCATCCACAAAGAATTTGTAACAAATAACACTTAATTAGATCTACAATCTCATAGTTTTACAAGTTTTAAAGCTACATAATTACCTCCATTTTTAATAGGAGATGCATTGGAGGACTTGAATCTTCAAAGGTGTTCAATGTAACTCTTGTATTTGCTTTATTGTTGATTAATATGATGGAGTATGGATGTTTTTGGAGGCTGGGTTTTTCTCTCTTGAGGGTTTTCCCAGGGTATATCTTGTGTCATATTTGATGGGTATGTTGTCTATTCTCTTGCATATGGATTCTGAGCACTTATTTGCATTGTTATCTCTTTTGGGTCATGTGAAATTTGTCATTAGATGGCTACAAGTTTCCTTACAATACACATGTGGTTGTACTCTACATTCCTATAATATAGTCCAATGATATATATACATAGATTGCAGGAATCAGGTAGCCCCCCTATAAACTGTAGTGTGCCTAGTAAACTTTTTTCACGTGATCGGCAATGTTGGCGTGACACACCCTTTGATACCACAAGGATGGGGAGAGACTAGACCTCGTGACCTCTTTCTTACAACATGATGTTTTAGCCAATCAATTTAGGCCCCCCACCCCATCCAATGATATTAAATGATTATGCAATTAATGAATATATTATTACAAACACGTAACAATAAAATTGCAAAATGGATTCCTGTAAATTGATATATCTTAGTGTTTCCTATAAAGATTATGTAATAAGATATATAAGCTAGTTATATAGTAAACATAATCAAATAATTTCAATAAAGAATAGATAGACAACACTAATTTTAATGTGGAATACCATTGAAGGGAAAATAAATCCAATAAATAACACCACTCTTCTTGTATTCATAGTAAAAAACTCGTAACATAATAGATAACTCTCTTTTGTTATCGAAGATATCTACAAATAACTTCAAAGTAATTTATGTAGCATATACTCATATAATATTAACACTCAATTTCATCCCATCCCAAATACTTGATATATAGACAAATGGTCAACTCAAAAACTTGCCTACCAAGTTTCTTGATTATGCACGCAAGTGGGATTTCCCATAGTTGGTGTCTAATATTGACCCTAGATCTTGAAATGACCCTTTAATTAATTTTGTACTTAATTAATTGTATTTATCTAACCAACCTACATACATTAATTATATTTTCCAAGTATCACATACAACAAACTTTTAAAAATTATTGCACTGCCAAAAGTGTGGTGTCACATCCCAAGGTGAATTATAATTTTAAAAAATAATTAATATTTTATACAAGGTATACAATACCTTTACCAATACACACTCTCCACATCCTCACACGATAATGATGAATTTTTAAGGATATCCCTTTTTGTATCCACATATCATACCTTTCTTTCCTACATATAGGAAAATATCTTACCTCTAATTAATATATATATATTCTTTAGATGCTTTCTTTAGAGTAATTTTTACATGCATGAAATATGACACTAAGAAATTCTTCCTAATATTTTTATGTTGCATAACTCAACCTACCTCAACATGAGTTTTGAGGATGTTGATTTTGGTTAGCACATTTGTTTTACATAGTATGTTTCCTTAACACATCTATTTTAAAAATATATATCTTTTTATAGACTTATTCTATAGGTTCTATCCAAAAGCCATGGAAATCTTATTTTTAGAAATTTCACCATGTATTTTTTACATTTATCTTAATATTTTATATTATACAATTAAATTTTAGTATATAGTTTCTCTAATTTAGCATAGTCATATCACTTAGTGAGATGAACCTAATAAATTAAGGTCAAAATGTAATGTCAGAAAATGCATGCCCTATAATTTCTCCCTTTTATGTTCATTTATATAATATAATTATTAATTGCACATAACTAGTTGCCCAAGCCGTTCCCTCACTAGATTACCAAAAAATAATGTTAACTTCATCCTAATCTCATTTTTATGAACTTATATTGTTCTATGTACATTTATATGTAGACACATTCACATTAGAATTAGCATAGTTTTGGTAGCATCCCTAACTCTAAAATAGATTTAGATGTGTTGTATTTCTATTCTTGATGCCTAAAATCCCCATTCAATGAATTTTCCCACTAATGGCTATTATTCCACTTCTCAATGGATGCCTTTAGAGACATTTTAAAGGTTATACTCTCACAAATATTTTCTCTCCTCTAATATTTTTCTTCCTCTCTACTTCTATCTCTATTATTCTTCCAAAAACTTTGTTGTATATTTACAATAGATTTGAATATATTTATAAAGGAAATAGCATTTGGGTTTTTATTGTAAGCTTTAAATATATTATTCGAAACGTATATTTGTGGGTAGATTATTGATAATTTTATTGATTTATATTTATAAAATAATTTCTATATACTAACAATATGTTAGTTGAGTTTATGATTTTTAGGCTAACATTCGTCCTCTTGGCTTCCAAATTTTCATTTGAGATTTTTTAATTTTTCCCATTTCTCTTTTTGTAGCAAAAAAATTCATTTCTCATTTGTAGATTCATTTGATTGAGTTGTAGTTACTCTTTTGAGTCCTCAATAACATTTGAATCTTTCTATTATTGATCATCTTCCTTTTGTAGCAACAATATGCATTTCTTCATTTATTTTAAGAAAAATTACTTGAGCTCCCTTTTTATCTTGTATCTCTTTATTCTCTAAAAACTCTAGGAACATTTTTTCCTTCCTCTCTTGGGAACACATAGGATCTTCTTCCTCTTCTTTTCTTTTGGGCAATAATCATTTTTTTTAATTATTTAATAACTTACTGATGCAAAAAAAAAAAACTAAACTAATATAATTCTTGATTTCCTCTTTCCACTTGAAAATTCTAGTGATTCCATTTCTTGATTTTCTTATATACACAAATTTATAAATATTCTTTTAGTCTTGGAACACTTAGGCTAAGTGCACACACAAATATAATAAATATATATTTAGCTACTAATTGAGTTTGAAATACCAAAATAACTATTCCCTTGAAAAGCTCCTATGCAACTATCCCACTTTTCTCTATTGTAGATGTAGGTATAATTCCTATCACATATTGACACAACAAATGTTCCTCACTCATTAATATTTTGATTTATAAATTTATTTAATTAAATTTAAATTTCTATACATCAAGCTATGTTTTCCTATTTTTACCTCTTTTATGTACTATTTTATATCTTTTACCATTTTATAGGTTTTTGTTTGTTATTATTTTTTTTTATACATAAATAAATCAAACACGATTATGTTGACATCCTCATGGATGCATTGGTGAGATTAGAATATGATTATAAACATCCTTAGAGATATTACATATTATCTTTTTCTACCTATCCACCTAGGTAATATCTTTGGTTTGCACTCTTTTTTTGGGTTTCTTTACACTCTTGTCCTCTTTTACCTATATACATTTAATTACCACTAAATTCAAACACAACAATTAACATAAAATCAAGTTCTTGCATTATTTTTATTTCTTAGATGAGATGTATTTAATAAATTAATATGATTTAATTATTACGCCCTTGTGTAATCTAAGTGAAAGGACAAATAAATCAAAGTGTGGTTGGTATTAGAGTTCTTTATTAAATTAGTAGGGAAGGGCCCTGATCCCATACAAAAGATCAAAGCATGGAAAAAACAGCCAAGAAAAATAGACTAGCAATACAACTACTAGTCACACAACAAGAACCAAAGAGTCAATCACCAAAACCCAGTCAAAAAGGATCAATGGGCACGCAAGATAGAATTAAAATTAACATAAGGGATTACAGGCCTTATATCCTTATCAGAAACATATAATAACCATCTACTAAAAATAGGTCAGAGGCCACCAAAATTCCAAATAAGATTTAACAACATTATATAAGTCTTAGAATAACTAGTAAAAACATTATCAAACCTAAAAAACCTAACATTAACAAAGCAAAAATTCAACATTTCTTAGCAGTAACTATGAGCTCCCAATTATCCCTAAGATCGAAGATAAGTTGCTTCCAGTTGATGTTCTCATTAGCATCAGCTTTTTTTTCTTCCATCTACTTCTCTTGGTGTTTGAGATATTTCCTTATCTTAGACTAGATTGAAACAATGCCAACATCTGGTCATTTCAGAAGGCCATTAGTAACTTTCATCAGGGTACAAAGATCCTTCTCTATGTCTTCCATTTTAACCTACACAAAATTTATTTTGTTATTGAGATCAACATTAGATGCATCATTAAAATCTTCCTTTGGGGGAACAAAGAGATTCATTTCTACATCACCATGGCCCATCCTATCTCCCAGCTCAATGGCATCAATTATTTCCACATTATCCTCTTCCTCCATCGCATTTCCCCTCCTCAAATTCTTCCTCATCACCTTCTTGGTCAATATAGTCCTCTCATTCATCCTCCTCACTTTCCTCTTTGTTCATTGCTTCATACTCTTTGTTGGGGGACAGCTCGACCTCCTCTCTGGAAAGAGCAACATACTTCCCTTTACCCTTATCCCCCTTCTCCATAGAATTGACTTTGGCCAAATGAGCTGACCTCCTACCACCCTTACTGGACTCAATGTGATCCTCTTCATTAGCCACTTGTTGTTCTCCTTCACAATCTTTAGTAATAGTGATAACATTATCTTTCTTATGGATTCTTTGCACCTTCTTATTGATTTTGGGGGATTCGAGCAATAAAGGGGAATGTTTCCTCTTCTCAAGTGTGGTCTTCAGTAATGCAAGTTCCATAGACTGATCAATTGGGCTATGCTTAGGATTTTTTATTTTATTGGCTACATTTTTGCTTCTCGAGGCAAGGTCAAATAGAGAAAAAGAATTACACTGTATTGGCTCAATGTGGACACTAGAATTGTGAGGTTTTTTGCAAGTAGGGGTTTTCAATTTAGCAAATACTTTAGCAGAGTTCTCATTAATATTCTTGGGAGGGTTAGCTAGGCCAAGAGTCCTAGGTTTTCCATGTGGGTTATTTGAGAGAAAATTTATACAAAGCCAACATAAGACCTTGGTGTAGAGGAGTTGATGCTCCTTTTTCTATATTTTTTTGAAGGGAAGAAAAAGAATAGAACGAAATATTTATTTTCTCATTGTGCCTAATGTGGTTGAGAATTAGAAAATGGTAACCATGCACTGTCATATATCCACCTTCAAGCATAAAGTAGCGTATTACATACAAACTTACCACGACATACAAGGGGGAATTTGAGGCAAGCTTACCCATTTTAAAACCTTTTAAGCTTCTCCCCTTTTTCAAATAACTTGTTCATAAAGCTTTGGTATTCATCATTAATTTTGTTAACAATATTCATACCATTGTTAGCTAGACCCGTGGCTTCCGAGATAAATTGAGGAGTAACCTAAAATTTGATAAAGCCTATTGAAACATGACCATCCTGCCAAGAATTTATGAACTTCAAATTCAAGGTGTCATTATAGCCTCTCATGGCCTAGAAAAGGATGTCGAGCCAGTTCTAACAAAAATCTCCCAAAGTTTGATGTTTTGTTGCAAGTTTCCATAGTTAACAGGCTCGGTTCTCTTTCTTGGGCCCCCATTTTTATGAAATACTAGTCTCAACTATCAATCTTTCTTTGTAAACCCTTATTTAGGCACTAAAATGACTCTTTAACCCTCAACTTGCAAGCTTTGTCACTAATAAACTTTAGTTTCAAAATGGCAATATTATCACTAGCAAACCCAAATAACATCTACGAATGGGAAAGAAAGCAAAGAACACTCCAAAAATTATTTAGATAATTATTGTCTGTAATGACTTTGCTATGAATAAGATCATAATCTCCAAGAAACTCCTTGAAATAATAACTAAGGAGGACATAATATGCGTGGAGAATGACAAGCATACAATAAAAGGCCAATATGTAACAATTAAAGGTGGTCATAATTATCAAGAGGCCTTTGATAATACAAACTTCAATAAGACTAACATCATTAGAAAAATCACCACTGTTAGCCATCCTTTGCCAACTACCAATCCCTTTATGATTACCTTTTCTCCCATCATTGATCCTACACTCCAATTAACCCTCTTCTGATTAATACATCCTCCTATTTGAATACCTTGATACATTGGATTATTCTTATTAATTTAAGGCCAAATAATCCTTAAATATCCCCTAGTCGTTTGATAAACAATTAAGTGAAGCCCCATATTTTTCCTTAGTAAAATTTTCTTTTATGTGACATGGTAGCACTTAAAATGCCTAATACATCCAGTTTTAATGCTTGAGGGCTTCATTAGCAGTTGCTTCAATAGGTAAATTCCCTTCTCTGTACAAATGTTGGATTTTATAATGAGGGAATGACTTAAGGATACATTTTCTATCCTCCATAACATCATAGATCTCCCATGGCACAACAACTTCCCCCTTCAAGTTATCAATAATAAGTTTTAAATCTCCTTCAGTGATGACTTTAATAAATCCAAGCTCCTTCACACGCTTTAATCCTGCCCAAACCACCATAGATTCGACCACATTGTTGGAATACACTCCTAAGTTTTTACCATATCCTTCAATTAATTTACCTATATGGTTTCTTATAATACACCCAACACCAACTAAGCCTAGGTTCCCCTTTAAGCAACCTTTGAAATTGCATTTATCCTAGTCCATATCAGGAGGGGACCAAACTGTGTTTTTTTTGTTTGAATACTTGATCTAATTGAATTTTGTAAGATCATGTTTTAGCCCCCATATTTGTTTGATCCTAAGCTCTTTATAAGAAGGCATGTGTTTTGAGGAGCCATAGACCCTCGCATTAATGCTCCCCTAAATGTGATACCTAATTGCCATGAAAAGATCTTTGTTATTTCTTGCAAACTCCCTAAAGATCCTATTATTTTGCTCCTTCCATAAACCCCAAGCAATAAAGGGAGGAACTTGTCTCCATAGATACACAATTATCTTGTGAGAATAAGGACAAACATTCCAACTATCTAGAATTTTCTTTATTGAGGAAGGAAAGACCCAATCAATCATTCAGATAGAAAGAAAGTATGACCACACCTCTCTAGAGTAGGAACAATGGAAAAATAGATGCATTATAGTCTCCCTGTATTCATTACAAAGGTATCATCTATTCACAAATTGGAGCCCTCTTTTATTAAGGTTATCAGTAGTTAGGATATTTCCATGAACAACAACCCACCAAGAAAAATTCACTTTAGGGATCAGGTTTTTTATCCAGACATGGTTATGATGAAAATCACTGTAATGAATCAAAGGCTTTTCCAAAACTTCATAAAAAAACTTCATAGAAAGGCTCCCTAAGGGGTGTATAGTCCAAATCCCCTCATCCTTTATATCCTTTGAGAAAAAGATAGCATCACCTAGCTTTTGATATAAGATATATAAAGCAACATCCTAGTTTTTTTGTCTCTCTCCCCAAAGATTGAATCCATCTAACTAATTTTTAAAATTAATCCACTGAGGCTCCATACCATCCTAGTTTATATACTCAGCAACTTGCTTACCGAAAATTATGATAAGCATTTGTTTTAATTGGACTAGGTGGTGAATGGATGAGATAGATGATCCATTGATCCAAACATCATCCCAAAAATTAGTGTCTTTACCACTTCCAATTCTTTTCTTAACACCCATCTTTAACACACTTCTTATTTTAAGAAGGTTATTCCAAAACACAAAACCATAAGGCAGATCCGAGGAACTTAGAAATTTTTCCTACTCCTTGTTTCTTAGGTATTTAGCCCTTAATATTTTCACCATCTTTATTACCTTCAAGAAGACACCAACCCATTTTAGCAACAAGGGATTTGTTAAAAAAAAATAGCCTTCTTATGCCTAGGGCTCTAGCGCTTAGGAACACACACCTTATCCCAACCCACTAAAGCTATCATGTTTCTCTCCCCAATCCTAGACCACAAAAATATCCTTTGGATCTATTCTATCTTTTCAGCAATCAATGAAGGAAAATTATAAGAGATAGGTAATAAAACAAGATGTTTTGTAACGAAGCTTTGAGCAGCTACAATTTCCTAGCTTGGCTTAAGAGTTTACCTTTCCAACCTACCAACTTTTTTGGATTCTCTCTATAATGTAATTCCAATAGTTACATCAAGGTTTTTTGGAAATTAGAGGAAGGCCCAGGTAGGCAACAGGAAGAACAACATCCTGACAACCCAATATGCACATAACTCTATCTTTTACAATCTTATCAGTATTGAATAAGTATATCTTACTTTTATTATAATTGATATGTTAGCCTGAGGCTTTGGCATAGTCATTTAGGATGGATTTCCAATGACCAACTTCAACAATTGAAGCTTCTCCCAAAAAATAGTGTCATCAACACATTGTTGATGAGAAGTAGGAGGAAGATAGGAAGCAACCTTAAACCCTTTCAACAACTTATTGTCTAAAATATTTTGAATGTTTCTTTTGAGAACTCCAACCACAATTATAAAGAGTTAGGGAGAAAGGGGATCACCTTGCCTTAGCCACAAACACAAGAAAATAACTCCTTAGGGACATCATTCACTAAGATAGAACATTTAGGGGTATTTACACAAGAGGTAATTAGCTTAAGAAACCTTCCTTTGAACCCAAATTATTTAAGGACAACAATAAGAAAGGGCCAAGACACTCTATCATAGGCTTTAGAGATTTCTAATTTCAAAGCCATCCCTGATTTCTTCCTAAATTCCATAGAATGAAAAACCTCATGGGTATAGATAGCATCATCCAAAATATGTCTCCCTTGAACAAACCCCTTTTGATTATCAACAATCATTTTGTTCAAAACAACTTTCAATCTATTCACAATAATCTTAGAAAAAATATTATTAGTGTTACAAAAACTTATAGGCCTAAAATCTTGTGTGGAGGAAACATCTTCCTTTTCTAGAATAAGAGGAATAAAAGTGGAATTCAGTTGGTTTAGGAGTCTACCCAAATGAAAGAAGTCTCGAACAACATTTAATAGATCATCAAAAATAATATCCCAAAATCTTTGAAAGAAAGCGGGAGGAAACCCATATGGCCTTAGGGCTTAAAAGCACCAAAGGAAAAAAACAATGGACTTCACTTCCTTGATAGACACAACTTTAGTTAGTTCTTTAAGATCTTGGTTTGTGATCACTTGGGGAATCACTTATAGGAGGTCATCAGAATCCATAAGTGCAACATCAGAATCCTTTTAGAAGTTTTAAAAAAGGAGACAACCTCTTCAGCAATTTCCTCTTTAGAATTAAATATGGAACCATCTTCTTTAACTAAATATCTTATCCTTTTTCTGCTTTTGTGTTTCATAGTAGATTGATGAAAAAACCTCATGTTTATGTCACCTTCAAAAAGCCATTGAATTCGATATTTATGTTTCTAGAAGATCTCCTCCTGCTTTATAACTTTAAACCATTGATCCCTAAGTTCTTGTTCCTTATTAAAATTAGCCTCATCCACAACACCTTCCTCCATCAATTTCTGCACCTTTTATGTTGCCTTCAATAGACTTCTTAGCATGGAAAATATTATCGAAAGAAAACTTATTCCAACCTTTGACTCTATATTTGAGACACTTTAATTTACAAGTCAAACAATAGATATGGGTTCCAACAAAAGGTTCATTCCACCATCTATCTACGAGGAATTTAAAATCAGGATGATGATTCCATATGATTTCATATTTGTGTTTTCTCTAAGTAATTGTTTTCACATTTGATTACTAGTTGAATTATACGATTAGATCATTAATAATAATTTACCACCTTTAAAAAAATAAGGTTATATATTTAATATTCACATATTTATCTATAAATTCAAATTATTTGAATTATTTAATTAGATATATTTTTAAAATGATCAACCATATCTTTCAATAACTAAAATTCTATTAAGTTTTAGATCTAAAAGTTAAAAAATATATA
Organism: Sequoia sempervirens; assembly: GCA_007258455.2. Lineage (NCBI taxonomy): Eukaryota > Viridiplantae > Streptophyta > Pinopsida > Cupressales > Cupressaceae > Sequoia > Sequoia sempervirens. The sequence continues at coordinate 33,578,921 of VDFB02000008.1, read as the reverse complement.
TTTAATGCTAGTATTTTCATAGTGTGATGGCTAAATAATGGCATTGTAGTTCATTACGCCAAGGTTCAAACCCTACTAGGGAATTATTGTTGAGCATTTATGTTGGGGAAAAGGTCCCTCATTTGTGAACTTGATAGTTTATAGCTCTAGGTCAAAGATGTTTACCCCTCAAATTATATATATATATATTAATGTATATGTAGAGGTGAAAAATATATCCTTAGTACTTTTTTCATTTATTTTTATTTTTATCCCTAATATAATAGTCTAGTTGCATGAAGATATACTAAATATTATGATGATCAATATGTAACTAAAATTGATAGCCTAAAAGAAAAAAATCCCATCATACAAGTGCAAGGATGAGAAAAAAATCAAGGTTATGGGTAAGGAAATTCATATAATTTTCCTTGAGTGTATGTGACTCGTAAATAATCAATTGATCCTCCTACATAAGGAATACACTTGACCCATCCAACAAAGCATTTATAGAAACCATAAAATATAATATAGGATTGACACTACAAGGATTGGTGATGTAGTTAGTTAATCCTAGAGAAACTAAAAGGCTCCCTCACACTAATCAAGAAAAATAAAATTCTTCACTTTTTGCTAAAGAGAAGTAATGGGATGTTCCACTCTTGATAAATCTATAAAAAATTAATGGTATTAACCAACTAATCCAATGAAGCTATGAAATTTTGGCATGTTCATGGGCATTGGCCAATCCAAGATGACCTGAATCTTCAAGGGGAATACTAATATACTCTCTCTGGATAAAATATGACCTAGATACTTTACTTCTAGATGAAAGAATTTCTACCTCATTAAGTTTTCATAAAGTTGATTCTATCATAAAAAACTATAAAACCTAATGCAAGAACACATCATTCTCCCCCACTATCCTCAAATGCACTAAAATATCATCAAGGAATACAAAGAAAAAATACTTTGAATTGTTGGAGTTGATAGTGAAACCCATCACTCCCATAAATCGCCTACAAAAAAAACACCTATCACAAACGAAAGATCAAAGAAACTAATTTTCTATGCAACAAAGAGAGAATGATTGATCCACACAAGTATCTGATATTGGGATTAACTTATAATTGTATTATCAAGTGAATGAAATAAAAGGTACAATAATGAATGCTTAAGAAAACATAAGTGCAAACCCTAGATGAGGATTTGATTAAATTGTGACAAGTGTCATAATCCTATGCAATGAGACAACTTGACCTATAAATAGACTAATATAATAATAAAAAACATTCCTAAGTTTATTTTAAGTAATTAAAGTAATAAGGGACCTAATAATTAATTAATGACTAATTAATCATTAGGTAATTATCCTTATTACTCCAACACCCTCCTTAAGATCAATTTAGGGATAAAATAAAAAAACCCTGATGAAGAATACAATGATGGATGCATGAATGGGTCCCAAATACATGGCTTGGTGAGGTACCCATGTACAAACAAATGAAATCTCTCATAACCAGAGAAAATGAGAAAAAAACATGGGAAAAAACTCCTCTATAAAAGAGAGAAATGAAATAACTACACTAGTGAAAGAATGATAGAAGGAGGACTCAATGTGACCTCCAAGGACTACTTTTGTCACACAAGTACAATAGATGTCCCCCCATTAGGAGAGATAAAATGAGGATATGAATCCCCCATAAAGAAAGAGCTCCTATGCCAATGATGAATTCCCGAAGATAAAACACAATCCGCTTCCTTCAAACACCAATTTTCCCTTTAGGAAGAAACATATCCATTAGTGATTGGAGAAGCCATTCCCAAAATATTCTACCTATGAAAATTGCTCATGAGTCCACAAGTTAGAGAGAGATGATGTCAACCTAGAAACCTATGAATATGGATGTAGAACAAGTTTCAAAGGTGATGAAGATGATGGTCCAATAGTGATGATGTGGCCATCAACAAAGATAAGATGAATTTCCTCAAATTAATCCTTAAAATCTATAATCTGAGACTCTACAAACAATGATGGTATGTTTGCAAGATATGAATACCAAGTAGTTGTTTTTGAAAGATGATGGTCTGCTACTCTGAACCAATAGGGGCCAAAAATGTGGTGATGCAAGTTGATCAGGAGCAAAAAATGATGAAGATTGATTCTCGATTTGAAGAGTGGGAACATGAAGAGAAGTCTTTGAACTATCAAAACATGCAAGAGTTGTGATATACTCAAGTTCCTCTAAAGTATCATCATTAAATGGTAGGTAATATGAATCTACAAGAGGAATGAGACAATATTTAGCAAGATCCTTTAGGAATGGAGTGATATTATGGTTCCCATGGATCTCCTAAAGTTGATTCCAAAGTGTGTGGGGAAAATAGATGTTCGATACAACACAGTGTCATGATCAACACTAGAACAAATAACTCCTAGAACATTATCATTGATAATACCCCATGTTGATATAATCCTTGGTGTGTCTAGTGTAGGTATGATTCCATACAAATAAGGTAAAATATCAAGCTACATGATATGTGTTAGGATGTCATGTCACTAAGACTCATAATTATCTTTTTCTAGGCTGACCATAAAAGGCTGAACAAAAAAACTCATGATATTTCCTCAAATAGAAAAATTATAGACTAATAAACAAGTGCATGTAAAGAAAATAAAATGAAGTCATTTCACATAAAAAAATTCTTTCCAGGTGCCAAGATGTCCAATTAATTGACAAAAATTTGAAATCACAAAAAAATTGAATAAAATGTACCTAGGGTAGATTTTGGAATAAGTGCATCAATGGATCTAAAGAAATCTAAAATACCTTTTCAATGCCACAAAAATCAAAAAAATCAAAGATAGAGGAAAAAATTTATGAGCTCGAAAGAAGAAAATGATGATTTGAATTTTACTGAGAATAATAGGAAACAACAACAAAATCTGATGATGAGACCTACACCACTAGAAGATACATCGAACTAGATTTCCAATGATATCTTGTTTTCCCTATTTCAACACTATATGCCCAAGTTATGCCAAAAAGAAAAGAAAAATAGCTTCTTTAGCACAAATGGGGGCAATAAGGGGGGTCATATAGTGCTAACATTAGTAGAATATTTCGAGAATATTATCTTTGGCTAAAATAATCGTCAATCAATCAAAAAAAGTGTAGCCACTGGGAAAGCCTTGGAGTACATGGAATATTATTTGCAACCTCAAAATATGCTCATCGTTATATGGAAATAGTCAATAATGTGAATTCATTTTTTTTATCAATGTCGATATTTATGGAAAGATTGTCATGTTGTTGCATGTGTTTATACTTGTAGAGACTTAAAATTATCTCGAGCTTATGATGCTATTTTTTGACTAATTTCTCATCTAATTCTTCATCTAATCCTAGTTCTTTGTCTAACCTTAATCCAATTTCACCCTCTTTCTCACACACACACATAATTAAATAGTTTTTATTATTTAATTATACTAATGTCCTCCATTTCATTAATCTATCCAATTAAATAATTATTACTTACTTATTTAATTATTAACATTACCTTGGATTAAATAAGTACTTTTTAATCTCACTGATCTAATATTTAATTAAATTATTTAAATTTAATTAATTATCCATGGTTTTGAAAATAATTGATTTTTAATTTTCAAAAAATGAACTCTCACATCTCTCCCTCTTTCTCTCAACTTAACTCTTATATCTTTCCATTTCTCACTCTACATTCTCTTTCATTCTTCTATTTCAAAATGGAGAAACTCTTCCATTTTTTATATTTTGAAAATGTGAAACTTTCCTTTGCATATTCTCTCATTTGATCTCATCCATCCATTCTCTACTCAATCTCGTTCGTCCATTTCATCATCTTCTCATATATGAATTTAGGCTTTGAGCTCTTCATTTCGTTAACCATCTTCAACCTTTTGTTGAAATTATCATCTCGAGTCTACTTGCTTTGTGCACTTCAAAATTGAGAGCAACATATTTTAAATCTTCAAAAGCGAATGAGAGAAGAGCAATGAAGATCAACCAATGAAGATATAAAGGTATACTTTTCTTTGTTTGTTTGCATTCAATTTCCTTTATGTTGATTTGTGCTTCATTGTTTTAGATTTTATTTTATAAGATTACTTCTAATGGTTTGGTGGTTTCCTTCAAGGATTTAAGCTTCACAAAGAATTTTCAAATCTACACAATTGGTGAACCTTTTTTTTTCCTAACCTTCTTATGTGAAAGTATTTGGTGTTTATGTCTTGCAGGTTATGGATACTTTCAAGAGATTGTGAAAATCAGAACTTTTAGAGGCTATTTGAGGACAAATGGAAATCACCACTACGTTTGAAAGTATCATTCCATAAATTTTCATATATTATACTCTATATTTTGGTGAAATTTTTATTTTAAACTTGAAAAAACGTGGTTTGCATGCGCTTTCTTTGTTAATCTATACATTGTACGAATCTGCACTTATTCTTTTTTTCTTTTTATTGTTACATTTTTTAAAAATCTGTTAATGATGAATTTGGTTTTAATTTCTGGTTAGAAAATTAATTCACAAAAGTTGAATCATTTGGTGAGAGTACTTACTTCTCTTTTTCATATTTTTTGAAAATACTAATCTGCAGAAAAATTGGCATAATTTGCAAACTACTCATTGAATTTTCAAGTTTTTGTAGGCGTTGGTGTAGAAACTAAAAATTTTCCCGAATTATATCATACACTCGAATCAAGTATACTAACATCATTTCCTCTTAGATTCCATCCTCTTTTCGCTTGATTGATTAAATTTTCCTAGCTATTTAATTAATTGCATATATTAACCTAATTCATTTAATCAGGTTAATTCACCTCTTTTCATGCTAACACTTCGTCCTATTAAATTAAATAAATCAAACTATTTAATTTAAATCCTCAAATCCTCTTATTTAATTAAATAACCCTAAGTTATTTAATTAAATGTCATTCCACCTTTCCCCCATTCATTAAATCATTTTATTTAATGAATATCATCTAATTCTTCTAAATTCCCCTAATTGTATAATTAATATTGTTTAATTATCAATTAAATCTAATTTCCCCCCACTTGCAAGGGAATATTCCTCCTTTGCACATTCATCCAAATGGAATGTTCCCATGGAATATTCTTTCCCCTTTTGCATAATTTAATTTAGTTTTAATTAACTAAATTATCCTTTTCCCTCACCCATGAGAATATTCCAAGGAATATTCTCTTTCCTCACTCATTTGAAAAAAGGGGAATATTCCTTTTTCTCAACAAACGTACTTAGCTTCTTGAACAAGTTAACTTGTGACCTCTTGTGCAAGTTAACTTGTGACCTCTTAGATAATTTGAAAGTGTGTTTATTTGAAGGAATGTGAACCCTTGATCAAATCTTATCTTGCATTCTCATCCATTGATGATAATCTGTGATCCATGCCTCTAATTTCTTCCATCCTTGACCGTTGATTAGCTTTTTCAATCTCAACCCTTCATTTATCATTTGTTCTCCTATAAATAGGTCACTATTTGGAGACAAATAGATCCATCTTTTAACATTAGAGTTATGCTATTAAAATCACTCACATTCACACTTATATTTAGCACACATTTAGCATCTTTTAGTTCATTTATTGCATTAATTATCTTTAATCTTCCATTAATGGCTTCCATGATCACATAATGCATCCATTTAACTTGTTTAATTAATTAGGGTTTGGATCTTTTAGGTTAGAATCCATTTAGAATTAGCTTAACATTTTTATATCTTCATCATTTAGCATAAAAAAATCATATTAATCTAGCTTTCATCATGCTCATTTAGATTAAAATCATGTTTTCATACACATCTCACAACCGTTCCATTAGTTTTATTCAATAAAACTGATTGGGGCAAGCTCATTTATCCACAGGATTGGGAAAGGGTCATCGTTCCACATCAACGCAACACCAATCCCACAACGAGATAAGTTTTGAATGGATTAGAATAGAAATTTAAATGCTTTCATAGTTTGGAATGTTTAGTTTTGATAAATGTTTAGTTTAACTTTCATTTGAATGATCCTGTTGAGATTTGAAGTTAGTGGCTTCATTATGCTTCGATTCTTCATGGATCAAGTGTAATAGGCCCTTACTAATCCATCCAATCACATTCTGGCACTAGAAGGAGGGAAAAATTGATTAAATTTAATCAATTTCTATCTCAAATTCCATTTTTTCTAACTCTTGCACGGTACAACGACGCTCAAAGGAATTTTAGCGACGTCTTTGTTGGGCGTCACCATATAGTGACACTATTGTTATTTGAAACATCAACGCCTATTTAATATCATGGTGTTGATTAAAACAAAGGGCGACATCGAATACGTTTAGACACATCAAATATTTTTAAACAGCGACACTATTGTCGTCATTGGTTTTCCTATAGAGCGATGCCCAAATTCACCAAAGCGACGCTATTGTGAATAGTGACACCCAAATCTGGTAAGAAAATTGACGATCATTTTTTAGCATGTGTTTTAATTTTTTTCCTTCATCAGATTACTAACATGCCTCTAACATTGTTCTAGTTTTTAGGCTAACTGAGTTTTGTAGGTTGGACGATAAAGGGAAAAGTGAAGAAGCATTCTTATCTTTCTATCTTATAATTGTAACAAGCATTTTAACACTTTTGGTCCAATTATAACCCACTTATTATGCATTTCATTTTATGCTTTAGGACCACACTAATTTTCAATTGGATCTTAAAAAGAACACTCAAACGGGACTAAAATTGAACCAAGTCACTTCATCATTTTACTTTGGGTTTAAAATTGGACAAAACAACTTAACATTTCGTTTGGTGCATAAAATGAATTCATCTTAGCTTTATCGGTTAAAATTAACAAGTGTTTGCTATGTTTTGATTTACATCTTTGTTATTGAATGCGTATGCAATTCTCTTGTTCCACTCGGCGATCTTGAGAATCAAAAACATTCCTTAATACTTTTTATAATCACCTACATCTTTCAATTTGGATTAAAAATGAACCCCATGCTAGTGTAGGGAAAAGGCATGGTGTGTGTTCTCTCCTTGTTTCATGTGAACTGGGAGATTGAACTACAAAGATACTTCCTTGCTTTTATTTATCTTTAGAGGGCATGCCTCCCTGCTTCAAAAGGAGGGAACAACCTAAGCAAAAACAAGCTAAAGCCAAGCTCTTTCAAGCTGCTATATAAATAATGTGTTTGTGACAAAATTCATAAACAACAAGTGCAGATGTGTCATACCGACAAGAGTCACCCTTAGTATCCATGTGATACATCAAAATATCTTCTTAGGAAGAGACTCAGAGGCCTCTTCATTGACCATAATCTTGAGCTAATATTGCTGCATGTATGGCCACCTTGTACGAAAGCCCTTATTCCAAACCACTTGTTTAGAAGCCAAAAACCTTTATGCTTGTTGGTGTAGGAATGGTCGTTCCAAAGCCTCCCCACAATTTACTATTCAATTGTAGAAACACGAAAAATCCTTAGGATCTTCGGATCTTTAGGATTTGAGATTTGGTGGTCCCGAGAAGTGTGTGTCGTGGAGGGGAGCTAGTGTCACCAAATCTCTATCTATTCACATTGTCTTAGTGTTTGGAGAAATCCAAGTGGGGATTCAGCAAGTAGTATCTTTTGAACCTAGGATGGTAAATGCTTGTGAGTTAGTTTAATACTTTGCTTGGTTCCAAAAAATTACAAACAAACATCAACAAAATCTTTTCAAAATTTCAAACCTTTTGGTTTAAATATGGATACCCTTTGACAAAACCTTGATTTTTGCTTGTCCTAAGAATTTATTCTTAAAGGATTCTAAGTTTTTTGGTTTATATCTCAATCCATATTTCCCAAAGTTAACATAGGAACCTATGGCTTGAACTTCATCCTTTTCACAAAATGGATCTTGTGAAATATATGATGTTTTTGACATAGACATCTAGTTTGAACATAATCAAGACAAGTGTTTGTGGTAAAATAAACTCACTTAAGCAAGATAAATTGACACAATTGAACCCCACATGACCATTTGGAGACCGATCGCTCCCATTGAACAACCTGACCTTGAAGGTGCTATCATTCATCCAAACTTTGAACTCATTAACGAAGAACAAACCGATATAATTAGTAGTTTGAGAAGCTTCACTTTTGAAACTAAAGAAACATCCATTCAGTGGAGAAACACAACAAAAATCTTAGATGACGAAGAGGAACAAGCAGATATTGTGGTTGGAAGACCCATATTACCATCACCCGCATGGAAATAAATACCCTCTTTATTAACTTCTCTAAATGATCTCATGTAAAATCAAAATCCCCAAGAGAAGGTCTACATGATGCTATTTCAAACTTAGACATTGTAGCTCAAAATACATTAGAAGATGTATCCAGAAATAGTACCACAACAAGAAAAATTTGACAAGGCTTTATAGACTTATCTTGTTGAATAATTTGGACATGTATGTTGAATACAAACCCCTCATTTAAGTCAAAACATTGGTCTTTTTAAACAATCTTAGGCTTCTCTAAATGATCTCACGCAAAATTAGAATCCCCAAGAGAAGTTCTACAAGTCGTCATTTCAAACTTAGGAATCTTATTCCAAAAAATCTCAAAAAATACCTTTCAGCACTTCACCAAAATAGAACCAATATTGTATACAACTTTTACAAATGTATTTCAAGGAACAATCCAAAATTATACATGTTCTTTTGCAGTCAAAACCCAAGTCTTTTTCATGGTAATGAACATATCTAAAACATTGGGTCTTTAGGATTTGAAAACTTTAGAGGTCTAGCATGTTTCTCACTACCTTGGTCTTATCAAACAAAGGTTCACTTTAAGTCAACATTGGGTCAAACATTTCACTCACCCCTTCATCAAATTTTATCCTTCACTTCACCAAACTTTGCAAAAGTTTCAAATACACCAACACCTTTTGACTTAAGACATCTATCTAACCTAACTTAGCTACTTTGTATGTGAACTGTATCCTTTTCCATGCACTTAGTTGAGTTAGTTATCATCTTTGAACTAGTTTATCTTGAAGATCATGAGTCTACCCTAAATATTTACAAGTTTATCAACATCCTTTATCAAACATCAAAACATCAAACTCTCAAGTCAAAAGTATTGTCCCAAAATGTTTGCAAAGATCACTTTCCACATCATCCATCTCTTCATCCCCATTATCATCATTGCTCCAAAAAGACTTAGAGTGCCCCTTTTACCTAAATTTGAGTCAATTAGAGATTTCAAACATTACAAATATCAACATAACTCTCCCATAGGTGACCCAAAATTTATGGTAAAGATGAGATCACAACACAAGAGAATCATGGAGAAAACCAAAGTCACATTTACCTCAAGTGATCCAAATCCTCTAAAATTTGATCCGAGAAGTCATGTTACTCCATCACAACAACCTTCGTCACCATCAGGGCCATATGAGATAGAAGACATCACGAATAACCCATTTGGACTTACTAGGGAATAAATTATGGAGAACCAAGCCTTAGAGAACATAGTTCCTAACTCCCCATCTTTTGTTGCACAATCATTGACACAAGGCTTGACGTCATCCACTTTTCCAACCACTCCATCCCTAGGGCTAAATCAAACATCAACACCTAGTATTGTAGCTAGTCTTGCTAAGGACTTTGGCCATACTCTTCCATTTGAAAGCAACACACTTGTGGGTACCTTTGAGACCAATCCTCCATCCCAAACAACCACTTGGACACCAACCTTTAGCGCTCCTCCCATTCCTGAAGATCCCAAACAACCATATAAACCACTTACAATTCATTACTCCTCCACAACTTCAACATATCAAGGACACCCCTCTTCTTCCATACCTACAAGTACCACAAGTATGCCCAACATTGTGCAAGTTAGTGTGGACCAACTGGACCCAAAAAGGCAAGGAAATACCCTCATGCAAAATCAGCCTATAACACCACATGGGACCTCTTCATCCAATCCTCCCATGGATACTTCAAACATAGTGGTGGTTCAAAACACATCTATCCCATCCATCATCAACCCACATCAAAAAAATCCCTTGGTCACAAACCCCATCAACCAAGGTAATACCTTGACCACATCTCAAACACAAGGGAATCTCCAAAACATTGGTCAAGGGAACCCTTTCAATCAATGGACCCAAGGTCCTAATATGCTCTTAACTTCACAAAATCTTATGATGCCATCCTCATCTTTTCCGTTTGTCCCCAAATCATGCAAAATCAAATGGTACCTCAAACTTACATTCCTCCACCCTAATCCACTATCTTAGAAGGGATGTTGAAACAAGGGAACTCCCAACCATTCATCAACAATCCACTACCCACACAAAACATCACCACTCAAAACCCATCACAGATGTCCCAACAACTACCTAATCCTACATTGCAAGTGCATACCTTAGCTCTACAACAAGAACAATAAGCTTATCAAAAAGCCATCCAACAACAATAATAGCAACAAGTAGCCCTAGCAACATAAAAACAACATGCATCCTTAGCAACACAACAACAACAACAACAAGTAGTCTTAGCAGCACAGCAAGTAGCCTTAGCACAACAACATCAAGCACAACAAGCAACATTAGCACAACAACAACATCAATCCCATCAAGTAGCCTTAGTAGCATAGCAACAACAACAAGCCCAACAAGAGGCCCTAGTGGTGCAACAACAACAACAAGCCTTACTAGCTCAACAGTATGCCCAACAACAACAACAACAATAACAACAAATTTCCTAGTATAACCCTCAAAACATCATCAATACAAACATGTTAGGGATATATACATCATCACCTCAATCACCTTCACAAAATCTCATACCACCATACACCCCATACAACACTTTATCATATCAGAACTTGTCCATCATCCCAATATATGTTCCTCCACCAAACCCATAAGAAGATCTAGCATCACAACTTAAGGCGTTGTCACAAGAAATGTAGGACCTTCAGATGGGCAAGACAAAGAAGCCCCATACACAAAACCTATGTCCCTATCCATTTCACCGAAACATCATAATGGTATCATTCCCTCCTGGCTTTGAAATCCCCAAATTCAATAAATACAAAGGGAGAGGAACTCTTGTGGACCATGTCAAATAATTTAACGTTATGTGTATGGAGGTTGCTTACAGTGATTCTTATTTAATGTGCCTCTTCCCCCGAAGTCTAATAGGTCCTACCATAGATTGGTTTTCTCAATTGCCTCCTGGGATCAAAACTATTCAAGAAATTACTGATAAATTCATTGATCACTTCTCCTTTAACCTTAACATGGACATAAGCCTAGAAGAATTATATACTCTCATATAGAACAAAGGAGAAACTTTCGCTAATTTCTTACAATGGTGGAGATAAAGAGCTAGTAAGATTAAATGGCCTCTTCATGATGAACAACAAGTGGGGATCATCATAGAAAATCTAGATCCAGATCTATCCTTCCAATTAAAAATTCATGCATCACATCTTATGACGAGCTTGTCCCTAGAGCCATTAACATCAAGAGAGCTCTAATCTCACAGGGAAATACTCAAGCTTACAAAGACAACTAGCCATCAACCAGTTCAAATGAGAAGCCTCGTATCTGTGCGAAGAACAAGAACGTGACAAATGATGGTGTAGTAGATGCTAAGGTAGTCCTAAGTTCTCCTAGGCCAAACAAAAACCAAGTTGCTAACATTCAACCAATTGTGCAGCAAACAACACCCCTTCAGAACCATCAGATCAACAACACCGACACACAACAACAGTGAACTCCTAACAAGAACAACTATCTAAAATGCAAGTACATGTAGTTGTCAAAACCTATCAAGACCATCATGAATAAATTGATATAATCAAACCTCATAACACTTCCCAACTTAGAAAACTACCAATAACCACAAGAGAAACCATCCTGGTACAATGAGAACGATCTTTGTGACTTTCACAAAATCAAAGGACACAAAATGGAAAACTACATGAGGCTCCAAAATATTATCCAAGACCTCATAGAAAATGACATCATATCTGTTGAGGTACCAGTCGATAACCAAGATCTTAAGATATATAAGAACCTTATGTCAAATCATAGTAAAGGGAACAACACTGGAAAGGCTAAAGATTACACAAACGTGCAACATACCTATTCTAATGTGGTTGCTTCCTGTGACAGCGTCATCACCATTGTCACCATAAAATGGCATAGTGCGGAATGTGGAGTTATCACATGATGTGTCAAAGTCACCATCCAAGGAGTCCCATCCCAATCTAGGGCACTACCTACTCAGCCCACGACAAGCACTAGCAAGTATAATCTCTTCTTAAGTAGACCCTCGCATAGATTTCTATCTTGGAACTATTGAGGCTATCCCCTACACATAGGGAAATCTTAGAGACAACTTTAACTGAATCATCTATTCTTGAGGATATAGATACTGAACAATTTCAAGCTATGGTAGGGCATATCACTAATCACCTTCTCACCTTCTCGAAACAAGACCTACCATCATAGCCATCTCATAACCGTGCTTTACACCTTGAGGTCATCATTCATAAGAACAAGGTTAAAAGAGTCTTAGTAGATGGAGGTACTGGTTTGAACATTTGCACCCTTCAGTTGGTCAAAAATCTGGGTTATTCAGAGGATACTATTGAGAAGACAAAGAGTACCACCATCAGGGCATATGATGACCAAGAACGGGTATCACAAGGCATCATCACACTACCCATCCAAGTAGGCCCCCTCATCGTAGAAACTACATGCCAAGTGTTAGACCTGGATCTTCCCTACAACATACTACTTGGTCGACCCTGGATCCATGCCTGAAAAGCTATAGCTTCAACCTACCATCAATGTGTCAAGTTTCCTTTCGAGGGAAGATAATTTACCATCCATGAAGATCCCGAACCTTTTTACTACTGCAAAAATATTGAGGCCAAGTTCTATAAAATCCCCCAAATACCCAAGAATGTTGAAGGGCCTACACCATCTACCTCATTTGTTGACCCATCATCCCTTGCATCTACCTTTAAAATGAAGGCACTCATTGTGCAAAGCATACCTGACATCAAGTCAATGATCTAGGATGATGGTTGTGGAGACTATAAGCTAACGAAACATACTTTTTTGTTGGGAAAGTTACCTCTTTCTCCCAAGTCTCATGGGAAACCCACACCTAGTAACAAAATCCCGAAAACTATCAAAATGGAAAATACTACCTTCACCAAATGGGGGGCCCTGAACAAATAAGATGTTAATGAAGAAGATGTCTCTAAATTGCTATATCAGGATGAAAGACCTGTTCCCATTCTTCCCATGGAAGATGGTAACAAAGGCTTATAGCTAATGAAGGGAATGGGATATACCAAGAACGAGAAATTGGGACAAAATGAAAATGGTTTGCTAGAACCTATCATTCTTAAGAAACGTCCAAAGAATCTAAGCCTAGGTTGTACTACTAGTAAGGTTACCCTTATTGGAAAAGGTACTTCCACTAAATAGGTTGAGGCTTCTTCTTGGTTACCAAAACACATGATACTACCCCAGATGACTTCCTCCTCAATGTTTCTAACCTAGTTGAGAATAACTCCCCCTTCATGATATCCACATCAACCTTCAACCCAAGCAACCAACCAAATGAAATACACCTAGTATACTCGCAACTCATTGACTTGGACCAACAAGGACCACTAATTCTAGATTTATTCAAAAATGATGAAGTAATCTCAAAATTCATGGGACTCTGTGACAACTTACCATGGGAAAATCACAAGGCAGGTATTGACATAGAGCTAGACACAAGAGCATACTACCCGAAGACGATTGAATCCTTCAATCGCAAAATTGATAACATGCAACTAACTTGCAGATCTTTGAGTGAAAACCACACTGTGGAACTCTTTGATCCCAAAATAGTAAAAAGAAAGGACATATTTGAGGGTGAAAACCTCTTTGAGGTGTAGAAGGATGAGGGATTCAATCTCCCCCTTATTGCAATACATCTAGAGAAATCAACATTCTTAGCAGAAAAGGTCACTCCAGTCAACGTAGGAATAGCAGAAGCACCCAAGATCACTTTCTATGTTGAATCCTTGTTGGATGAAGAAAAGAAGAACTTGGAAGCATTCCTAAAAGAGCACAGAGATAACTTTGCATGGTCATATACTAATCTACCAGGGCTTGATTCAGAAGTGGTAGTACATCATCTAGTAGTCTATCCTGAAGCCAAACCAGTAAAATAAAAGTTAAGGAAGATGCACCCTCAGATAGCACTCTTGGTCAAACTTGAGTTACAAAAGCTTCTTGACGTTGGATTTATCTAAGCGATAGATTATCCTAAGTGGGTTTCAAACCTGGTACCAATTTCAAAGCCCACTGGGGGCATCAGAATATGCATTAATTTCAGAGGCTTAAACAAAGCATGCTTGAAGGATGATTTCCATCTTCCTAACATCGACATCATAGTGGACTTAACAACTAGGCATGAAATGCTATCACTTATGGATGGTTTTTCAGGCTATAACCAAATCATGATCGCTAAGGAGGATCAACACAAAACTACATTCACTTGTCCATGGGGGACATATTGCTGGAACGTGATGTCGTTTGGGATAAAAAATGCAGGAGCAACCTATTAGAGAGAAATGACTCTCATCTTTCATGACATGATCCAAAAAATAGTTGAAGATTATGTGGACAATATTTTGGAAAAATCAAAGAAAAGGAGTGAACACATACAAGTCTTAAGACCCATCTTTGACAGGCTTGAAGAATACAAGGTATGGCTAAACCCAAAAAAATGTGTCTTTGGGGTTACATCAAGGAAGCTTCTTGGCTATATCATCTCACAAAGAGGAATAGAAATTGACCCAATAAAGGTAAAATCCATCCTAGACATGGAAGCACTGCAAGCACTCAAGTAGATGATAGGGTTACAAGGAAGATTGCAGTCCATCAGAAAGTTCATAGTGCAACTATAAAAAAAAATCCACCCTTTTTCGCATATTCTCCACAAAGGAATAACTTACAAGTGGGATGAGAAGTGTGACAAAGCTTTCCAACAGATCAAGTACTATCTATTGACACCTCCAGTGTTCATGCCACCAATACCAAACAAACCATTGATCTTGTATATCTCAACAACATCAACAACACTAGGTGCTCTTTTAGCACAACATGATGAAAATGAAAAAGAAAGGGCTATCTATTACATTAGCAGGACCTTAGTGGGTTATGAAATGAACTATTCATCCATTAAAAAATCCAGCTTAGCATTGGTTTTTGCTTCACAAAAATTCAGACACTACATGTTGTCACATCAAATCAAACTCATTGCAAAGATTGATCCATTGAAATACCTGTTATCCAAAACAATTCTCACTGGGCGGATGGCCAAATGGGTGATGATCTTAACAAAATTTGACATAGATTATGTAGAGCACAAGGCAATCAAAGGTTAAGTGATTGTAGACCAACTAGTAGAAGCATCTATCTATGCCGAGAACCCCTTGATATCTGAATTCCTTGACGAATCAATGTTCCTTGTCAATCTCACAAATCAGTGGAAAATGTACTTTGATGGATCATTACCCAAAATGGATCAAGAGAGGGTATTATTTTCATCACCCCTCAAGGAAATTGCATTCCAAATTCATATAGGCTACCATTTCCATGTACTAACAACATTTTTGAGTACAAATCCCTAATCACGGGTCTAAGGATAACAATTCAATGGCAGATACAAGAAATAAAAGTCTATGGAGATTCATGATTGGTTATCAACCAAGGCAATGACAACTACCAGACTAAAGATGACAAGCTTACTCCTTACAAGGATATGGTAGAGAGTCTCAAGGACCTTTTCATAGATATAACTTTTGAGCAGATTCCTTGCATAAACAACAAAGCAACAGATGCCATGGAAACAATCAGATCATTGTTAGACATGTTGAACAACATCCTACAATATGAATTCTTAGTAGAACAACCTCTTGTACCAACTTTCAAAATCCCAGAATCGGAGTTCGTGCGTGTCATTGTTGGTCCTGGATCCTTGTGGTACCATTGTAAGGAAAGAAAAGGTGCAGAAACATTTTCCTAATGTTAATTCTAAGAAGAGAATGCAAACTTAAGGTTCAAATTTCAAATTACAATTAATTAAAGATACACATTACTAGGAAACAGAGAAGAAAAAATTTCACACAACAAAGAATAGACACCAGATTTAACATGGGAAAACCCTTTTGGGAGAAAAACTCACCACACCAAGAAAAAACTCTTTGTACTATAGTGAGCTAAAGGTCCACATACAGAGTTACAGTTTCTTCCTTTCAGATGTCAATTCAGTCACTCAATACAAGCAACATTACAAACTCGATCTATCTCAGACTCATAACTCAACTCTCTCGACCACTGTTACAATTTTATTTCACATTACAACATTTTTCCTTTTGAGAGAATTCCTCAATCAATCTGCATCACTAGACCCATGCAAGAAACATACCAATTTGATTCCCATTCATTACAGCAGACAAACCATCAATCAGTAGTTACCATATTGGGCCATCGGTGAGACAATCATCAAACCTTTCTTTGATTGGTTCAAATCACCTTGACAAGTGTAACACCCACCAAGCCAAACAGTCATCGGAGTCTTGGTGAGATAAGAGACAATGTCTCACCGATCACTCATCGTCACACCGAAATAGGCTCCTTAGAGTATACCTTTGAACAAGTCCATCGCCACATCAGGGAGGCTTCATATCATTTCCTACCAATGTAAGCAAGTCCCATCGATGTATACTTTGCAGCTTCATGTATATTGGCTCATCGATGGGACAAGGTTGAGGGTCCCACCAAAGTA
Source organism: Sequoia sempervirens (assembly GCA_007258455.2). Classification (NCBI taxonomy): domain Eukaryota; kingdom Viridiplantae; phylum Streptophyta; class Pinopsida; order Cupressales; family Cupressaceae; genus Sequoia; species Sequoia sempervirens. The sequence goes on along the minus strand of VDFB02000008.1, from coordinate 33,562,029 downwards.
GCTACATCCCACTAATGAAGTCAGACTATCAGAGATTTCAAAAACTTCACAACCTGTGACTCAAAGTTTCAAAGTTTCAATTCTCCATGACATTGCGATCAGTCTGTCATTGGGACTATCATTCGGGTCCTGAAGACAGAGCCAAGTCATGCTAATAGAATAAGCCGCCAACACTACGAACTGTCAGACCATTGTGGGGACAACCTTTGGGGTCCTGTTGACCAAGCAATGTCTCAGCAATGAAGAACTTAGTGAATACATGAAGACTCATCAGACCATCATTAGGACAGAGAAAAAGATCCCATCGATAGAGCACAGTCTTGTCGATCAAAGGGAGAAAAGTACATAATGCTACCAGTAACCAGCCAATAAGTTGAGACACATTTCCAACATGCTCGCACTTGACAAAGACATACCGCCTTCTTCAAAGTCAAGATTACTAAATGTCATAGTCCCCAAGGCCCATCGAACTAGCACACCACCTAAACTTGTCTATGATTACTAGTTTCGTTAATGCATCTGCAACATTTTCTAGAGTATCCACCTTCTCAAGACTGATTTCCATCCTCCACCATATCCCGTACAAAATGATACTGCACATCAATATGTTTTGTCCTGGCATGGAAAGTTGGATTTTTTGCCAAAAAAATAGCACTCTGACTCTCATAGCAAATGGTAATTTGCCCTACATTGAACCCAATATTAGAACAAAAACATCTAAGCCAAATAGCTTCTTTACAGGCATGTGTTTCTGCCATATATTCTGCTTTCGTAGTAGATAAAGCGACTATAGCTTCCCACTTGCTCATCCAACTAACTGCACCACCATTTAACGTGAAGATGTATCCACTGGTGGATCTCCTACTATCAATGTCCCCTGCCCAATCAGAATCCACATAACCTCGAATGTTGATGGATCTTTGTGACCCAACCAAGTTACCATGATAGCAAAAAGTGTATTGAGAGGTACCTTTTTGATATCTAAAGACTCTTTTCATAGCATCCCAATGTGGTCTTCTTGGATTTTCCATAAATCGGCTAAGTACTCCCACTACTTGGGCAATATTTGGCCTTGTACAGACCATTGCATACATTAGGCTGCCAACTGCACTTGCATAATGCCCTCTTGTCATGTCCTCCATCTCAGTAGGAGATTTTAGACAATCCTCAACAAATAGCTTTGTTCCCTGCAACACTGGAACAACTAGCTGCATGCAATCAGTCATACAAAATCTCCCTATGACAGTATTAATATACTTACTCTGCCTGATCCAAAGCTTTCTACTAGCTCTATCCCATTTTATTTCCATCCCCAGAATATGCCTTTCTGCACCAAGATCTTTCATTTCGAACTTTGCAGACAACTGATATTTTATATCAGAAATCATAGTCTTACTATTTCCTATGAACAACATGTCATCAACATATAGGGCAATAATAATCACTCGATCATTTTTAGTTTTAAAGTACACACAATGCTCATATTTTGATCTTACAAGTCCCAATGACAAAAAAAAAGTGTCAAACTTTTGGTACCAAATTCTAGGTGATTGTTTTAAACCATACAAAGGTTACTTTAACTTGCAAACCAAATTTTCTTTACCGATTTCCACAAAGTGCTCAAGCTAAGACAATTTTTTTCTTTAAGATCTCCATGAAGAAATGTTGTCTTCACATCCATCTATTCAATCTCTAAGTCATACACTGTTGCAAGTGACAAAAGAAATCTGATAGATGTCAACTTAGCCACAGGAGAAAAAATTTCACCATAATCAATTCCCTCTACCTGGGAATAACCTTTTGCAACCAACCAAGCTTTATACTTTTCAACATTGCCATCTAGACTAATTTTCTTCTTGAATACCCACATACAACCAACAAGATTTTGACCTTTAGGCAAGGGCACCATATCCTAGGTTGCATTCTTCTCTAATGACAACATTTCCTCTTTCATGGATTCCAACCAAGAACTTGAATAAGGTAATTCTATAGCCTCTTTCACAGTTCTAGGCTCATCAATGTTTGTAATCAAAGCATAGGCACAATTTGTATCCAACATGGAAAAACCAATCCTATCAGGTTGTCGCTTTACACATGTAGACCTCCTCAACGGTTGAGGTTGAGGTTGTGGTTCTTCTTCATCAAAACTCTCAGAGTTGCTTGAACTCTCCTTAGTTTCAAGTACACTTCGTAGTTCCTCTTTATTTGGAGTTCAAGGAATTTCAACTAACTTTCTTTGTTTTCTTCTTTCATCTCTGACTGCAGATCCACTGAAGAAGGTTTTAACTCATGAAAGATTACACTTTTGTTGTATACAACCTTTTCAGTCACAGGATTCCAAAGCCTGTATCCTTTCACACCAATGCTAAAGCCAATGAAGATACATTTTACAACTTTATTCTCTAGCTTAGATCTTTTCTCATTCGACACATAAACATATGCCTCACAGCCAAAGACTCTTATATGTCTTAAAGAGGGCTTCTTACTAGATCAAGATTCCATAGGCATTTTATCAACAAGTACCGAAGAGGGAGATTGATTTGATAATAACATGTTGTAGCCACAGCCTCAACCCATAACTTCTACTCTAGACCAACATTTCTCAACATGCTTCTCACCTTTTCCATCAGCATCCTGTTCAATCTTTCAGCAACTCCATTTTGCTACAGAGTGTAAGGTGTCATTTTATGCCTTTTTATTCCATGGCCTTTGCAGTACCTTTCAAAATTTACAGAACAAAACTCACCACCGTTATCTATCCTCAGGCATTTAATATTTCTACCAATCTGATTTTCTACAAGACTCCCACTTCATAATTGGCACAAAAAACCTGCCTAACCCACAAGGATAACACAACTGGCTAGGCTCTAATACCACTTGTAAGGAAATAAAAGGTGCGAAAACACTTTCCTAATGTTAATTCTAAGAAGAGAATGCAGACTTAAGGTCAAATTTCAAATTACAGTTCATTAAAGATGCACATTACCAGGAAACAAATAAGAACAAATTTCACACAACATAGAATAAACACCAGATTTAACATGGGAAAACCCTTTCGGGAGAAAAACCCACGACACCAAGAAAAAAATCTTTGTATTATAGTGAACTAAAGATCCACATACAGAGTTACAATTTCTTCCTCTCATATGTCAATTCAGTTACTCAATACATGCAACATTACAAACTCGATCTATCTCATTCTCTATCTCAAACTCACAACTCAACTCTCTCGACCACTGTTACAATTGTATTTCAAATTACAACATTTTTCCTTTTGAGATAATTCCTTAATCGATCTGCATCACTAGACCCATGTAGGAAACATACCAATTCAGTTCCCATTCGTTACAATAGACAAACTGTCAATCAACATTTACCATATCATGCCATCGACGAGACAATCATCAAACCTTCCATTGATCTGTTTGAATCACCCCGACAAGTGTAACACCAGCCAAGCCAAAGGTTCATTAGAGTATTGGTGAGACAAGAGACCATGTCTCACCAATCACTCATTGTCACACCGAAATAGGCTCCTTAGAGTATACCATTGACCAAGTCCATTGCCACATCGGGGAAACTTCATATCATTTCCTACCGATGTAAGCAAGTCCCTTCGATGTATACTTTGCAACTTCATGTCTATTGGCTCATCGATGAGACAAGGTTAAGGGTCCCACCGAAGTAGCTATGTCCCACTGATGAAGTCAGACTATTGGATATTCCACGAACTTCACAACCCATGACTCAAAGTTTTGAAGTTTCAATTCTTCGCAACATTGCGATCGGTCTATAGTTGGGACTGTTGTTAGGGTCCCGCCAATAGAGCCAAGTCATGCCGATAGAATAAGCTACCAACACCGTGAACTATTGGACCATCACAGGGACAACCTTTGGGGTCTCGCCGACCAAGCAATGTCTCGGCGATGAAGAACTCAGTGAATACATGAAGACTCATCTGATCATCGTTGGGATAGAAAACAAGGTCCCACTGATAGAGCATAGTCTTTTCGATCAAAGGGAGAAAAGTACACAATGCTACCAGTTACCAGCCAGTAAGTTGAGACACATTTCCAACAACTGTGACATCTTTACCTACCTAAGCAGAGGAACCCTCCCATCCTATATCACCTCCAACCTTATAAATACCTTTGTTAAAAAGGCATCCTAATTTGTGATCCTAGGTGATACCCTTTACCACTGAAGCATCAAGGGGACATTACTATGATTTCTTAACCAAGAGGAAGCCTTGACCACTTTAACAAAAGTACACGATGGCATATGTGGTCCCCATTCTAGTGGTATAACTTTAGCTAAGAAACTGTTGAGGATGGAGTACTACTGGCCAACCATGGAAAGAGAAGCTCATTAGTATGTGCAAAAGTGTGTCCAATGTCAGCAACATGGAGATCTAATTCATGCTCCAGTTCAAGAATTGCAACCAATGGTCACACTTTGGCCTTTCTCGCAGTGGGGGCTTGACCTCATAGGAAAGATCACTCCAACTTCATCTAATGGCCACAAGTTTATCATAACTACCACTAAGTACTTTATTGAATGGTTTGAAGCCATTCCTATGACCTACATAATGGGGAAGCAAATTGCTAAGTTTATCCCTAATTACCTAATTTGTCATTATGGTATTCCACAAACCCTTATCTCAGACAACGGAACACCCTTCAAGAATTAGGATGTAAAAGAGCTATGTCAAAAATTCAACATCCAACACTGATTCTCTACCCCGTATTACCCCCAAGGCAATGGTCAAGCTAAGGCTACAAACAAGACCATTCTGAAAATCCTAAAGAGAATGATTAATGAAGCTGGTCGTGAATAGCACCTACAACTAAATCATGCTTTTTAGGCCTATTGAACCAGTATCCACACGCCAACAGGTGCAACCCCTTTCTCCTTGGTCTATGGACCATAATCCATTTTTCCTATTGAGGTTGAGCTCCCATCATTGCAACTATCACTACATAACCTAATCATTGATGAAAAGTACAAAGTATCTTGACTGAATGAGCTAGAATTCTTGGATGAGCATCGTCTAGATGCCCTCAATCACTTGTAAGTATATCAAAACTATTTGAAACAGAGCTATAACAAAAAAATCAAATGTCAGTATTTCCAAGCAGGGCATCTTGTCCTTTAAATCAGAATTAGAAGAACCTTCCAGATCAAGACAGTAAAGGAAATTTTGAAACTAACTGGTTAGGTCCCTTTGTCATCACAATAAGTTATGGATCAGGAGCATATCAATTGTCAACACCTGAAGGTGAACCCTTGCAAGAACCAACCAATAGCTTGCATCTTAAGAAGTTTTATGCCTAGTCTTGAAGGGTGTAAATCAAAAAATACAAAAGAAAACAAAAAATGATCAAAATCCAAAAAAAGAGAGAAAAAGGATTGAAAACAGTAAAGAGAAAACAATCATCCTCTAGTGAAAACCACTTTGGTGGCACTTTGGACAAGTACCCTGGTGAAAACCTGGAAAATAGGCACCTTGCATAAATAAAGTACCTCCATCTATCCTGGGCTCTTTATCCTATCATTCCATCCATTTCATCATCAATCCTATTCATTCCATCACCTCTCTGTGTCCTTATCATAGCTTGATATTATGAATTATTGTATCCCCTTTAGTACTACTTGGTATATTCCAAAGGTCAGTTTGTCCTACCAATATCGAGGTAGTCTATCATCTCACACTGGGGGAAATTCGTTATGGATTGGATCAAGTTCTTGTATATCTTAAGGTTATCAGAAAACACCAAAAACATTCATAAAACACTCATCATAAAATCCAAAAACATTTGCAAAATCCTATGCAACTAAAATCCAAAAACATTCATAAAATTGTAAATTCAAAATCCTAAACATCCAAAACACATCAAAATCCCTAAAAAATTTGAACATTGAAAATCTAAAAATAGAACCATGTCGAACTACCGATCTCTAAGCTTGAACATAGGCAAGGCTATCATTGATGTGCCCCCGAGACACCCTAGGTTAGTCCTTTAGGAGTTTTTCATAATAAACTAACATCCGTCAAATGTTAATATCCCATCGTCAATAAGTCGAGTCAGTCAAACTATGTGATCTTTGTGTGTATAACGTAGGAAAGGCTCATCTTTGGTCAACCCCCAAGGCCCCTAGGATAGGTATTTTAGGTTAGGTTCTTGGTCAGAAACTTAGAAAATCCCTAAACATTCAAATATCGAAAAACCTTAAACATTTGTAAAATCTTAGAAAACCCCTAAACATTCAAAATCAGGAAACACAAAAACATTTGAAAATTGAAAAACACAAAAACATTAGAAAACATTCAAAAGACCTAAACAACATCAAATATATCATAAAATCATAAACAACCTCAAATAATCGAAAACCAAAACATTCACATAAACTCTCAAAAAGACAAAAAATAGCCTCAAAATATTTTCAAAATACCAAAAACATTGAAATATTCCAGAAAATCCAAAACCCATCCATCCCATTTCACTTTCACCCGCAATAAACTTTCACCCATAATAAATCGAGCGTCACCTTCAACCTTTAGTAAAACAAATAGAAAGAAAGTATAGCAAGTCATAAAGTGAGAGCCTAAGTGTCAAAATTTAAAGTCTAGGTCATAGGTAAACAAGTCAGTGAAGTTTATATCAATAGCTTATCAAACACCTCATCCTAATCAAAACCATTTGATCAACATGTCATAGGAAGCATCCTTCTTGCAATGGACATCGGTATCGGAAATCACCTTTGCTAAATTAAATTGGTAAGAGATATAGATAACACTAACTATTTGTCTTTGATCTTTTGTTTTATGATTTATCTTAATGACCCATTCTGAGGACCTGTCGATGATGTCTATCAAAATGATTTAGAGATAAAGGAGTGGGGCATTGATCATCATCTTTCATTTTTTGTGCTTATGGATATTCTTGTAAAATAATCTTAGTGCATACTTACTTAGTTGTGTGTAGGGAAGTTGTTTGGAGTAAATTGTTGACTATTATGTATGCTTTCGTTCGATGTGTTCTAAGCTGCTAACTTACATTCCAACAAGGTTTCATTATGTCAAGATGTGAACTATCCTATCCTATCTATTTGTAGAGTCAAAGTCCATTACACTAGATACAACGCCATCTTGGTTATCAATACCTTGATGCATCATGTCTATGTGTTATATCAAACAATAAGGAGTGATGGAAAATCCCAATCCCAAGATATGAGCAAATCATCATCATCATCATCATCATCATCATGCATTTCTCATCACCGTCTCTAATAAAGTCTCGATGGATCATAGACTTGTTGGATCTTTTGAATCAATCATCAAAATCAATGGTCAATCATCTTGTTTCTTCTATCTTCTCTCCACGCTGACCTGGTATCATGACAATCAACAAAAACATCACCAATACATCCATCCCGCATCCACAAATCATTAGCATGCATAAATCTCACATAATCATAATATATCATAAAACATGCATCGCATTGTCATATCATAAGCATGAACATCTACATTATCCATACATCCATATGCATACATCATCATCTCATAAAACTGCATAAGAAAATACAAAAAAGTGAAATGCATCCATATCATTCGCGTAAGCATAACACCTGCATATCATGTCATGAAAAGATACTAAAAAAGAGTATAACATTGCATCCATCCCATATCATTGCATCTCATATCATCGCATCACATATACCATCGTGTATCGCATAAGCATAAATAAAAGAATTGCATCCATAAATTCATAAGCATGAAATAAATGAACACATCACATCATCTCGAATCTGTATCATATATATATCAAAAAATGGTGACTATCATAATCAATATCTGAGTTAGTGTATGAATATCAATCAAAAGTACAAGATCCATGAGGCTATCAAAAAGGATCCCATGAATGTATCTTTGTATAAAGAATCAAGCAATAATCAAAAGGTATTTGTACAAATGAGCTAGCCTTGATGGCTTCTCCCTCACCAAGTTGTCTCTCTGGCTAATCTTCAGCCCTAGGATGTGCCCCACTCCTATGCAAGTAATTTGGTTGTCTAAGTTCTTGTGAGACATCCTTGTGGTAGTGCATATGATAATAGGTAGCCTCGGTAATGGCCTCTTTGTACAATCTGGCAGACATTGTTCACCCTTGGGCTGCAACTGTCATGGTCTCTAGTTGTTGACATCGCTCAACCTCCTGTGCTAACTGCATGTCATCAGTCTGCCTGAGTTGACACTCTTGGTCCCTCTCGGCTGTCAAGGACTGTACCTATTGTCTAGCATGTTCTCTCTTGGCAGTAATAACCAAAATTTGTTGAAGAGTCTAATCCCTCTTGCCCGTAATCACTTGTAACTGTTGTTGTAGCTACTATATCTATACATCACGGGGATCTGGCCCTAGTGGTGGTGGTTGTATTCGTTACTGTTATATTGAAGGCTACTATGGATATTGTTGATGCACTGGGGGTTCCCTTGGGACCCATCCATCCTATTGATCCTGGCCATCCTTTCCTCTTCCCCGTCCTTTTCCCTACCCATCATCAGGCTGCCCTTTGTCTTTGCCTACACCTCTCCCCCCAATCTCCCTCATGGGGGTGCACCTGTTGGATCTGTCAATTGACGAGGGGGTGTGAACCATGCATCATATGCAGGTGTATTCTAAGCATTTGATTGTCCCTAATCATAGGCCCATGGCCTGACCATGAGCTGATGAAAGCCCTCTACAACCTCATGGGTTGGGATCGTGTGACCCCATGTTGTCTCTTGGGCTAACCTGGAAAAAATAGTAGTGTATGCATCATCGGGCCTATCTTGCCGCTCACCGAACTATCTCGCTACCCTATTTGGAAAGTATCTCTCAATGATCGTATGCTTTTGACACTGCATGTATCGAGCTTGACTAACAAAGAACAATTGTTGCACATCGTCGTACTAGGTTGGCATTTGAAGTTAGGGCCTCCATCTAAATACTATCATATCATCAATCACTATGCTCCAATAGGGAATCATGAGCTACCCTATGTGTTGTAGTGTGTTGGAACCCCTTTACCTCCAAACAACAAGATCATCTAGCTCTACATCCACCATTTGAACAATCAATCAGAGCACATCAATGTGCTCCTAGGCCCAAATGTGAAGTAAGGTGACCCCTATGCCAATCGCCCTACCATTATACAAAATCATGCATATCATGGTAGAGGGAGGCCTGCATCACTAGCCCTCGTGCATACTAAGTCCTCTGAAACACCATCCTGTGCCAAGTCAGGCCCCATCCCAGACTAAATCCTCTGCTCTGTCGATCGGGAGCAACCAAGCTTGAGATAATCATTGTAATGATTAGTCTAAAAGTAGACACCCGACCTTTGTACATCTCAAGGTCAATTTATGAGGTGACCAGAACAATTTCCACTTGATCCAACACCTCATGGCAGGCATCGTAGTCAACGTCAACATTGTATATCACACGCTCATCATGTATCGACAAACGCAATATCCGCCATACATCCTCCAACATCACTGTCGCCTCGCCAATAGGTAGGTGGAATGACGAGGTCTCGTTGTGCCATCGCTCGCACAACGTTGTCATCATAGCTAAATGTGTCTAGATGATGGGCATGTATGCTCTGTACCATAGACCAACCTCTCCCAAGTACTCCTATCGCAACTCAGAAAAGTCACCAAGTCTGGAAAAAACTATGGGCCAATGCTCATGAAACATCAAAGGGAGATAACCTCCTACACCCACAAAGCACACGACATAAAAAAATAAAAAAAATAGGGCTAAGTTTAGAGTTTTCATCCCCCAAAATGATAATAGCGTCACTATTTAAGATAGTGTCGCTATAATTCAAATTCCAAATAGCAACGCCCAAAGCATTTAAAATTCAAATTGTAATATGCATTGTAATTTAACTTTGGAAAACCCTAACCCTAATTTTCAAATCACAACATGCGTCGCTAAACACATATGCATTGCTATTTAGAATCTAAAACCCTAATTCTAAATTGTGAACTGTGTCGCAATTTACATATGCGTCGCTAAAAATCAAATTAGTGTCACCGATTCTAGAAAAAGCGTAGATGTATAGCAACGCCGCCAAAGTTCAAAATTCAAAATGCATTAAATGCATCAAAAAGTCAAATTTCAAATCAAGTTTCAAATCACATACCGGTGGTCCTATGCTTGGAAGCCTCTAGTACTCTCGAACCAGTTGGAAATGTGTTAGGGGAGCACTCGTTGCGCCATTTCGTCAGAGGGTCAGAGCTCAAAATGCAAGAAATCCTGAATGTGTGAATGCACAAATGAATTGAAAGTGACCCTTTCTCACCTATTTATGCTTGCAAATTAGGGTTTTTTTCCGTAATTTAACCATCAAGCTGGGGTATTTCATTATTTTCACCATTTTTTTTCCAAAATGAAGCTTATTTTGCATCTTTTTTCATGTTTTTGGCATGTTTTTTGCATCTTGGAGCCTTTCTGAACTCCTGGGGCAACATTTTACCCTATGTCAAGAAATCAATCCAAAATTCAATTTTTTCGCTTGATTTCTCGAGGGGGCAGGGAACCAACTTATTCCTTCTGCTGGGGCAATAGTGGGGCATCCAAAAATCAAATTTTTATTTTTATTTTTATTTAGGCAGTAGTTTTTTTTCATCTGAAGGGCATCAGTCTTTGAGCCAATGTAACAGGTACCTCACTTCAAAGAGCGGCAAAATGTAGACACTGAAAAATGTCCCAAATCATATCATACACTTGAATCAAGTATACTAACATCATTTCCTCTTAGATTTCATCCTCTTTTTGCTTAATTGATTAAATTTTCCTAGCTATTTAATTAATTGCATCATTTGCATCTATTAACCTCATTCATTTAATCAGGTTAATTCACCCCTTTTCATGCTAACACTTCGTCCTATTAAATTAAATAAATCAAACTATTTAATTTAAATCCCTGATCCTCTTATTTAATTAAATAACATTCCACCTTTCCCCCATTCATTAAATCATTTTATTTAATGAATATCATCTAATTCTTCTAGATTCTCGTAATTGTATAATTAATATTGTTTGATTATCATTTAAATCTAATTTCCCCAACTTGCAAGGGAATATTCCTCCTTTGCACATTCCTCCAAAAGAAATATTCCCATGGAATATTCCTTCCCCTTTTGCATAATTTAATTTAGTTTTAATTAACTAAATTATCCTTTTCCCTCACCCATGAGAATATTCCAAGGAATATTCTTTTTCCTTACTCATTTGAAAAAGAGGAATATTCCTTTTTCTCAACAAACTTAGTTTCTTGAGCAAGTTAACTTGTGATCTCTTGTGCAAGTTAACTTATGACCTCTTGGACAAGTTGAAAGTGTGTTTGTTTGAAGGAATGTGAACCCTTGATTAAAAATCATCTTGCATTCTCATTTGTTGATGTGAATCCATGATCCATGCCTCCAATTTCTTCCATCCTTGATCGTTGATTATCTTTTTCAATCTCAACCCTTCATTTCTCATTTGTTCTCCTATAAATAGGTCACTATTTGGAGACAAATGGATCCATCTTTTAACATCAGAGTTATGCTATTAAAATCACTCACACTCACACTCATATTTAGCACACATTTAGCATCTTTTATTTCATTTTAATTGCATTAATTATCTTTAATCTTCCATTAATGGCTTCCATGATCACATAATGCATCCATTTAACTTGTTTAATTAATTAGGGTTTGGATCTTTTAGGTTAGAATCCATTTAGAATTAGCTTAACATTTGTATATCTTCATCATTTAGCATTAAAAAATCATATTAATCTAGCTTGCATCATGCTCATTTAGATTAAAATCATGTTTTCATACACATCTCACAACCGTTCCATTAGTTTTCTTCAATAAAATTGACTGAGGCAAGCTCATTTATCCACAGGATTGGGAAAGGGTCATCGTTCCACATCAACGTGACACCACTCCCACAATAGGATAAGTTTTGAATGGATTAGTATAGACATTTAAACGCTTTCATAGTTTGGAATGTTTAGTTTAACTTTCATTTGAATGATCCTATTAAGATTTGTAGTGGCTTCGTTATGCTTCGATTTTTCATGGATCAAGCATAATCGACCCTTACGAATCCATCCAATCACAGTTGGTAAGCTACTTATGATGTGCATGTTGTGGATCAAATAATTTATTCATATCATAAATAAAAAAATTAGGTATAATTAGTTAAAATGAATGTTTCAATTTCAAACCTTGATTTTTGATAATTTCATAAAATTTCCAAAAAAAATTTTAATGGAGTGATTATATTTTTCATTTGAATTTGGTTTTTGAGTGTTTTCACTAATCATTTTGTGCAACAACTTTTCAAGAGCCAAAGACCAAAAAATTAAAACTTCTAACGAAATATGTTTTGCAGCATGTTTGTCAAAGCTTTATCTTAAACTACTAATTAGCATGTTGCAAGTTCGATTTTCAAAGAATCAAGCTCAAAACATTATGTCTTTGTTTTTTAGATTAGCTCACATTTAGATTAGTCGGGCTTAAAAATAACAATTGTTTGCGTTTCTTGGTGATCTTTTTTATGTTTGGAGGTGTGTATGCTCTTCCCTCACATTTCATATGATCTTGGGAATCAAAATCACTCTTCAACACTCTCATTTTCACACCACACATTTAAATTTGTAAGGTTAATGAACATTGATTGTGTGATTAAATACATATGTATGCTCTCTCCTCACATTATCATATGATCTTGGAAACCAAAAGCATTATTTGCATCACTTTAGTGTAACCTTTTTAGAAGGGCCTACCTTTGGAGAAGTGATCACTCCAAGGGGTTGACCCAAAGTGACTTTTCCCTTGAGTTGCTATATGAATGATTAAGGCGAAACCCAAGGTCTAATTGGCGAGTACCTTGCTGGCAGTGCCAACCTAAAAGAGGAGCTACCCACATTTATGTGAGGTATTTAGGGCCCCAAGTAGGGTTGGTTAAAGCCTTAAGTGGCTTGTTAGGCGCTAGCAAGGCGTTAAGTCCCCAAGCAGTGACTAGAAACCATTACTTTAGAGACCACCCTATTGATTAAGTTTTTCCTATCATTCTCAATGCAAGGGATGTACATTGTGCCCTGAAGTTACTCACCATATGGCTCCCTTGAGATGAGATAGAAATCCCCGAATTAGTATAGGCTACATGTAGCTTTCTAAGGAGAGGGTGATTGGTCATCCTTCTAATCCTAGAGGCCCCTACCTGTCCTCTCTTACAAAGACAAGAGTGTATACACCCATTTAGGTGTTCCTACATTTGATTGGAAGGAGATTCCAAGTTGTGGGTCTGAGATTGCTACCATTGGCCTTGACCTTAGGACTAGGAAGTGCTTGAAGTGTTTTTGATTTGTGATAAGACCAGTGGAAATTGGGCTGAATTTGGCCTATGAACATACACTATTCGCATAATATTTTGGACAATCACACAACAACCAAATCTATTTGCTAGGTGTTTTTTTTGTTTTCTATCACATTTCACAATTTCCCAAAATGAAAAACTACTTGAAAACATCCAACTCAAAAACTATAAACCTACCTCAAAAAAAAATCAAAAACTTAATCTCATTTAATTCTCATTGTATTTTCTATAGTTTCCCTAAACTCACAAGTCTATTTTGGGTGGGTGTGACTAGTCTCCCATATTCATATTTTGAGATTCTAGGCTTCTCTTGAGAATAACTAAGCCTATTACCATTCATATCCATTCATCCTTCACCCACTATTCATTTTTCCCTAGTTAGATTATGATTCAACCTTAGTCACCCTTTGCAATTGTCTTGATCTCTTGTCTTTTCATCTATTCACCTATGGTTGGCTTTAAAACTCACAAGTATAGTTTAAGGTCAACCCTTATCTATTGTCTTTCTCACTTCCATCTTTTGGAGATCTAGATATCCTCTTTTGGTTGCTTTGATTAACCATTATCTTTCAAGGTCAAAGTCTAAACTCGCAATCACCATCACTTATCCTCACTGTCATCAACCATCCTAAAACCACAACCATATACCTCCATCACTTGTCACTTGCATAATCATTTAAAATAAAAAATCCAAAAAACATTGGAATCCCTTGCATAGTCATATCATTTCATAAAAAAATTAAAATCCAAAAAAATCAAAAACTTTTAAAATCCCAAAAAAGTCAAAAACTTTCAAAATCCAAAAAAAAACAAAAACCAAAAGAAAAGTCTTTGCTTTATCAAAATCAAGCCCATATTCACACAACCCATGGCACAATATCAGTATTTGAATATGCTTAATCATAACAACATACCTATCTATCAAACATTGAATTATCAAAACATCAACCCACCCATGGGTCCCATGCCAAATTTAAACTACAATGCTCAAGAAAATACCATTCCAATGCAATCATTAACAAGACATGAAATGGGTCCCATGCCAAATTTAAACTACAATGCTCAATAAAATACCATTCTAATGTAATCATTAAAAATAAATAATGTCAATGCAATGGGAGACTCTTCTGGTGGAGGGGGGTGCGTTCAAAATTTTGCAAGGGCAGGAAAATCTAGTTCACTTGCTAGTGGTAATGGCGGTAGGTCAGAGGTTGCTATCGGTGTTGGCAAGGATCTGTCAGCCTGCAGTGGTGTTGTGGGCTTTGATGGTGGGTCCTCTTTTCTGTCATTTGTTCTGGATTCCTTTGGTGTGGCTGGGGGACATCTTAATCTTGGTGGGGGGGCCCTTCCTCATAATGTGAGCCCGTCCTCTTCCCCTTGTCTGGAGATTCCTGGAAAAGATGTTGATGTTGATGGTCATAAGCATGTAGAGGTCTTTTCAAATGGTCCTTCCTGGTCTAGCCTTTTGGGTGCTAAGCCTAAAGGAAAGAGCTCGTCATTTTCGGTTAGCTTTCAAGCGAACCCAGTTACTGGAGAATACATAGTGTCAGTTCCTGATTGTATTATTGATAATAGGTTGGTGTCCATGGACCTCACCTTGGTTGGGAAATTTATAGGGCCTCGGCCTAATGTGGAGTTGGTGTGTAACCTCACCTCTAAGAGGTGGAGAACAAAAGGTCAGGTGGAAGTTGTGGCCATGGCGAAGGGTTTTTTCTCTTTCACCTTTACTTGTAATGAATATTTGGTCGCTATTCTTACTGGTGGTTCGTGGTTAATTGGCAAGTCATCCTTGGTTCTAAAAAAGTGGGAGTCTGGTTTCAACCCTAGCTCTTGTTCTTTTACGTCAACCCCTATCTGGGTGAGGTTACCTGCTTTGCCTCTGGAGTTTTGGGAAGAGCAAGTGTTTGTTGGTATTGCTAACATGTTTGGTAAGCTCTTATGTATTGATCAAATGACGACTTCAAGGAAGAGGTTAGTTTATGCTAGGTTCTATGTTGTTGTTGATCAATCTATAAATTTTCCTTAAAGGGTGACTATTAACTCAAATTTGGGTGGTTGGCTCCAACTGATTGAATATGAATATGTTCCCTTTGCTTGTTTCCATTGTAAAAAGGTTGGTCATTGGGCCAAGAAGTGCCCTGCCAAGGTTAAATCGGTCCCTCCCCAAAAACATATGGAATGGAGAGAGAAACATGATGTTGAGGCTGGGGATGAGTCTTCTAAGCTCCAGGAATCACCGAAGGATTTGGCTCCAGGTAAGGAGGATGGTGTTTTGAATGTTGCTAATGGACCGAAGGATTTGGCTCCAAGTAAGGAGGAGGGTGTTTTGATTGTCGTTGATGGAGAGATATTGGCCCCTAATGAGCTTAATAGTCCAAAAAGGGTCGTTTAGGATGTTGAAGAAGGGGAAGTGGCAGTTGGTGATGAGGCTCCTGTGTTGGGGTCAAATGGTGTTGCTATGGTGAATGAGGTGGTGGGCCTTCATTCTAAGGAGGCCGAAGTGAAGGTTAAGGAAACGTCTCTTTTGGCTTCATCCCCTAGTAAGGGGGAGAAGGACGGTTTGGATATGAGTCTGCAGGATCCCTTAGGGGCTATTTCAAATTTGGTGCTCACCTCTTCTATCAATGAATCTGGGTCTATCTACCTACAACAGATGAAAGATACTCCTTTTCCTCCAGTTAAAACTAGAAATAGGAAGAAGAATGTATCCCCTCAAGGGATGGTGACCAGGAATCATTATAAGGCTGACAGTGGATCTGAACCTCGGGGAAGAGGAAGACCCACTTCAATACAAAGTAGGGAGAAAGAAAGCAAAGCGAACATTGCAGATGGCTCCTAGAAAACCCTTTTTGAGATGTGTCATAAGGGGGCATCTCAAACTCCTCAATGAAGATCCTCTCTTGGAACATTCAAGGGTTAAATCACCCTCATAAACAGGATCTCCATGTGAATTTAGTGAGGGATCTTAAACTTGATGTGATCTTGATTCAAGAAACAAAAATGCCTGTGGATAGGCTGGAAGGACTTAAAAAGAGAATTTTTAAGGAATGTAGTCTTCATGGCTTTGATGCAGATAGGGCCTCTGGGGGTGTGGCCACTTTTTGGAATATGAAAGTTGTGGTTGGTAAGGTTGTTTATGGTGTTCCTAATCATATTTCTACTTCCTTTCATCATTCTTACTGTGATTTTTCTTGGATTGCTTCTAATATTTATGCGCCCAAAATTAGAAGAGCTCATAAGAAGTTCTGGGGGAATCTTTGTTCCTTTAGGGATTTGAATCCTTCAAAGAATTGGTTGGTTATGAGAGACTTCAACACTCCTTTGAGTTCTGGAGATAAAATGGGAGGATCCCAGATTGATGATGAAATCCATTTTGATTTAATGACTTTCGTTAATGACAATGCCCTGTTGGATGTGGATTTGCGGGGTGCTTCTTTTACTTGGTTGAATCGTCGGTTGGGTGATGCTTTAATCCAAGTTAAATTGGATAGAGCCCTTATTTCTCATTAGTGGTTGGATCATTTTTCTTGCTCCCTTTCAACTTTGACTAGACTGGGATCAGACCATTTTCCTATCTCCTTGTCGGTAGATGTGGTGGGCCAAAAGCGTGCTTTCCCCTTTCGTTTTGAAAAAATGTGGACTTCTCATCCAAATTTTAAATATAAGAGTGTTGAGTGGTGGGATATTAGAGTGGATGGATCGGCCATGTATAGAGTGGCTAAGAAGCTGGCGACTATTAAATCTAATGTGAAATTTTGGAACAAAGCTTCCTTTGGTCATATCTTCCAAGACAAGGCTCACATCAAGGGGGATCCTGATCGGGTGCAACAATGTATCCAAGCTAGGGGGTATGATGCTGCCTTGGCTAATGAGGAAAGTGTGTTGTTGGCCCATCTTCATAATACTATTGCCAAGGCAGAAGAATTCTGGAAACAAAGATCTCAGGCGGTGTGGTTGAATAGTGGTGATTAGAATACCAAATTCTTTCACCTTACTATGCCCAAGCATAGGGCCTCCAATCGTATTAAGTGTATCCATCTAGATGGTAGGGTGATCAAGAATGAGGAGGTTATTAGGTAGGAGGCTATCTCTTTCTTTTCTAATCTCTTGTTTGATGATTTTGTTCCCTCTATGGCTGATCAAGATCAGTTATTGGAGTTATTCCTAGCCTAGTGATTGAGGATCTTAATTGTATGCTTTGTTGTATCCCGTCGGCGGAGGAAGTTAGAAGTGCGGTCTTCTCCTTTGTT
This sequence comes from Sequoia sempervirens, assembly GCA_007258455.2. NCBI lineage: Eukaryota > Viridiplantae > Streptophyta > Pinopsida > Cupressales > Cupressaceae > Sequoia > Sequoia sempervirens. Next base: position 33,544,358 of record VDFB02000008.1, on the reverse strand, counting down.
GGTAATAAGACTCCTAGTCCTGACGGCTTTCCCATGTTCTTCTTTCAAGAGTTTTGGTCGATTATCTCTAAGGATGTGGTGGATGTGACGAAAACAAATTTTAGTTGTCAGAATCTGCTGAAAGAATTAAACTCTACCTTTCTGGTGTTTATTTCAAAGATCCCTGAAGCTTCGGCTTTCAATGAATTCAGGCCTATCAGTTTATGTAATTCGATTTACAAGATTTTCTCTAAGGTGCTTGCTATGAGGTTGCAAAGGATTCTTCCCTAGATTATCTCTCCCAATCAAAGTGGCTTTATTGTGGGAAGACAAATCCTTGACCCCATCATTACTGTCCATGAGAACATTCATTCTCTGATGGTGAATAAAAAGCCAAGATTTTTGCTTAAATTGGATTTGGTGAAAGCATATGACAAAGTTAATTGGGTCTTCCTGTTTAAAGTTCTCCTTGCTTTTGGTTTCTTGGAGACCTTTGTTCAGCTGGTTAGGAGCCTTGTGTCAATCGTTTCCTTCTCTGTGCTGGTGAATGACTCTCCATCTAGTTTTTTTAGAAGCTCCAGGGGGGTGTGACAGGGGACCCTATTTCTCCCTTCCTCTTTATTATTCTTGCTAATACATTGGGCAGATCGTTGCAACATAAGCTTAATGAGGGTGCCTTGAAAGGTTTGAGACCTTCCTCTTCACCTCCCCCTTGTGGGCACCAATAGTTTGTTGATGATACCCTAATTTTGGGTGAGGCTTCTATAGCGGAAGTTGGAGCTATTAAGGCGACCCTTCTAAATTATGAGGCGGCTTCGGGGCAATTGGTGAGCCTTCCCAAAAGTACGATTTTCTTCCTTAACACTCCTGATAGAAGAGCGCAAAGAATTGTTGGTATTCTTCAATGTTCGGTGGGATCTCTTCCTTCTTCCTACCTTGGTTTTCCACTTGGAGCTAATTCGTCTCATCATTCCTTCTGGAATGGTCTGATTGACAAGTTTAATGTGAAGCTAGTGGGTTGGAAAGGAGCATTGCTTAGCCAGGCAGGTAAGTTGGTGCTTATCAAATCTACTCATTAGAATATGCTTGTTTACACTCTTAGCCTCTTTCAGATTCCTCATAAGTTTTGGGAGAAAATTGAATGTATTTAGAGGAAGTTTCTTTGGTCGGGTGTGGAGGCTAAGAAGAGATTGAGTTTAGTCTCTTGGGAGGAGGTGTGTCATTCTAAAAATCAAGGGGGGTTGAGCTTGTGTAGGATTAAGCCTTTTAATTTGGCTCTTGTGGCCAAATAGTTGTGGCATTTCCTTTGTGGTGAGAAGGAGTGGGGTCAAATTTTGGCCTCTAAGTATATTCCTCAGGCAGATAAATTGCGTGAGTTTTTAAATAAGGACTTCTCTCCTCCTTCGGGCTCTTTCTTCTGGAACTCAGTGTCTAAAGCTAGAGAGGTGATCTCTGCTGGTTTATTCTAGGTGGTCGAAGATGGTCGTGACATTCTTTTTTGGGATGATTGGTGGTTTGGGCATTGTCCTCTACGTGAAACTTTTTGGGTAAATCCCTAGCAGCAATTGTGTATTCGTGAATTTGGGAGGAATGTGGTTGATTATATTGTTGATGGGAAATGGAGGAAGATTCATGAGGTGTTCCCTGAGCTATTGGACATCTTTATTGAATTCTCTAGAATTCACATCCTTGTTTCTCATCGAAGGGATAAAGTGATTTGGAATAGACTCCCGAGTGGAACCTTTTCTGTGGCTTTAGCATTTAAGTCTTGTAATGATATTGTTGGTCCTAGGCCTCCCTGGTGCTTAGTTTGGTTTTCCCAGCTTATTCCCAAGATTAACATTTTTCTGTGGTTGTTGGTATAGGATAAAATTCTTACTATTAATAATCTTTGGAAAAGGGGGTTCTCTATGTTGAGCAGATGCTACCTTTGTATGATGGACATGGAGGATAGTTCGCATCTGTTTATTGGTTGCAGCTATGCTCGTGAAGTTTGGTCTCTTTTTCTCAAGCTTTGGCACATTGAGTGGATTTTTCTTGCCTCTGTATGGGATTTGTGGCTCCAATGGAATGCACCCTCTCCCAATCCTTCTTTGAAGCTTCTGTGGCCTCTTATTTTTTTGCATGTTCTCTGGTGGTTATGGAAGGAGAGGAACAATAAGATTTTTAGAGACTCATCTCTTCCTCCTCTCTCCCTTTTCTTTAAAACTGTGTCCTTTATTAAGGAAAATTTGATGGTGGAGGTGGATAAGATTGATATTCTAGGAAGAGTGCAAGTTTTTTATTATGATGCTGAGGTGGCCAGAGATTGGAAACTTTCCTTTGATATTGCTAAGCCCTTGCGGAAGGCTAATATTGCGAGGGATGGGGTGGCTTGGCTTCCCCCTCCACCAGGTTGGTTCAAGATCAACTTTGATGGATATGCTAAAGGTAATCCGGGTCCTACTGGTTGTGGGGGAGTGTTGAGAGATCACATTGGTAGGTTTGTTTCAGTGGTGGCACTCCCTTTGGGAATCCAGACAAACCACCTTCCTGAAGTTGTGGCCGCCTATCATAGCATCAAGATGGCTAGGGACTTGAGGGTCTCTAAAATTTAGATCAAAGGTGATTCGTTAAATATAGTGAATTTCCTTAAGCAAAGGTCTCCTCCTTCATGGTCTATCAACAAATTTATATTTGTCGTCAGCTAGTTCATGGAGGGAGGGTGACGTCCTTCCTACTGATTTGAAGAGCCTTATTATTAATGAGATCCATTAATTTTTTATTATTACTCACCTCCTTGATCTTGGGGTTGCGTAGGTATTATGAAGCTTTTTGTTTGATGGGACTTCTCGCACAGTGGGTGATCATTGGAAATTTTTGCTTCTTGTTGGCGAGTTTTCTAAGTACTCTGCTTATTACTTCCTTTCAGACTACTTTCAAGTGCCTCACACACTTTCTGGGTGGTTTTTTGGCTAGTGCTTCAGTTGTGCTTTGTTTATGCTCTTCTAGTAACTCAATTATGGGAGGGGATAGGTGTTGCACCGAGCCTCTATCTTGTGAAGAAACGAGAGCTAATCCCTGGGTTTTGGAAATTTTGCAAAATGGTGGTGTTACTCCTTACCTGGAGCATCTGAAGGGTTTTGAACCCTCGATGTCTAAGGAGTTTGTTGACGCCTAGCATGGCCATGTGGTTAGTATGTTTGGTAGAGATACTACCATTAATGAAGATTTTATTGCTGAGGTTACGAGTTTTTCCATGGTCAGGAGAAAATTCTATAGGGACAAGAACATCTCTCAAAATGCAAGGAAAAGTTTCCTTCGTGACATGGAAAGGGCTAGGATGGTCTGTTTGGATTATGGAGGATATGACAGAATGTAGATTAAACCTATTTGGCGGGAGGTAGTGGTGGCTTTGATGCGCTACTTTACGCTTGATGGAAAATTCACGATGCTCTATGGCCATCACTTTGTCCTTCTAAACCACTTTCACCATGGTAAGTTGGTTTCGTTTCCCTTTTATCTGTTGAGTTCCTTAGAAGAGGGTATTTCAAATTTCAGAAGAAACCCCAAGAATCCTTATCTGCATGAAGGTTTAATGCTTCTCATTATGGATTTTATGAAAGCTAATTGCATTGTCAGAACTCCTTTTTCCAAAAGGAAGGGGAAAGGTAGTGGGAATTGTAGGATTCGGGAGATTCAGGATTCTAAAGCTTTGGAGTTTGAAGTTGATTTTGAAGGGTGGTCGGATGGCTATGATATTGACCTGGATTATACCCCTTTGACGGGTGATGTGAAGCCATCTTCCTCCAAAGCTCTACATGCTAAGCATAAGTTGAAGGGTCTCAAGGGTGGTTCTGCTGGTGGGTCCCTTATGGACGGTAAGGAGAATTCAGTGGTTAATCTGGATGTTTCTACTGGAGAACCTATTTCTAAAGGGAAGGCTAAGATGGTTTCTGAGGATGTGCTGTTTGAGGAGCCCCTGGTGGGGTCACATCAGGGCTGGGATGTTTTTTGGGGTGTAATGGACTTCTCTCAGGCATTGGGCCTTGTCAAATAACAGGTCGATATCTCCTTCAATTTGCTTATGTGGCTGGTTCAAGAAATTCAAGATCTTCATAATAAGCATGATATTATTGCTAGGTGCAACATCTCTACTCTCTGTAGCCTTAAGGAGCAGGAAGCTATTTTTGGGCTTTCTAGGTCCCTAAATACCAATGTGGGTGGTTTGGTGGATGAGCTTGCTTTGCTAAAGAATGACTTGAACCTGAGAGTAGCGGTGCTGGAATGACAAAATAGGCAACTTAGAAGGGACTTGGACACACTCATTAATATAAGCAAGGAGAAGTTGGAGGCATCTATTGAGGGTATGGTTTTCCTTAACTAGAAGGCTATGGAGTTGATTGAGAAGGGTTTGTTTGATGCTCATACTAACTTGTTTCATGAGGAGGGTGTTGGTTTGGAGGTGAATCTGGCTGATCTAGCTACTGGCTTGAGTGTTCGTACTAGGATCAAAACTAAGAAAGGTAAGAAGGATCCTTCTCATGATGTTGAAGATATCATGGACATGCATGAGAGGTTGGCAGCCGAGGATATGGAGGCTGCTAAAGTGCTCAAGGACTTATTGAGTGCTTAAGGACTTATTGTAGTGGCCTTGCTCTTTTTTATTTTTTGGTTATGTTGGTTGTCTGATGGTTTGTTGATGGTTGGTTAATCAGCTAGTTGTTTTTTTGTTGATGTTGGCTGGGAAGTCTCTTGTTTTATCTTTGCTGCCACTTTCTTTTTTGTAATAGGGTTTCAGGTACCCTTCAAAACCTATTTATCATTAATCAAAAACAATACATGAAATGCTAGTATGACAAGTGCAAGCCTTGAAACAAAAAATGGCCGATCTAGAAGCCTCTAAACTTAAAAATAAATACATAATGGAGGGCATATGCCCTTATCCCATTGCTAGAAGTACACACATACCACCTAACCCTCTTTTCCAATCACCCACAATCTCTAGTCATCCATCCATCAAGCCTTCATACCAATAATCCCCAACAACTCAACCCAAGCATGAACTAGAATATACCTTACCCCATGATAATGGTGAGGACTATATTGAATATCAGGGAGAACAAAGATATCAAGAAGTTGTTAAAGAAGCATCAGAGGATCCTAAGTTTCAAAGTATAATGTGAGAAATCATGGCTGAAGATCCCACCAAATACCTTTTAAAACTTATACAAAAGGGAGTTAGGCTTCCCACACGTTTTGATACCTCTACCATATTGAAACAACCAACATCCATTAGTAACCCTTATTCTAACCTCAACAAGGGAAAACAATCTTCCATTCAAATCCTTCCTCAACAAAAAACCATATCACAAATACCTATTATTGTAGCCTCCCCCTCCTCTCGTAATCCTTCATCCACTAAGCCATTGCAATCCACTAAACCATTTCCATCTACTCCATCCCCATTCACAAATCCATCTAATAAAAACACACCTAGCAATGATCTCCAAGGGGTACTAGAAAAGGATTTACCTAAAAATAAAGAAAATCCTACATCTTCCAGCCCTCTTCCACCATCATGCCCTTCATCACCTATCAAGATAACTCAAGAGCTTTGTATCCAAAATCCTAAGTCCACTCAAAAAAATCCTATCATTGTCAAAGATCACATTCCATTGCCTAAACTAGTAGATCCATTCCAAGAGAAAATCCCAAAGCATGATGAAATAAACTCCAATACAAATCAAGATCAAGTTATCCAAGATATCCCTATAGATCATTATGATATACAAGTTAAATCAATCCTTGATCATTATCCTATTCATAACATCCATAATAATCCAATCCTTGATCCAAATATTATTTATAACACCCATGATAATCCACTATTTGATCACGATCCTAGCCTTGAGTCTATCAAAGAATCCCATCTAGATGTTCATGATATCCAAGTTAATCCAATCTCTAATCAAGATTCCATCTTTAGTCATGACATCCAAAATGAGCCTATCTTATATCCTATTAGTGATCAATAAATATAAAATGATCCCCTCATTGACATCCATACTATCCATGAACATGAACATGAACTTGATTCTATCTGTACTCCAACTACCTCCCTTGGACACATAGATAATCAAATAAATGACATGAATCAAATCAAAGAAAATTCAAAAGCTACTATGGATAAAATTAAACAAGAACATAAAGACACTACTATAGATCATATCAAACCAAAGGTTACAAAATCTACCTTGGATCAAATTGATATCCCAAATGATCAAGAGGAAACAAGCATGACAGAGGTTAAAGCTTCAATATCCTATCAACTAAGCTCATCCACTTTTATCAAATCAGGCTTTCTTGTAGATGAGAAAATACCAATCACTATTTTTTTCAGCTACATAATGATGGGTTAGAATCTTGTTTCCAAAATAAAAAATACCCCATTGTAAACAAAATATTTCAGAGTATGCAATATCAAGAGGATTAGGTCTACATGAGTAAGGCATTCTAGAACTAGTACAAATTTGGTGCAAATCTTCGACATCAAGGTCTTGGCTATTTTTCAATCAAAAAATCAAATGATGTTAGTGTAGAGTCAAGGCTAATGTATTGTAAACTTGGTAGAACCTACACAATTCAAAGGTTTAAGTAACTAAATAGTCCACTCAACATTAAGACTTCATTAAATTGTCAACCCAGGGTTTGTAAGCTTGTGATGGTGCAACATTATATATGCCTTAAAAGACTCAAAACTACATAATCTACCCTATTCAAGTTATTCTATTTACTGAAAACTCACAGAATTACAAAACAGTAAAAGACATAACCAAAACTAGTGGCTATGGGTACCTACAACTTAGACTGTAACTAAATTGTTACTAATGAAATGTTGTTGTAATAACTTAGAACTAATAAAAACTAATGACTCGACTAAACTAATTTTTGGAGTACTACTGGTTAACCATTGCATGCATATTCATAAGCATTCATTAACAATAAGCAAGATATGAAGTTCTAATTGGCTTGCATATGATTCATGAAAGAATGATAAACTAATAACTAACATAAATAAATAACTAGAAAATGAAGTGAGGAACAATACCTTGAGTGGCCTACTCAAGTGATTGTTCTCACTCTAATTAAACCCAAATCTAGCTAATAGATTTCACGCATTCCATAAAATTAACTCCATTCATTGCATATTCATAAAAGGTTACAAAAGATCTTTCCACAGATTGTACTCAATCATTCTGAATATTCCTCATGTTTTGAAACTGAAAGTAACTGATAACATAAAACTGAAAACCAACTAACTATCTTATGGATTCAACCAACAACTATATACAAGCTTGAGGGAATCTTATTCAAAGCAACAAATTTAACCAAAATCATTAACTCCGCTCCCAGATATTTAGAGCATAAAGTTAAGATTGATTTATTCAACCTATAATTGAAAAGGAAAAGGAATCCTAATAGGACTAAAACTCTGTCAAAACAAAATTGCATGTAAACATACAACCAATTGTCAAAATCCTATAAATGAAGGAGACCTCTTCTTTAGCGTTTATTAACTAGTCATAATAACGCCATGTTCAAGCTTCATCAAGTGCCTTTAATCACCAACCATCACATTCAACTTAACCTGGGGCTTCCCCTATTTCGACATCCAGTTATTCCTTTTGCTACAAGTTCATCCCACAACTATTGTGTGCCATGGTTCCAATTTAACTGCAAACAAGTTAATTTTGCAAAGCATGTACACAAGGACAACTATCATAATCAAAACATAGCATTCAATCAACATTTCATACAGATCTTCATATAAATCATACAATAATAATATATTATAACCATAATTCCATCATTGCATTTAAGGTTCAAGTCTGCATAATAGATATGAAAGGATAGTATAATGTAGGAGCATTGTTTGGAAAGTTTATCTAAAAGTATCTCAAAATATGTATAAAAACAACAACAAAAAAGCTATTATTTGGACCTATCAATTAGTGGTACCTCCACAATATTGAGGGTAACTTTATTTGTTACAAACATCAAAATAGGGGCCATGTGTAGTCCTTACCATAGGGTTGCTTCCAATACTCCTTCCATCCACACCATAAACCATCACCCCCAATATCTTAAACCTACCATTTGGAACCAACAAAAAGAAAATTCTTACAAATCCAAAGTTCAAAATCAAATGTCAAATGCCATTGAATCATGCAAAAATTGAAGTGGACAAGTAAAGTTAAAATGGATCCCAAAGAAAAATGGATCAAGTAAAGAAAATAGTCCAAATCTAAAAGTTAGTCAAAATATGGAGCCACAAGAAAAGAGGTTTCCCACATATAACAAATTTCCACCTCCTTCAAAATGGTCATCATTCAAGGCATACAAAATTTTTGGTTCCAAACACTATCCTAATCAGAAATCCAAACTCCATCATCCATCACCCCAATTTTGGAAAATAAAAATTCCTACATCCAAACTTCCAAATAATTCATCCACATCTACCATCATCCGTTATAATCCAACATCTCACTTAAAGTCTAAAAATCCTACTTCATAAATTCATCTCATCCTGGCAGTAACTCTTTATTGTAAGGACTCTCATGGATCTTTGTCATGGTGTGTGTATTATGATAAGGCCAACCCTAGTATCAGAAAGGACCACAATAACATCAATCAGTTATATGCAAGTGCTATGATCTTGACAATGAAACTACTTCATAAAGGTCATTATTGGCATATCATGGCACCAATATCTATATCAAAACTATGAAAGGATTCAAGACAATCAGTGATCAACTAAAATATCAAGGCCATCCATGAAAATAAAAAATAAGAAAAAATAAGAAAAAAACAAAAAATTAAAAAATTAAAAAATTAAAAAAAATAGTAAAGAGAAAGAATTCTTCCAAAAGTGAAAACCATTCTTATGACGCTCTGGATAAGTACCATGATGAAAACCTAACAAACAAGCATCATATGTATGAGCAATTTCTATGTGGACCATTACAGTTGGGGGAAATTTGTCTCATCTTCCACACCTTTTTCATATCATTTCCATCTATCTATCCAATCCATATCATTTCCATCCATATTCCCTACCTACCTTGATCTTGATTAGGATTGGGGCACAAATATAAATCATGCTTTGGAAAACTCTTGACATTTCTATCCTTTGGTCATACGCTATCCAATTTCATGTCATTGCCTACATAACACTATCCAACCCATATCTTGGAGAAAACAATATTATTCCTATGCGACATAGTCCTTGGAGATCATATACTAAATCCTCCATTCATTAATCCTCGTGTCTCCTATCCTTTCCCAAAGCAATCCATTATCTTTTCACCCCTGTCGTAAGACTTGGTTTTTCATTGTCATTGGTTCTGAGATTACACTTCACTTATCCAATATCCCTCCATCCCCTCTTGTTCTAAGGTTATGTAATTACAAATTCAATAATCCTAATCCATGCAAGCTTTTTATGTGATCCAACACATCATCCAAAACATTCCTTGGTATTGTTCCCATCCTTACTGTAAACCTTGATCCTTTAGTCACATTATCATTATCAAGATATGGCTTTCCCATTTCTCAAGTTGTTTCGGGATATGTCCTTCCCATGTATATCAATTATCAATTAATCAATTAAGCTATTTATCAATCAATTGGTTTTCAACTTGACTAGGGGCATGATCATGTCTGCCTTTGCATCCTTGTGCATGATTTCTTGCTTGCTTGTGTGTATCTTTCACATGCATTTATCATGGTCCTCATAGTATATCTTCCATAATAAAGCAATCTACCATCCATAATAAACAAATAACACTCATATCACTTATTCTTCACCTTTCACTATTCACAATCCATAATAAATGCTATCATATCTACCACTATCCATTTTTCCATAATAACTTTTCCCTTGCTGAGACTAACACTTTGTCTAGACACAAACAAAACATCGTTCGAAAACACTGCGCTTAATAAATCATGCAATAATAGACAAACTATCAAGCTAGTCTTCATGTTTATTGATCAATTGCCTATCTTCATATTTATCACCTGTCTTTATCATATTTCTTTGTTTATGGTCTTTCGTCTCTTTTCTATTCTTTGTCTCTGATAAGAAGATCTAACTGTTTGTTGACTTGTTTGGTTTAGTTTGTCTTATCTTTTATCTAATTTTTTTGTTATCATGTTCCTATGCTACTCAAGGATATCCACAAATGATCAGAGGAGCAAGGATGGATCATGACCCTTTTTTTTGTTTGTGGTTTTTCTTGACAATATGACTGGGGCAATTAAATTCCTAGTCCGAGTTAGGCATTCCTTGTCTACAATGTGTTTGTTTACACAAATTATCATATTTCACACCATGGCTTTTCTATACCTCGGTGTACGCCATCCCCTTGCAAAATAAAAACACTCAATGATGATATATGCACACTTATCAAGGCTTATGACGATATATTCATCACTTCCCTTTTTTCATCTATTCATCCTATTAACTATTCTTCCCTTCTCATTAATCTATTCTTCTAGATAACATTTCTTTTGTCAATCTTTTCCACATCTCATATCAATAAAACTAATTATTCTTCACTTCTTACTAACTATTTCTTCTAGCTAATATTTCTTCTACCTAACTTCATTCACTCATCTTATCGAAAAATTTGCCTCAATCTTTTTTGCATCTTTTGCCAAGTTTCTCGAGGGGGCATCATAACCCCACTTTTTTGGGGGCACATTGGGGCAAGACCTAATCAATTTTTTTTTTTTTAATTTTCTTTGAGACAATGCTAAAAATTCACATTGTCTAAAAATTCACATTGTCTCAAAGAGGGGCAAAATGTACACTTAAAATTGTCTCAAGCTTATGATGTCATTTTTCGACTAATTTCTCATCTAATTTTTTGTCTAATCCTAGAGCTTATGACGTCATTTTTCGACTAATTTCTCATCTAATTTTTTCGTCTAATCCTAGTTCTTTGTCTAACCATAATTCTTTGTCTAACCTTAATCCAATTTCACCCCCTTTCTCTCACACACACATAATTAAATAATTTCTATTATTTAATTATACTAAAGTCCTCCATTTCATTAATCCATCCAATTAAATAATTATTACTCAATTATTTAATTATTAACATTGCCTTGGATTAAATAAATACTTTTTGATCTCACTAATCTAATAATTAATAAAATTATTTAAATTTAATTAATTATCAATGGTTTTGAAAATAAATGATTTTTAATTTTCAAAAAATGAACTCTCACATCTCTCCCTCTTTCTCTCAACTTAACTCTTACATCTTTCCATTTCTCACTCTACAGTCTCTCTCATTCTTTTATTTCAAAAATGAGAAACTCTTTCATTTTTCTATTTCAAAAATGAGAAACTCTTTCATTTTTCTATTCCAAAAATGAGAAACTCTTCCATTTTTCTATTTTAAAAATGAGAAACTTTTTGCATATTCTCTCATTTGATCTCGGCCATCCATTCTCTACTTAATCTCATTCGTCCATTTCACCATCTTCTCATCTATAAATTCAAGCTTTGAGATCTTCATTTCGCTAACCACCATCTTCAACCTTTCACTGAAATTATCGTCTTGAGTCTATTTGCTTTGTACACTTCAAAATTGAGAGCAACATATTTTAAATCTTCAAAAGGGAAGGGAAGAAGAGCAATGGAGATCAATCAATGAAAGTATAAAGGTATACTTTGCTTTGTTTGTTTGCATTCAATTTCCTTTACGTTGATTTATGCTTCCTTATTTTGGATTTGATTTTATAAGCTTACTTCTAATGGTTTGGTGGTTCTCGTCAAGGATTTAAACTTCACAAATCAAATTTTCAGATATGTACAATACTACCTACCGACAGGGGCTTTATTGTTTTTGACCATCTATTTAAGCCACTAATTCTTGTGTGGGGATCGCAGGGGACATACATCGTTGTAGCTGTCCAATACCCTCTTAATATGGTTACCTTTTTTTCTTTATTCTTTTAAAAAAAATCTTTTAATTTTTTTATTTTTTTTTACAAAATTAAAAAAAATAGAATTTAAAACCTACACCTATACTAGTTGTTGATATAGAAGCTTGGGAGTTGTACAAACGTATACATTTTTGTACAAAAACCCCTAGCTCTTAAAAAATTGCAATTGCTCCAAATTTAATGACGTGAAAGGTGATCTTAGGGTTTTTGGCAATTGTGGACTCAATGGTGATTCCTATTTCACTCTTATGAGCCTATCATTGTCAAAAGCTTCCACTGAAAGTGTATAACCAATGAAATGTACCAAGCTATGATGATCTGTATAGGATCTAGACTATTTGCAGAATTTGAATGCTTAACTTTTACAATGATTATTCCAAGTTAATTAGAACAAAATTAACTCATGGAAATATTTACAATAATTAAAATGACAAGGTGATAATAACAGTATGAAAGAAAGTGAAAGAAAGAGAGAGATGCAAACAGCGTTTGATTACGGAGTTCGCCACAAATGTGACTACGTCTCCAGGTCGGCTCCGATAGAGTACGACCGATCCGATTAATCTCCAAAATCAAATACAAAGCACCAAGACCATTCCTTCAAGCACTTCAGCAACATAACAAAACTCCGATGTACAAGAATGGCTCAAAAAATCTCCTTACAACTCTTCTTTCAAAACACCTTTCACCTGTTTCTCTAACTTGCAAAATCTGAGTTTCACACTTGAAAATTATGAGTCAAAAAACTCACTCACACTCTCCCCTTTTATACATAAAAATAACCCAATTTGGCCCTTAACCAAAAGATTCACAATAATCCCCCCTATCTCCATTTTTACATATAAATCCTTATAAATCTTCCTTTATTTACATAAAAATCATTAAAAATAACCCCCACTATCTATAAAATAAATTTAAGCCCCTTATTATCATTTATTTGGGCTTAGGAGATTTTAACTAATCTTTTAATAGGGATTATTATTTTAATTTAGGGGAGTTGTTTTTGTTTTCTTTTCTTTTTTTAAAATAGGGCATTCGGTTTATGGTTTCAACAAAACAAACCGATGCCATTCATATTTTAGAACAGCCGAATGGCTTAGTGGTGGATAAATATTTTATTGGGCCGGTGGTTGCGGGTTCAAACCACCGGCTGTTGGTTTGTTTTTCGAATTTCAATCAAACTCATAACAAAAACAACCAGCATCCCAGTATACTTAAGCGCGCTAGCTGTGGCACAACGGTCGTGCGGAAGTTTTGGAAAGGTGAGGTGCGGGGATCAAATCCCCCTGCCAGCATTCTTTTTTAACAAACAAACAAATAACTTCAAAACCGTCGGCGGAGCTGACCAAGGCCACGTGGCATGCCGAGGAGGTGCCACGTGGAGGAATGCAATTCGCTGACAACGCTGATGTGTATGTTGGCCAAGATGATGACGTGTATGCTGACAAGTGCTGACTGGCCGATGATGTGTCGCTGACTGGACTACTAACTCTGCAATGACGTGTCCGCTGACTCGGATGATGACGTGGCGTACGGATGCCACATGTCGGCCTCTGATTGGATCCGTACATTGCCGAAGTGGATGCCACATGGCAGATTCTGATTCGTCCACTTCACCGTCAGTACAGTACGAAATGCTGATGTCAGCATCCGTACGGTCCACCTCAAAAGTCAACTGCAATCTTTGACTGCTGATAACTCTCGCATACGATGTCGGATTTCGACGAAATGAACGCCGTCAGAATCGTCTCGGAGAGCTCTTCGCGAGGATACCAACTTCGACAACTTTTGACGACATCATTTTTTTCGCTTCCTGGACACCCCCTGATCCCAGTTTGACCCAAGGTTTGACTGGCCATAACTTGCACAAACAGACTCCTTTTCGCTCCGTTCGAGTTGCGTTGGAATCAAGACGCCAAGATATTTCTGATGGTGCAAAAATCTAGAGATTCAAAAACACTTCAATTTCCACTGAAAATATCCACCGGATCAGGCCTCCCCCACTGAAGACCTTTTGGACCTCCAAAAGTGACATTTACTCTGACATTAAGTGAGGACTTGGCCTCCCCACTTGTCCTGTATCCTCTGTACATCTGAATACCTGGCTCACAAGCATAATCAAGACTGCAACAACATTGTTGAACATAAACATTATTCTATCACTTCCATAAGCATCTACATCAATTGTCGTAGCCACTAACCAACAAAAATTGACTAGCATCAAACTGAACAATAATGCAGAAATGAAAGAGAATAAGTCAACATCATATCGATCTTTCCCAACAGGAACATTTTTACCCAAGGATCCATCAATGCTTTCAATCATCATTTTCTCATGCTGTACTGCAAGTGCATCCTGCAACATCTGATCCTAGTTAGCTACTCCAAGTTCAAGTGTAGAACCACCTGTACTGACAGAAATAAGAGTTAATTCTTTACTTGCATTAATTACCCTCTTTAACTGCCCTGTGTTTGCAAAAGAACGATCAGTCTTAATCTTGTGAGAATGTACAATATACTATATGCCATCTTTAAATAAGTGATAATGATTCTTTTCCCTGTAGAAAATAGCTTTCCTATCATATAAATAAGGGCTACCAAGCACTATCCCACAGATATCCAGTGGAACCACATCAAACTGTACTTCATCCACAAATTTACTAGTGATTGTGAACCTTAAGGTGCATTGTCTTGTTACTTGCAACTTATCATTTTCACAAATCCAACCTAGTGGATAAGGTTTCTTATGCTGTGTAGTTTTTAATCCCAAGTTCTTTACAATACTTTCTAAAATCAGATTAACCTGAGATCCACTATCTATTAGTGCATCAATTTTACTGTTCTTAGCAACAACCCTTAAATGAAAAAGCTCATTCCTTTTCACATCTTTAGAGAAATCATTAACTGTAGAAGTAGAAGCACAACTAGCAACAGAAACACCAGAAATAGGAGCTTTACCTTTTAGACCCATAGCTGTTATCTTAGTCTCATCATCTGAATCTGAACCAAGATCCAAAACAACATTTGCGGCTTTCTCCTTACCTTTCTGTTTCTGATTACGTCTCTGAGCCCACTTAGGCCTCAGTTCTGGATGCAACTGCCAACAATGTTCTTCATCATGACCCTTCCTGTCACAATGAGAACAAGAAAGTTTCTCATACTTCTTAACTGTAGTTGTCTTCTTTCCTTTCCCTGTCTCTACATTCTTAGAAGATTTCTTTACATCATTATCAAACTTATCAATAAAAGATCCTTTACCCCTTGACTCTAAGTGGGTAGCTTGGACACAAACTTCATCCAAGTTGTTAGGATTCAAAACCAAAATAGAATGCCTAAGGTAGGAATGCAGACCTCCTATGTACTTCAACAAAGTGTCCTGGGTGTACAAAGGAACATTCAAAGCAATAGCCCTTTTCCTAAATTCATGGGTGTACTCTTGGACAGTTTGACCTTTCCCTTGCCTAAACATTTTCCAATCCATCATTAACTGTTGCATATGTCCTAGGGGATAAAACTGCTTCTTAAGAGCATTAACAAACTCTGCCCAAGTTAAACTGACTCTACCATGTTGTGAAACTTCTGCCTTAGTCTTACTCTCCCACCAGGTTAAAGCTGTACCTCCTAACCGAAGAGTAGCTAATTGGATCCTATCAACATCATCTAATAGGTTTTGGACTCTACAATAAACTTCTACTTGCTGAATCCAATCATCCAATTTTTCAGCATTAAGTTCACCACAATACTTAGGCAAGTCAAATTTTACATCCAATTTGATCTTAGGCTTATACCCACTCTTGAAAGGATTAAAAGAAGTAGAATGAGGAGAAGATGGAGAAGGAGAAGAGGGAGGAGAAGAAGAAGAGGGTGGATCTGGTTGCCTACCACCATCTCCATGTTGTTTCTCTTTCTTGTCTTTGCGATCTTCTTGCTTCGACATACCTTCTTCACGTTCTTTCTGCTCTTGTCTCTCTTGAAAAAGAATGTCCACCTTAGCCTTCATCTCGAGGAATGCTCTATGAAACTCCTGCTCACTGATCTCATCAGGAACCTCCATTCCAGACACAGACATCTTCGGAAAAGTTCTTCGCTTCTCGATCTCAGGATCAAAGTCAGTAAGCTTGCCTTCGCCTTTCTGAATCCTGGATCTTGTTAGCATTCAAGAAAAAACAATTGCAATAATAGTCAACTGAGCTCTGATACCAACTTGATCTGTATAGGATCTAGACTATTTGCAGAATTTGAATGCTTAACTTTTACAATGATTATTCCAAGTTAATTAGAACAAAATTAACTCATGGAAATATTTACAATAATTAAAATGACAAGGTGATAATAACAGTATGAAAGAAAGTGAAAGAAAGAGAGAGATGCAAACAGCGTTTGATTACGGAGTTCGCCACAAACGTGACTACGTCTCCGGGTTGGCTCCGATAGAGTACGACCGATCCGATTAATCTCCAAAATCAAATACAAAGCACCAAGACCATTCCTTCAAGCACTTCGGCAGCATAACAAAACTCCGATGTACAAGAATGGCTCAAAAAATCTCCTTACAACTCTTCTTTCAAAACACCTTTCACCTGTTTCTCTAACTTGCAAAATCTGAGTTTCACACTTGAAAATTATGAGTCAAAAAACTCACTCACACTCTCCCCTTTTATACATAAAAATAACCCAATTTGGCCCTTAACCAAAAGATTCACAATAATCCCCCTATCTCCATTTTTACATATAAATCCTTATAAATCTTCCTTTATTTACATAAAAATCATTAAAAATAACCCCCACTATCTATAAAATAAATTTAAGCCCCTTATTATCATTTATTCGGGCTTAGGAGATTTTAACTAATCTTTTAATAGGGATTATTATTTTAATTTAGGGGAGTTGTTTTTGTTTTCTTTTTCTTTTTTTAAATAGGGCATTCGGTTTATGGTTTCAACAAAACAAACTGATGCCGTTCATATTTTAGAACAGCCGAATGGCTTAGTGGTGGATAAATATTTTATTGGGCCGGTGGTTGCGGGTTCAAACCACCGGCCGTTGGTTTGTTTTTCGAATTTCGATCAAACTCATAACAAAAACAACTGGCATCCCAGTATACTTAAGCGCGTCAGCCGTGGCACAACGGTCGCGCGGAAGTTTTGGAAAGGTGAGGTGCGGGGATCAAATCCCTTTGCCAGCATTCTTTTTTAACAAACAAACAAACAACTTCAAAACTGTTGGCGGAGCTGACCAAGGCCACGTGGCATGCCGAGGAGGTGCCACGTGGCGGAATGCAATTCGCTGACAATGCTGATGTGTATGCCGGCCAAGATGATGACGTGTATGCTGACAAGTGCTGACTGGCCGATGATGTGTCGCTGACTGGACTGCTGACTCTGCAATGACGTGTCCGCTAACTCAGATGATGACGTGGCGTACGGATGCCACGTGTCGACTTCTGATTGGATCCGTACATTGCCGACATGGATGCCACATGGCAGATTCTGATTCGTCCACTTCACCGTCCGTACAGTATGGAATGTTGACGTCAGCATCTGTACGGTCCACCTCAAAAGTCAACTGCAAGCTTTGACTGCTGATAACTCTCGCATACGATGTCGGATTTCGACGAAATGAACGCCGTTGGAATCGTCTCGAAGAGCTCTTCGTGAGGATGCCAAATTCAACAACTTTTGACGACATCATTTTTTGCTTCCTGGACACCCCCTGATCCCAGTTTGACCCTAGGTTTGACTGGCCATAACTTGCACAAACGGATTCCTTTTCGCTCCGTTCGAGTTGCGTTGGAATCAGGACGCCGAGATCTTTCTGATGGTGCAGAAATCTGGAGATTCAGAAACACTTCAATTTCCACTGAAAATATCCACCGGATCATATGATGACATTGTGATCAAACCACATACTACAAGTCCCATCACCATCTAATCAAGTACTCTAACCATACATCCTCTCAACCCAAAGCAACATACCAACGCACAAATGACCACAAACAAGGTCAACTAACAAAATTTGCATCAACACTGAACCAATCTCATGGATACAGATAGTCCACATCAAGTCATACCATTACAAGAAAATGGGTAGCTAATCCACAAACCTGCATAACTTATGATCAAAATAATGAAGCATGCAAACTCATCATCACATTAGTAACCTATAAATCGAGATATCAAAGGAGATAATCCTGTAAACATCAAGACTCAAACACCAAATCAACCACAAATATGATTTTCCAACCATGTCCACAAATGAGCAACCATAGTCAAGGACCCAAATAAACATCAAGGGGATAAGAACAACCTCCTACCAAACAATCACATACATGATCACGTCGTGTCAATGCATAAATGTACCTACATACCCATTACACCATAACCATAGCCATCGATGTACTTGCACTCAACTATAACCCACACAAGACTCTAAGTCTTCACTCGTGTCAACCCATTTCCTCAAAACTGAAGGAAACATGTGTACCTGTCACCATCAAAGTCCAAATTTCAAAAGCACCTGTAAACCTATACCAAGAAGTACCAAATTGATAATCAACTGTACTATCATAAATATCATATAAAAACATGTACTCCCCCAAGGTTTCACCTCTTGACTTGTCTAGATGCTCACATAATCACACTCTGAATCTTAGGCACCTAGAAGTGATCAAACAAGTACCAAAAATTTCCTACACCACAAAATGATAAATAATCTAATTCACTGTGTAGTACATTATACATGTTCTCCAACATCTATTCAAAATCGAAAATCTAATTATGTATGCAAAAGTTATACTCAAAATCGTGCAACTGATAACATATGACTTTCAAGGCCCAAAAACTGATCAAAATAGTAAAATCATGGAACCAAACCTATACCACTATGTAGTGCTCAAAACCACCTTTCCAATGAGTATAAGAAGTCAAAAAATAGATTCCCTGGGTGAAAGTTATGCTAGTTTGAAGAAACGCCCAATTTGACTATATAGACAACTTTTGGTGGACCCCACCCCAAAATAAAAATCAATTAACTTTTTTTTGCAAATATTAAAAGGTGGCGGATATTTTTTAATATTTTAAATTCAAACTTTAATAAGGAGGGGGGTGGGCCATTTAAAATGGTTTTATTTAAATGTTTTAAAAAATTAAAGATTCCCTTTAGAAAGTATTCGACCATTTCAATCTTTTAAGTAATTCAAAGTTTGACATCTAAAAAAGGCCGAATTTTTTAATTTATGGGTGGTTAAATAATTAATGTGGGCCCAACAAGTATTGGGTGATGTGACAGGGGTGGGTATGGGTCTGCAGACCCTGCGCCCCACTTTACTTTTTCCTTTTTTTAAAATGTTTTCAGACTTTTAAAATTTGCAGGGTCAATATGATAATATTTTTTTTGATTTATTTTATTTGTAGGAATAAAATACTGAGTTTAATAATTTTTTAATTTATTTTTCTACAGAAGGGAAAATTTGCAAGTCGGACAACCATACGATCATATTGGCCTTTTTTTTTTCATTTTTCAACTTGACTAAAATAGGTCAAATTTTATGTCATTTTTCATGTCTCGAGCCTCCTGGATCCAATGGTGAGGTTCGTTTTGTCTTACGAGGTCATCTGCAAAACTTCCTCTTCAAAACCCTCATATTAAAGCACAATCCAAGGAACCTTTTGACCCAAATTTTCTTACACCCCAAATTTGCAAACAACCCATTATAACAACAAACCCAAGACTCATAGATCTACCATAAAAACACCTGCAACATGTGTTCCATGCTTTGTAATGTCTCAAATCTATCATGTATAGCCATGGCTTCAATTTTGCACAGATCTCTCAAAACAAGAGTTATAACAAAAATCTATCAACCATGAAAGCTCTAATACCACTTGTTAGGAAATAATGCATTCAATCCACAATCTTAATCTATTTCCTACATAACCCCATGAGAGAAAATCATGCATACAAGTAACCATAATGCATAAATCAAATTGACAAGCCACAAGATAACATAAGATATACCTTGGGAAAACCCTCAAGAGAGAAAAGTCTAGCTTCCAAAAGTATCCATACTCTATCTGATTATTCAACAATAAAACAATACAAGAGTTACAATGAATATTTTTGAAGCATCAAGCCTCTTCAATGTATCCTCATGTGTCCAAGCATGAATCCACACATCCTATACCATGTTTCACATATGCACTCCTCATAAAGACTCAATAATGATAGTCCACTCACTCAACTAACCTTAACCACTAAACACGTGCTTGCTTTTATAGACTCAAGCTCACACAAATACAACCAAGTGGTAAGATAAAATCATATGCCACAAAACCATTAACCCCTTATTTAATATTAATGCAGGAGCATCCGGGTCCACAGGCGAACTTGCATCGCCCAAAAATATTTGTTTATGTTTTCTTCAGTTTTGGTGTGTCATGGTATTTTTTGGCATCTCTTAGCATTGGAAAACCTCTCATGTGATTTAATTTTCAAAAATTGAGTTTTTGATCTATCGCAGTTTTAAGGCTTCTGCAGGTAGTTTTATGAAAACAATTATTTCCAAAAATTTATAAGAGGGTTGAAATCCTTTGGAAGATATATTATTAGATGAATTTTACACAAGGTTGTGAAGGTTTTGTGACCAAATTCCTCAGATTAAGATAATTTAAAATTAGAAATTTTGTCGTAGATGGCCACAAAAAATTAATTTTCAAGATTTTTAAAGGTTCGAGAAAAATTCTTTGGAAGGAATCATCTTGATGATATTATTGATATCACGTCAAATTTTCATGTGAATATGAACTTCTGGGCAAGAGTTATGCAAAAAGTCAGTTTTCGACACCCATTACGTAGTGTCGAAGTCACATGTTTGAATTTTTTTTCCAAATTATCTATGCAGCCTTAAAAGGTAATGTTTGATGGATTTTATTTATCTCATATTCATGTTTTGAAACAAATTAAAAATTCAAGATGGACAGTGGCAGAGGATTTTAAATTATTGGCGTAATTTCACCTTTTCTCCATGTAATCACTCTAGGTAAAAAAAGAAATGATAATTATTTCTTGTAGCTGTTACAAGAATAAATTTAGAGCTGAAAACGTGGATATCATCATTAATTTGAAGACCTGGGGGTATGGATTGGTAAGAGGCAAGTATTCTTGACCTTATTGATTAAAAAATCTATGTTTAGACCTCCATTTTGGAGGGCGTTTTCAAAAAAACGTGAGAACAGGTTTGAATGCCACACATAGAAGATTCCAACAGTTATTTAAATTATTAAAATGTATATTTTATTGAGGGAGTGGGATGCCACTTTGGGTGAGAAATAATTGTTTTTTAATTCAAATTTCAAAAAAGTTTAAAAAATGGAGAGAGGGAGAGTTGGAAGGTTGCATGGAAATTAGATGGAGATGAGGACATCAACATGGAAGTTCTAAGAGTAGGTTGTCAAATCTTGTAGGAAGAAAAGATGAAAATTGAGTTTGAGGACAACTGAGAGAGAATGGCCATGGAGAGCCAAACTTTGTAAAAAATATTTTGTTGATCATATTATTGAATAATATTGTAATTGTTTTAACATGGTTGCATATTATTTTTAGATTTGAATGCAGTTGATTTTCTTTTTTTAACCTCTGTGTTTTGTGAGTTGGTGGATGGGTTGTTTGTTCTTGCATCAAATGGTATCCGAGCTAGAGGTTCTGAGTGCATAAGTAGATTGCCGAATGTGAGGCAACTTATGTTAAGACCAGTGGGTGGATAGAAGAAGCACGATAGAATTGTCTAAGAAGCTTGAGAGAATTGTTGTAGGTGTGTGAGGAGTCCTGAGCAATTGAGAGATGAGAGGGACAAGTCGTGGAAATGCAAAGCATGTGAGTTGATGTGAGATTATAGCAAACAAGATGGGGTGGGTCATGAGGAGACTCGTGAGAATATTGTTTTGGGAACAATATTGGGAGAAGCTAGAAAATGAGAAGTTTGAGAAGATGGGACAGATGGTGTGTGAGGAAGTGAGAAACATCAAGATGAGCATAGATAAATTGAGGAAGAATATTGGTAAAGATGAGAGGATATTGGTGAAAAAAATGAGAAGAAGAAAGATGACAATGAGAAGAAGAGTAGAGAAAATGAGTGTTGCAGCCTAAGAGAGATGGAAAAAGAAGTGAGAGCAACCCCTATAAGGGATGAATAAGATAGTGAGATTGCAATAGTGGAAGCATGCCTTTTTGAAGACATAGAGGAGAACAAGCATGAGATGGTGGTGGAGGTTCACGAGCACAATAAGGCTACAACGGACAATGATAATGAAGAAGGATATTTGCATGCTAAGGAAACAAAATTTGATGAAGAACTTGGAAAAAATGAAGAGAATATCCTATTGATAAAGGAGATGGAAAGAATAGATAGGTGGTTAATAGGAGATTTAAATCTTGAAGAGACGAAGATGGATATAGAGGATAAAGAACATAGAGAAATTGTAGCAAATGATGATGAGGTAGAAGTTGCAACAGCAGAGGAAGAGAATAATGAGGACATGCGGGTGGACATGGAGCATCAAATTGATGAAGAGGTAAATTTTGATTTTTCTACATTGTGTGATGAAGAAATTGATTTGGATGTTGTGGAGAAAAGTGAGAAGTTAGTAGATTCGAAGAAGGAATTTGCAGTAATAGATTGGTATTTATGGGTTACAAATTTATATGTAGAAGTTGTAGGAGCAGATTTGTGTGTGTATGTTGCAGGTGTTGATATGTATGATGAGGGAATTTGGTGGAGGTGGTTAGATTTTGGTGGATCAAGACCCATGGAAGAGGAGAATGATAAGTGGAGTTGTTGGAGGAGAGCGAAGCTAGTTATAACAAGATGTTGGAAGAAGAGGAAGAAGAAAAGACTTCATGTGTACTTTGCACAATGATGGAGTTCATTGCAAATTGCTTGCAATTTGAAAGAATGGTTCTACCATTCAACTCCGCTTTTCTGAGCCTATGCTCGCAAACTTCTTACCCGACGTGTTTGATGCAGGAGCGTCTGGGTCCATAGACGATCTTGTATCGCCCAAAAATATTTATTTTTGTTTTCTTTATTTTTGGTGTGTCATGGTATTTTCTGGCATCTCTTAGCATTGGAAAACCTCTCATGTGATTTAATTTCCAAAATTTGAGTTTTTGATCTATCGTAGTTTTAAGGCTTTCGCAGGTAGTTTTACATAAACAATTGTTTCTAAAAATTTGTAAGAGCTGGGTTGAAATAATTTGGAAAATATATCATTAGATGAATTTTACACAAGGTTGTGAAGGTTTTGATGAGATCCAATTATGTCCCATTTTATGCCACATTTTAGCCTATTTCATACATCTTCATACCCATTCCCACATTCCATTTATGTTCCATATCAAACCATTTTACCATTTTATTGTTGCATATGATTTAAAATATAAGTAATATTTAATTCAATTTTTAGATGAAATATGTGAATAATGAATATTGGATTGCACAATTTACTAATCTTTGTTTCTATTATGCTAAGGAAATAAATCTTTCAACATTCTGATTTAAGAATGCAAATCTTCCTGTCACCTTCTATGCAAAAAATCTTCCTGTCACTTTCTGGTCAGGAACTTCTGACTGCCACTTTTTGACCAACAGTTTGTTTCTTTCATCTTTTTAAGATGACTTCAGCCTTTGTGGTGGCATCAATTACTTCTTTGACGCTGACTGTGTAATATTTCATCCAATGGCATACTTCTTTCTATTCTTTCTCTGTGGCACATTCGTAACATGTATTCACACCTATTTTTCAGGTAGGACACATGCTTTCTGTTGTCACGATGGTTGAGGCAATATTTTTGCTAATCTTTTTACCAACATTCTTCATTCGCGTGGATTCATTTCAAGGAGTTGACTTTATTATGATAGCTACGCTTTCTAGTTGTTGGAGGAGAAAACTACAAACATTATTTTAAGATAAAGGACATGTTTTCTAGTTATTGCTAGTTGGAGAAATATTCTTGTATCCTATTTTTTTGCACACTATTATAAAAAAACTGTTCTTCATTCGTGGAGAGTACCCAAGGGTTTATGTAAGCCATTCCTTCCTATTTTATTAGCAACAGGTCAAAACAAAGTATTTATTATTATTATTATAAACTCAACATATATATATATATATATATATATATATTTATATATATTTACGCATAATGTAAGGGAGTAGACAAAATTTTTACAGCATAGACTTTGTATTGAACCTTTGATAAATAAAATAATATTTCGCATGATTAGCCCAACATAAGAGAGTTCTGCTCGTTTCTTCCACCGTGTGAACCAAGAGCAAGGGCCCACTCCCTGGGGAAGCTCAGTGATTTACTTTTTGCATTTTATTTTCTTTCAGTTAATTTAATTCTACAATGCATGTTAATTTCTTTAATGCCTTTATATTCAAGAGTGGACTATTATTTAGCTAATTGTGATCTGGTTATTAATTGAAGAAATATGAGATGCAATTCTTTTAAATATTAATTTGCTCATTTGAATGCTTAAAATATTAATCGTATTTTGAGTATATTCAAGTTGTTGGCATTTCACAGTCTGTGACGGTTCCTATCACAATTTTTGTTGCATTTTTGTCAGTAAGACAAAATAATAAAATTAAGCCAAATTTTCATTTAAGAAATTTTCGTGTGTTCTAGTTGCATTTCATCCCCACTTAATTCACTGCTTTCCTCCCTTAGGTATGCTGCTTGAACACCTTTCGTACGCTTACGATCCCTAGATTGACACTTAGACCAAGCTAAAATCTTTCTTATTTTTTACCCCTATTTTGACCTATCAGGTTTCATGACCAAATTCCTCATGGATTGAGATAATTTAAAATAATTTTTTTTGTCCTAGATGGCCATGGAAACAATTAATTTTCAAGATTTTTAAGGGCTGGAGAAAAATCCTTTAAAGGGAATCATCTTGATGATATTATTGATATCATGTCAGAGTTTCATGTGAATATGAGCTTCCGGGTAAGAGTTATGCAAAAAGTTAGTTTTTGGCACCCATTGCGCAATGTCAAAGTCACATGTTTTAATTTTTTTTTCCAAATTATCTATGCAACTTTAAAAGGTAATGTTTGATGGATTTTATTTATCTCATATTCATCTTTTGAAGCAAATTAAAAAATTAAAATGGGTAGTGGCGAAGGATTTTAAATTATTGGCATAATTTCACCTTTTCTCCATGTAATCACTCTAGGTAAAAAAAAAATGATAATTATTTCTTTTAGCTATTAAAAAGACAAATTTAGAGCTGAAAATGTGGATATCATCATTAATTTGAAGACCCAAGGGTATGGATTGGTTAGAGGCAAGTATTTTTGACCTTATTGATAAAAATCAATGTTTAGACCTCCATTTTGGAGGGCATCTTTAGAAAACGTGAGAATAGGTTTGAATGCCAAGCATAGAAGATTCCAACAGAGATTTAAATTATTAAAATGTATATTTTTATTGAGGGAGTGGGATGCCACTTTGGGTGAGCATTTAATTGCTTTTTAGTTTAGAAGCAAGGTGGAGACGAGGACATCGACATGGAAGTTTTGAGAGCAGGTTGTCAAATCTTGCAGGAAGAAAAGATGAAGATCGAGTTTGAGGATAGGTGAGAGAGAATGGCCATGGAGAGCCAAAATTTGTAAAAATTATTTTGCTAATCATATTATTGAATAATATTGTAATTGTTTCAACATGGTTGCACATTATTTTCAGATTTGAATGCAGTTGATTTTCTTTGTTTAACCTCTGTGTTTTGTGAGTTGGTAGATGGGTTGTTTGTTCTTGCATCAAATGTTAAGTACTAAGTTTTCACTTTTTGAATAGTTCCTCAATATTAATTTTTTATCACATGTCTCCCGCACATTAAATAATAATACAATGTTACAATACAACATAAAGTGGTCCCCAAATAATTGCCTAGTGTGATTAACCACACCAACTAGGTGCATCACAACTAAATAATTATTTAATTACAAAATTATAATATATCAAATTATGCAATAGTGTACAACACCATATCGCAACACACACCTCTTAAGATGCACTGCAAATAAATATTTATTTTACATAATTGAAATAATTATTTCTTGTGCAAGGTGTACAACACCCTTTTCCTAACACATGATAATAATGAACCTATTAAGATGATAATCCAAGGAGCCATTGGAATAGGGAAATCCTACCTTATTAATTGTATTAGACATGCAATGCAAAATAAGTCGGTTGATAACAAAAACTACTTGTAGCTCCTTGCACTAATAGGCATTGATGCTTGTAACAAATGTGCCACTATGGTCTATGCACCTTGAAGATGCCTATTAAAAATATATGGAATTTGAATGGTCAATCGTTAGCTACATTTCATGAAGAGTTGAGGTATACTTGATATATTCTCATTAATGAAATGAGTTTTATAAGGCTTGAGTCATTTGTTGATATCAACAACCACTTGAAACAAGTGTTTTTGTCACATGCTACAATTTTTTTTTTGTGGAGGTCAATTATTTTTGTCGGTGATCTTGCTTAGTTACCTCTTGTGAGGGCATATCATTATATGCATGTATCCTCCTTCTTGTCATGCTTCATATTGATTTATCAAGTTACATAAAAAAATAACTAGTATTTTATATAATGATATAATTATATACATAGTGTTTCCATTTCAATTGATTGTAGACATGACTTATGGTAAAGCATTGCAGATTACATTCTAGATAGTTGTAATCTTGGAGAAAAATTCTCATCAACAATGCCATGACTCAAAACAGGTTAGTTTAAGATTTTTTTAACAAACATTAGCAATGAGTCAACAATATATAAGGATTGACAAGTCCTCATGGGTTAAAAAAATATTTTTGGGACTATTGGAGAGAATGCATATATAAAGAAAAAATATTATGATCTTGCTCTACAATATGAGCATGCTAAATTTATTGAACACATTAGTTGCGCGTAGTATGTCTACATATGGTAGGTATATCGAATCATATGATGTTGTCCACAAACAATCATTTAGACAATAAGGTGTTATTCTATGCTAGCCAATGTATGCGACACTTGATATTGTAAATAATGTAGTTCATTCTCGAGGTAATACATCACCTAACTTTACCATTGTTTGTGATCATGAAATTTGATAATTTGAATAACTAAAGATTTCTTCATATTTTACTTGATGATAAGAGGTAATTGTACACAAATCCCTGGAACATTTACCACACACAAAGTTACTAGAAATGAAGTTAGATAGGGCCAGAGTAGATATTGATGGTGTTAAAAGGACAGATTTAACATTCATTACTATCTCTTTAAATCCCCCAAATTATTATAAATAACATTCATTCTCATTTGAACAGCCTATCTTAGGTAATCCCGAGACTGTAATAAATTGAAAAAGATCCTTCAAAGATGGTGCGAGCAGGTGGACTGATAGTTTTGAGGTATTGAGGAATGTCCCGACGTCAGACAAGTGTCTGCTTCGACGGCGTACGGGCTTCTTTTTCCTAAATTTATGTCTTTTTATTCGGATTAGCGGAGTTTTTAGCTGTGTCGTTAGAGTTAACAATTGTTCTTATCAGGCGTGTAAAATTGTTGCATTTTTAGGCGCATAAAGAGATTCTGGGTTTTAGGCGTCTGGAAAATTTGAAGAAGGTAAACCGTCTCTTCGATTTTGTAGTGCGTTTCTCCTTGCTTTGACAGTATTTTCTTGTTGTTCAGTTTTGAGTGGAATTTCCGAAAGAAAGAGTGCAGATTTTAGCTGAAGTTTTAATACGCTCTGTGTTCGCAACACAACGTTTTAAAAAAAAAACAACCACCTAAATATAAGGCTTCTCTAGTCTTTCTACTGGTGATGCTATAATTTGAGTAACAGAGAGAAAATTTCCCCATGTTTTGGATTGAGAGGCTTGTCTGGATTCTCAGAATTATTTGAGAAATTTTGAATTTTGTATTTTTGGCTTTATTTTATTTGAATTCCTATTCATCGTACTCTTGCTTGAGTAGCAAGACTCACTGAATTTTTGAGAAATTCAGCAGTTACTTCGACAAATTTCAAGGTTTTTTTCTTCTTTTGTTTATTTTCATAGTATTTTTTGCTGTAAATTAGGCTAGCTCGAAAGCAGAGGATCACATAATTGTTTATTGCTGTAACGATTTTGGGCCATTTGAATATAAAATTCGTTAGGTTTTCTTGAACTATGATAATTATTAACTGTTAATTTTTGTTATGCTTGGGTAGTTTTCTTTAACTAAATTAATTATTAATTGTAAATTTAATAAGGTCTAGACTTTAATTAGCTCAAATGGTCTCCTTGCTTAAGACGTAATCTTAGTTTATTTTATTTCGAATATCCCAATTAGTGAGAAGAGATCTATTGATGGAGACATAAATTCCTAGTAAGAGTTGTACAGTCACACATAAAAGCGTAAACAATGGGACCCACCTCAGTACCCCATGAAATGCCATGATCAACGGTCCTGATTCCAAGAGCACGTTGAACTGTCCGATCTTGAGAACGTGGCAGTTCTGTACCGTGGTTTTGGCGGCGACATGTCTTATAGTCATTTGTCTGATATACTGCTAATTTCTCTCTCTGTTCACCCAACTTCTTCTTCTTCAGTTTTACTATTCTGTCTGTAACCAACGGTCGTGCGTTTTGAACATTTTCAGGTACGTGGTTCAATTCTCCTAAGCAGAACTGTGTTGAATTTTCGTTTTTTCCGACTGAATTTTTGCTTCAACTGTATCCCGAAAAGCAAATTCTCACTGGTTGGATACATTTGACGAGTAAGCTGGAAATTCTCTAATTTTTTCAAACCTGTAGAAATTTAGCTTGGCAAAACCAAAATGATGAGGCACAAAGGTAACTTAACTATAAAAAGTCCCTATTAAAATAACTGCATTTTGAATTAAGGGAACATTTTTCTGCAATAAGTAGATTTTTATTTTTTACCCCTTGGTGAGTATGTGGTTTCCTGTTGAGAAACGGGTCTAAACCTTCGTGGTCTCTGTTGGCGGATATTTTTGTTAAACTTAGAGTGAATTGTAGGTGTTTAACGGGGATTAAAGTTTGAATTTGGGAGATTGGCCATCAGTTGATGAGATTTTAGCCTTGAAAAGGCTAGGGTTTGACGAGATTAATGGTGGAATACGAGAGTAGAGTAAGATGAGGTCATGTGGTAAAAGCATCTGGGCATGCATAACCAAATTCCGGGTTCAAATACAATGAGACAGGGTACAGTGTTTCAAATTGCTCAAGTTCAACTAAAAAAAATACAAGTGGATTTTAGATGGTTAAAAAAAAAAAAATTAACCTAGTCAGAAAAAGTAACAAGAATGTGGGTGTTTGTTGGAGTAAACCACTTAGTAGCTTTGAGGAAGAGGACTTGCTTGAGGTTTTCAACTGTGAAGTGTTAAGTAAGATCACATTCATTCAATGACATAGTGGTTTAGGTATGGGAAGGGCATGCCATTAGAAAGCAAGATACGTGAGTAAATGAGTAAGGATATGCCTATATAATACATATGGAAGATGTGGGTACGGGACAAGTTCCTTGTCTCTACAATGGAGTTTCTTGGTGACTAGGAGTGTAAGATCTAGATTTTTGTGTCACAGGGCATCTAGTTCTGTGGTAAATCCTCATTTGTTATTTATACTTGGGATTATGGGTTGTAGCTTAGTGGTAGAGCACCCTAGTAGCAAATGGAAGGTCCTAGGTTTGACTCCTAGTTGGTTCATGGAAAAGTTTAACATGGAATCCGAGCTTGGGTCAATAGAGCTAGGCCAAGCTAGGATCTTCGAAAACCTATATTGTGGTGCAAAGGGGTGTTGCAAAATGAATTACACCCAAACCAAAGATGGACTAGTCACCAAGGGGGCCAATAGCTCAGTGGTAGAGCACCCTAGCAGCAAATGGGAGGTCCGCATCCAAACCAAAGATGGACCGACTTGGGTTTAACTCAATAGTTTAAACCAATGGAAGGACTTGGGTTTAACTCAATAGTTTAACATGGCATTAGAGCAAGGTTTTAGTAGAGCTAGGCCAAGCTAGGTCCTCAAGCACCTGTAGCATGGCTAAAGGGGAGTGTTGGAAAATGAGCCACACCTAAACCAAAGATGGACTAGTCACAAAGAGGGCTGATAGCTCAATGGTAGAGCACCCCAACAACAAATGGGAGGTCCTAGGTTTGACTGCTAGTTGGTCCATGAAAATGTTTAACAATGGGGAGCTTGAAGAGGTTTCATTTGTATTTCTTTTAAATGTAGACAGCATGGTCATATGGCATTTGAATTCCCTAAAACAAATAAGGACAACTTAAGAATTGAGAAAACAACACATATAGCTGAAGTTTAGAAAGAATTCAAACTCAAGACACCAAGATTGTTTGGTGATTTGTCAACAGTAGCTAGGGTTTTTAAGTCTCTTCTATGCTTTGATTGCAAGAGAACTAATGTTAGCATAAGAACTTTGGTATGCTTTTTATTTATCTTGAATAAATCGCATAGAAAATATTGTAAAACACTTCTAAATAATTCCTTTATGTGCTTAGATTGAAGGAATGATAATTTTATGCTTACTTTCTATTGCGATTACTATTTAAGCTTCTTTTATCGTCTTATGTATTGATTGGTGTTTTGAATAGAAATTAGTAATTGTTGTAGGCATTGTGTTGCAGTTTTTATTAATTTGGTGTTGTAGCTTTGTATGCAATTTCGGTAATTCAATTATCAGGTCTTGTCTGTTGTTTTCAATCCAATTCAATTCTTGTGTTGTACTCATTCATTCTTCTCTTTGAATTTAGCTAAAATGAGTGAGGTTGCATTAGCTATCATAGATAAGATCCTTTGCGTTGGTCAAAAAGATATAAAATCTCTCATCTATGTTTAGAAATACTTATTAGCCTTGTGCCGGGACTTGAGAAACAAAAGATAGATGATTTCTTTTGTTTGTTTGCAAGTTGTGCTCCAAACCAAGAGATTTAACTTGTATATTTGTAGAAAGCTAGGGGTCATTTCCTTAAATTCTAGGGTTTAGTTTTGTTTTTAGTTATAAGGGAGCTTCCCCTTCTAATTCAATGAAAGGTTTTACCTTACATGCTGTTCTATTTTGTGTTGTTCAGAAAGGAACATTAAAAGACTAGTAGTTGTTGGCATCCATTGTGGGGCACAAGAGAAAGAATTCAACCGTCCATTTATAGTAGCAAATGACTATTTGTGGTGCAAATGGTCCTATACTTTAGCCTATTTTGAATTAGATTAAATATGATCAAGAGGAAATTTGGAGAACTTAAGATGAATTGTTTTTTATTTCTGGAAAAGTTTTTCACACTGGAGAACAATTGTTGCAGTTTTAGTTGAAGAAGGAAGAAAAATTGATTTTTTGCTGGTAGACCAGTTTTGCTATGTCTCAGTAATCCAAATTGGAATTGAAGAATTTTGGCATTCAAATTTTATAAAAGGTCAAAGTGGATCAAATTCTCAACAAGAAGCTACTTAGCTAAATAATCCTGCACTTCTTCCCTAGATTTGGGGAGATAGTATCAATATTTGGGTTCTTGCAGCACATCACGAACTTTCCTTGTGGATCAAGTTGGTGTTTGTAGCACATCATGAACCTCCTTGTGGATCAAGGAAAGGCTTTGCCAATTTCTTTGGTGATACAAACGACATCCCAATGAGCATAATTCAGCATTCACAATGGCTTGTGGTATATTGGGGGTTGGACTTGAAGATATCATTGTTTGCTTGTTTGTAGGAATCTTGGTCAAAAGTGCTACATATTATTTCCACCATCTTGCAACTAGTTCAATCACAAGTTGGAATATCAAGCATGAAAAATCTAATATGTTTTGAGCTAGCCAAGGATGATCATTGTTGCAACCTATGAAACTTCCAATAACAAGTCTATTTTTTCTTTCTTGTATGTTCATTGTCAAGTTGTATATATAAAATCCTAACATCAAACTTTCATCTATGTGTT
Source organism: Sequoia sempervirens (assembly GCA_007258455.2). Lineage (NCBI taxonomy): Eukaryota > Viridiplantae > Streptophyta > Pinopsida > Cupressales > Cupressaceae > Sequoia > Sequoia sempervirens. The sequence continues at coordinate 33,512,363 of VDFB02000008.1, read as the reverse complement.
GTTCGTCATTCTCATTGTTGTATCCATAGTTGAAAAACTCGCCAAGCCCAAGAAACAAGATTCGGCAAAAAACTTGGCAACTTAAAAAATTGCTTAAATTTCATTAAAAATGCATTTTTTTTAGCAAAATTCAATGATAAGATGCATCCAATGAGTCAATAAATGAGTACATAATAGAAACAAGTTGAGTCTAGTTGTATTTGATTGATTTGAAAGCAAATTGGGTACAAAGTGGCATCCTCATGTGGAATGCGTTGATACTATTAGTTTGAAACAAAATGAAAATAGCAAATTGTTTTTGTAAAACTGAGAGTAAATACTACATTAATATATTTTACGAATTTTCATCTTCCTCTTCCCATGTCTAGTGAAAACTAGGGGAGAGGTAGAACTAGACAATATTATAGATGAAGACTTGGAGGCAAACTTGGAAACTTGGACTTGGAGAATACCTAGAAAATTAAATGAATTCAATGGGAGTTTGAGGGCAATGCCCCCAATGGGGTGGGTCTGGGTTTGGGGGCAGAACCCCTCGTGGGGGTTTGGGGGCGATGCCCCCCAGTGGGGTTGAGGGGCGTTGCCCCTCGCGGGGTTTGGGGGCAATGCCCTTGATGCACTCCTTGTCGTGATACAGGGTGGGGTCGAGGGGTAGAGCCCCTGCCACCAAGCCCAAATTAAGACCTCCAAAACCACACAAACCTTCATGGTGTACATCATTTTGCATTAATAATAAAACCCAAATTAAGACCATCAAAGCCACACAAACCTTCATGGGACACATCATTTTAGCGGCTGTGGAAGTCTGTTTTTTCGACGGTCGAGTTTTTTTGTTGGACTCATCAAGTTTTTGGCGAAAACGAGTAAATTTGGTGAGTACTTGCAAGAAAAACCCACCATGCAGAAAAACTCGTGAGTTTTTTAAAAATCACCGAATAATCGGCGAGTTTTTCAACTATGGTTGTATCGACCCTTTGCTAAGTTGTATGTGTAGGTAGAAAATGATATAAGCCTATACAAAGGAAAGAGAATGGCCTTGAGGAATACATGGTATCAAGAGTCAAATGTGAGCTAAATCAACACCTAGGCTTTTGTTGTCAAAATATTGGTGGAAAGAGCACCAAAATAAGTACCTAATCAAAGTAAGTGATAGAGGCAGTGACAATGGATGCTTGACGAAGTGTCTAAAGTGTGCCTAGGAGGTTATGTCGGCCTTTTAAGTTGTGAAAGTAACACAGAGGTGCCCAAACATGTATGATCTGTCATTTTAGTGGCGAGACTAAGGAAAAGGTGTGGTTGGATAAGGCATGACTAATTTCTTGTGACAAATAGGTTGAAAATAAGTGCTTAAGTTAGTGAAGAGGAAGTTTTAAGTGACATTGATCACCGAATGAGGCATCTTCATATCCTTCAAGTGGCAATGCAAGAGTAAGGAGGCACTTAGTAGGTAAAAGTTATATGTTGAATGACAAACACAATTGATTTAAGAGCCCAAGAGCTTCTTAAGCAATGGACAAGACAAATATGCGTTCTTAGAGGAGTGCTAAGTTCTAAGGGGCAAATATGATATAAGGGCATGCCTAGGGTATTAATTAACTCTGTTAAATGACAAAACATCACTAAATAAGTGCTTGATAGTTATTGGGTGTCAAAGACAGCTAAATGAAGTGCACGAGTGACAAAGGTAACCGATATGAGTACTTGAGTGCTATTTATAATAGAAAATAGTCAAAAAGTGTAATGAACACCCCAATTTTTTTTTTGAAATTTTCCAATTGAAAATAAGTTACAATTCAATCCTTATCACTTTTTGATCACCCAATTCCCAAGATGGGCAAGGTGAGAGCATATAGTGTATAGGACCACACAACTATCTAGAATGCAACAACTTAAGAAGGAAACGCATTAGGTGACAAACCAACCAATCTCACTTCTTTAGTGGAGTGTGATATGCAAGAACTGAAAAGAAAGCATACTTTTGTGATTATTTAGTGGAGTATGTAGTTACAATCATAGAAGCAATAATCTGCAAAAAATCTGCTGACTGGATGTTTTTTTCCCTGATTTTTTGAAAAAATCTGACCTTTTGGTCAACGATTTCTTCCTATTTCAAACTGCAAAATTGCCAAAAAAATGCGTTTAGAACATGCAAAAAAATGCGAATAAAATCATGTTGATTTTTGCGGGAAAAAAAAAACCATGAGACCATAGCTTGTTGCTTACTATTATGCTTTGATAGATTTTTTCCAAGCATCCATAGCATGTTCAAAAGCACTTGTTTTAGGCTTTTAGCCATAGCACCAATTCAATGAACTGTTTGATAAAATTCTTTGGTAGACATGCATGAAAAATGTGGTAGCATAGACAAGGTAGTGAATTGTTTGAAAAAATCGTTTAGAACATGCAAAAAATGTGAATAAAATCACGTTGATTTTTGCGGGAAAAAAAACCATGAGACCATAGCTTGTTGCTTACTATTATGCTTTGATAGATTTTTCCAAGCATCCTTAGCTTGTTCGAAAGCACTTGTTTTAGGCTTTTAGCCATAGCACCAAGTCAATGAACTGTTTGATAAAATGCTTTGGTAGACATGCATGAAAAATGTGGTAGCATAGACAAGGCAGTGAATTGTTTGAAAAAATGCCTCAAAGAAATGTGGTCTCATGGTGATGGAATGCCATGGCAAGCAAATTGCTATGGATTGTCATGGCATTCCATCACCACAAGACCACATTTCTTTGAGGCAAATTTTCAGCCAGTTCATTGCCTTGTCTGTGCTATTGCTTACTATTATGCTTTGATAGATTTTTTCGAAGCATCCATAGCTTGTTCGAAATCACCTGTTTTAGGCTTTTAGCCATAGCAGTAAGGGAGTGAACTCTTTGATAAAATGCTTGGTAGTGTTGATGAGTGTTTTATCATCCACCAAACATCAGAATAAAAATGTCCAAAGACACTCTATCCTCTCTTGAAAAACCACCGCATAGGCGATTCCAAGGTTTCTTTAGTCGGGTCTCGACGTGTGGATAAGCTCAATGGTCGTTGTGATAATGCTGGTAATAAACAAGGGGACTTACGTAGAAAGTCTGCACAAGTAGGGACTTAGGAAATTTATCTTTGTAGGTTCTCAATTAGGACTTTCAATTGTGGATCTCAAAAAAAATGGCAAAAAGAATAGGGTTTAGGAGAGTCTAGTCTAAGCCTAAGAACTCAAGAGACAGTAAGGACTCGGTGAAGAGAAATAAACCACACTTTGTTTCGCCTCCTGCAGGACAACATACGCAAAATGGGTGCAATCTTCAAGGGGTTTGTGAGAATAATTTTCAAACCTCGAATGAGGTTGAAGTTAAGCTTCCACGTTTAAGAGCTCAGGCTAACTTTACAAATCGAATGCAAATCATCCATTCGAAAAAAGTATGAGCTACACTTCACCATCGAATCAATACGATCAATCTCTCATTCAATTTAACAACTTTTCAAAGCAAATTCTATTTAATCTAACTTTAACTCTAATCTATGGCGGAAGGCAATATGTAACCTCGCTTACTATTCAACAATAAGAAGTGATTCAAGGCAAATCATGCTCAAGAGCTTTTATCATTCAAAATAGTCTCAATGCGACAATATACATAATCTGTCTCCACACAAAATGAAAATGAGAGAGCACTAGTTTATGTAGAGCTCCAAAAATGAAATGAAGGGCCGAGATTAAAACAAGATCAACGGCCGAGATTATTACAACCAAACCTAATTAGGGTTTCCCAAAATAACAAGAGTTAATCATCAGAGATCAGTCAGAAAAGTGGCAGTTTCAGCTATAATCTAGGAGATGCGTCCTTATCCATCTGAGTAGCATTGTGCTTGGCGAATCTGGACACTACGGCAATGACCTCGTCCATCGTGACAGGCGGCAGCATGCTGATCCGGAATTCGAGTCCGTCCAACTTCTCGGCACATCTAGCAAAAGTACCTTCCCAATCTGCCTCCTGCTTCTCAAAATCCTTTCGAATGGATGAGAGTCTTGCCACTTTCGCAAAGTCTTGTTTCAAGAAAGGTCCAGTGGTCGAGAAGAAAGTTTCTTGAACTTTATGCTTCAATCTCTCCAACTGCATGTCGTTCTCCCGGATGACTTCACGGTTGAATACTTCTGTAGTTATCATGCAAATCTCCTCCTGGATTTTCCTGACCTGTTCTTCGATTCCAAGCCCATCGACTTTTGCCTTCTCCAAGACTTCCTCTCGAATTGTCACTGCCCAAAACCAGTGATGAAAATCATATGCTGCCCCTGCAGCAATCACCCTTTTATCAACTAACTCCTCTCTCGGAGTACTCTTCAAAATTCTAAGGCTTGGAATAAGCCTTTCCTGCATGTCCGGGATACCTTCCCACGTTTCTGCCATGTCCATCAGTCTAGAAAGAAATGAAGAAGTTCGCCCATAGGCCAGTGCCAACTTTTCCATGAACAATGCCGCCTCTGTGCCTTCACTTGCCATCCAGCCTTGAGCTTCCCTGGCCGTTACCATTCCGTGCTCGACGCCCCTAGTCATCTCCTGTGATTTGAGGAGAGGAGGAACAGTCGCATTGCCCCGATCAAGTGGCTGGGTCAAATGCTGTATGTATTCTTTGAGACGTTCGACCTCCTTCTTATACTCCTTCTTCTTAGCCACTTCCTTTTCTAGTCTCGCCTTGATGGTCGAGACAGAATTATCCAACTCCTCTACTTCTTGACCTTTCGAGGTCGGGCCAAGGTCAACTGTGGTTATAGCATACTCCTGAGGAGTGATCTCGTCCTGTGGCTTGTCCACTGTAGGCATTGCAATGTGCACGGAACGGTCGCCTGCCTCGTTCCTCCGAATGGTGGAGAACTTCTTGGCGGGCTTCTTGACTGCGACCTGTTCTAATCTTGCCAAGAAATCGGCAGTATCATCTTCTCCTTCTTGTTGAGCCTCAGCAGGCACATGAACTTTCATCCTTTCTAACAGCCAGTCTGGAATGGTCGACTGTTCAATGCCATCCTCTACTTGAACTTCCTCTTCATTCGGAGCATCCATAACTTCCCTGAGAGCGGAAATCATTCCCTCCTCGAAGTCATTGTTCCGAGCTTCGATCTCATTGTCTGAACCCAAAATTTCTGTGCCTGTTGGTGACGCAGGCTCTTCATCATCTAGTTGAATAGGCTCTTCATTTACTTCCTGAGCTGCAAGAGGTTCAAGCATTTCCGCCAAGGAGTCGTCTATATTGGTTACAAACTGGTCAATGTTCCTGGATACTGCCGACCGAGAAGGTTCTCCCTTATGCCTCTTGGAAACAGGCTCAGCACTTGGCATTATTTCTTTTCTTTTTTCTCCAATCCCGACCAAGTCTTGATGGGATGCACCAGCATTAGAAGAGTATGACTCTGATTCGCTCAACAGGTCATAGGTGAGCGTGATTCCTTTTTGTCTCAGTTCTTGGGTGTGACAATCAACCCACCACTGGGAATACTTAGTTACTGGCCTCATTAGGGTGGCTAGGTCTGCGTGCTCTGGTTCTGACCATTTCACCGGAGGGAGAGGTCGGCTTTCCTCAAAGCGTGGCTGGACATGGTTTCCATCATCTTGAAGCTGATCAGGCACTCGGCAGAACTCGATTGTTCTCATGAAATCCAAGGACATTCTGGACCACATTTTCCGCCTGACCTCATACTCATCGGCTGCATTTGCCCAGAAATCCTCCAATTCCTGTCTGTGCTTGTACTTCCTTCCTTCCACTGTCCGGATGTTGTGATGTGGGTCATAGTTGACCCTGGACTTGTATGCCGTGAAAGGATACCATTGGATCTCTAGTCTTGCACTCTCAGCCGCCTGTGCTGATGGACAGTACTCTAGCATGTTCCCGATGAAGAATGGGAATGTGACGGACGCCTTCTTGGTCGGCCTCTGAATATTCTGGTACTCTTCTAATTGTCTCAAAACCTCAAGCAATATCATCCGATTAGTCGGATAGATAGGCAATTTATAGGGATTTCCAGTAAATCCCTGGATCCTGATATATGTAAATTTAGGGAACTGGATGAACCAAGACCCATATTTGCTGATAAGACTTTTTGCTTCATGGCTCAGCCTTTGGTGCACTCCTCCTTGAAGCTTTCTGGTAATGTGCATTAGGAATGCATCATGTACCCTCCTGAAGTGAGTCTTCTCCTTCAACTGGAGCTGAGGATAGCAGTCGTAAGGCCTAAGCTCGTTCTCCCCATTGCCAATTCTGCCCTTGCAGATCAACCCTGGATATTTGTATGACCTGGCTAATAGGTATACCACGTATGAACTCATGTGAAAAGACTTGGTTTCTTCAAGGTTGACCAGCTGCTCATGGAGGTTGTCACTTATCATCCGTGACCAATTGAACATTTTGACTCCAGAGGTAATCTCGTCGATGAAATAGTACATCCAACTCTCGAAGAAGGCGCCCTGCGGGTTGCCAGCTATTCTGTTCAGCATCAGCACAATATCCCCAAAATCTTCCTTGAAGTCCGTGCGGCGAGGCCTCTTGGGCAACTTCTTGATTGATGGCTTTGGCTTGTCCATCCAAACCTTGTTGACTGTTGTGGCACATAGATCTGGCTGACTATCATATAGCATTTTGGCTTCTTCTTTGGTCTTATAGACCGTTCTTGAATGCTCTGGAATGCCGAAGGTCTCCTGAATTGACACTTCGTTCAAGTGTGCCAAGATCCTTCCGTCAGGGGCGATAATCTGTCTTTTCTGGGCATCATAATGGCGAGCACATTCCACCATTAACTCTGCACAATCCATTGCCGGAGGGAATCCAGCTGCTTGGAATATCCCGTTTCCGACCATCCGTCTGGCTATTGTTGTGGGAAGTCCCTTCTGACCGTATACTCTTTTCTTGAATTCGTCAAAATCCACATGTCCGAGGTCAGTATCCACGACATTCTTCCACTTTGAGATGACTTTAGTCTCCTTCTGAGCACCCTTGTTGGCGAACTTCATTTTCAGCTTCCTGGATAATCCGCCTGCCGTGTCCGTCAACCTGCAGTCATAAAACTAACATTAATATAAAGACTTTTAAATAATTAAATCTTGCGCCTTGGATTCGAAAATTAACTTTCAGCTGTTCAAATAATTAAAATATTGCGAAAAAGCAAAGCTGAAAGTGACTTCGAAGGAGTTGAAAATCACTTCAGAACTTCGTCAAGATGACAGTACATGAAAAGATAGCAAATTTAATTGACCAATCACCAAACCTCAGTGAAGGACCGTTAAATGCAAATCAGATTTAAAAATCTGATTTTTTTTTTTGAAAAGTGCGCCCCTCTTCAAGAAGAATTCAGCTTTGAATAAATATCCTTTTCTTTTCCCGCGAATTATTCCTCAGCATAATACTGCTTCTCTCTCTGGGAAAATTCGACTTTGCTTATGGACGAATTAATTGCCTGACAATTTCGAGAAAGATTAAATTTCTCTTCAGCTGTGTGTGAAAAAAAATGAGTTGCTGAAACTCATTATAATGCTGAGAGATTGAATTCGATTTAGCAACTGCCATAATCTTTCTCGATCTCGATTTGTTTTCATTTTCCAAACAGGCAACTTTCCTTTTATCTTTCGACAAGGATCAGTCTCGAACTTATCCAAACAAATCTTACTGATCTTCAAAAATTCGATTTTTTTATTTAATGTTTATTTTTTTGATTTTTCAACTTTTTAAATAAAACATTAAATAATTTAATTAAATTCATGGTGAATTTAATTTTCTTCTTGCCGGATTTCATCTCCGCCTGGCGTGCTTTACTTTCGTCCGATTCGTGTCTGGCAATTTCGATTTTGTCCAAGGTATTTTAAGTTTCCAAACAGTTGAAAATTAATTATTTAAAATATTAAAATATTTTAATTAATTCCAACCCGTTCGTCTTGGACCCATGGCTATCTCGATTTTCCTTCATTTTTTCTTGGCTGAGAGTTTATTTTCCGATTTCGTCCTTAATTTCGTCTAGCCAAACCAAATCTTGAGCCATTCCGTCGAGAATTTCATTGCCAGATTCCTATTTTTCTTTGCCGAGGCGAGATTTTAAGCTTATTTCACTACGCCAAAGTCAAGTACTTCCTTGCTCAGTCGAATTTTTCTAGGCAAAATCCTTGTCTGAATGACTTCGTTAGGCGAATTTCCTTGATGTCTGACATATTCTTCCTCCTTCTGACCAAGGACGATCCTTCCTTTCTCCCTGCCTTGCGCATTTTTATTGGGTCAAAGTTGACAATTTCTCGACATTTTCTCCATACTTAGGCAAATTTTACCTCTTTTCCTCATCGTGCTAGGCACATTCCGTTTTATTCTTTGCCATATCCTGATAATCTTTAGCACATGTCCTTTCAATCTTGGCATTTGTCCTCTCGGAAGTGCCACAATACTTGGCCAACGTCTTCATTTCCCATCCTTTTAGCCTCTGTACTTAGGCAAATATTCGAACCTCTTCTTAGACTTGGCATTAACACTTAGCCAAAAATCTTACCATCTTATCATCTTGGGCGGACCTCCTTGGCTTCTTAGCACTTATTCATCATTTTATCCCTTTGGAAAGGATTTTCCACCTTTCATACTTAGCAAATTTCAAAACTCTCCTTAGCTGGGCGCCAACACTTAGCAAATATGTTGATTTTTCCTTACTTTCATGCCTAGGCGGACCTTGGATAGCCTTCAGCCAAGTCCCACCTTTCAAGGGCGGACTTCACAAGCACTTTGGACGAGTCTTCAAGCTTAAGGCGGACTTTGAGGGTCTTTAGCACATCAAGGGCGGACTTTAGATGGCATTAGGATATCCTCCCTGGCAGATGGCGGACTTTGGGACCTTTTTGGACATGTATTTTAGTGAATGGCGGACTTCCAAGGCTCTTTGGACATTCCTTCTTGCATATGGCGGACTTCCAAGGGGTCTAGGATGAAGATGGCGGACTTCATGAGATGCAAGGATATCAAAGGCGGACTTTAAGACCCTTTGGCACTTCCCTCAAGCACATGGCGGACTTCATAGGAGTCAAGGATGGCCCTGGGCGGACTTTAGAGCATGCAAGGATGTTGCCTCAAGATGCAGGGATATGCTTCATAATGCAAGGGCGGACTTCATGACTTTTTTGGACATCCTCCTTAGCTGCTGGGCGAATTCCATGACCCTTCAGACCTTCACATACCTTCCTTCATCCTTCTTTCATGGCGAATTTTCCAGACTTGAGCACATTTTTCACAGATTTCACCATTTTAGAACTGATTTTCATGATTTCATCTTCAGATCTGATTGATCTCGGACTGGTTTTGACTGATTTTTCCAGATTTTTGAACGTTTTTGGGTCTGATTTTCATGCTTTTTGAACTTTTTTTGCAAATTTTTCAATAATTTTCAAATTTTTCATTTTGATTTTCCGAGAGTTCTATTGAGTTTTTCGAACTTCTGAGTGCGTTTTCAGAACTCAGGACCCTTCTAAAAATAGAAACTTTCCAAAAATAGAAACCTTCTAAAAATAGAAAAAGCAACCCTAAAAAATAGGGAACCTCGTTTGGTCCAAAAATGCCAAAAATGCCAAAAATGAAAAATCGAAAAAGCAACTTTTCCTAAAAAATAGGAAGTGTCAGAATTGGCCGAATTTACAGTCGATCTTCGTCTCTTGGGCCTTCTGAGCGCTTCCATGACGTCTACGCACTGATTCAAGCAATTACTGACTCGGCTCAGGTGACTCTTGGCAAACTGACCTGAAACCCTTAGCAAAATGATCTCATGTAACCGTTGCGAGGAGACAGAACCCTAAAAACTAACAGGCAACTGGGGGTCCCCATGAGCGATGGGGCGATGTGTGAAAAGGTCACCAGGTAGACATGTATGAAAAATGTGGTAGCATAGACAAGGCAGTGAACTGTTTGAAAAAATGCCTCAAAGAAACATGGTATCATGGTGATGGAATGCCATGACAATCCATAGCAATTTGCTTGTCATGGCATTCCATCACCATCATGGCATTCTATCACCATGAGACCACATTTCTTTGAGGCATTTTTTTTCAAACAGTTCAGTGCCGTGTCTATGCTATTGCTTACTATTATGCTTTGATAGATTTTTTCCAAGCATCCATAGCTTATTCAAAAGCACTTATTTTAGGCTTTTAGCTATAGCAGCAAGGCAATGAACTGTTTGATAAAATGCTTTGGTAGACATGTACGAAAAATGTGGTAGCATATACAAGGCAGTGAACTGTTTGAAAATATGCCTCAAAGAAATGTGAGACCCCATTCATTCCATCACCATGAGACCACATTTCTTTGAGGCATTTTTTTCAAACAGTTCACTGCCTTGTCTATCGCTTGTCTATGGATTGTCATGGCATTCCATCACCATGAGACCACGTTTCTTTGAGGCATTTTTTCAAATAGTTCGCTGCCATGCCTATGGCTTGTCATGGCATTCCGTCATCATGAGACCACATTTCTTTGAGGCATTTTTTCAAATAGTTCATTGCCTTGTCTATGCTACCACATTTTCATACATGTCTACCAAAGCATTTTATCAAACAGTTCACTGCCTTGCTGCTATGGCTAAAAGCCTAAAACAGGTGCTTTCAAATAAGCTATGGATGCTTGGAAAAAATCTATCCAAGCATAATAGTAGTCAATAGCATAGACAAGGCAGTGAATTGTTTGAAAAAATGTGGTCTCATGGTGATGGAATGCCATGACAAGAAAATTTTTTAGCTATAGCAGCAAGGCAGTGAACTATTTGATAAAATGCTTTGGTAGACATGTATGAAAAATGTGGTAGCATAGACAAGGCAATGAACTGTTTGAAAAATGCCTCAAAGAAATGTGGTCTCATGGAATGCCATGACAAGCAAATACAATTGGCAGCTGCTCCTAGTTATTAGTTATGCAATGTGAAGTAATTGCATAACTGCTTAGGTTGACTTTGTAAAAACTATATTGTAATTGAAATTTTGTCATCTATCAACATCTAGTTATTAGTTATGCAATGTGAAGTAATGCTTTGAGTTTGAAAGATGTGCAATGTAATGTAATCAACGATATGAATATAAACTACAAAATCTATTTTTACAATTCATTAGTTAAACTCTTTATTTTATTTTCTCTCTATATCTCTATGCTATGGAAATGCCTTAAGTTTTTTAAAAAAAATAGTTTTTATTTTTTGTTCTACAATTTTTTACGTTTTTTTTAAATCTGATTTTTTTCGGATTATTTCAAAAAATCTTATACTTTTGGTTTGCTGATTTTTTTCCCAAAAGATTTTTGCTGCTATGATTACAATAAGCATAGGCAGTTCCACTTATTTAGTGGTGAGTGCAATTACAAATCCTTCACTTATTCAATGGGATGAGCAAACAATACTTCCACTCATAGATGGAAGACTTGCCAAAAACCAAAAACTCGCGAGTTTTTTTCAAAACAAGTTTTCGGTGCAAGTACTTGCCTGGGAAAACTCACCGAGTTTTTTTGAAAAACTCGGCCTCTTAGCAAAAAGAAACCTGCAGCTGGAATAAAGGCAATTTTGATTCATTTTTTGCGGTTTGTGTGGTTTTGAAGGTCTTAATTTGGGCTTTGTCAGCATTATTTTTTGCCACTCAAAAAATCATGAAAATGAGGTGCGCCATGGAGCTTTGTATGGTTTCGGAAGCCTTAAATTGGTGCTGATGGTGGGGGCACTACCCCTTGACCCCACCTTGTACCGCGATAGGGAGCGTGCCATGGGCGTTGCCCCCAGGCTCACACGAGGGGCGCTGCCCTCGGGCCTGCGCAAGGGGCACTGCCCCTCAACCCTGCTGGGGGCGCTACCCCCAGGCCCATGCGAGGGGTGTTGCACCTCAACCCGAGGGGTGTTGCACCTCAACCCTACTGGGGGCGCTGCCCCCAGACCCCCATGAGGGGCGCTACCCCTTGACCCCGCTAGGGGTGTTGCCCCCAGACCCCACAAGGGGTGTTGCCCCTCGATCCCGCTAGGGGCATTGCCCCCCAGACCCCCACAAGGGGCGTTGCCCCTCGACCCCATTGGGGGCATTGCCCTCAAACTCCCATTGAATTCATTTGATTTTCTAGGTACTCTCCAAGTCCAAGTTTCCAAGTTTTCCTACAAGTCTTTATCTATAATAACGTCTAGTTTTACCTCTCCCCTAGTTTTCACTAGACATGGGAAAGAGGAAGATGTAAATTTGTAAAATATATTAATGTAGTATTTACTTTCATTTTTACAAAAACAATTTGCTATTTTCATTTTGTTTTAGAATATCAACATCAGTGCATTCCACATGACTCATGAGGATGCCATTTTGTACCCAATTTGCTTTCAAATCAATCAAATACAACTAGACTTAGCTTGGTTCTTTTATGTACTCATTTATTGACTCATTGGATGCATCTTATCATTGAATTTTGCCAAAAAAATGCATTTTTAGTGAAATTTAAGCAATTTTTTAAGTTGCCAAGTTTTTTGCTGAGTTTTTTCCGAATTGAATTTTTTGCGCTTGCTGAGTACTTGCAATTGGCAAGTTTTCCAACTATGCTTCCACTTATTCAGTGGGGTGTGCAAAAATAATACTTCCACTTGTTCAGTGGGGTGAGCAAATACATTAAAGTGAATGAGAGACCACTGGCGGTACCACCATCCAGGGCATTACAAAGTTATATCAAATGCATTATAGAATAGCAAATGATTGATAATACTGCTGCAATAAATTGATTTAATATTTTGATTTTATAATCAAACTGCTGTAACATTACAAAATAGCCCAAAAGAAGCATTATATCAATCTCACCAAAGCCAATACATAAGCAACTGAAAAATACCTCTTATAAGGAATGAAAGATGCTGATTGCATGTCTGATATACTCTGAACTTTTGATAATACTGTCAACCCAAGTTTGATGCATTGAAAACACATTGAAATTCACTTTGTATGCTGATGCCAATACCCAAAATAAAGAAAAAACACTCCAAACTGAAACAATACCCATAGAGCACTCCAAATCACTCCAAACCACACCCAAACATACTGGTAAATAATATTAAATCAAGCTGATAACGTTCTCAGTCATGCACAGGTCTGTAACAAGATGTTTTGCTGCTGGTACAGCAAGTACAACAGATATATAATCACAAAAAACCTTATGCAAACCTCAAAATTTCACTCCCAAAAGGGTGCAACTGATCTCCAGAGGCCTAGGTGCCACCAATCTGCCTGAGAGACACCCCCCAAGGGCAGTGCTTCACTTTCCCTATTCACACACCCTCCTCTTTGGCTTGGTATGGCACAATCAAGTGTACAGGCATTTCATTGTTCTGCATAAACACCTTTTATAGCTGTACGGTCAGCGTGGTTGTCTTGGAATGGCTGTTAAACATAGATTCGGAAACTTCTCAAAACAGTTAAAATCAGCAGCAGCGAAATCAGAATGCTATGGCCTCCTTAGTATGGTACGGCCAACAAAAAGTTGTACGGCCCTTGTAAAATCTTGTAATGTCCCCATTTTTACACCATACTCTTTTGTGAGCATTGAGCAGTTTCCAGGGTCCTCCAAAGGCTTCTAGGTGAGCTGGGAGAGTTCCAAGGTTCTTGGAGAGCTCAGTGGTGGCTTTTCTCAACATCCAATGGTGTGTTGGCGTTCTATTAGTCCTCGGTATGGTGGTGGTGATCTTTGTTGCATTTTTGGCCATTTGGGTTGTTCTCCACGTTTCTTGGTGAACACTGCTATTTTTAGGAAGTGCCCATTTTGGCACTTTGCATCTTTCCTCGTCATTAGTAGCCTCTTGGTGTGATTAGTTTCTGTTTTGGATGCTTCGACGATGCTTTTTGTAGGGTGGTTGGAAATATTTTAATTTTTACACTAAAGTCATAAAGTAATGTTTAAATATTACTTTAGTGTTAAATATTATAAAGTTTAAAGGTTATTTCCCCAAGTTGGATGCCCAGGGAAATGTGCAAGGGGACTTAAAAATGTTTTAAAATAAAAAAAGGAGCCTTTGAAGGGAAAAATACTAAGTTGCTGAATCGGGTACGGGTACGGGTATGGTACGCCGGTACGACAATTTTTCTTTTTTGGAGTGTGGGTTCATTTGTGTACATTCATACATAAAACATATAAAAATCATAGATATAGACATATTTGCAGCCTAAAAAGTAAAAACAAGAATTAAATTTAGAATACCACATATCATGCATATGCTAAACAAAACTTAGAACTACCATAAATATAACAAATCTGAAATACAATTATACTAAATTAATTTAATATCAATTTTCAAAACTTGAATGTTACGATAGGTATATAATTATATTGAATTCATTGTTCATTGGTTCAACATTTAAAACAAAATAATACAATTAACAGTAGGCATCATATGGATCATTAGGGTGATTAAGATTAACATCATCATTGACATTAGATGATGTAGGTAAAAGGTTGAATTTTTTTTCGAAATCTGCGTTGAGACTTTTGGAATCGGTCAAACACGCCATGTTGACCGAAAAAATGTCGGGATTTGTCTATTTTTAAAATACGTTTTAGGAGTTAAAAATGCAGTACCCTGGTCGATTCCACAAGGTTTTTACATGTATCCGATTCGGATACGTACCAGTACCCGGAATCGGCAGGGCATAGGGGCGATTCTGGTAACTTGGGAAAAATAAATTAATTGAATTTTTAAATGGGCCATTTTCCCTGCAAACTCTATATATTGGGGTTGGGCTCTCTTTTGTCTCATTCAAAATTGCACTCATAATGAAATGCTGCTGGAATGAACTGAGAAGTTCTCCAAGGTTTGATAGAGGACAAAAATCCTCATCAACTCACTGGTTTCGGATCTGAGAGACGATCCCTAGCTGGTTAGGAGTGATTCTACCTCAAGAATCACCATTGATTTCACGGAGTTTGCAGATTGGAGCTTTCACTAATGAAGATATTCAAGGTATTTTGAAGTGCAAATTTTAGTGTGTCTAATAGTATGTGTTTGAAGTATTTTGCAGTGTTTTAATTGATAGCTTGAAGATAATTCCAAGCCTGGTCGCACTACTCCTACCACAGGCTGTACCCTCGTTTTTGCTCATATAGAACAAATGGTGGGCAAGGTGATTTTGGGTTTTCTACCAAAGAATTTGCTGGCTTGGGCGATCCCATTGCAGGTGTTTGTTGGAGGTAAAATACTGGATTGAAATTTTAAATCAAGTTGCCCCTTCCTAGCTGGGCCGTATAGCTATAGGAGGAGGTTATGTGGAGATGGGTTGGATTTCAGGGTTTGTGTGAGGCTGCAAATCATCCTAAGGAGGGCGCCTATGCTTGTGGAAGAGTTTCCAGGTGATAGTTATCAGTTTTTAATGCACAATTTTTTTTAAAGAATTATTTGACTAATCACCCCTGTGCAGCCAGCACCATTTTGGGTGTGAACAGACTGTTATCAGGTCTGATGATTAGCTTTGATTTCATCATTGCCGGAAGTAAAGTGATCAGTGGATTGTAGGAGTTGGGGTGTCTTCAGAAGGAACTTCTGTGAAGGGCAGGACTGATGTGAAGTTTCTGCTGTAGGTGACTGGAAATGCTCTTCTGTCAACATTAGTAACCTTCAGACCTTATCTGCAGACCCGTAGCAGCAATCTTCTTGGGTCAAACCTGGAGTTGGGTGGTCATAAGCATTCCGTACACCCTGCCACAGCTGGAGACAAGTTTGTAATGAAGCAAAGTGATGTTTGGGAGCTCAGAGTCAGAGGCATTCTGAGATTAACATTCAGCAAGACTGCTAGTTTCTTGTATAAACAATAAGGTACTTTCCTATCATGTTCATATCGGTTCTATTGTGTAATGACACTCATATGACATGTACTTTCCAATAAATATGAAATGAGCAGCGTTTGGTTGAGCAGTTTATCCTTGCAGCAATATATATGACAGTGTTGTACCCCAAAATTAAAATTTTTGTTACACTTAGACATTTTGAAGAAATGAGTAAAAGTCTTGTCAAATCTGTCAAAAAGGTCAAAATGTGGGTGTGCATGTCTTGCATGAGGGGTCAAAATGTGAAATTCCCAAAATCTGACGATTTGGGTTTGCTTAGAGCGACCTAATCTACAAAACCCAGATCTCAGTTTTACATCCCTACTTTTTAGGAAAACTGCTATTTTTAGAAAATTTCCAAAAATAGTAACTTTTTCTGGCTTTCTTTTGAAACGGATACTGGCAAAACTTTCTAAAAATAGAAAGTTTGTCCGCCAGGGTCCAAACTGATTTTGATTGGCTCAAAATACTTCCATATCAGGTTGGTGCAGTCAAAATCTCAAAAAGATCAGTTTTTCCCTAGTGGGTCTATTCTGTTTTTTCAGAAGCATTTCAGGAGCTCTGAAGTCATCAATGGAGGTCAGTCAGTTGCCAGGTGTCAGATTCAACACTCAAAGCACTGGACAAAAGGTGAGATGATGTACATGCACGATGAACGAGGAAGAAGTTAAAATCTGCAGGAATTTGACTAAGTCTGCTTGACATGGGCGCCCCAAGAGAAGATAGGCGCCCATCTTTTTAGGGCATCAGATGCAGGAATTAGGGTTTCTTCTCTCAGACAAATTTGTTCAGATTCTTCCCAGCTCCGCAATGAATCCGGCAGCATCATCATCAGATCAACTAGTTACCTGGAATTCAAGATCGAACGAAGGAGTTTCAAATAGAAGACGAAAGGCAAACCACAGAAAACTTAAAAAATTCCTAAGTCTGGGAACCTTGGGCACCCCGGGTGGCCAGGGGTGCCCGGCCTTTTGAGAGGCCAAACTCAGCAGTTAGGGTTTGTCGACGAGCTCAATCTCTCCAGAATTTAGTCAACTCCGCAACGGGTGTCTTCGTCCGAGCATTAGATTGGTCAATCTTCGGCAAATCTAGATCGAAGTTGAAGGTATAGAATGAAGGTTTGAATTTGAAGATAAAATCAAGTGAAAATATTCTAAGTCTGGAGCAAATGGGCGCCCCTAGAAGGAAAAGGCATTGATGATTTCGAAGGCCCAAATGGATGATTTTGCCAGTGCAGCCCCAAAGGCGACTTCTTCAGAATTGATCAGGCTTCCCAACGAGATCTCTAGCACGTCAAATGGAGTTGGCAGTCGCCAGATACGGCAAGCGAAATAGAGGGTTTGACAAGAGCCAAAGTTGAAAGCAAAGAAGAAAACTCCAAAAATGGCTAACTCTGGTGTAGTTGGGCGCCCCAGCTAGCCAGGGGCGTCCAAGCTTTTGGTGCCTTAAATTCAACTTTTTGACAAATTTACTCCCAGAAGACCCCTCTCAAAATCTCCTCAGCTTTGCGACGAGCACAACCATCAGTCAATTCGACGCCAGGAACTTCAGATTTGACAGGATCGTCTGTAGAAGAGGAGTTGATGAAGAAACAGAAAAATTTGTAACTTCGAGGAACATGGGCGCCCCAAAGGAGAATAGGCGCTCGAGATTTTGAAGCCTGAAATTATAAAATTTGCGGTTGCAACCTCCAAAATCACCTCGTTAGATTCAGCAAAGCTATCCAGCGAAGCAGACGACCAATTAATTCGATCATTCTAGCTCTCAAAATTGAGAATTCATCAGAAGATCAAAGGGAAAGAAGAGGAACTTCATGAACATAAAAATGGCTAACTCTGGATAAAATGGGCGCCCTTGGAGGAAATAGGCTCCCATGAATTTGAAGATCAAAACAATGTTTTTAGCTAGAGACACCTCCAGAACAATCTTCTCAGAATCAGACAGGCTTCGTGATGAATTATTCAGCTCATCCATCGGATCAACTTGGAAGCCGGAGATCGAAGAACAAACAGGGTTCAAAATTGAGGAAAAGTTGAAAACTGTGGAAAAATGGTTAAGTTTGGAGAAGGTTGGCGCCCCCAGCCAAGAAGGGCGCCCAAAATACCATGCCTTAGATTCTTTTTCAAAAAATTCAAAATTTCAAGTTGAAGGAAAATGTCTAAGTTCAACGCACAAGAGGAGTTTAGGGTTTTGGAGAAAGAAAGTAAAAGAAAGCAGGGTTTTCTCAACCCTAAAACTTATTTAAAAAAGCCTTTGTCATTCATTTTTCATTATTTTTGCAAGTAGGCATCCAAGGTAAAGAAGAGCAGCAGTTGGAGAATTTTCTTTTCAAGATTGAAGATTCAAGTTTGCTGATTTTCATAAATAATTTTCAGACTAGCAACATAAGACCTTGCTTTTTCATCCAAAAGATCAAATTTTTGAGGAAGGTCAAGATTTTTAATTTTCAACCATCTGAGTTTCTTCATCTCATTCTTTTGAAGAATTTTTGAAATTTTTTATCAAGTTGCAGCAGCTGCTCTTTCCTTGCATGTTAGTGAAATCCTCAAAGTTTTCAATTTTTGATCATCTGGGTCCTCTCAAAACAGTCTTCTGAACAAAACCCAGATCTCAACTTTTTCAAGAAAATTTCGGATTTTAGGGTTTGCTGCTTTTTCCATCAGCCATCAGTGTTTTTCGAATCTGATCAACTGGGTTCATTCCAAATTGTATTTTGAACAAAACCCAGGTGCCAGCTTTTTCGATGAAAAATTTAAGAAATTAGGGTTTGCTGCTTTTTTAGTCTAAATTCAAAATTTTCAAAAACGGACGATCTGGGTTGTCTTGCAACAAAATTTTGAGCAAAACCCATATCTCAGAAAAATTTCCAAAAATTTGTCCATTTGAGGTCAAAAAACTAGCATTCTAAAAATAGAAAGTTGCTCAAAACTTGTCTGAACATAGGCGAGTTTACAGTCATTCTTCAAGGTTTTCAATATGGAGTACACTCCCCTCGAGTTTAAGACTAAATTAGCACTATATCAAAACTTCATCTCAGTTGAAGAACACGAGGAGGTGTGCTATGAGAAAAAGGGAAGGTATCGGAAAAGAGTTGTGCAATACTCTTCTGTTGGAAATCAAGAGAAGTGTTAGAAGCATAAAGTTGCAGAGCCGCCAAGTTATCAAATTAGTGAGTTATCTTTTGGGGCAGTGATGTTTTTCAAGAACAAAACTCATAAAGTAGCTGAAGAAGTGAAAGATTCTCTAAGTTTGATCACAGAAGGCGAAGAGATCTTGGAGGATCAGAATATTGCCTTAGATAGTATCAATGCACTTGACCAGGACCTAGTTTCCTGCTTTTTAACGGATATGATTGAGATTTAAAGCGGCTTTCATCTAGAAGCTTTCTTTCTATTCTTGGAGCAATTCTTATCCATTCTTTGAAGAAGAGAAAGAAGATAAATTGTAATAGTTGGCATTTCCTGCTTTTCCTACTTTCTTAGGTGTTAGATGTTATCTTCTTTCTAGATTTAGAAATAAAGCTTGCTTGTTGAGCAAGCGCTAGATTGTAAAAGCAAGGAGATTTTAGGGTTCCCTACTCCTCTGCTTGCCTATAAATAAGAGCCTTTGCTCATTAGTTTTCTTTAACCATGCTAGTGATAACAAAACGCTGAGCCTAAGTGCCTTCTATTTGCTATTCAGTGTCGTTCAATTGTGTTTATGATAGTGAATTGTTGAGTCTCTTTTAGCCAACAAGTAGTTGTTGTAATCGCTATCCCTTTTGTGTAAGAACAAGTTTGCAAGCCTCTTTAGCTGCAAGTTCTTGTTCCGTGCATGTGTTTAGTGTAATCTTCATTCCAAAAGTTTGAGAAATAAAATCATGAGCCTCCTTTGCCTTGGTATAACGTCTCAGATTTCCGTTTATTGTGTTATGCTTTTGTGATCTTAATTTCAGCCTACATTGAAGTGTGTAGATGTATGTTGAGAAAGAGTTCTCTCAAGCCTTTGTCAGAGAATCAACCTTGTTCATTTCTAAATTCTCTTGCTCTGCGTATTACTTGAGAAGTTAGAAACGTCTTTAGCTTAAGTTAGTCATAGTTGAAGTTCTTAATCAGAAAATCTCAGCTTCAGCGTTTGTGTTTTATAAACCTTGTGCTCTAGCTGAAACAAAAAGATAGGCGAATTAGTTTTAATTTACTTTCTTTCATACCATCAGCAAGAGGGAGCTTCCCCTCCTAATTTGAAAAGCAGTGTATCTATGCATAGCTGTCTGTTTCAAATCCGCATTCTAGAGGTGCGAATTTAAACGCCAATAGACAACCAATTATCTATTTGCTAATCTTGTCACAGTTGGGATTGTGTTGGTTGATATTGATATTCTCTTTATTGAAATTATTGTGAAACTTAATTGGACAACATTTATTTCAAAAAAATAAAAATAAAAATTTAGGGGGTATCTTTACAAATCTCCAAGATAACACTGAAAGATCAGTCATCAATAATCCAAAATCAAGCAATCAAATTACATTAAATACTCATCTTCAAACCCAAATTGATGAAACTCCACTTTTCAGCATAGTTGTGGCTTTTGAATGAAACTACCAAGACTAGCTAGGGGGGTTTTCGTCCTTGAAACCAGTGCTTTCAAGAGGGTTTTTGTCCTCAAGAAAATCAAAGATGCAAAAGCAAATATCATAATAAGTCTAACCTCAACAGTGAGCTCTCAACCTCCTTTTATAACATTCTGGAGGGAAAAATAATAATATAATAAAATAATAATTCCCTTTTTCCTCCACAAATTATTTTTTTCAAAAATAAATAATAAACCTTTTATGAGAGCAACAGTCCCCCATGTGCCTAGGCATCCCCCATAGATACAACTTACAACACCTTTTAGTTTTAAAATAAATAATTATACTTAGTTGCCTTCTAATAATTCCACCTTAGGACAACCTAAGTGATAATTATTTAATAATTTAATAAATCACCCAAGTTGTGGAAAACATCAAAATGAGACAAATATGAAATTCTGACCAAACTAATAAGTCATTGAGGATTTAGGATGATGAATAGAAGCAACTTGGTGATTGTCTACAAATAGCATGCTTCTCCAAGAAGATTGTTCAGTTCTCCCTTGCTCATCAATTAACCTATGGGAAAACTTGGAAAATAGACTAATTGTTCACAAACTGATTATGCTTGAAAAGTGGACATTTCAAAAAGGCATGCCGAGGGGTGTTAAGGGTCTTTTAAGTGACATAAGATGTCTAAAAACACGTCTAAGGGTGTGTCATGATGATTTAAGTGGTAGAATATAGATGTTTAAGGAGACATAGCAACATTCAAATGTCAAGTGCAAGTTATAGGGCACCTAAATGATGATTTCATGGAGTGTAAGTGACCAAGACACCCAAATCAAGAGCCTAAAGAATGAACAATAGGGTTTTAAGAAGCCAACATAGGTAAAAAAAATGGCACTTGGTAGGCTCTAGTTAGTCTTTGACAGGTTTAGGAGGCAACAATTTTCCAACCTTCCAATTAGGGTTTTATATTTTAATAGTTGGAATAGTTAGAACAATAAAGGATTAAGGGCATTTCGAGTACAATTTTTTTGATTTTTGATTAAGTCTTCTTAGCTAGGTCTTGGTTGATTCACCATCTATATTGAAAAACAGATCTACAACTTCTTCAAAGGGTTTGCCCATGGCAAATAAACATATTTAGTTATGGCCTAGGGTTGTATCATATCTTCACTCAAAGATTCAACCATAGTTTTCAGTTTCATTAAAACCTTAGGCATTGGTTTTCCATTTTGGTAGTTGGAGCAATTAGGGTTTGGTGAAACCATTAACAAGACCTAGGGTTTTGAATCTAGAATTTTCCCTGTTTCCATGGAGGACATTAGATTTGGTTCACCAAGTTTGATTGGTAAAATTGCCTATAGATTGAGGGTTAGGCTTGTAATATTCATTAGAGAAGCTAACAAATTTTAGAACAAAAAGTTGCTTGACAATCATTGTGGAGGCTTGTGCATCAATTTGCTTTTTTGCTAACTTTGGGAGTTATTATTTTGGTGGTTTTATTTTTGGACAAGAGAGTTGGGGGTCTATTTTCAGACCCCTTTTGTTAGTTTTTATTTTATAATTTGTTTAGGATTAGTTTCAGTATAAAATTATTTGATAATTATGTAGTGTAAGGCTTATGAGGACATCAAGTACAGTTACTCGGATTTGTTAAAAGTCAAATCGTTAACGGCCTTGTTTGAAGAGGAGAAGATTGCTAAAACAACAAGTTATCTGATCAAAATTCACAGCAGAAGAAACAAAATCAGTGAAGAATTAGAAAGCAACAAGAAGTAATTGGTGGGGTCAGCGGTTGTTTTGTTGTTTTGCAAAAGCGGTTTCAGTTCTATTTCTTGGGTCCCATAGACTGGCTGGTCTTGTGGACGTAATTAAAAACATTCATTCATTTATTCATTCTGCTTTTTGCATTTGTGCTTCAAAACATTGATTTTGGGGATAAAATAACATCATCCTAAGTCCCCCAAATTGGGCATCTTGTAACTTATAAATAAGTACTTTGGGCACAAGACGTTTTTAATGATGATTGACGTTACACTTATTTTTCTGAAATTGTTGTTCCATTTGTGTTTGTGTTATTGTGTTTATAATTCAATCAATCAAATCGAAAGTGGATTGTAGAGATGAGCTTTGTATTGATGGATGATATTTTTCTATCTAGGTTGCTTATTTGTGTGTAAATTGTTAGCATTTAAATTCACACCTTTCAGTGTGACACAAAATGGAATGGATGTGCTATAGAATTTCTTTAAATTAGAAGGGCAAGCTTTTTCTAAACAAAAACTAAACTAACTTGAACAATATGTACCTATTATTTACAATCTATACAATGTTTTGAATGCTAAATAAAACTAAAGGTATCTTTTTGGATTCACCTAGGGCAAAAGGCTAACACAGTCTTCAACTCAAGGAAAAATGTTTATATGTTTTTTGACTAAAAACCCCTATGATTACTACATTTACATTATTCAGCTAAATACAAAGTCTAAGTAGTGCAAGCACACATATGAATCAAATAGGTTAAAATGCACGGACACTAATGCTTTGGTATATTGAATCAAGGAATTAGTACAAAGTTACAATCTTCAACTTCAAGTAAACTTGCAATACAAAGTGTAATGCAAAGATTTGAAACTTAAATAGGAACACACAAGCATGCAAATTCCTATTCAAAACATGCAAAACCTCTATATATAGAGCTCACAAAAGAGATCAAGACAAAGCGATAACATTTAAATCAACTTGAAATGTTACCATAACCTCCATTGTGTTTTGATTTGCTTCAATGACTTTAGGATGTGGATACTCCTTGCTTGAAGATTACCAATTCGACAACATATACTTAGCATAAGTGATAATGGATAGGAATGAGGGGTAGAGTGCCCAAATTTATAGGCTTTTGGGAGAAGGAATGGATGGTCAAGATTTGATTATGAGATCAAGGGTGGAGAATGGTTGAGAGAAATTCCCTAGGATCAAGGAGAAAATGGAGGGTGGAGATGAAGGTGGTTAGATTGTGAATGACTAGGATTAACTTACCAAATTTAGTAAGTATTGAGCATGAGGGCAATTAGGGAAATGTGCACCTAAGAAGGCTACAACTTTGGGTTGTATTGAGAGAATAAGGGGACCATAAGGATAAGTGTTCTTAGGTGTCCTTTATTCTTGGAATGTGTTGAGAGAATAATGTGACTACAAGGACAAGTGTTTTAGGAGACCATTATTCTTGGAATGTGTTGAGGGAGTGTAGGCCTAATTAATATTTAATTATTCTAGCCACATATGTGAAATGGATAATAGGTGGAAATGATAATTATTTATTTATTGTGAGGAGATAGAAAAAGGTGGTTAATTAAATAATATAATTATATAAGTGGACTTTAGGTAAAGGGATATGTCCTAGGTGATGATATTGGTCGATTAGGACTAGGTGAAGGTGATTAGGTTGATTAGGTCTAGTTGATGAGGTGATAGATGACTAGGGAATATTTTACGTGTCTACATTTTATCCCTCTTTGATACAATACAACTAAGTGGCGTTGTGTCAAAGAAGAGATAAAATGTAGGATGAGATGAAGTGAAGCTTTGGTGGCAAGTTGCCCCGATTGTTTAGGGATGATGATGGAAGTGATGCCCCCTCAAGAGAACTATTGTGTGAAATGGAACACAATAGGTATCTTGAAAAGACAAAGGGTGATAAAAAGATGTGTCATAAAGGATAAAAGATGAGTTGAGAGAAATCATGTTCGGATGATGTACATGCCATGAATATAGGATTGATGATGGATTAATGTCTGGGTATGTTGATTGATGCCACTAGGATGAGTGGACTTGATTGCATGGATGTACATGTTGGATGGTGAAATCTCCCAAGGATATAAGGCAACAAAATGGCACATGATTGGGATTATGGATAAATGGATGAGAATACATTCTATCATAGTAACTTCACATGCAAGGAGCAAACTTTATTTTGTTGAAGCACTTAGCGTCACCATGATATAAGAGTTCATGATGATGATGCACAATGTGCATATGGACTTAACACACAATCAAAGAAGTTGCAAATAGAATAGTGATCTAGTAGACATTATGAAGGATGAGGGCGACTGTGATGGTGTGATAGGTGGAGCACTAAGATTAGAAGTAACAAAAACCATAAATTTAAAATTAAAGACAAAGAAAATCAAAGAAAATGCAAATAGTGTAGTGAGCCAAGGAATAGATGGGGGATCCATTGAGTGGGAGAGCCGTGTTATGGGTGACCTTATTGCACGGTTTAGAGAGCACTTGTGCATGCGATGTGAAGCTTGAAGTAAGGAACGGTCCGAAGTTTGGGGACTTGACTCACATGAGGGCCTCCACGGGTGCTCTCGATCAATAGATTGAGGTGTGGGCGTAGTGAACCCCTCGGCATCGTGGCGTCGGCTGAGTGCATTTATGCTCTCGATTGGTAAGGGGAGGAAGTCGAGGGGTGAGCTCCCAACAACAAACTATTCAAACCGGGCCCCTACCATTCGGCAAGGGCCGTTGGGGGGTTATATTTCCTCAGAGGGTGAGAGGTGAACTTCTGTGAGCTTAATTTCTGTTGTAAGCAGAAATCCATGCCTGCATAGGCACACCATCATATGAATGATGAAGGTGACTAGGACGGTGTGAGATATGGAACACTAGGACTAGATGCAACAAACAAGAAAGAAGTCAAAAAATAAAGATGAAAACAAAAAAAGAAATCGACACAAACTAAGATAGACAAAGACAAAGACAAGCAAGAAATGAATCAAAAAGCATGTAGAAAACATGAGTTGGTGTCCAATGAAATGTTGAAGCCATGGATGGATGTGTAGATATGGGTATGGGGATATGATAATTCCTTTTTCCTTGGGTACGGGTATGGGAATATATATATATATGTTATATGTATATATACATACATGATACATACATACATACATACATACACATATAACATATATTCATATATAAATACAAGAAATCGACACAAACTAAGATAGACAAAGACAAAGACAAGCAAGAAATGAATCAAAAAGCACGTAGAAAACATGAGTTGGTATCCAATGAAATGTTGAAGCCATGCGTGGATGTGTAGATATGGGTACGGGGATACGATAATTCCTTTTTCCTTGGGTATGGGTATGGGAATATATATATATATATATATATGTTCTATTGTATGTATGTATGTATGTATCATGTATGTATATATACATACACATATAACATCTATGCATATATAAATACATACATATACATATATACATACACATACATACATAAATACATACATATGCATATACATTTAACAGCAAACCATACCCAATGTCTCCAAAAAGTTGGCATTTCTTGTTACTGCACCAATTATCTACTTGTTTATGTATATATCTATCATGTATGTATATATACATACACATATAACATATATACATACATAAATACACACATATACATACATAAATACATACATATACATTTAACAACAAACCATACCCAATGTCTCCAAAAAGCTGGCATTTCTTGTTACCGCACCAATTACCTACCTGTTTCTTGTTAACTTACATAAAAAATGTTTTAAAAAATTACTTTTTTTTGGGGAACCCTTGGGTCCCATTGGGTTCAGTTGGGTTTGGCCTAGGTTTGCTTAGGGTCCTTCCCAGGCACCCTAGGTTTGAAGGACCCACAGGGAACCCAAGGTGCCTAGGAAGGACCTTGGGAGAACCCAAAGAAGAACCAACAAACAACTAGGACCAGAATTGTATCCTATTAAAATAATATTTAGTTTATTATTAATGGTCAATATTGTATTATTGTAAATTATTAGATTAGATTAGTTTCTATTCTTTTCTTCGATATTGTTTTTATTTTAGAAACTATGTTTTTAGAAACATTAGTATTGTAAATTCTATAAGAAGAACGTTTTCTTCTTTTAATACATCAAAGATTTCAATCATTTCATGGTATCGGAGCGGGTTGAGCAGGAAATTGTTTTTTGCTTAAATTTTTTTCTTTGCAAAGCTTCCTGATCTGGGCAGGTATGTTCTAGTTGTCTACTAAAGCCATGCGACCTCTCGTTTTTTGTTTCCCGTGCATCTTCTCTATTGCACAACTTGATTCTTGGATTGTGCAAAAGAAAATCGCTTGATTTTGTGAATTTGTGGGCATTCTGGGCGTCTTTTCTCCTTGCTGCCCCACGTGCGATTTTTTTTTTTTTTGGAGCAATTTCAAAATCATGGTGTCTATCAATGCGATTTTCTGTTCTTGTTCTTGCCCGTGTGACCTCCACTCACGACTCTATTAGAGCCTATGGCGTGTTTTTGAGCATTCATGGGCATTGTTCTTTTTCTGAAAGAATCAGCAAGGAACCAATTTTATTCTGCTGCACGTGTGGGTCTTCAGACAACATTTCTGAAGTGAATTTTCAAAATCGCGAATATCTGCATTTATTCCGTGTGCCTAAAGTGTCCTTTAGGGCATTTTCGTCTCTTTTTTCTGGGTGCAGTTCATTCCTTTTTAGGTGCGAACATCTATTGGGCGTCAAATATTGTCTCTCTACATGCATCGGTCTTTTGCCAGTGACCTGTGAAGTCTTTTTTGTGCACATCTTTTTCCTATACACACGTCTTCTTGGAAACCACAAGCTTTAGACTTGTGTGAAGACATCTTTACTTGCATGTGTCTGCTCTTTGTATTCTCTACCATTGCTGGGCGAGTCTTTTCTTGTGCCAAATTGGTTCTAGCTACCTCGGGTTTTGTGCCTTTTCTATTCTGTCAGATTTTTGAGTTTGAGGCATTGTGTACCTCTTTTCTGTCAGATTTTTTCTATGACAAATGGCCTCTTTGTCTCATATCATGCTGGAGGGTAGTCAGAAATTCAACGGCCGTAACTACGACACTTGGAAGCAGCATATGATGACAATTTTTGAATATCGTTGCCTTGACCAGATTATTCTGGGCACAAAGACAACCTACAACGGCAGATAAAGATCAAGAAAAGTTTGATGAACAAAATCGGGAAGCCATGATGCTTATTAAATTGTTTGTCATTGATGACCAACTACCTTAGGTACTATTTGGCAAATCAACTAAATAAATTTGGGATCTTCATGAAACATCCGACAAGAGCTGTGCATTCTTTCTGAAAAACATGTTGTTTTCCATCATGATGGATGAGAAGACAACTCTGCAGGCACACTTAACAAAAATCAAGGACATTCGTAATTAGCTAGAGGCTATTGGTCGGAAAACTGCCAAAATCTTATGAGCACTTTATTGAGACACTCAACATTACCTCAGCTAATGTTGACTTGAAGTTTTTAGAGCTTTGTACCATACTTCTGCAGCAGGATCGTTGGAAACAACAATTCGGTAGCAGTGCTAGTTCATCCTCCACAGAGCAAGCATTTCTTGCCAAGACATTTTAGAAGAATAAGGGCAAGAATCAACCCTCTCAGCAGACCAGTCAAGCGCAATCTCAAGATTCTTCCAAGAAGAAGAATGTTCAGTGTAACTATTGCCACAAGTATTGTATGGTCACATGAAGAAAGATTGCTGGAAACACTTGGCTTCTAAACAGAACAAGCAAGGAGAGTCTAAACCTAAAGCCCATGTTGTAGAGCACATTGAGCAGAAGGACTCTGCGTTCTATGCCTTTATGGCCAAGAGTCCAGCAGATCTTGTTAAATCTTCTGCCTAGTATATTGATTCGGGTGCATATCGACACTTCACTCATTGTCGGGATCGGTTCACTGAGTACACGCCATTAAGAGATTTTGTTATCTTTGGAGGAGGCGACGAGTATATTGTTGTCGGAAAGGGCAACGTGCAGATTCATTTTGGAGGGAGAAATTTATTTTTTCTTGATGTATACTTTGTACCTGGCATGGAGTTGAATTTACTTCCAGTTAGTTAGATAATGACTCTTAGCTAGATATTGTTTTTCAGCATGCATACATGCAACATTGTTGATAGAGAGACTCGCACTACTATTGTTTAGGGACTTGAGGATCATGGTCTATATAGACTTGTTGATTCTGGGGATTCACAAGAGCATGCTATGGCAGCCAGGAGTACTTCCATCAGCAACCTTTGGCATCAACGTTATGGGCACCTGAACATGCAATATTTCTCTCAGCTATCTCGAGATGATCTAGTTGGTGGTCTACCTGCAATTCAGACTCAAAATCATGGAGTATGCGAGGCTTGTCAGGCTGGAAAGCAGCATCGGACTCCATTCCCAGATGGTGACTCATGGCAAGCTTCCAAGGTATTATAGCTGGTACATGCTGATTTATGTGGACCAATGAACACTCCTTCAGGTATTGGTTGCAGGTATTTTCTGTTATTTGTTGATGATTTTAGTAGAAGAATGTGGGTGTATATTCTTAAAAACAAATTAGAGGTGTTTTGGTATATTTCAGCAGTTTAAGGCCTTAGTTGAGAAAGAGTCGGGCTTTCCTATAGTCACTCTTAGGTCTGATAATGGGGGGGAGTTTTGTTCTTCTGAATTCTCCAGTTTTTGTGCTACTCATGGCATTAAGTGCCAACTTACCACACCCTACACCCCTTAGCAGAATGGTGTTGTAGAGCGTCGCAATCGCACCATTACTGAAACGGCTCATTCTATGCTAGAGCATAGAAATGTTCCTAGGAAATATTGGGCTGAAGCAGTTTATACTGCTGTTTATCTTTTGAACCGATCTCCTACTCATGTGGTTAAGAAGATGACTCCTAAAGAAGTCTGGTCTGGATGCAAGCTTGAGGTCAGCCACCTGAAAGTTTTTGGCTCTACTGCTCGTGTAGATTCCAGATGCCAAGCGCACTGAGTTGGATTCCAAAAGCCAAAAACTCATGTTCACTGGGTTACAGTGAGAATCAAAAGGCATACAAGTTGATTGATGTAGATACAGATCGTCTCATCTTCAGTCGTGATGTTGTGGTTGATGAAAATAGTGGGCCCTTTTATCAGTCTTCTCCTTTTGTGAGACCTAAGGATTAGTCTATGCGGACATCTGATTTGGGTGTTTGTCTTCCCCTAGCTCCACCTGATGGGAGGGATTTTGCTGTTGTGCAGGCACCTCAGCAGAATATTCCACCACTCGCCCCTCCTCAGGACAATCTAGATCCTAATCTAGCTGATGGTTTTCCAGCCACCCCTGGTGATGTTGTTCCTCCTATTTCAGATGCTGGTACTTCTACTCTTCGGCCGAAATGGTATGCTAAAACCATAAGTGATCTTCATGATGATGAATTGATTGAGGGTAGATCTGCTCGGAAGAAGAGCAAGCAACATAATACTATTAATTTTGTTCTTATGGACAATCTTCACAGTATCTTTGAGCCTCAAACATATTCAAAGGCTAAAGGCATTCCTGAGTGGGAACAGGCTATGGTAGTTGAACATCATAGCCTTCTGACGAATAACACTTGGGTCCTCTCCGATCTTCCACCTGGGAAGAAGCCCATTGGATGCAAATGGGTGTATAAAGTTAAGTACAAGGTTGACAAAACTCTTGACAAGTATAAGGCTCAGTTAGTAGCCAAAGGGTTCTCATAGACAAAGGGCATTGATTATGAGGAGACTTTTGCTCCTACAACCAAAATGAGTACTATTCGACTTTTCTTTGCTACTGTAGCTTAGTTTGGATGGAAAGTCCATCAAATGGATGTCAAGAGTGCGTTTCTCAATGGTGATCTACAAGAAGTCTATATGACGCAACCTCTTGGTTTCAAGGTTGCTGGTAAAAAACACCAAGTTTGCAGACTCGTGAAAGCACTCTATGGCCTTAAATAGGCTCCACGGGCATGATACATGAAAATTGATAAGTAACTTGTTGATCATGGTTTTCAGAGGAGCCTTTCTGATTCAAATTTGTATGTCAAACAGTCTGGTGATGATATTCTTGTGTTTGTTGTCTATGTTGATGACCTTATCATTATTGGCAGCTCAAAACATCTGATTGAGGAGATAAAACACAATCTCAGTCAATCCTTTGACATGACAAATTTGGGACCTTCATTATTGTCTCGGTGTTGAGGTTTGACAGACATTTGATAGCATCTTTATTTCTCAGTCCAAGTATGCTCGTAGTTTGCTTGATAAGTTCAGAATGAATGATTGCAAACCTGCATCTACACCTATGGAGAAAGGGCTAAAACTATCAGCAAAATCAGATTCGCCTGTGCAAAATGAATCAGCATTTAGGCAACTAGTAGGCAGCCTCATTTAGCTCATTGCTACTAGACCTAATCTTGGTTTTGCAATAAGCTAGATCTCTCGCTTCATGACAACCCCTAAAGCTAAACATTGGGTTGCAGCAAAGTGTGTGCTGCGATATGTGAAAGGCACTTTTGTCTTTGGCATTCTGTATGGAAGGTGCAAAGATCCTAAGCTGATTGGCTATATTGACTCAAATTGGGTAGGTTTGGTTGATGACAAAAAGTTTACTTTAGGGTATGTATTCAGTTTGGGTACAGACGCAATTACATGGACCAGCAAGAAGCAACAGGCAGTGGCTCTTTCCTCGACTGAAGCGGAATATTGTGGAATTGTTAAACCAGCTTGGGAGGCAGTTTGGCTTCGAAGGGTGCTTTCTGACATGCTAATGTCTCAAGCAGGGCCTTCCCCCTTGTACTGTGACAATCAAGGGGTGTTGAAACTCGCCAAAAATCCAGTCTTCCATGAAAGGACAAAGCATGTTGAACTTCATTGTCATTTCATCCGCCAGCTTGTCGAAGATGGATCAGTGGTATTGCAGTATGTTCTGACTGACGATTAGATTGTTGATATTCTCACCAAGTCTCTGAGCTTGGATAAGTTTGTCAAATTTAGGGGGCATCTTGGTGTAGTTGATAGATTGACCATTAAGGGAGGGTATTAAAGTAATATTTAGTTTATTATTAATGGTCAATATTGTATTATTGTAAATTATTAGATTAGATTAGTTTCTATTCTTTTCTTTGATATTGTTTCTATTTTAGAAACTATGTTTTTAGAAACATTAGTATTGTAAATTCTATAAGAAGAATGTTTTCTTCTTCTTTTAATACATCGAAGATTTTAATCATTTCAACGGGTACGGGGGGCAAAAGAGAAGAACTTGGTAACAAAGGGTGGATGTGATGGATGGATGGGGGATGGAGGGTCAAATGGGTAGATTCCAAACAAGGATTGAATCATGAATTGATGTGATGGTATATGGCGATGAAAAGGTCATGCCCTAGTGGGTCTATACATGTGGACCATTCCCTAAGAAATGTCAGCAAGGGGATGCCCACAATTAAGCACAAAATCAAGGAAAGGTTATGGAATTCAAATGGAAGGAAATGATGGAGAATGAAAATGGATGGATGAGGGGAAGTATTGGTAATTTGAGCAATCTGGCGAAGGAGGATAATCATGAGTAGATAAAGTATGCGGAGGGGATGGCGGAAATATATGGAAGGTGATGGGTGGGTAAGGGACTTGAGTGAACAATTCAAGGTGAGGGATTCAATGGGATGAATAAAATGTGATGGTGGGAATAATATGGATGGACGCATGCTCATAGACTAGAGTGTTTGCTTTCTACACATGACGTCTATTTACTAGTTTTTCATCATGTTACTTGCCCAAGGTGCCATAAGGGTGGTTTTCACCAATGGATGAATTTATTTCTCTTTACTTATTTCAAGATTTATTTTTTATTTTTATTTTATTTTTTGTATTTTTTCTTTTTCTTGTTTATTTATATTTTTTTTGGAAGATTGAAGCTAAATGGGTTAAGCATAGAAGTGCTTGAGATGGACAATGTTCATTGGCTCTTCTAGCTCATGGCCGTTAGGATTGGCTAGCTTGTAAGCTCTATATCCGAACTTGGCAGTAATGATGTATGGACCCAACCAGTTTGTCTCGAATTTCCCTTTCTTTTCTTTGTCCTGGGTGGTGTTCTTTTGGTTTTCCTTAACGACAAGGTCTCCAATCTCAAAC
Organism: Sequoia sempervirens; assembly: GCA_007258455.2. Classification (NCBI taxonomy): domain Eukaryota; kingdom Viridiplantae; phylum Streptophyta; class Pinopsida; order Cupressales; family Cupressaceae; genus Sequoia; species Sequoia sempervirens. Next base: position 33,480,008 of record VDFB02000008.1, on the reverse strand, counting down.
TCTCCATTGCGGAGGCATTTGTTATAGCCACAACACATTGATGCTCATATGCTTTAAGGTCATTGAGACTAGTGAGACGGTGTTCCTCAAGGAGTTCTTGCTCTTGTAAGGGCTGTTGGAAATATTGTTGTCATTGATGTCAAAGGAAAGAACAAATTCATATTATTGCCATTGATGTCAAAGGAGGACCTCCGCGACGATGATTTTGTTGAAGTCAAAGAAGAAGATATAAAGACAAACTTATTGCTCAAGAATGCAGGCCGACTTCCTTTTCCCTTGGCATTAGAAAATAAATTTAATTTACTTTGGGCCAGCCTCGATCCTTGGCGCTCAAGTTTAAAATTAAAATATTGTGATGGTGCTGGCCGACATCCTAGAGTATAGTGCCCAAAATTGAGATTAAAAATTATACACGATCAACCCCCTTTGAGGAGGCTGACCTTGTTGGTGAAAAGGCACATGATGGCATATAAATAAAGATGTTTGAAGGTTTTTCCAGTAATGTAACAATGAAATATCATTTGATTTAGAGTAGATGTAGAGCAGACCAAGAGCAGAAAATTATGAAGAATATTTCATATTTATTTTGAAGAATGTTGGAGCAAATTTCTAAAGGAAATATAATCAGATTTGTGAATAACTTTCTAAAAGAAGAAGAGCAGATCTGGAGCAGTCTAAGAGCAGAAAATTATGAAGAATATTTCAATTTTGTTTTGAAGAATGTTGTAGCAGAATTCTAAAGGAAATATAATCAGATTTGTGAAGGAAATACGTGCAGATTTGTGAAAAAATTATAATCAGATTTGAGTAGAAAATTATGTTCATCATCGAGTGAAGAAGCAACATCCTAAAGGTAATATTTTGCAAAAAAGGTTGGTGCTTCCTAAAAGAAGAGATTGGTGTCTCTTGCTAAGTTGGTGCTCAGTTGTGGGGATTGGTGTCTCCAATGGGTTGATGCCTACAAATTTGTAAGTGGGGATTGGTGTCTCCAGTAGGTTGGTGCCTACAAAGTTTGTAAGAGAATTTTATATAAGCAATATTTTGTTGTGATTTTCTCCCGAAAGGGTTTCCACTTAAATCTCGTGTTCTTGTGTCTTAACTATTAGATCTTGAATGGTTGTGATTATTGTGGTTTGTTAAATTTAAGTGAACAGATTAAATGCACAGAAAAATAATTCAAAATAAGACAAAATAACACAGCATATACCCTGGGAAAACCCTCCTCTTGACGGAGAAAAACCCAGCAACAAAGATCTCTCTTATATTTGATGTGACAATGGCAACTTTACATATTACAATGAGGTCTAACACAAGACCGATATACAGCACTGGCAAGATGAAAAACATATAACAGTCTGCCAATTCGTACCTGTTATATATGAGATGACTGTATACAGAAATAGCATTTGACAGTACTCACAAACAATAATGGTTCTCAATCTGTTAGATATGAATCCGCATCATAATGCTTCGCACTGATCTTCACCCTTGAGTACTTGACATAGTTCACACTTAACACAGATCTGATATGGCAGAGTTCGCACAGATCCGAAATGGAGAGTTGACTACTAATCACAGATCCGATATGGAGAGTTCACAGCTAACACAGATATGGAGAGTTCGCATCTAACACAGATCTGAAATGGCAGAGATTACAATAATTCGCAGTCTCTTAATCGCACATGATAACCTGTTCGCACTTGATGCAATATTCGCATTTGATAATGTAGAACAGAAATGAAGAGATCGAGCTTCTCTAGATGATTACAAAGGACGAAACAAGGTGAATAAATACAAGTGAACATCCCTCAAAGACTTTCAAGTCGGCCTCTAAGAAATCACCCATGTTCTTAAGTGATAGTCGGCCTCAAATAAACATTAAATGACTTGTAAGAATTTCAAATTCTTTTATGTCGGCCATAGTATGAAATACAAAACAATAAATATAATTGAATAGCCAACGGCTATTATTCAATTTATGTCTTCCACGAAAGAGGTGAGTTGGAAGGCACTACCGAAGCTGCTATAACATTAACATGGTTGACTAAGTTTTGAAAAAGTAAAAGATAGTCTTGTATTGATTTACCCCCCTCTCAGTATAAGCATGTGCTCATCAAGCACGATGCTTGGTAATCCTCTTCTAAGATGAGATTACGCAAAGAAACATGCGAGGAGGGGAGCTCAACCTCTATTGCAAGATTGCTTTAGTACCATAAACAAGTAAATATGAAGTGGCGCTAGTGGGAGAGTGCAAATGGAAGTGCGGCAAGCCTAAAGGGTGGGGTTAAGTTGAAAGTGCTAGTCATTGCTAGCGTCATTGATGGTTTTCTTAAGGATTTTGATGATTGTTTTGTTAGATTCCTTGGCTCGATCGTTGCCTTGCAGGTAATAGGGGATGGACTATTTGTGCTTAATATGGAATTTTTCACACAAGGACTACACTTAATGGATTTGAAAGGATTTACCATTGTTTGTGATAATGGTGGATGGTAAGCAAAAATGACAAATGAGATTGTTAAGGATGAATTTGGAAATTTGGATGTCGGTAGTGAAAGTGAGTGGAACTGCTTCAACCCACTTAGTGAAATATTCGGTAGCAGTAATAGTGAAATTGTCGCTGTTGGAGGAGATGGGATTAATCTTGCCAATGAGATCAAGGCACCATGTAGAGAAGGGCCATGGAGTGGTAATGGGTTAGAGGGTTTGTGAGGGTGCATGAATAAGGTCCCCATGTTTTTGACAAGCAAGGCATTTCTTTACATATTGATAGGCGTCAGATAACATGGTAGGACAATAATATCACATACGAAGGAGCTTCTTGGCTGGGATCATGCCATTTGCATGAGCACCACAAATACCACTATGGACTTCCTGAAGTGCAAGGTTAGCCTCATCCAAGTTGAGACATCTAAGCAAAGTTCCATAATAACCCCTATAATAGAGTATGCCACTAAGGATGGTATAACGGGATGTGCGTTGGATAAGGGATTTTCTTCTGGTGGATGATATGTCAGGAGGGATAGTTTGGTTTTGGAGATAGGGAAAAATGTTGCTATACTAGGGAGTGTGGGACCAACAATGTCACATATCATATTAGACTCTGGAAGATCATAAGTAGGTATAAGAAGTTGCTCTACAAGGAAATGATACTCATGAGCTTCATCAGGCATATCTAGAAGAGATCCAATGGTGGCCATTGCATCAACCGCTTTGTTATTGAGACAAGGAACTTGCTCAAAAGATATATCCAAGAAATAATGTTTAAAACTGCCAACCATGTGTTTAAAGGACACAAGTTTGTCATCCTTAGTAAGGAACTCATCATTGGCCTGATTGATTACCAATTGCGAATCACCAAAGACCTACAAGTGTTGAATGTGCCATTGAACTACTAGTTTTAGACGAGATAACAATGCCTCATATTCTGCTATGTTTTTTGTGCAAGGAAAAGCAATGCGGAATGCTTTAGGAATGAAATCACCTTGGGGGGTGATAAAAAGGATGCCAACACTTGATCCATGTGATGTAAATGACCCATCAAAGTATAATGTCCATGGTTTGGATTCCTCAATATGAAGGATGGATTCATCTTTAAATTCTATGTTCAAAGGTTGAAAATCTTGAATGGGAGCCTTTGCTAAGTCATTTGCTATAACCTGACCTTTGATTGCTTTTGGTTGACATACTCAATATCAAACTCACTAAGGATCATGACCCACTTTGTTGTTAGACTAGTAAGGGTTTGTTTTTGGACAACAAATATTTCAATGGGTCAATTTTGGCAATCAAATGAGTGGTAGCATTAAGCATGTAATGATGAAGTTTCTATGTGGCAAAGACTACTGCAAGGCTAGCTTTCTCCATGGATGAATAATTGAGTTCACATCCAACCAATGTTCTGCTAAGGTAATAGATGACATTTTCTCTCCCTATGAGACATATAACAACAAAGGCATATCTGGAGTAGGTGCCACTAAAATTGGAGGATCAGACAGGTATTCCTTGATTTGATCAAATGCTATTTGGCACTACTCATCCTACTCAAAGCTAACATTCTTTTGAAGTAGATGTGAAAATGGATGGCACTTAGCTGCTAACTGGGCAATGAATCGTTTGATAGCTTGGAGTTTCCCTTGTAGATTGCGTAGTTGTGTGGGGTTCCTAGGAGGTGGCATTTATGTTATCGCTTTTACTTTAGCTAGATCTACCTCTATGCCATGTCTAGAAATAATGAACCCGAGGAGCTTTCTTGATGTGACTCCAAAAACACATTTCTTGGGATTTAATCTGACTTTATATTCTTTGAGCCTCTAAAAGATGCGACACAAGATGACTGGGTGATCTGCTTTGGAATTTTACATTCCTAGGATGTCATCCACGAAATCTTCAATAGTATCATGTAGTATATCATGGAATATGACAATCATGGCCCTTTGATATGTGGCACCAACATTTTTGAGACCAGATGGCTTGACTTTGTAGCAAAATGTACGCCATGGGGTGATAAAAGCTATCTTATGTTGGTCTTTAGGTGCTATTTGAATTTGGTTATATCCTAAAAAGCCATCCATAAGGGACAACATCTCACGACCAACTGTCAAATCCACAATCATATCAATGTTCAGAAGTGGAAGATCATCTTTGGGGCAAGCCTTATTGATATCTCTAAAATATGTGCATATTTTGATTCCTTTGGTTGGCTTGCTTACAAGTACTTTATTAGAAACCCACTTTGGATAGTCAATAAGCCGAATGAATCCAACATCTATTAGCTTTTGGAGTTCTCCCTTGACTAAAAGGGCCACTTTAGGATGCATTTTTCTTAGCTTTTGACGAATTGGTTTAGCATCAAGGTTTACCACCAAGTTAATGGACAATTAAAGAAGGGTCCGATCTAGGCATGTCAATGTAGGACCAAACAAATATAGCTGGATAATCTCCAAGCACTGTAGAGATGTTCATGTTTAGCTTAGGATCTAAAGCAACTACAATCTGTGTCAACTTAGGTGTCTTTTTTGTACCCAAATTTATATCGATAGCTTTTGCAATAAGGAGTGGTGACCCACCTTGAAGTGGAAGAGGAGTCAATGTAAGGTGAAGCTCACTATCAAAGGATGTATCTATAAATTTTGATGGTTCCTCTAAAATACCTTGTTGTTCTCCAAAGTATGTTGATGAACTCAATAGGATTTGGAAACCTTGCTTATGATCTCCTAATGGAAGATGGGTGCGAGATTTCATAAGTTCTAGAATGACCTCATCGTTTTGAAATGTTTTCCAAATCACGAGGAGCATGTTGGTCCCATTTAATGAGTTTGGGGAATGTGAGGTTGAGGTGGATGGTAAGGATTGCATTATCATGGAAAAGGTTTGTGGCAGCAAGCTTTTCGGAAGGACTAGTAATAACTCTTACTTCTCTATCGTCAAAATTGGAAGAGGTGTGCCTAGCATTATTAGGAAAATCTGTAAGGGCATGAAGATGCTGATTGTAAGCACCATATCCTAAACTAGTGGTTCCATCATTGGTAGGTATATAATAGGATCAAGTGGGCCTTATTCATGTAAACCAAGACCTTTGCTTTTATAATTCATTTTACTACAAATGCACAAGGGAATAGGATATGTGTGTTCTTTGAAGCAAGTAGCATACTGCTCATCTTTGTAAAGCCATGTGATATCAAGGCCCTCTATGTCCCCATCAGCAAGATAACCACCAAAAATGAAGGTAGTGGGGCCTCATTGCAATGTGAAAAGGGGATTTTGAACCCTTGGGTGAGGGCGACCATAGGATCTTAGTGAAAGGGGTAATTTGGCAATATGAAGGGATTCATGGATTTGGTATTCTCCACATCCTTTATCAAGGATTTTGAATGTGGATTTTAAGGATGGTTGCTTAGTGGATGGAGCAAAGGATAGGGAAGGTAAATTGCTAGGGTCAATGTATGATGTGGATTTGATGGCAGATGATTGGGGAACAATGTCAGAAGAGGGACAATGGTTGTCATATTTCCCTGCCAACTTTTGTCAGAATTGATAGGGTTGGAGATCACTTGGAATAGTAATTTCCACACCATTGCATGGGAACTTAATGTAACGATCCTTAATTTAAGATTGATCCTATCAACAAATAATGCAAGAAATAAGGAAAAAGAATTGAATTATATTTGACTTAGCTTAAGACCAATTGTATTAACTCTATCTAAACAACAATTGATTGTGTGATTCATCCAATTATTATGACTTACTTAATAATACCCTGCTAAAGTTATTACTGTTTGTTTTCTCAATCATAGGTATGGTTGAATAGGATGGCTGCAATGGGATGCCTGTAGAGTGCTCCTTCCAAGCCCAAGAGCGGATACGGCGACCCCTCTTGGCCCAACAATGGCAGACCGCCAGTCATCATTGTGGGTGGGGTACTTAGAAAGCCTCTAGCACCTGCTATCCCCTTTTGCACCTCCTATTTCCCATTTAATGATAATATAGATATGTGAGTAAATACTATCTATAGATTCCATATAAATCAACTCTACTTACAGTCATATTGTAATGTCCCCATTTTGGCCATACGCTCTTCTTTGACTGATAGCCTATTTCCGGAAATCCGTAGGTTGATCAAAAGTGAAATTAGGGTTTCCTTGCTTGGAGGTTTGTGGCATTTCTAGGTATTTACTTTTTTAGTAAATACTAATTTTGGCGGGTTTTTCATTTAAGTCTTGCTTCCTTACTTTATATTTTGAGGTAAACTTACTATTTTTGGCGGCTATTTTAGTAAGTCTAATTTTGGCGGGCATCATCGCCTCAACTCAAGTCATCTTGTTATCCATCGGTTTTTGGGTTTGGTTTTCCTTGGTGAGTTTGACTTAGTCAATTTTCATGTCTTGAAGTTGTACCCCATGCCTAGGCTTGATGACTTCAAGTTGTTTTAAAGAAGGGGACATAAAGGGGTCAAATGAGCATTTAATTATTTAATAAATGCTTTATTGTTGCAATATGAAATGGATGCCCAAAGGGGAAGTTGAATGATATTTTATTATTTCAAAAAGTAAAAGGCAAAAAGGTGGCGTCCTTTTTGGAAGTTGAAGTGATTCAACTTCTTGGAATTTGAAGAGTTCTTGTTGCTTCATTTGCCAACAAAAGCTTATATATTGCTGCTGTTTGAAGAGCTGATTATCCAATGTTTATGCTAATGTTATGCTGTCAAAATGACAACTTGTTTAATACTTCGAGGGATGCTTACCTCCTAGTTCCAATCCAATTTCGTGTTTGAAAGACAACACCTAGTTGGTCTTATTGCTGCTTCTCAATCAGACTAGCAGATTGTGCTTCAAAGTTGGTGAATTTTGGTGAGAATTTCAGTTTTAATGTTGCTGATGTATACACAGCTGAAGGTGTTTTTCATTTACAGCTTTTGATGTGAATTTATTTTGGTTATGGGTATTTGATCCTTGCAATTCTATGCTAATGGCGATCATATTTGGAGAATTTCAGAATTTAATTCCAAGTATTTGATTTTTAGCAAGAGAAATCGCCCCTCTTGAGGGCCGTACCATCTTGAGAGTGCTTTGGGATTCGTGCAAAATAATATCATGAGTTTTGATGCAGTTTTGTGGTTTGAGTTTGGGCGCCTATCCTCCAAAGAGACTTTGCATTTCGTTTCATTCAATTCAGAGGTATATTGAAGGAGTTGTGATCATTTTTATGAGTTTGCTGTTTGCTGATAGACATTTCCAGATTGCAGATTTTTATATCAGACTTGTTAGTTTTTGATATAATGCTGGTTTGAGCTTCAATTCTTCATCTTATATCATTGTAAATGTTAGAGGAAGTGATACTCTAACTGTTTAATGTTCTTGGAAGATTATCTATTCTATTTGCAGCTGTTCTTATTCTTTGTAAAGCTAGTTAGTAGTACTAACAGCTCTTCCTTTACTTGCTGCAATTTTATATCTGTTTTACACTCCCACAATTGAGTGGTTGAGTTTTAGAATAAACTTATATCTTGTTTGTAATTTCCCCCCACGTTATAAGTGGTTGTGTGGACAGTATTCCCCCCACGTTAATAAGTGGAAGAGTGGATTTAAAGGCTGGCTTGCTGCCTAATAATTGTTGTAAACTCACCCACTGAATAAGTGGAGTATTCCCACCACTCTGTGGATGCCCGCCGCAGCGGATGAATTGTTTTAATTGTAATCTTTTCCCCCCACTATTTGGTGGTAGTGAGGAAATGCTTTTCATGGCTGGTTATCCGCCTATCAGTTTCTAGTTTTCAAATTCAACACTCCGTCATATGTTAGCACCTCGCCCTTAGTGGGATCTTGAGTGCACATTCTTGACGTTGAGTAGTTTTCATTTCAAGTTCAGATTTCTATTTGGAGCTAACGCTAACCGAGTTGATTAAGTGCTGGTTATGTGTGTTAATTCATCGAAAAAAATTGGTTAGCATATTTCACATATACATTCCCCTCATTGACCAGTTATATTAATTCTACAGACATTAATTCTTGATTTAAAATATATTGAACATACCTTAGAATGCTGCTGTAATCCTTTTACAGTCCACACACACTTATCCCTCAGATCCATGCCTATACTATGCTATGAGGATTTATAGAAACATGAATACATCAAAGAGATTAAGAGACCATATTGGTTAGATGAGTATCTTAATGTAAATAATCTATTTATCATATGAATGTATATACAACAATCCCTTGTTATATTCAATGTTTATATATATATACTTACCATATATATATATATATATACATATATTAAATATACATGTGAATGTCACATACATTATAAAGTTTAAACATCCATTCAGCAAGATTATTAGTGTATTTATCAATTACCAAAACATATTTATCAAACATGTGAATTACAATATATACACAGCAACCATATTATATTTGATATACATATATTTATCATATATATGTTAAAAATATATGTTAATTGCCACCTATTACTAAATTCTTAATTTATTGCCAAGCATTCATTTATTATTATTTAATTATATTTTGACTGATTTTTAACATTAATCTTAGTCACTTAGACAGCAATTACTTACCTTGGTCGATCTGCAGACCTCCTTGCCTTTCTCCCTTTCCCTGATCTGCAAGGTCAGTCTGCCCTCCTCTGATTTCCTCCAGCCACGATGCCCTCTTTCCTTTGGAGAGCCTCTTCCTAAGTATTGTGCTTTGGCTGGGAAGAGTCACGTCACTTAGTGAAAGATTGTTTCTTTTTAAAAGTCAACCGCTACCTCCCTTGCTCATTTCATATTGTTTGTGCGTGGCAATGAATTGGTATTTGAAAGTTAATACAATGGTTATTTTTATAAGATAATATAAGTAATGATTTTATATTTATCTTTATAAGTATAAGATCTGCATCATTGTGTTATGATAATTATAATTTTTGATCTTATTTAATTTAATTTATATTTAATTTATTATTCTATTCTAATGTTGACTCACCTGCATTTTAAATATTTGACATTTTAATATTAAAACATAAATATTGATTTCCCAAAAATATTATTATTTTCTTGTGCCAATATTTTGTAATTATAATATTATCTTGATAATTGTAATTATAATAAAATTGTTAATTTATATATGTACTTTGTTATTTATTTATTTGCATTTATGTTTTAATATGTATTGTATTTACGTATTTGTATTTCAATGCTTAGTAATTTTAATGTTCCATTTCGGGGACATGACACATAAGACATTGATGATAGGTAGAGGGTATGGCTTGCATTGCATGGAGCCATGGTTGACCAAGCAGGATGTTGTATGGAAGGTCTAGGTCTGTGTTGTACCCAAAATAAATTTTTGGCATTCTATATAAATTGAGCTAAATCATGTAAAAATGTCGTCAAAAGTCTGTTTTAGGTCAAACCTGACATGAGGTCTTGGTGGGTATCTGTCAAGGAACACTTGTGCAAAATTCTGAAAATTTGAAAATTAGGGTTTTACACCCCTATTTTCGGGGAAACCCCCGAAAATAAGACCTTCCTGGAAACAATTGAAAATAATTTTGATAGGATTAATTAACTTCATGATCACATTGGTCAAGTTAGAATCATCAAAAGACATGTTTTACTCTGGTGGGTCTATTTCTGTTTTTCAAGAACAAAGTTAGGAGCTCCGCAACCATTAATGGCAGATTGGCCAGTACTAGGTGCTGAAAGCTAAACTTCAAAAGCTTCAACGACACAACCATGGCGGAAAAGGACAAAAATGGTGATCTTTGACGGAGGAGATTTTTGAAACTGAAAAAGGTCAAAATTTGACTAACTCTGGAAATGCTACCAAGGAGAAATCAGTTCAAAATGTGCAAAAAGAACCCTTTTCAGAGAAAGGCACCCTTGAATCTCAGGGGCCAAATGTAGTCGCTAGATTCATCCAAGGCAGTCATCCTCGGCTTTCTCCTGCTGGCTTGACAACGAAACATTCAGCGAGATCATTTGATAAAGTGATCACTGACAAATGTCAACAGAGTGCGAAGAGGCTGTTATAAAGAGACATAAAAAAAAAAACGACAAAAGATAAAAAGATGCCGTTTGACGAAGGAGATTCTGGAAACTGAAAAAGGCCAAAATTTGACTAACTTTGGAAACGTTACGAAGGAGAAATAAGTCCATGATGCAAAAAGAGCCCTTTTTAGAGAGGGGGGCCCTTGATTCTTAGGGGCCAAATGCGGTCACTTAATTCATCCAAGGCAGTCATCCTTTGCATTCTCCTGCTGGCTCGACATCGTAACAATCAACAAGATCATCTGATGAAGTGATCACTAGCAAATGTCAGGACAGTGAGAAGAGGCAGTTGACGAAGACATCAAAAATGGCTGTTCAGCATGAGAAAAAGCGCCCTTGTCAAGCAAAGGCGCCCTTCAATGAGGTGGTCAAGATGTAACTCGTTGAGAAATGTTGCCTTTGAGAGACCTCTTAGATCCCGTTTCAGCTCGACAACGAATTTGTCAGCAAGCCTGTGAGACGAGTCAAATGATTGCAGTAATAGATCAACTGAACATGCCAATTGAAGGATAAATCAGTAAAATACAAGCTAAAAGTGCCCTTGCTGGCCAAGGGTGCCCATCTTTTTGAAGTACCCAATGACCCCGTCAGCAGTTGTTGTGTATAATGAACTTGTTCAACTATTAGCTAGCCTCTTGATCAAATCAGAAGCACTCTCATCGGACCTGCCAGGCAACTGGTGGAAGCAATCAAGTGGCAAACGTCCCAGAAAGAGACTGAATGTAAAACATGGTAAAACATGCTAAGGCATGGGAGAAAGAGCCTTTTCTAGAGAAAGGCGCCCTTTATTTTGGGCCGTTAAATGCTGTCAGATGGCAAAAGGTTCTCCAAGATGACCTTCACCATTTGGGTCAATCTCAACAACGAAGCTGTCAGCACGGGAATCTAACGAAGCTGATCAACCTGGACTGAGGATCAAACAAAGGTCATTCAACATGAAAATGATAAAAAAGGGACTCAAACTCAAAAGGGATGCCCAAAAAGGTCAAAGGCATGTTTTGTTGACTAAATAAGATATTTTGGAGGCAAACTTGGCCAATTCACCCCACAATCAGTGGAAACCTACCTTTTGAACTCTAGATCAAGCCAAATCAGCTTTAGATCATGAGTTAGGCTCCCAAACTTCATGGATTCAAGCACAAATCTCTATATGATCAAGCCTAGGCGTCCATTATGCTCATTTCTTTGCAGGTTGATGATCAAGAACAACAATAAGCTCTCAAGGACACCATTTTTAGATCTGGCCAAGGTTTTTGACCGTTCTTCGATATTTCTTGAAGATCAGAAGCAGAAGAAGATTTCTAATCAGACACTGGATCCAAAGACAAATTTTCTTAGGGAGTCAGATTAAAAACTTCCAATCCATCTTCTATCTACTTCTTCTCTTCTTGTCTTAGGTATTCTTGCATGTCACACAAATCAACAGGCTACCACAGATCTAATCAACTGGGCAGAGTCAGAATAATTTTCCAATAAAACCCATCTCGTTAGATTTTCTAGAATCAACCCACTTGCTGCCCCTATTTTTGGGGGTTTTTCCAAAAAAGTTTCAGAATCAAAATTCTGAGGAATTGGGTTTGTTCAGCATTGAAGCACGAACAAAACCCATGTACCAGATTTTTTCCAAAAAAATACTTCTCGGCGGGTGGCTATTTTTAGGGGTTTTTCAGAATTTGTTTGAACATATTTGTGTTTACAGTCAACAGGCGAGTTTTTCTTCACAGAATGACAATTTGGCATCCTTGGGCTCCAATTGAACAACCAAACCTTGCGCCAGCAACTCTCTAACCAGATCTCACACATATTGTTGGAGAGCAAACGGACATCATCAACAGTATGCGGATTTTTATCTTTGTAAAGAATACATCACTCGTGTAGTGGAGAGCCGCAACAATTACTTTGGACGAAGAAGAAAGAAAGGTTGATCTTGCCGCCAAGAGACCAATGTTACCACCTTCTACGTGGTAGTAAGCATCCTGGCTTACCAACAGCGAAGAGGTCATTCCAAGCATGGAGCCGCCAAAGTCAGCAAGAGCAGTAGCTTGCGCAAGGAGAGGAGATGCCACGTCATCAAAGCATTGACTATCCGAAGACGGAAGAAGTCAACACATGGATTGAAGAGCTGTTGACCGGAGGTGGTGAGGTGTGAAAAGACACCTAGGCTGGGACGTCCTAGTCTCTAGGAATGTAATGTCCCCGTTTTTAGCACTTCACTTTTCAGTGATTGGTAGCCTATTCCCAGTGTGCTGTCGGCGGGTCAGTGGCAGAATTAGGGTTTCCGGCTGTTTGATGGGTTCTCTTGATGATTCAGGGTTTTGCTTGTTGGAGTTTGGTTGTTTGGATTCTGGATTCCTTCTGGGTTTTCAGAGAGCTTTGCAGAGGTATGACTTGCAACTGCGTCGGGCAACCTTTCCGAACTTACTATTTTTAGTAAGTTATGATGGCTACATCTCGGAGTTTGGGATTTTGGAGTGCGGATTCTTTCTAGGTTTTCAGAAAGCTTCGCAATGGTGTCACATGCAGTTTGATCCGAGCGACTTTCCGAATTTACTATTTTTAGTAAATTCTATTTTTGGCAGTGATCATGCAATTTCCAGTGCAGTTGGCTTTCTTCTTCAGTCAGTTCAGTTGGCTTGTTCTTTTTTTTGGCTTTGGGACGCATTTGGAGAGATAAGTCAAATTATTTAAATAAAGTCATATTTTAATGTTATATTTTACTGTTGACCCCCCCTTAGCCTAGTGATTGAACTTTAAGTTGTTTTAAAAGGTGGTCTTTATGGGTGGATGCCTCATTGAGGTGAATTATTATATATTAAAGTTCAAAATATTACTTGGAGAAAAGGATGCCCATTTTATGGAGTGAAGATTTTAAAATAAAGTAAAATTAAACATGGAGAAAGGGGGCGCCCAAATTGGAGGGAAAAGAAGACAATTCAAATTTGAAAATTAGGGTTTCTTTTCTAGAAGCTTCTGGAGGGTCTTCTCAAAATTATATAAGGAAGCCTTGGGCCTTCATTTCAGTATCTTATGACTTCTATATTGTTATGCTGCCGAAATGGTAACAGGATTGCTTCGAGGAATGAATGCCTCCTAGCCTTGGCTCGACTTCGTGCTTGAGAGATAGCACCTAGTGGAGAGGTTTGCTTGTTTGAGTGACATTTTGTAGTGAGGTTTGCATTTGTAGTTTGGGTTTACTTATGTAGTTCAGTTTATTGCATTTTATGTCATTTTCTGTAGTTGCTGATAATAGGGCTGAATCTATAGTTTCACTCATAAATCAAAAAATACAAAAAGAGTTGTTCTGGGTATTGTCTCATTGGTTTTCTTTGTTGGAAGCGACCCTTCATGAATATTTGCAGATTTTAATATGAAGTTTATGATTTTATAAAGCAAATTCGTCATTCCTTGTAGGGCGCCCTTTCTGGAGTGCTTTGGGATTTGTGCCATTAATTAATAGCCACTTTTAGCTGTCCTTTCTCATAACTAAACTAGGCGCCATCTTTTTATAGGTCCATTGCATCAAATTTGAAGTCTTTTGGGTTTGTTTAGAGTGATATATGAGCATTTTAGTGAGGTTCTGTGTTGCTGGTTTAGCATTTCAAGTTGCTGGTCTGTTATATCAGTCTTGAGTAATTTGCATTTTGGTGAAGAGTTTGTGTCTGGAAGGTCATAATTAATCTTGGAATGATCATATCTATTATTGCAGTAGTGGAGAGCTTCTAATCTTGTTCATTGCAGGCATCTTCTGATATTTTGTAAGCTGAACAGTAGTACTGTCAGCATTCTCTCTTCTGTTCTTTACTTTACTGTATTTCCCACTGGATAAGTGGAAGACGCTGGCTTGCCGCCTAATTACTTTGAATTGCATTGTAACATCTTACATCTCCGCCCTATGGTAGCTCCATTCCCACTCCGGGTTTGAAAGCACATTCTGGGTGTTGAGTTTACTTTCAGCATATTAGATGATAGGGATCCTCTGACCATATGCTCGTCGTCCTCCGGCGCATTCTTGGTTAGAGTTCTTATTTCGCATTGCATTGAGATCCTCTGACCATATGCTCGTCGTCAACCGGCGCATTCTTGGTTAGAGTTGAATTCTGCATTGTTTTGGTTTTAAGCACTAACCCTAACGGGTACATGTTGTAATTGCATTCAAAAATCAAAAAATTTGTCCGGATCTTTACAAGGAAGGCATTTATGATTAATAGTTAGTTAACTTGATGACTCATTCCAAGTTAACCAACTATCCCTCGAATCATGCATGTCTATCCCTATCTATGGGGTGGTTTGTTTTGACTTCCATTGATTGTGGATGTTTGTTTTGACTCCACTAATCATGGATGACTTATCCCATAAATCATGGATGTCTATCTTAGAGACACCTACTTTGTATTTAAGTTCACCTTTAGTTTAGTTTCAGTCAACTGAAGTAGTTTCTAGTTGACTCTTTGTTTAGTTTCAGTTAATTGAAGTAGATTTCCAGTTAACTGTTTGTTCCCCCTTTTTAGGAATAAATCTTGCTAATTGATTGGCAATAACTCATTGTTAACTCAAGGAGATTTTGGGGTTGCCCACTCCTTTGAGTTCTATAAATAAGAGCCTTGGACTCATTATTTAGGGAACCTTTACTTGCTATGCAAAATTGCTGCGCCATTGTTGCCAACAGCTTTGAAAGCGAATATTTGTTCACTCTTGGATGAGAGTTCATTGGTTGATCGTAATTGTGCATGATTTCGTGCCTTTGCTGTCCCAATCTTTGTAATTCATTCAGAAAGCTTGAAGAAAAGAAATCAAAAGGCACATGCAATTTGATCTAAGGATTTGAGTTCTTCCATAACGTCTTTGTGTTTAAATAGCTTGTTGTTTCATTTCCCTCCTCGGATAGGGGTTCCTCGTCCTTGGATATCTGTTATTAATGGTTGTCGTTTGTTGTTGTCTAATGGATTGTCCTTCAACCTATACTTTGGATAGGGGTTCCTCCTCCTTAGCAAGTTTGTCGGCCAAGATATCGTAATTTGTTGTTTCTTGTAAGTCGTTTCCTAGCCCATACCTCGGATAGGGGTTCCTCCTCCTTGGCAGGTCTCAGATCCAACTTACCATGAAGAACGTTTGCTTGTATAAAACCTTATCCCAGCGTATATCCGAGAGTTCAGAGCCTCGGCCATATTCTAAGGAGACGGCGGACTCAAGTGATCCAACCAATCCATTCCCGCTCCTACGCCCTCATGCTCTGTTTACCTTGAGGATATAGGATAGATTAAAAGCTAGAATAGTTGTAGTTAAGATCTGCCGAAACCAGAGAAAAAGCTGGCTACGACACATTGTGTTTGTGCACCCTTGTGTCCTACCGCTGAGTACAAAAAGATAGGAACCTTAGTATACTCTACCTCTCTTACGCATTACATCAGCATAGAGGGACTTCTCCTCTTTAAATAACGAAGAAGTGTTGCAAAACATTTGTAATAGCTGAACGTTTACAATCAACACTCCAGAGGTGCTAATTTAAACGCCAACAGTCTGTCATGTCCCCACTGATTGACGAGGCCCTATTTCAAATCACGGCAGTAAAATAGTGTTTTTGAACACTGCCTTTGAATTTAATAATAAAATAATATTAAAACTAATTAATTAAATATTTTAAAATAATAATATTAAATAATAAATAATAATATTAAATTTGAATTATTAAAAATAATATTTAAATTTATATTGTGGCCGACCCACTTGGGGAGACGATCCTGAGTGGTATCTATACCAGCTTGAGGCATTACAAAGGTCATTTGGAAATCATGAATTGGGACGTAGTCTTGCGGCAAAGGGACGAAAACCCCACTTTGGCTTTCGTGAAATTCCTCTTCGCATATTCCGCCATTTGACATAATACTTGCATACCAGATAGACGCAGGAGTCATTGTTGGGAGCGATTAGAGCAGTTTCATATTAGCGATCGCATCCAACCAAGTTGTGAGTGCCAGCATTAGTTCGTTCTCACATATTGTGCAATCTGGAGTACCCCTGGATTGTGCATGGGCGCTGATTGTCTTAGCGGATTGTGAAAGGAGTGATCACTGTCTTTGTTTGGCCACGGGCCATCACTACCACATCAGCGATCACATTGATCCCGTGAAGATTCGTGTAAAGACATTGACGCCACAAAAGTGTCCAAACTCAATGCTGACTAGAGAGATCGTGAGCTAGTGTGAGCGATCAAGGTGGATTGGATTTCCTGGGCACGTTGGGTCACATCTTCCGTCATCGAGGAATGGTCTGGCATGTAGTTCGGGGGTGCGATTGGAGGTACATTGGGGTCCAGTGAATCATCCTTGAGTCGGATCCTCCACTCCTCAAGTTCGGGTAATGCTCAGATTTAATGTCATGGCACATGTATAGAGGGGATGACAATCCCGTCATTGTCTTTGGTGAACGGTTGATCAATCTGAGCTTTATTTCATAGCCCGCCATGAATGATCATTGCAATTCTGTTGTGTATATGAGTTTGCTGATAATCTGTATTTGATCTGCTCGCCGAGTTTATAAATTCTATTACTATTTAATGTGAAGAATAGATTCAGTCTTTGCAATCTGATTATTACAATTTACAGCATTCATATCTCCCATACAGTCTCTTTTTTGGGTGTTTTCAAGCCAGGCTTTTTACAAGGTCTAAGACATTTACATAGGTGGAATGACACCCTTTTTTTTTTGAAAATATTTGTTGTCCAAATAAGTTTCACAATAATCTCCAACAAGTAAACACCAAAGACTATATGCTTAACAACAAATAACATGTTGATATAACATTTGATATATTGGCATATGAATTAGCATGAAGTTTTTCATAATACATTGGGTGATTCCCACTCATCGTTCAAGCATCATTGCATAATTGACTAGGCATGAATCATGGAGGATAAATACCTCAAAACAGAATTAATGGAAGGTTGCAGACTGGCTGAAGCTGATTACAGTGCATAGTTGTCTTCAGCACCACCAACTTAAACAAATATAACATGTGGTGACTTCCTTGCATCCACGGCACATTGTAAGAGAGGTATATTATCACCCAGTTCATAAGGAAGGGCTCAGAACATTGCTGATGAGGTCTGTAAGTAGCAGCTGTGTAACACTCTTCTAGCTGTAAGTTATGACAACCAGTCATAAATCAACGAACACCACGGATCTGACCTCCCACACATCAAGAACTTCTCATATCAGTTAAAAACTATTCTCTTAAGCCTTTAAAGAACCCTCTACAACCTTCCAAACACCAGCAAACTCCACATTAGCAGACCTCACTACCAATGACAGGAAATTAGCAAGCTTGCTGGAGCTTGTCACAGGTTAATATTGCCTCCAAATAACCAAAAATACATTGGAACTCAATGCTGAAGTCACCTCTTAGCTGTATCAAAGCATGGAACACATCCCTGATCATCCAACTCAAGGTAGAAACCCAGGGGACTGTTATTTCACGACTGTAAGTGAAGTCTGAGTGCAATATCAGGTCAACAGTGACATTTTCACAACACCAACAGCAGTGAACTACACTAGGAGTCCCTCCATCCAAACAAGCAACACCGCCAAGGAACAAACTTACTCCTTAACCCTCTAACAGACCTCTGTAACCTCCAGAAGTGTGAATACCACAGATTTCAGACCCACACTAAAAAAACTTCAGTCACACCAAAACTGGCGTTAGCCTGGACAGGGGTGATTTGCCTTTTAAAATCATTTAAATTTTCCTTGGCCTCCAAAGTGAAGGCAGACTGTTGCTGAGTGTCTAATATGCCTGGACGCTGCTGCCAAAGAGATTTCACATCAAAATAACCGCCAAACTTAGCACTTGAAGATATTAAAGGAGTCTATCACCTGTATGGCCAGTAACTGGGCAATTTTGCTTGGAAAAATTAGAACCACCATTAAACCCATTCAAAACACTGATGATCATACACCCATGACTGGAAATTGCATCCTTCAAGCAGGGCGCCCAGATCAGAGAAGTACGGCCTGTTCATGCATGGTATGGTCAGAAACAAAATAGCATTTGCAAATCAAATTTTCAACACACCAAAAGCATTCTGAAACTTAATATTGACCATTCCAATCAGTGGCACCTAGTCTCAAAGAACACAATGCAACAGGTTTTCAAACCATTCCGAGCTCTACAACCAAGTTTCTAAACATTTCATGAAGGTACGGCTTGCTTGGTAAGGTGTATGGCCAGATCATGAAGTCACCTCAAAGAAACCTGAAACTCACTCCAAAACGCCACAAGAAATCTCTGCAAAAACTTCACAACTTAACTCCATTCCTACTTGCAAATCTTTTCTGCTCAAATTGAGACTCTGAATGAATCTCACCATATTAACTAGGGAGGATCTTTCACAACTGTGGCTAATCTTCTTCAAGAGGGATTTTGTCTTCTAGAAGGCTGAGATAAACCAAGTTCAATCCCATAGAACCACAAGGGTTTCTCCAGAAGAAATCATAATAATCTACATAATGCAAATGATCTCACAAAACCTCCTTATATACTTTTCCCATCAAACTTTCCAGAAGATACAATTTAAAATTCACTTTTTAATTAAAAACTCCTTTTTGCTCCAAAACACACTTTTATCAAAATAATGATAATATTTGATACACATGGTCTCAATATTATGTGTTCATGATATAAAACTTTTCATACTCTTTCTGACAAGCTATTATACTAAGGTGCCTGTTAAATTATTTTAATAAAATTAAGCAACCTTAGTAAAATAATTAAATTAAAACCAATAATACACCCAAGTTGGGGAAGCTGTTGAAAAACATTGTAATCAAAATCTAATTGCATTGAATGATACTGACGATGGATAATGAAAATCAGGCTTGACTGAGTGACTTACTTTAAATAGACACTCTCTTCGAGAATCTTGGAGAACCCACCATAAGCTGAAATTCACTTCGAAAAGTGGCACAATAGTCCTCTAGGCCGATTGAGCTCATTATCAACATCAAACATCCTTTCTAACAAGGTTGATGGTCATTGAGAAAGTCGAAGCCAACTACAATATTGAAGTGACTGAAAATGGGGACAATACAATAGGGTATGTTGCAACGAGGGTCCTACTCTGATGGGAAGGTAAATAGTACCAATTGTTTGTCTCTGCATTGTCATAAGCTTCGATGGTAATAGTATGTGACCCCAAGGCTTCTGCTAAATAACCTAAATGTTGCACTAGTCTAAGAGTACAAATATTTAGGATTGATGCATTATCTATGAGCACATGTTTTATCTTATGCTTGGAAATAGGAGATTCTATGTGGAGGGGTCTATTGTGGGTGGATCAGTGGAGGAAAATCACTTCAAGTGAAAGTGAGGAGATGGTCTGCGGAAAGGTGGCTAACAAAGGCCTGAAAACGTGAAGGGTTGATATTATTAGGGACTTGTGATTCTTGTAAGATGCGGTTAAAGATGTCCCTATGAGTAGATGTGTGTAAGCGCTCAAGAATGGAAATTTGGGCCGGTATTTGCTCAAGATGTTCTAGAAGGTCATATTGTTTGTGGGTGTTTGAAGCGGATGGAGTAGGACTTGGGATGGTTACTTTTCCATGTCGAGTGGTAATAGCACAATCGGGTGATTTTATTTTTCTGGTATGGATCCACTCACCAAATTGCTCAATGAGACCAACAGTGGAATCATAGTTGTAACTAGGGTCTTGTGATAATTGGTGTTCGTATTGGAGTCTTGGCCTTGAGTGTGCTTCTGATTACGCTTAGGGAAAGGGCTTTGATATATACCCAAGCCTTGGCTAGGTGAGGTGTTCAATGGTCCCTCAATTTCAATCTCACCTTTATCTTTAAGGTCTTGGATATAATGTTTTAGTTGCATAAACTTTCTTGTGGCATGACCTTTGATATGATGATAATCACAATATTCATCTTCTTTATACATGAAGGCAGCACTTGAGTTTATAAAAGACAAAGTTATATAAGACAAAATTTGTCTCGTTCAAATTTGTTTTATTCAGAATGAAGAAGAGGTGTGATTCAGATTTGAACTTGTAAAAGACAAAAATTGAATAAAAGAAAAACATCTCTCATATAACAAAAATTGTCTTATCGAATATGCAAGAAAAAGGTGTGATTAAAAGAACTCCAATATGCAGCGATTCATTAATTAATAAAAGCTAGCACTTACAAAGATTCATTAAGGAAAGGCAGCAAATGGTTTTAAAAGGACACATCCATTTAAATAAGACACATCCTTCATGAAAAGACACATCCTTTAACAAAATAAAATGGTATAAATAAAGGTTGAAAGGGGAATAAAAAAATAACTACTTCAATGAATATTTTCTGAATTTAAAACGCAGATAAAAGGAAGAATAAGAGCAGAAGCATGAAGAATAAATCAGATGTATAGTGAAGATATTTGCATGATGAAATAAAAGCATTTATGCTAGTGAAATGGATTAAAAATTTTCAGTTTTAAGAATGAAGAAATTGATGATTGATTTAGAGCAAGGGGGAGCCTTACAGACAGGGGGAGCATCACAAAAAGGAAAGAATCAAAGCATGAAGAAAAGAAGTATATTAAGTGTACCTTTGCCATTGATGTCAAAAGGGGAGAGATAGAGTAAGGGGAGCAAAGCAAAAGGAGAGGATTATGAGTGTGTTGCCATCGATGACAAAGGGGGAGATTGTTGGAAATGTTGTCATTGATGTCAAAGGGAAAACATAGGAAATGGTTGTCATTGATGTCAAAGTAACAATATCATTGTATGCAAAATGTAAATGTGCCATAAATGTCAAAAGAAGTTATGTCATTAATGTCAAAGATGTTAGAAGAAGATTGTTAATGTTAAATTAAAGATTTAACATTATATACATATGCTAGCCAACTACAATAAGGGAAATATTTAATTTAAATATTGAATAAAATGCTGGCTGACTCCTTTGAAAATAAGAATAAATTAAGGATAAATGGAAAGTGATTAATTGTGAGAGGGCAGCGATTAATATTACTTTAAGGCAGCAAAGAAACAGCGACTAAACATCATTGAAAATGGTGATTAAGAAGGAAAGAAGTTACATTAAAAAGCAGCGATTATTTTAGAACAATTATTGAAGATTCATGAAGGCAGCGCTTGAGCTTATAAAAGACAGAGTTATATAAGACAAGATTTATCTCATTCAAATTTGTCTTATTCAGAATGAAGAAGAGGTGCGATTCAGATTTGAACTTATAAAAGGCAAAAATTGAATAAAAGAAAAACATCCCTCATATAAGACAAAATTTGTCTTATCTAATATGCAAGAAAAAGGTGCGATTAAAAGAACTCCAATATGCAGTGATTCATTAATTAATAAAAGCCAGCACTTACAAAGATTCATTAAGGAAAGGCAGCGAATGGTTTTAAAAGGACACATCCATTTAAATAAGACACATTCTTCATGAAAAGACACATCCTTTGACAAAATAAAATGGTATAAATAAAGGTTGAAAGGGGAATCAAAAACCAACTTCAATGAATATTTTTTGAATTTAAAAAGCAGATAAAAGGAAGAATAAGAGCAGAAGTATGAAGAACAAATCAGATGTATAGTGAAGATATTGTTTGTAAGCTTTTGGATTCAATTGTGTATGTTTCTGTGTCGACATTTCGGATCACACTCAATGATTTGGTTCCTCTTCCTGATGATGGATCACTGAGTGTGATCCGAAACATCGACACAAAAACATACACAGTTGAATCCAAAAGCTTACAAACAATTTTATGGACTGTGGAAAACTCATTCCAACTAGTGAAGATATTTGCATGATGAAATAAAAGAATTTATGCTAGTGAAATGGATTAAAATTTTTCAGTTTTAAGAAGGAAGAGATTGATGATTGATTTAGATTTGTGAGGAATGTGAAAGAACTTATAATGTGATCAGATTTGTGTGAAAGAGATAGTGCAAAATAGTGATATTTGAGTGTGGATCAGATTTAAGGAGAAAGTTCATGAATTGAATTAGATTTGAAATTGGATCGAATTCGAGCTTTGTGATCAAATTTATAAGGAAGGAAGTTTGGATCAGATTTGTGGGGGTTGAAGCCTCCAATAGGTTGGAGCCTATCAAATTGAGGTAGGAGCCTCTTGTTGGGTTGAAGCTTAGTTTGTGTGGGTTGGAGCCTATCAAGTAGAGGTTGGGGCTTCTTGTTGAGTTGGAGCTCGGTAAAGAAATTTGAGACTTTGATGGTAGGTTGGAGCCTACAAGAACAAGAAGATTAATCTATAATATATAAGCAATATTGTGCTGTGGTTTTCTCCCAAAAGGGTTTCCACATAAATCGTGAGTTCTCTTTGTGTTTCTAATTGCTAGATCTTACTTGAATGTTCTTATTGTGATTGGTTAAGTTTTGAAAAGTAAAAGATTGTTAGATACTGATTCACCCTCCTCTCAATATCACCGTGTACTCATCATTGATAATGTTGTAAAAGTCATTATGGACAATGCAAAAAATTGTAGGTAGTAAGTGCTTTGGTTGAGGAATAGTACATGCACATTTTGGACATAATGTATTGTACACTCCCTTAACTTGGTGATGAAAGCAATTGGCATTTAGATAATGGGTAAAAACTATATACATTGAGGGTGTAGATATTCAAATGTTTGTGACAAACCATCATATGTCACAAGGCATCTTTAGGACTTTCTTGAATTTGGAGTTGTTGAAGGTGAATTTAATTTATTTTAAATTTAATTTATGCCATATTTTTGTACATTTTAATTTGTTATTAACTTAGTTTTTACACAACATTAGGTTGATGAGACCCACTTTTCATTGCATATAATCATTCTGAGACAACTTTTGAAGGTGCGAGAGGTGTTGGATACCATATTCATTAGCTACCAATAAAGTATTTGGAAGTAGGAAATCCAGAGTGGGTCCAAAAGGTCAAGTCATTGATCTTGGATGATGATTGGTGGGTTCATATATATTGTCTTGAGTTTGATCAAGCCTATCATGAGTATGATTAGGTTTCTTGATATATATCAGCAATGTTTGGGGGGAATCTATGATGGCATCAACTCCATGAGAGAAAAATAAAGGTTATAATAGCACAAAAAGAGAATGATCCAGAAGAAACATTTTCCCGAAGTGGAAAAAATCAATCATCATTGTTGGAACAAGATGAACACATCCTTGCATCTCCTTGCCTATGCATTATTTCCCAAATATTATAGCACAAAGATACTTTCTTTTACAGGGATAACCCCACCGTATAGAGATAGTGAAGATACTTTCCTTGTAATTGTAATGATTTTCATTTGAATCTTGGCTCTAGAGTCATAGACATATATGATTATGACATAATATTGAAATTTTGAACTACCAATTGACAATTAATATTATCTTTATCACTATCATTGATCAATGATGAAGTATCATGCTATCAAGGATTCAAATGTCATTATTATTATATGATATATCAAATTTATTTTCAATTCTATGATTTTTCTTTTTGCATATATGTATATATAATACCAAGATTTTTTTCGTATGGACCTAAATTTTTTTGCCATATTGTTGTACTCAAACCTGTAGCAGAACTAGCAACTTATTAGTACAACAATGATTACTTGGGGTTAATTATGAGCATTTGGAGTGTAATGCTACTATGATTAACACTATGCACCTCATGTTTAGTGTTGTCCTTGCACTTTTTCTTTATTCATCAATATCCTCCAAGCTATTGATTGAGGGATTTTAAATGATGGCTCTCCTCACTAGATTGTATACACATTGACCTCATTAGAAGACAACACCATTTTAAAAAAATCTTAAGTCTCTTATTGATAGAACTCTTGAAGCCATGAACGTGATGTAGAGGTATACCAATATGACCAATAACGAGTTTATAGGTTTTTGCTTCACAATTCTTATTCTCAATTAGCTTCTCATATTTGGTTGGAACATAAGCTTCTCTTATAATAATTGCCATAGAGCTTTACTCTTCAAAGTGCAATGTATATGTTAAGCTCAATTGTTGTCATTTTTCCCTGCAAGTGTCAGAAGTTCAGAACCCAAGGAAGTTCTATCTTGAGCACACACAAGCCCATACTAGAAGTCTTTTTATAAGCTATAACCAATTATATTACTGCAAAGAGCTTGAAAGGGCCTTTGCAATGTTTTAAAAATGAGGTTAGAGGGAGTCTATGATAAAGTTATTCATTGTAAAAGTTTGACACTACATCTAGAAGGCCACCTTCATTTGGTTAGTTGTACTTGAATATTCTTCAAAATTTTGACACCACCATATGTTAGAAATTTTCTAAAGAGTAATTTCAAATGGTCCAAGAATCACCCATCTCAATTTGACACTTGTGTAAAGAGAACAACCCTCTATGATTTGGTTGATGTTTAAAAAAAATGCAAAATAACTTTGAACTTGACAAATTTTGCCTTCAACTAGGGATTCCTTTAAAAACCCTAATTCTCCTATATTGTCAATTCCTTGTGCTAGAGGACTAATATTTGAGGGTGTTCTATGTGAATGAGCTCAACTCGCTTCCAAAACTTTCATGATCTGCAAATCTATCAATAGAAAAGTTCTTTGAACTACAAAATGTGGCGTGATCTCCTCTTCAAAAGTCCAATCCCCATGGATAGCCAAGAATGACCAAACACCTCCTTTCTTGTTGATCATAGCTTGAATACTCTATATGGTTGCCAACAATCAAAACCTTGGATATCAAACCTTAGCTCTACTACTTTATGAGAGTTAGTTGCACTAGTTCATGATTATCTAAAATGAATTATCGACAAACATGCATACATCATACACCAAACCCAAAGGTACTAGATTGGGATTTGCAAGGAACTCCTAGATCACAATATATCAATAATAAAGAATGAACAATGTTATAATGTGATGTGTTGTATATGGTAAATGGCACTTATATATAAACCTAAGAGTTTGCATACTGACATACATCCACTACTATTCCTCTAAGTTTTGGGGACACGGTAAAATGGGGATAGGGGGATGGGTTTATGATGCATATATATTTATTTTTTATTTTGTTGGTGACAAGACCATAGTGATCCATAAAAGATTCAGTTTTTGTACTTAATGGCATGTTTTTGAAACATGGAAAGTCTCTTGAATGCTAGAAAATCTATTAGATGGTATGCAACATCAAAATGCAGGTTTTGGTAGGAGAGTGAAGCACAAAAACTAAGTATTTTTCCTACTTAGGTGAAATTGCCAGTTGTTGCAGGGAGCAAAGGCATAAACAATGTGGAAAATATCATTCTTTTTGCCAAAGAAAAAAATAAATTACTTTTCATGATTTGGAGTGATTGCAAGTTAAACTCATGACTTTTGGACATGCCATCTCCTTTAGTCATGCATCCATGAGGCCCATTTACATGTACATCCATTCATTTGATGGGTTGATTTGATTGATTTTGATTATTGATTTCCTCTTCATTGGAATATCATTATTTTTGCATATTACAACCATCACTGCCATTGTGTTATTTTGCTGTTGTAACATTCTTCATTCACCTAGATCTAGGCTCGTATAATTGGATTCCCATTGAATCTTAAAAAAACTTGCACTTTTTTGGTGATTTTTCGATAAACCTACCTCTACTCAATTTGAATATTGAGGTTTTCAATATGTCCATTTTTTCAAACTTCCACTCCAGAATCAGAACATTTTGGAGAATAGGTGAACAGCAGAGTTTGTAGATCTGGAATTCAAAGGATTGTTGTCATTTAGACAATTAGGGCACGACTCAGTCATCAATCCTTAATGTTCTAGTGAGTTTCCAGGACAGGGATGACAGGGGACAAGGGGATGAGTTTTTGGGATGGATTTTTTGGGACGCCAATTTTAGGGGATGGTAGGGGATGACTACTAAAAAAATAGGGAAAATTTAAAAATAAAGGAAATTTCAAATATTCATATGATAACATTGATAAGGCATTCATCAGATACATTATAGAACCTTAATACACAACGTTAGAGTTGAATTGAGATTTCATGTGAGAGTGGACAAACAAATTAACAAAGTTTAATTGCTTTCATATCAATGCACATATATATTGTATATGATTACAACAAATGTCCAATGGCTGCAAGTTTTGACTACAAAATGACAAAAACATAGAAAATATACTGCTGCCTCTAATCAGCATTTGCTAACATTCCATTAAAATTAGAGTCTAAGTCTTAAGTCATTGCCACTATGAGGGGCTGCTCAATCCAATGGAAGCCTAATCAATCCCTTTTGTGTCTCCTCCTCAACAACCCATGCGGCATCTTTGGGATCACCATTTCAATGTGTGGTTGGAGTTTGATGATAATTAGGAATTGTTGATCCTAAAGTCTCAAGGCACTATGTACAACCATGGACTTTGCCAATCATCAAGAGGTAATCCTATTCCTCTTGACTTACTTTATGAAGTTGTAAGTGGGGTCAAGAGATTGTGTCCCCCTTGGGGGTTTGTGGGCAGCACCCCTAGTGGGGTCAAGGATCAATGCCCATTGCGGGGGTTCTGGGGTAGTGCCCCAAGTGAGGTTAAGGGGCAGCTCCCCTTATGGGATTCAGGGGCAGCACTTGTGGTGTGCTCCTTGTTGCGATGTAGGCTCAAGGGGCAGCCCCCTCGTGGGTTTGAGGGCAGCACCCTTGGCATGCTCCCTATTGCAATATAGGGCGGGGTTGAGGGGTGCAGGTCTTGCCAGCAACTCCAAATTAAAGCCTTTGAGACCACACAAACCTTCAAGGCTTATGCCATTTTCATAATTTAATTGCTTTTTAGTTAATGATGTAGTTTTGATGCTCTCTTGCCTTCTTATTACCATTCTCTTCTCTTCTCAAAATTGTTCTCCTTCTTCACAATATGGAAAATGAAAAAATGAGTTTGTTTTCTATTTTTAGTTTGCTAGTGTGGCCTTTTCAGGTTTAGGGCTGGTATAAAGGGGTGTGGGGGTATTTGTGGGTCCCCCATTCCTTTTTTTTTTCAGTTTTGTGTTTTTTTTTTTTTAAAACTGCATTTTATGTTGACTGGGCTGTAGGGGATGGGTAGCCATGCTTGGGACGGCCCAGATCCCCCTTGCCGTTCTTGCCTGAAAACAGATTATGCAGGGGATGTGTCCCTTGGGGAGCATAGTTATTCTTGAATTAGAACAGATTGCAGCTATTGAGGAGCCATCATTTGATGATGCTGATTTTGTTATCTTGCATGAGGCATTTGATGATTGTCACCATAGTTGAAGGAATAAGGCATTTTGCTTTTAATTAATAGAGCTTCGATTCTCTTCGTTATCTTTTTCTAATGAAATGACACTGTACTGATGCTCTATATGATAACAAGTTTGAGCTTGTTATAGTTGCCTCCACTGAGGTAATTTATCTTTAAAAATGCATTCTTTGAGTTAACGATCCATTATTATCAAATATATTTTTGCTCCTTGGAATTTAATCTCACCGAGTTTCTCTACATTCACAATAGAATTGTGAAAATGCTGCTTAATATAGAAGCCAAATTGCTATTGTCTTCTTTGTAGCAGGAATTTTGATAGTTTGTGATTTGTGTGCATAAAAAATAAGAGCTTTATTATATTTTAGGCAAATACTCAAGTCCATTTCTTTATTTTTTGATTTTCTGTTAATGCTTATGCTTTGTTCTAGATCTCAAAAAATTGGGCTCAAGCTCTATCTGTGTCAGCAAATAGGGCACTGCTGGCCTATAAATGCAGCACTTTTTATTTTAGCTACCTTTTTAGCCTTATGTCTACAAGAGAAGGCCTGTTCAAACTCCACTAATTCTTCTTGGTAGTTCAGTACATCATTTATCAAATGTTAGCTAAATAGAGTAATGTATAAATTCAATTTTAACGTTGTCCATGGAGAAATTCCTCTGCCTTTGTTAAAATGCTCAAATTTCATAGTAAATAATTCTTTTCTTTGGGGTATAAAAGTATACCTATGGCCAACATTCCACAAAACATGGTACATAAATGAAAAGAATTGATGTTACTTAACAATTCCATCATATTTATTTTTCCAAGTTCACATCATGAATGAATCTATTTGTAATCAGTTATTGCACTTCTATTTTCATTACAGGTGCTAAGTATTATTTTGACTAATAACCAGTCAAAGAAAAGAGAGAATCATGTTTTTTGAGATCGAAATGACCAGAAATGTGGTTGTAGCCCCAGATAAATTGCATACTGGGTTGTTTCTTCAGCGTTCTATCATTTTACAGCTCTTAGAAGATGTAAAACGAATCCAGGCTACAGAAGAACATGGTTTTCTGATTGCAGTGACCACATTAGAAGGTCGAGGGGAGGGAAAAATAAGAGAAATGCAAGGATCTGTTGTTTTTGCTGTGAAATTCAAGTGTATAGTCTTCAAACCTTTTCAAAATGAAATTTTAGAGGGTAATGTTTTAGAGGTAATGAAGGCAGGCCTTCGAATAGAATGTGGACCAATGACGGAGATATTTATAGCAAAACAAACAATGCAGGATTTTGAATATGTACCAGGAGAAAACCCTGTCTTTAAAGGCAGGGCTAGTCATCAAATAGAGAAGGGTGGATGGATCAGGTTTAAGATAATTGGCATCAAATGGAATGAACAAAAACGAATATACATGGCACTGGGGAGCTTGCAAGGAAATTTCTTAGGACCTATATCTGATCCAGATAGCGTTGCCAAGGTTGTTCCTGATATCAATTCTGAGATTCAACCTGAAAATCCCCAGGAATCACCCACCAATACAAATGGACATCCTCAGGGGTTGTTTAACAAGACAAACTCTGATTCGCAGGGTTGGGGAGCTGGAGAAAATGATAACCATCATAGTTGGGGTGTGGGAACAAATGATAACCAGGGAACAAATGATAATAATCAGGGGTGGGCTGTGGGAGCAAATGATAATCTACAGGGTTTAAATAGCAAAACAAGCGATAATCCTCAGGGATTGCCTGCTGGAACAAATAATGATCCTCATCAACAGGTTTCAACAGCAAATGATAAACCTCAGGGATGGGGTGCGGGAAGAAGTGATGACCCTCAGGGATTGCCTGCAGAATCAAATAATAATAGTCAGGGATGGACTTCTGGAGAAAATCAGAATCCTGGAGCAAATGACAATCCTCAAGGATGGGGTGTTGGAACAAACAATGATACCCAAGTAGGGACTGCTGAGGTGAACAAGAATTCTCAGGGATGGGGCACCTAAACAAATAGTACTGTCAATGATTATAAGTTTTGCACCGTGTGATGCTTTCTTTAATTTCTAGCTTGTAAATAGCTATGCCTATACATGTCAACAATATATGATCGTTTGCAAATGTTTGTGGTTTGTGCCTGATATTTGTAGACAATTGGAACCGCTAACAATTTTGTTACAACTTACAACTCTAATCTTTCCTTTATTATGGATTGTTTTATTAAGACCGTTGTCTGCAATGTTACAAGTCCATGTGGTGGCTTTGTTGAGTCCTTCCAATTTTAGGATGATTTTATGATGTGAATGGCTGTCATAGTTGAAAACTGTTTATCTTTGTATATTTCAGGTTAGAAATAGAAGACAGACTTTTGAAGATTTGTATTTTGTATCTATTTTTGGAGAACAGAATGTTCACATAATTAGAGTGCATGAAAAATCCAAATGCAGAGTTTATTATTGGACAAAGCTCACATGTTTCTATCTTGAATTTCAAACATTATGCTTGTTCTTGAATC
The DNA here is from genome assembly GCA_007258455.2 of Sequoia sempervirens. Taxonomy (NCBI): domain Eukaryota; kingdom Viridiplantae; phylum Streptophyta; class Pinopsida; order Cupressales; family Cupressaceae; genus Sequoia; species Sequoia sempervirens. Next base: position 33,449,717 of record VDFB02000008.1, on the reverse strand, counting down.
ATTGGTAGAAATGGTTAGTTTCGTTATCTTCCAAACTAGTGAATTTTCCTATTCCATGAAAAGCTTGAAGGCACAAAATAGTGCTAGAATCTAGATGTGTTTTCCTCCCATTTTTCTTAATGTTGTCTAAAATGGTTAGAAATACAAGGCTCAGATTTTTACAGCATCAGCAAGAAGGCAGCACAATTACATTATATAGCATTCTCTCCTTGGTAAGTATGAGTACTCATCAGGTCTTAACCCAAGTCTTATAAAACACGTTCATGTATGCCATGTTACAGTCAAACAAATCTTGTATGTCTCGTAGTGTGTAAATGGTTTATTTTGTCTCCTGAAAAACATTAATCCTGTAGTGAACATGTGGTTTTTCAGAGTCCATGAGAATGAGTTATAATAAAAGATAAAATATAAACATTCACAATTTTTACTAGAATTTTTGTTTCCCACAAATTAAACCTATAAAAAAGATCTATTTAAGCTTAATTTAACTGTGGTAAATTGTCTCACCCACGATTCACATCCAATTGTGTCTGAAGTGCTACAGGTTGAGTGGGACGTAATGGTGAAGGGACGTGTTCTCTACAGTGGTGACGGATGAAATCTAGAGTGGGGTAGGGTTGTACACCTTATTGAACAAAATGAAAGGTGAACGGAAACACAATCCTTTAGCGAACTTCCAAATGAGGGTCTCATGCCCCAAACCGGTGTATCGCATGGCAGCCTAGAAAATACTTTTTTAATGATGTTATGCAATAAATTTGAAATGTAACCAAGAATGATAACCTTCTATTTGAAAACCAAGTTTATGCTAACAATAAAATATTCATGTTAATATATGGGTGTCCTTATGCGATGCATCCATAAATACCAAAAAAACAGTTTTTTAATTTTTATATATTTCTTTTGTTCATTTCAAATTTCAAATACCATGAGCTCCAAGTTTGAGGTTATGTCATTTAGGTTAATTGATCATCAATATGTATTCCAATGCGTTCCTCCAAGGGTTACAAATGCATACCATGCAATTCATAAATTTGAAATGTAACTAAGAATGATAACCTGTTATTTATTTTGATAAGATTTAAGCGGGAAAGACCCAAACCATTGACAAAATAGTCATAGAAGTGATACAGAGGAGTCTCACAAGAAGTGAGACAACAACAAAGCAAAGGAAACAAAAACTAAAAGAAGAAAATCAGCAACCAGTAGCAACAGAAATAGGACCAGACCAAGACTAGCAATCCAAAGAGGCCAATTATGATCTCCTAGAAGGTGGAGGCCTTTTATAGCCTATCATTCCTTGGTAAGGAACTGCAGCTTGTTATTTATAAATTTGGTACGGGGTCTCACAAACAGTGGGACAACAAAAAAGCAAAGGAAACAAAAACTAAAAGGAAAAAAACAACAACAGGAATAGGACCAGCTCAAGACCAGCCCAAGACCAACAATCCGAAGAGATCATTACCAGTCTCCTAGAAAGTGGAGGTCTTTTATAACCTGCTATTTATTGACCAAGTTTATGCTAACAATAAAAATATTCATGTCAATATATGGGTTTTTTTTATGCCATGCATCCATAAATACCAAAATACAGTTTTTTTTTTTTAGTTTTAAATTCAGCTGTTCTGTAGCTAATGAAGAAGCTACAAAAAGAATTGTTGCTGCGATGGATGTTGCTACAGATGCAAAAGGTGTGCCTTTTGGTTCTTGCTGTTCACAGTCTTGATGGCAGAACCTTGGTTCTTCTGCTTGCTCTAAAGATGTTGATTATGGTGTTGGAAATGAGGTTTCTGACGCTTGCGAGGGAGGTAAGGGGTTTTCCCCTATCTCTGCTCTCTTTTCCTTGGCGGATTCAGATTGTGAGGATTTGGATGTTGGGTGGGAGGTTGAAGATCCTCTTTCCCCTCCTACCCTGTCTTATGAGGGGGATTCTCCTGATGAAGAGGAGTTCCTCATGGATCTTTTATTGGAGGCTCGTTAGAAGGCTAAAAAGATTGTTGAGGTGCCTATGTTTGAGGCCACTGACGATGCTCAGTTTTTGGATTTGAGGAAAGGTTTCCTTTTCCCCTCTAAAGATGCTCTACCCTACACGAAGGATAGTTTGGGCTCTGCTCTTCCCCATTCTCCTAACCTGGTGGAGTGTAGCTCTGAGCAATTGGTGGGTGATTCTCTGGTTGTTTCTCCTGATGTGTATAGGTCTCAGCTGCTAGTGGATGAAGTTGTTCCTCTGTCTGCTACCAGTTCTGAATTTGTTGTTCCCATGGTTGCTGATCATGTTCCTACCCCTAGTAGGGTGAAGGATAGTTGCTCTAATGAGAGCTCCAACAACCTGCACAATCTGGAAGCTAGGGAGATTACCTTCGAGGTTCCTGATTCTCTTCTTGAAGAGTCTACTAAATGGTTAAGGTGTTCACTTGTTGGGAGATTTTGTGGCAATCGTCCCAACATTGACATTGTTCGCAGATGGATTGCACGAATTTGGAAGCTTTGTGGCGAGGTAGAGGTTTCTGCAATGTTGAATGGCTTTTTCCTTTTTTCCTTTTCTTGTCAAGAGGATTGTTCTAAGATCTTGACCGATGGCCCTTGGTTTTTGGGGTTAAACGGTTTAAGTCTTCAAAGCTGTTCATTGAGTTTCAATCCTATGATTGAATCCTTCAAGTTTATAACAAAAGAAATATATAAAACTAAAAAAACTGTATTTTGGTATTTATGGATGCATGGATTGCATTTGTACCCCTTTGATGGATGCACAGTTTATAACCAAACCTATGGTTTAGCCCTCAGGTATTCTTCACTTTATGTTTCTTAGAAAGGATATATTATGGGCCTGTTCATTTTTTTTTCATAATCGAGGTATATCTTGCATTCACCAATTCATCTTTTGATTGTTGTATTGTATTCCAACCTAGGGTTTAGCCCATATTATCCTTAGTTAATATTTCCTACAAGGCCCACTTTAATGTGCCCCTTTAACACCCATTGAACCTTTATTCATTGATACTTATCTGGACATTGTTATGATACATGTAAATATGATAGTTATTGATTTTTTATATGTTGTTTGGTGGTGTTTAATTATGTTATGGTTTTATTTTTACTCTAGTTAGTTGTCAATTCATGTAGTTCACCATTTTAATTTAAATGGTTTGAGTACTACCTATAGCAATGACAATTCTAATTGATGTGATACTCTTAACATGTGAATTTTATTATTGAAATAAATAAATTTTGGTTAAATAAATTAAATTTGATAAATGTAATGTAGTGATATGATGTTGACATTAGAATTGAATTTATTTCAAGTACTAAATTTGAAGTCAAATAAAAAATGGAATTTTATGTAAGTTAAACATTTAATTAAAGTCATGCATTATAGTGAAATTTTATGAAAATTAAACATTTAATTAAATTCACAGATTCTATGTAATCTAAATGATACATCTATTATGAAGTATGGTTTATTGTGTTTATGTTTGTGGCGTATGATTTATTTGTTTGGCTTGTTTGTATATTATGATGGATTGTGATTGAAGTGTACATATGTTAACCGTGACTTAATTTGTATAAGTTAATTGTATGTATAGATATGTAAATAGTGTGATTTAATATTGTTGTGCTTTGGCTATTGTTATCACAATGATATTTAAAGTGTGCAATGAGTGTGTAGGACATTATAGGATAGGCCAATGAGAGACACAAAAGGATTGTTGGGATCCCTACCATCTCACTCGACCTCATAGAGCAATGAAAGCTTGATTGTGCTATCCCAATTATGCCAAACTATTTTGGTCAATGTGACTGAGACTCTCTTTTTAGCTATGTGGTGTTAATAGTTGTTCCTTTTATTTCTTTGATTTTATTTGTGTTGTGACATGGTAAATAATTTCAAGTTATTTAAGTGGTTTTATTCGGTGAAACTTGGATTTAGGGTTTTGGTTAAATTTTTAAATTGTTTATTTTAACTATTAGGGTCACTTTTGACCCCCTAGATCAAGTACCTTAGGCTATGGTACTTGGGAATGATTGTTAGAGTATTCTTGGGAGATTTTGTATACCATATAGGATTTGGGGAAAAAATACATTTAGTAGGCATGATGAACACGAGTAGAATTAGATGGGTGGGTCTGGTAATTTATTGTGTTGTAAAAGTGTTGGCATGAGTTGGCGAGTTGCTATATTGCTTTATCTTAATAGATGCTTGATACTTTGGAGGTGAAAGAAGAGAGCTTCTTTCACCATTGCCACAAGTTGGAGTTGGGAGGTTAGCTCCCACACTTGAGTTATTTTTATTTTGTGAAATGATGCATTTTTAATGAGATATAAATTATATTTTATATTTGGGTGCCCTTTTTGTGATAGGAATTAAAAAAAATGATTGTATTTTCTCTCCCCTTAAAGTAAAAGTGTGGCATTTGATTTTTATACTATTATTTTGGAAATATGAATTTATGGAAGTTTGTGAAGTTTTGTAACAATGTTTTTTGTTTTAAAGCTTTTGTTAGGTGCTATCTTACAATTTGATGGCCTAGGGATGTATAGGGTTTGAGTTAGGTGAGGGAAGTCCTTGAAGAGCATGTGGGTTATTGATTATTTGTATACTAGAAAGACAAGTGGTTTTATTTGTGCTTAAACTAAAATTGGGAAATGTGATTATATTGGGATAATCATTCTTGTGACTTTGTGGAGTTTTGATTTTATCATTAAACGGATAAGGATGATAGGCATGTAGGATGGCATATTTGGAAATGAATGATCTTAGCAAACCAACTAGTGGTTCTCACAAGGGGGAAAATGAGGGTACTTTCAATTAGCTACCACGCTCATACTATTTGGAATAGTAACTGCAATAAATTGCTAACTCATATAGTCTATCCATACCTCAAAATAAGGTATGCAAACCAAAATAGGTAGAACTTCATACCATCAACATATCAACCCAAAATCTAGAACCAAGTCCTTGTATATCCACCATCTTGCAAAAAGAAAATCCAATGTAACAACACATAGAAATATAATAAAAAACCTCTCAAGCACCTTAACACTACAATAAGGTGTAACCAATCCAAGAGAGGAATCTTGCTCATACATAACACATGCATTCCAAAACTCCCACTACATGGGTAATGCCAAATTTAAAAATAGATGAAGGAATTAACAAGTCCACCTATAGCATTCACATAGAGGATGTGGCTAACTCCTTTATCACATAGTGCCAATGAAACATATAATGATATTCAATATGCATCACAATAAAACATCTCTCATTATCAATCTTCAAAAAGCTTTATCAATTCCTTTGCACCAATGAAGAAAGAGATGAAGGAGCTACAATACTATTTCCAAAAAATAATAAAGTAAAAAAAATAGCACCTAACTCCATAGACACCTAAACTCCACAGACATAAGAACCTTGAGGAAGAAGACCATATGTATCAGAGATGAGAGAACCTACAAATCAAACCATGTACCTACACCAACAATAATGTCTGCCAAGCTATGTTTTGGCACCCCATTGTGTTGTGTCTCATTTTTCTCTATTTTACTCTATAATTCCACACTTTACCTTTGTTGGTCAATTACTAATAACTTGTCTAAGATATCCTTTAGTTAGGCAATGTGTATATTTGCCTTCTTTTTTCTCACTTTCTATTTTAGTTAATTGTCCAATTTGAACCATTGAATAATTGGCTATGTTCCTTTTTAAATTTCCCTTGAGTTTTTTAAACCTTTGTCAGAAGTTGATGAGGTTGTGCAAACATTGTTGATGTATCAGGAAAATTTTCAAATTTATTTATTTCGCCTATGCTTTGGCTAAGTCTTCATGTTGTCAACATTTTTTCAAGGTTCTAAAACCCCTATTGGGAGTTGACAAGGTTTTCATAACCTGTTCAAAATTTGACATGGGTTTTCTAATCTTATCATTTCAATTGTAAAATATGTTAATTCTTTAGCATGCCAACAATCTAATTGGTTTCAAAAATTGTGTCAAGATTCAACAATGTTTTCACAACCTTGTTGAAGCCCAACAATGGTTTTAGAACTTTTAAATAAAACTTGTTTCAAGTGGCTCATTGGAAAATGGAGGTTTTGAAACCTTAGTTGACTCCCAACAAGGTTCTCACAACCTTGATAGAACTTGATGAGCCTTTTGAAACTTTTGAAAAAGTAAAGAGTGAATGCATGCTTGTTGGCTTGGTGATGATTTGAGATGGTTTTATAACTCTTGAAGGTTGTTGATGGAGGTTATATTACCGCCATGTTTCATCAATAGTAAGAGAAATCAAAATAAAGTGGGTTGTTAGCAAGGTAATAAGGTTAATAAACCTTTGTCGGATTTTGACAAGGCTTTCACAACCTTTTTGGGGTGCAACATGGTTTTTAGAACCATTTGAAGAATGAAAGATGAATTTTTTTGGTTTATTTAATGTCCAATTTTTTTCTCAAATGGATTCATTGATTTTTGTGGGAAACAAATTGTAAGTGTTTTCCAACTTTTCAAGAGGTTATCATAACCTTGTTGGGCTCCAACATGGTTCGTTAAACCTTGTCAAAGCCTAACGCTTTTTTGTTATGGTTTTTTTTTGGAGGGTAGAGTTTTGGAAGTGTCATTATTTTTCTAAGTTTTGTGTTCATTAAAGTTTTTAGGTGGTTCTAGAACTAGCGTTAGCTCCCAACAAGGTACTCACAACCCTGTTAGATGCCAATGAGGTTTTGGTAACTTTCTTGTTCATCGATAAGAAGATAAAGAGATATTAAAGAGAGACTAAGTGCATGGTTTTATAGTGAATTGATGTGGTTGTGAAACTTGTGTTAGCTACTAACAAGGTTCTCACAATCTCTTTGGAGCTTGATGTCTTTTTCCTAACCTATTGAAGACAAGAAGGGGGTGCCACATGTTAGCATTTCACAATGTTTTAAACTATGTTAGCCCTGACAAGTTTAAATGTTACACCATTGGATAAAAAAGATGTCAGTTATCATGTGGGCCTCATGTCAATGACAAGTGGCATCTCCGTGCTCCTTTTGAACATGGAGGTCAAGTTGTAGTCATTTGGGATCTGGTTTGAGTTACAAAACTTCTCCATGGTTCCAACAAGCACTCAAAGCATTAATTTGAGTAGGCAGAGGTGTGATAAAGAACTAGAAAACCCATTTCATTATAAAATACCTTTCTAAAAGGGTTTTGAAGACCAAACATAGTGGCACTAGTTTTTTTAATTCATCCACCTACCTATGATTGTTTTCCCACCAAATCTCCCTCCTTTCCTGAGTACCATTAATGACTAGAAGTGATGCTTGCAAATAGGATATGGAGTCCCATACTCCACCAATATAGTAAGGATGTCATTGTGTATGTTTGAAGTTTATAAATGATTGAAGTCTCTAATATGATGGCATGGTTGTCACCTGCAGTTGTAGGGAATCACCAATTTTTAGGGGCCCCATGCAAGTTTGCACATTACTCTTTTTGGTTTCTTAACAGAGGATATAGATTCTTCCTAATTAATTTTGAAGGGATGGGAAATTAGTTGGAAAAAAAATAGAGAGAAAAAAGAAATGTTTAGCAAGGATTTTTATTCCAAAAAGGGAAAGATTTTTATAAATTGATGAACTATGTATGTAAATGATTTGTTGTAATCTCAAGAAGAAATAATGTAAGGTGCAAAATCAACCTTGTTTGAGTGTCTCCGTTGGTATTGTACATGTTTCATGATTTATATATGACCAGTTGGTCAACAAGATGATATAAAAACTTTGCAAATATTTTGCATAGTATTTGTTCATAATAGAAAAATAAATATATAGGTTTTTCAATGGATAAATAAGTAAACTCTCCTAATATTTTGAAAATTTAATTTTTTCATTAAATGCATGTGTACTCAAAGAAGTATAATCTTCCATGGAATCTTCATTAAGGTTCCATGTTCGGGTTATTAGTAATTTATATGTTTTGGGTTAGCTCATGACTTTGCTAACCTACTAGAATAGGTGCCAATTTGTTGTAAAATCCAATTCTCATCACCCCAACACCTAAATGATCCACTAATCTATTTTTCTTTCGATAAAAGTTAGGTAGTTTTTCTAGCTTTCTAGGTGTAAAAGGTAAAATATCAATTAGGGATAGATTCATCTATTTAATTCAACTTTGTGCTAGATAATTTTGCTGTTTTTGATTAGGGGAAAAACAGGTTTTGGTGGGACCCGAAACCCATTACAAATAGGCTTTGAAGGGACCTAAAACCCTATCCAAAGAGAGAAAACTACTAAAGAAATAAACTACAAAACATCAACAACTAAATATAAATAACCATAAAAAATCAGCAAGACAACTTAGGTTGCAAAACAAATAGATTTTGAAGGGACCTTAAATCCCTACAACTAATTTTTTACAGGTACCTTGAACCCTAACTAACCCCTATTTTCCAACCTATTTGTTTTGCAACCTAGATAACAACCAAATCCCCACAACCCTAAAGATATAGAACATAAAGATAGAGAACAACCTAGATAACAACCAAATCCCCACAACCCTAAAGATAGAGAACAGCCAAATCCTCACAACCCTAAAGATAAGAGAACCTCCTAGATAACAAAGAATGAAGCAACTTTAAACCAACAACATAAAGCCATCTCCCATGAAGTAGAAAGAAGAACCCCACAACCCTAAAGATGAACAAAGAAGACTAGGGGCAAATCACCAAGCACAGGGGTAGCAGAAAGGAAACTCCAAAACTGAGCTTGAGCCAGAAAAAAGGGGACGCCAACATCCAAAAGCCAACCCGAAATAGAAGAAGAAATTTACAGTAAACCACTCGAAGCAACCACTCACTCTGAAAGCGAGTAAAAGAAAGAACATGAAATGGCTCCTAGAAAAATTTGAAGCCACAGGCACCAAACAAGCAATGAGTCAGCCAAAATCTGTCACCAGAAAAGCTGCGAGCCACCCAAACTTTGAAGCAGTAGACACCGCAACAACAGCTTCAACGCCCACCATAAGCAAATCAGTCGTTGCTAGAACCTTCAACAACGACCTCCTGCAAAGTCCCAACACCAAGAAACCAGACCTAAGACCCCCGACAAGCCAAAAATCAATATCACCATCTTCAAAATCTAAGTCGCCAGATGTCTCCATTTTTTCCAGAGGAATTTGAATTTGGAGCCCGAATCCTTCTCCCGCCCAAGACACTTCAACTCCATATCACTCATGCCATTGATAATTTTGTTGTCATTAAAGGTGTGTGGCTATGTTTTTCAAACTAACATATCAATATATTTTGACACCAATATTGGGATACATCGTGTAAAGTGTATAGTTTTTCACAAGGTAAGTATTCAATTCTATTTGTCATCAATCAATATAACACCTTTGGGAAACCCCCTGGTCTTGCCAAGCTAGAAGATAAGGAAGTCTTATTCACCACAACAATTGGTCTTAAGTTTCCCAACTTGACATAGGTTTTGCAATACTCTTCCCACGTTTGACACCCTTGACACTTGGGATACTATCCTACCTAAGGGTTTTGGGATTGACAACTTAGATCACCAACAAAGTGGTGTTGTTGCCAAGGATAAAATTACTTTATCTATTTTTAGGTCTTAGGCAATTGGAGATATTCTAAAAGACCTCAATAATAGTATTTACAACTGTGCATGGTGGTTTGGGTAAGTTTAGAATCTAGTCAACTTATGCCAAAAAATTGGTGTTGTTGTCAAGAATGGTTTAAATCAAGATTCAACTTGAAGACTCAGGTTAATCAATAACCATGACTACAAATAGGAGGAATGGTCCTTGGATGGTACAAAATAGAAACCTTGTTGATGCAAAGGTTATTTTCTCTTGATTTAAGGAGTGATGACTCTGTTAAGGATTAACTCAAGAAATCATTTGTAAAAGAGAATAGATATGGACCAACGATCTAAAGGTCAATAAATTCTTGATATAATTTTCCCTCATGCGAGGTGACAACAGGAACAATGGAAGGTTAAGAATTCAAGTACATCATTTTTACATGTCTCTCAAAGTACTAAAAAAATAGGTACTTTAGGTAATACAGATGCATCAAAAGATTATGATTAATATACATCAGATGATTCAACTGATGATACCAGAACTAGGAAAAAAACCCTTAGGTGTGATTGTAGGCCTATAATTGAGACAAATGTTGATGTAATAAATAGAGATACATCCCATAATTTGCATGCAAACATGAATTTGTCTCTACCTCCACGTCTGAGAAATCAAAGGGGAAACTAACATAAAAATTCTCCTACCTCATCTCAAGGAATTGAACAAGAGGTAGAAATTGTGTTCCATGTTGATCTAGCTACTTAATTAGAGAATGAGTGTAAGGAAAGGGAATTAGATCATCATATAGATATTATTGACCAACTCAAAGAAAGGAAATGTGAGACAAAAGCACAAATTGTAGTGCAACAATATCAACTTTCTCAACAAAACCAACAAATGAATTGAAATCTAAATGATACACATTATAATGTAAATTAGGATAATGCATAAAATGTTCCAAATCAACAAATTCACGATTTGTAGCAAAATAAAAAAAACACCCGATAGAAAAATTTAGGATTAAATGTGAGGGTAAACCCTAGAAGACAAGCTCAAATGTTTTCTCTAGTGAGATTGCCATTAGGATTAGAAATTATAGAAAAATATTTTTTTATGGAATTCTTGATTATCCTAATCTCATTCTAGCTAAGATTAGAGGAAAAGTGTTAAAATTCAAAGGTAACAATGTTATCACTAGTGAGGACCAATTGAGGCATTTTATTGATGTGATAGATGAATATGAAATAGAAGATGAGGATGCCATGATGAATATCTTTGTATAATAATTGGAAGAAAGTGTAAATTAATGGTAGAAAAGTCTTCTAGATAGCATAATAGACTTGTGGGATGAGTTTATGAGGGTTTTGATATGACAATATGGAGAAAAAGTGGATCCAAAATTTCTAATCCATGAGCTAAATACTATAAAGAAATGGGTTAATGAGATGGTCAATTTCAACGGCAGGTTTATCACGATGAGGAGGAAATTGCCTCCCCATGTGAGGCCAAATGAACCTATGTGTCTAGTTTTATATTGTGGAGCATTTGATCAAAATTGGGTTGTTGCTTACGAGACAAGAACTCTCAAACATTGAGGGAAGCTTATGCTATGAATATCAATATATAAAGTAATTTGAGAGAATCTAGTAAGGATAGTAAGAGGGCTCATGTAAAACTTCATAAATTAGGTGTTTAAACTTCTAGTAAGCCCCTCACCATTCAGGAAAAATTGGACAAGTCAATGGGAGCCATGAAGGATCTCTTGTATAAGGTTGGAAAGAATGAGAAAGGTATGTCTTCTAACAATGTTGCCACACATTTTAATGAAGGTCAGATATTGCATAACAAGCCCCATACTTATGATTGGTCTAAAAATAAGGGTTAAAGAACAAGCAAGTTATCATAAGAGATGCTAACAAAGGATACCAAGGACACACCCCTGATCCCTTAAAGAAGTATCACATGTGAATCTCCAACAAGATTTGTTCTGGTGTGATGTGTGTTATTTTTTGCATGATCAATCAAAATATGTTGTTGTTGTAGAACTTGAAGAAGAGAAATAACTCTAAGAAAATGAAGGTGCATCTGAGTATTATGAGGATGCTAATATTGATCAATTGGACATGTATATGAGGGTGAGGAATTATTTTAGTATGTCATGCCAGTCATTGTATTCCACATGGGTTACTGAGTAAAGACTTCAATCAAATCAAGGAAAAAATGAGGCAACAGTGTAAGATAGAAAAACCTTCTAATGAGTACATCAAGTCTCTCACCGAGGTTGTTGTCATGCATGTCCAAAGTGGTTACTAGCTAAGAAATAGTCAAGTGGGTGCAAAAGACCAAGTTGGAGTTGTGGTTGTTCCTAATGCATCAACTACATAAATAGGAAAAGGTAAACAAAGGGACAATGGTGCAAAGAAGATTGCAAGCCAAAATGTAGGGGTCACCCCCCTAGGAAGAAAATGCATTTTCTAAGTGCATCCCTACAACAAAAATATGCCCCTAAAAAAATTGATGCCCCAGCCAACAACATAGAAAATCCAAAGGTTGCTAGAGATGATGTAAACTAGAAAAAAGTCAATGAAGCAACAAACGAGAAAAACAAGATAGATAAGGAATTCATAAGTGCAACTGAGTTAAGACAAGTTACAACTAATAATCATGTAATTCCTTTTATCCCTAATAGTAGTGTTGTGACAATCTCATTGTCTACTCACTCGCTTGCCTACCAACTGGTTGGCATGGCACAAACATTGGGCCAACTAAAAGCTTAAGTGCCTGTCAGGGAATTGTTAAGGATCCCTAAGTACACGAAGAGAACATTACTTTATCTCATATCTTTAACAACCAGGTGAACCTACACATGTTAATAAATATAGTGTAGAGGAGGCAAGTACTCAAGAGGCCTCAAAGTTCTACTTAGGTACCATGTCCACAAATAGAAAATAGGTATTTGATCCATTTTATAAATCTTTGCAAATAATGGTTGGCTCGTACATTATTGCATGTTAGATTTTGGGGCATCCAACAATGTGATGTGATTGGAAGGCATGAACAAACTAGACTTATGGGTCATAAAGTCATAGGAAAAATGTTTTTCCATGGATTCTCGTGAAGTAAATATGATTGGAATAGTAAATGATGTTGAAGTGCAACTTGTTGCATACCCTAATAGAAAAATTTCAATGGACATTATCATAGTCGATTGCCCATTTAAGTGGGGTATGAAACTGTCTAGGAAGTAGGCAAGTCTATTTATGGTAGCATTCAAATGGACCTATCCTATGCTATTGTACCATTAAATGGAAAATAAGTCCAATTATATAGTGAGAAGAAAATGTTACAAATTATGGAGAATCAAAATGAAGCAAAGAATGAAGTTTGCTACTTGGATATGGAGCTTGATTGTTTTGTGGGGTATTGTGATGATGAATTTGAGAAACAAGTAGACCTTGATATGTTTTAATTCCCCCACATCAATAGCCAAGAAATGGTGGCATTTGAAACATTCATTTTGATGGTGCATTCTCAAGAGATGGTAATGGTGGAAGAGTTGTATTAGTGTCCTCAAAGGGTAAAAACTATAAGTTCACATTCAAGTTGAACTTTGAGTGCACCTATAGTGTGGCTAAGTATGCGGCTTCCCTGCTTGGTTTGAATGTGGCTTCCAAATATGGAATCAAATGCATTAGAGTTCGTGGTGATTCAAAACTTGTGGTGTCTTAGGTTAAGGGCACCTATGATGCAAAAGAAAAAAGATTGAGAATGTATAGGGATGTTGTGTGGGATATTGATGATGTGTCTAATGCATTCAACATCAAATGGTTTGAGAGAGATAATAATGCAATAATTGATTCCCTTATATTAGATTCAAAATTTGGCACTTCCTTTACCTTCCCTCAATGTAGGTATGATATTGGAATTCTTACCAGTCTTAGTATTCCAGACACCATTTACAATTTCCAAGTCCTCAATTATGATTAGTAAATCCTGAACTCTTCAATTGCACCAGTCACTTTGAGAACCAAATCATTAACTAGGATCCCATGGTGGAAAAGGATAAATAAGCTAATAAGACTATTTTTACAAAGGAAATCATTCAGATTAAATAAAGTACTAGATTATAAGAGGTCTCGGTATATTGGAAAGAATGTTTGATAGTGTTGATTTTTACAAAATAATAATTAATCATTTTAGGATGAGGATGTGGAAGGTGTCAACTTGGGGATTGAATTAACTTCCAGGATGATTTGCATTGGTAAAATATTAAAACCAATAAAGAAGAAAATATTGATGGAATTATTGAGAAGATACATAAAGTGCTTTGCTTTATCTTATGATGAATTAAAGGCTTATAGGGAGGATTTGTTCCAACATAATTTTCCATTGCATCCTAGTACAAAGCCATTTACAAAGAAGAAAAATACTATTAACCTCACTCTTACCCTTCAAATACAAATAACTAATGAAGCTAAAAAATGGAGGCATTATTAAATTGACCAGACATTTAAAGTAGGTATCAAACATTGTTTGTAGTTAGAAAAAAATATTGTGATACTAGGTTGTGTGTTGATTTTAAAATTTTGAATACTAAGGAACTCAAAGACAATTTTCCACAATCTAGTATGGATCATTTTTTGTATCAAGTAATAGGATCTGAGTTGATGTATATGATGGATGGCTTCTTAGGTTACAATCAAGTCATGGACAAAGAATCTGAGCAGCATAAGACCACCTTCACAATGCCATGGGGAATATTTGTTTATGTTTGAATATCATTCAATTTGAAGAATGTTGAGGCTACATTTAAAAGAGCCATGGTTGTCACCTTTGCAAGCCTTATAAATAAAATAATGGTTGTTTACCAATATGATTTGACTAAATACTCCAAGGATCGAAGTGATCATTGCAATTAATTCAAGGTGTTCTTCTAGAAGATTTAGAATATGGGATATCTTTGAATCCCAAAAATATATTTGTGGCATGAAAGAAGGTAAGCTTCTCAACCATATTGTGTCTAAGGAGGTCATGAGAATAGATCCATAACATGTCAAATAAATTGACCTCATTACATAGTCCAAAACAATCAAGGTAGTCTTGGATAGATAAAATTGTTAGGAGGTTCATTCCTAAATTTGTAGAAGAAACTAAGGCCATATCCAAAGTGTTGAAAATGGGACAATCATCAAGTTGGGACAAGGAATCATATGATTCCTTTTTACAAATTAAAGATGCATTCAATAAGGCATCGGTGTTGGCAATCCCATATTATTCAAATCCTTTTCAATTGTTTTCCTTTGCCTCATTTCATACTATTGTTGTTATTTTGTTATAGAAGAATGACAAATGTTATGAGCAACTAATAAATTTCTTCAGTAAGTCCTTGATGGATGTTGAATTGAATTATTCCATAATGGAGAGAAGCATGCCTATACTCTTTTCAAGGTAATAAATAATTTCAGATCATATCTTATAGGACCTAAAATTATCATCTTTGTGCCACATACAATTGTTAAAGATATTTTTGTGCAACAAGAGGTATTAGGAAAAAGGTGCAGATGGATCAAGAAGATCCAAGAGTGGCATTGAGGTAAAGACAACTAAGCTGGTTAGAGATCAAGGCTTGGAAAAATTAATGGCTAAAGAAAATTTGGATGTTGTTGAGGTCTGCCAAGTGAGCACTAACCCATCTTGCATCCCATGTTAGTTGAAGGATCAATCTAGGTATAAGGACAATATATTTTATTTAGAAAATATAAACTACCCACCAGAGTTGAATAGAAAGCAAAGGAGAACATTGAAACTTGAATCTTAGAGGTAAACTATCATTAAGGGGTAGATTAATGTATTTCATTGAACTATGTGCTTAATTTTTTTCTATTGTTAAAGGTGTGTAGCCTTATTTATCAAACTAACAGATTGGTATATTATACCACCAATATTTGGATACACTGTGCAAAGGGTATAGTTTGTTATAGGACAAGCATTCAATTTTATTTATCATCAATCAACTTATCACCTTAGGGAAACCTCCATTGGTATTGCAAAGATAGAAGAGAAGGAGGTCTTACCCACCTCAATAATTTGTCTTAAGTTGCCCAACATGAACATAGGTTTTGTGATACTCTTCTTAGGTTTGACACCCTTGTCACTTGGGAGACTATCCTACCTTAGGGTTTTGGGATTCACAACTCAAATCACTAACACTATGTAAATTAAGATCTCCTCAAACATTTCCAAACTAAAAAAATAACTCCCTTGTGGCTAATGTGTCTAATCCTTCTACCCCCTATCGCAGAAGAGTGAGGATTTGAGAAGTTTTGAATTACAACTCATTAAAGCAATGCCTGAAAAGAGGAAACACTCTCCTCTGCTATTGGAGCCCCCGAAAGCAAAGAAACCCATACGTGACATTAATCCTAGAGATGCAATTCATATCTCTGAGGAAGGGAACCAAACAGAGGAGGCTAAAGAAATTCTACAAGGGAAAGGGAGTGGTGGTAGTGGAGGAAGAAGGTTGGATCATCTCGCGAAGGTGGCCTCGAAAGAGAAAAAAGAAAAACAGAAAGTGTTAGTGAATGAGGAGGAGGACCTAGGGTATGAAGATTTTGAAGCTCGGGAATAGGAAGAGTCTGAAGGCTTGGATTTTGAGGACACTGCCTATGAGATGGGGGAGGATGGTTCGAAGGAGGAAAAAGAGGAGGAAGAGGAGGAGCAAGTGGGGCCTTCAGAGGATAAGTTTGAGGTCGGGAATGAGCAAGATGTTGGGTTCTCTAGAATGGACAACAAAGCAAAGGAAATAAGTGAGTTTTTAAAAACCAGACTAACTTTCTTGCAGGTACAGTTTGAAGACATGGAGAATGCATTAGTTACTCTCATGAGAGTAACTAACAGGTTGATGAGAAGAGCAATACTTGGTGCGGCTTCTGGTGAAACCAAGCTTACCAGGAAACTAAAGAAACAAGGGAAAACAAATACCCTGAAGCTGTTGGATGAAACAAAGGGCCTTGACTGGCACAAATACATTGCTCTCATGGGAGAGTATGGGGACCTACTAAAGAAAGCTAGTTAATGGCTTGTGTTGATGCTTTGCTATTTTTTGATGGGTTTTTGGATTTTAATCATATCTGGGATTGTTCTGTTAATTACTATAGGTTATGGTGGAATACCACTTGGAATATTGTCGATTTAATTAATGGTCTTCGTAGATTAAAGTATGTTGGTAAAAACTTTATGTTTTTGATTGATAATGGCTGGACTTTGGTTATTTTGTTAAATTTTGGCATGTGAGCTAAAACTGATGTTGTTTTTTGGTTTGAAGGTGGTGCTATTTCCCACCTCTCTTTGCTCTTTTTTGGTCTGTTTCTGTAACTTTGGGATCAGGGCCCTTCCCTGCTTATCTAATAAAAAACATATAACCATTCAACTCAAAGTAAAAACATGGCATAAATAGATGTAAACCTCGTCTAAAATGTAAATCAAACAAGGAAATCATTTCTACAATATAGGGAATGTGTCCAAAGCTGTGAACCATTTCTCGCACCTACCCAAACAAATCCTTATAATTATTACCATTTCTCAAGATATAACCATAAAGAGAACAAGGGAAATCCATAGAACCATGCACCAAGTTCTCAACATGTATTATAACAAATAAAGCTCAAGACTAATACACATGAGAAGAAAAGGTACAAATAAAGTGTATTTGACAATAAAGTGAGACCTTCTCATTAGGTCCATAATGAAATCACATCCATATATAGGTGTAGGCTCCTTGATCTTTCAAAAATATTTAAGTATAAGAGACATCCAAGCTCACCAAACTCTCTCTACTATTCATGATCATCCAACCAATCAATCCATACCAAATTCAAATATAATGTATATAATTGTTGTGCATGTTTTGCACACACGCCCCGTTCAGAACGGGGACCCTCTCTTCCTGTTGCCTTGCCGGTCATTTTGTCATTGCCTCATTTTGTGTGCCCCCAATTTTGGCATCTAAAATGGTCAACGAGCCTCATAGTATCATTTCAAGTCGACCATGTTTCACCCTGCAAAATTTTCTAAGTCCTTCGGGTCCTCCGAGTCCGCCCTGTCGGATTTCCTTGGCCGGATTTCCCTGCTCGCTCGATTCGCTTTATCCTTCATTTTTGAATTTGGGGACAAGTTTCCTATGGATTTGGGATGTTTTTGTGGTGCCTAAGTGAACTACCAAGGTTTCGTTAAGTTTTGCGGGTTTCTGAAATTTCCTTTCGGAACTTCGTCCCTCTTTGGCTATTTTGAACATCCGTGGACCCCCGGTGGTCCGCCTTCTACATTTTTGACTTTGGGGACAAGTTTCCTGTGGATTTGGGATGTTTTTGTGGTGCCTAAGTGAACTGCCAAGGTTTCGTTAAGTTTTGGGGGTTTCGGAAATTTCCTTCCCTCTTTGGTTGTTTTGAACATTTGTGGACCCCCTGCGGTCCGCCTTCTACATTTTTTACTTTGGGGACAAGTTTCTTGTGGATTTGGGATGTTTTTGTGGTGCCTAAGTGAACTACCAAGGTTTCATTAAGTTTTGGGGGTTTAAAAAATTTCCTTCCGGAACTCCGTCCCTCTTTGGCTATTTTAAACATTCGCCGGTCCCCGGCGACCCAGCCGCATGAACCCAGCCCTCCGTGGCTGTTTCTGGGACTTTGCCCCTCCGTGGCCGTTTTGAACATTTGTCGGCCCTTGGCGACCCGGCCTTTGAAACCCGGCCCCTCCGTGGCTGTTTCCGGGACTCCGTCCCTATGTGGCCGTTTTGAAAATCCGCTGGCCCCCGACGACCTGGCCTCCAGAACCTGACCCCTCTGTGGCTGTTTCCGAGACTCCGGCTCTCCTTGGCCATTTTGAACATTCGCCGGCCCCCGGTGACCCAGCCTTCAGAACCTGGCCCCTTCGTGGCCGTTTCTGGGACTCCGGCCCCTCCATGGCCATTTCTGGGACTCCGGCCCTCCTTGGCCGTTTTCAACATCCGCCGACCCCCGATGACCTGGCCTCTGAAACTTGGCCCCTTCGTGGCCGTTTTCAGGACTCCGACCCTCCTTGGCCGTTTTGCACATCTGCCAGCCCCTGATGACCTGGCCTCCAGAACCCGGCCCCTTCGTCGTCGTTCGAGACTTTCCTTTCGGGCCGCCGTGTGCTCATTGTCATTTCAAAGGGCAGTGACCCTCTGGCTTTCCCCTTACAAGCTTCTTCTTTTTTCAAACGAGTCCAATCTTGAGGAAGTTTGTCTTGGCGCTCTTTATTCCCCTTTTTCCCACGCACTATAATTGAAGAATCTTGGTTTTGCTAAGTTTTGTGAGGGTTGGGAACTTCCCTTCCGGTTTGTTGTCCCCCGTTCGTTGTCTGCCTTCCTTCCGCCTTTCGTCTGTCGCCCGACATTCGTCGGCGCTTCCGGGCCTGGCCTTGGGGAATGTTGTCCCCCGTTTGTTGTCTGCCTTCCTTTCGCCTTCCGTCCATCGCCCACCTTGGCGCCTGCCCCCTTGGGCACACATTAATGTTTATAGTCCAAATGAGATCCAATGAAAAATATTATGATCTTTTGATGATGCATGGATGGATCCAATAGGGAGTTTGCAGGATTTGACTAATGTTTTCCTTGATTTGTGTCTTAAAGCACTTACAACACTTCATGTATGCAGGATTCAAGAAGCCTACCGCGGGTCCGTCAAGGAGACCCATTGAGAAAGCTGATCATTTCATGTTCGCCTCTCCCCCGGGTCGGCATTAGAAGAAGGCCTATGCTAAGGAAGTCAATGACAAAAATGCAAGGGGTGGCCTTGAAGAAGGCATGAGGGAGTTGTCTGCCCGAATCAAGGGCAACCAATCCATTGATGCCAGTCATCAACGGGCCCGTTTGATCCACTGAAGAACACTGCAAACACATCAAGTAAGAAGACAACTTTCAAGTAGTTTCAGCTATAGTAAAAGGGAAATTAGCTAAATGACAAAACTTCTATAGCACCTGGGCACTAGGTGACAAAACAGGAAAAGACAAAAGATGTATTTTAAATTACTGGATAATGGGGGGGTAGGTGAAACCTTAATGTAATCAAATCTGGGCCACACAATGTAATTCAATCCTAGCCATTCATTTGGGCATTGGAAAACTATAAATAGGGGCTTGCCCCTCATTTGTAAGGGGTTGGAGAACTGATGTAAAGACATTCTGCAACAATAGAAAGCAGCATTGCATGATTTATGGGTGTTCCTTTTGAGTTTGCTCTTTATGTATGTATGGTTCAACTTCCCTATTAGTTTAGGTGTTAGTTTCTTGAATGAAAGTGGTGATGGTGATTGTTTTTTTAGTATTTGATGAATTTCCAACTCATGCTTTTTGTGGTTCATTGATGATGAGTCACTTTGTAAAGCTAGTTTGAGCTCTTTACTTCATTGCTACAACTTAGTTCAATTACATGTGCATGATGTGTGTGTGTAATCTAAAAATATGCAGTCCTTAGAAGATTGCACTAGTTTTGTGTAGTTGTAGGTTCTCTTGGTCAAGCAAAACTTAGTTTTAGGGAGTTTGTCTACTGTAACAGCCTCCATGATCACTGTTCATTCATAGTTTCAGGTCCAGGAACTTCACCTCTTCCCTTCCCTTTTTCCTTTTTTTTAATAAGTACCTTAGGCAAGGTTCATTGCACATTGTAAAGCCAAATCCAAAGTTGAAATGGATTTCAAGACTGTTGTTTGAACTTGTAGCAAGCACACAACTTTCTCATTTTAAGAACTCCATTTGTAGATCCAACTTCCCCACTTTGTAACTCATCCGTAAGTGCGCCTTGTGATTCCAGCAAATCACATAAATCAACTGAGATATTCCAAGCACTGTCAAGACCTGGCATTAGAGACCTTGGGATAGTGTTCTGCAATTTGATTGTGGAAGATTGTCTTTCAAGAGAGGTGATGCATCTATGCATTACCTGTGTTGAGAAGTGCATAAAAAACACATCAACAGAACTGGCGCTAGAAGGAGGGCATGACATGTTGAGGTCATAAAGTTGAAAGATGGATGTTGAAAAGAGAACTTTTAAAGAAGAAATATGAGATAAGGAGATCTCTTTTAATGCTAAAAATCAAAAAATTCTTAAGGAAAAAGAAGCTCAGTCGAAATGGAGCAGCATGCACAAATTAGCATCACTCAGCTACATGCAGATTTGAATAAGAGATTGACGAAGCCATTGCAGCAATTTGCGTTGGCGGATAGATGTCGGATCCATTGCATTGGAAGACACAACGAGTTGGGGTGTCTGACTTTCTTGAGCAGAATTGAAAAGGTCTTGCAAGGAGAAATTCCCTTCTAAAAATCTATCTACCTTTAGCCCTTGCAGACCTAGAGGAAGAATTGACAACCATGGCAGCCAAGGCGTTTAAGGAGCTGATCCAGGAACATTTGAGCAACAAAGACAAACCAAGATTGGAGGAAATATTGATGTCTAGTTGGTGCAGATTTCACAATGCACCCCACTCCAAATTCACTTGCTCGTCATGTACAAAAATCATCGCTCAAGCCAAGGGTTGTTCGGACAAGTTGGAGCAGCCAACTCCCAATGAAGAGAAGTTATCCCATGAGGAAAAAGATCTGTCAACATCCGGAGGACAACAAATTAAGGATGAACCAATAAATTTGATACAAGCTGATGTTGGAGCAGCAGACATTGAAGTTGAAAACCAGGAAGAAGATGCATATTTCACTAGGACATCAAGGTGCCTTGGTGAAAATATGTTTGAAACTAATTTAGAAGGTCTCCCCTCCACCAATCAAAGGCAGTCCTTCACTCCAGAAGAAGAGAAATTGGTATGTGACGATGAAACAATGAAGTTTGCAGCCATGGATGTTAGGACAACCAACTCAGATGCTGAAAATCAGAAAGAGGAAAGGGATGAAAACCTTGCAAAAATAGAAAATGATGACAAAGACATAAGTGAAATCAGACTGGAAGACCTCTCCTTCATAAATGACAGTGATCGAGAATCTGAAAATGCAGATTTGGAGGAGTGGGAACAACCACTCGCCATGACTATCTACCATCAAGCTTCTTTTTCAAGTGATGATGAGGACCCAGTAGCGGAAATATATGACCAACTCATCTCTAGATTAGCAAAGGATTGGTCATAGCTGAAATACCAAGTGGATTTGGAGGTACTACTACTGCCGAATTGGTGCAGACTTCATGATTCATCACACTCCTAGTTTGTATGCGAGCTATGCAAAGAGGCTATTGAACAAGTTAGAGGACAAGTGGAGCATCCAAGTGCCTGACCTACTCTACTTACTTCCCATATCGAAGAAGAAGACCAAAAGCCTGAATCAAGTGATGGCTCAGCTGAAGGTGGACCTCAAGAGGATGTTGGGGCACCAATAGAAGAAGGACGGTGACACAGTCTCAAGCCTCCAAGTGATGAAGTAGATCAAGTGGGAATGTTGTCCACCAGTCATCAAGAAGTTCTTCCTCTTGAAGAGCAGTTGTGCACCATGGACGATAGGATTTTTGGCGAGTCCTTGGAGGGAGATTGCATAGTGTATTTTGGTCCCCTTCATGAGGTGCCATCATTTGATGACTTCTTTCCATTGGGGGCTGTATTGCGGAGGTACACCAACACTGAAGAAGAATACATTCTAGAAGACGGTAGTGATGAAGGCATACCACTTGCCCCTCCCATTGATGAAATACTAGAGCCTCCAGAGTGGGAGAGGGGTTCGTTCTCTGTCTACAACGATGGTGACCAAGAAGAAATGACTGAACGCCACGAGGAAATGCATGCACAACAAAGAGAAGAAGATAAAGGAAGAGGTGCTGAGATGGATTCCAGTAGATATGAAGCACCTGACCAACTACAAAATGCAACTTGGAGTCCTTCCACCATGATCATTATTGATCCTCCTTTATATTCAGATGGCTGCAATAAGACAGATTCACGCATGTCATCATCCCATGACACATAACAACATGAAAGTAAGGTCGGCACCTGGGAAAGGAACTGGGACAACATACTACTATTTGAGGACAACAATCAAGTGGACACCAGGTTTGTAGAAGATCAATGAGATGAGGTGTACTTCGTTGAAGAACAACCGATAGGGGTTGCTGATCCCACACAAAGATCGAAAGGGGTGCTTGCTGCCCCGTTCTCCTAGCCTTATGCAAGCTTAATGCCCGAAGTGTTACACCCTCAATTGTGCCTACTCGAGGCTGTCGATGCACCTATTGACAATGCAGTGCTTGTTCTCGATTGTCAAAGGTTGCCACCTCTACATGATGAAATCTAGGTTCTATCCTTCCTCGCCCCTATTATTTCTTGTAATTGTATATATCATTTTGATTGTGGGAGTGAGGGGAGGAAAACTTGCTTATGGATCAACCATGGTTTTAACGAGCCTCCTCAATTGTTGATTTTCCATGAACATGCGATTAAATTTGAATGTTGCGATGATAAACTTCTTTTTTCTAATTATAAAGATAAATATGCATGGTTAAGAACTGTAACGATTGCCCGTTTGCTTGTGCATGCACTACAAAATCTAATGAACGTTAACGTCAGCTCGCCCTGCTTGAACATAGTGCTTTGTAAATATCTTTGTACATAGCCCATTTTGAGTAGTGTAGGTTTCTTGTAAATACTCCACTTTCCTGCTTTCCTTAGGTTAGTTGGTTTGTTGTAGGTTGCTTTCTTTGGAGTTGTTTGCTTTTTGTTTGCTTTCGCTTTGCTATTGCTTTGCTTGGGGTCCCTCTGCTTTTAGTTGGGCATCTGTGCGCACAACAACCATACTTAGCGCCTGGGGTTGTTCTACGTATTTCTTTGTTAAACTCTAATCAAGTTTTCAGAGTGGATGGTGAGGATCTTTTGTTAATGTCAAGTGATCTGGGTGTTTGATTCAAAGAGGATAAGTCATTGGTTGGTTTGATTTTGATGTATTCTAGAATCTTATATCTCTCACATCTTAAGAATCTGAAAGTCGTTGTTGGTCCTTTGTGAAGTCTAGTTAAGTGAAAAATCTAAAATTATGCTTTAGCGCCACTATGATTCTTAGTCCTGAGCACAAGCTTCAATGCTTGCGGGTTGAAATAAAAGGAGTTAGAAATTGAAAATCAAAAGAAAAGAAACAAAAGAAAGAAAGCAAAATATTGAAAATCAAAAGAAAAGAAATTCAACTTTTTAGGGGTATCTGAGCAACTCTACCGGGGCTATGGACGCCTGATCGACAGTAGAGCAATGTTCGGGAGAATCACAACGACAACCTTGTCGGGGCTATGGATGCCTGACTGGAAACAAGGCAATGTATCAGATGCTTTTGGAGTTAGAATAAACTAAATTGCACACACTTGGATTTTCAACATACTGAAAGTTGGGTTGGCTAGTGGTTTTGATCCTTTGGTTGAGCATTTGGTTTGTTTGCCCTAGCGTGAAGGTCGGAACCAAAGATTATGGGTTCGTGATTCCATTTTGTCATCAAAATGCTTTGGAGAATTTCCCCAGTGAGTCGCCATTTGTTGTGCATGTTTTGCACACACGCCTCGTTTGGAACAGGGACCCTCTCTTCCTGTTGCCTTGCTGGGTCATTTTGTGTCGTTGCTTCGTTTTGTGTGCCCCCAATTTTGGCATCCAAAATGGTCAACGAGCCTCATAGTATCATTTCAAGTCAGCCATGTTTCACCCTACAAAATTTTCTAAGTCCTTCGAGTCCTTCGGGTCCGCCCTACCAGATTTCCTTAGTCGGATTTCCCTACTCGCTCGATTCACTTTTTCCTTCATTTTTGACTTTGGGGACAAGTTTCCTGTGGATTTGGGATGTTTTTGTGGTGCCTAAGTGAACTGCCAAGGTTTTGTTAAGTTTTGGGGGGTTTTGGAAATTTCCTTCCGGAACTTCGTCCCTCTTTGGTTGTTTTGAACATTCGTGGACCCCAGGCGGTCCGCCTTCTACATTTTTGACTTTGGGGACAAGTTTCCTGTGGATTTGAGATGCTTTTGTGGTGCCTAAGTAAACTGCCAAGGTTTCATTAAGTTTCAGGGGTTTCAGAAATTTCCTTCTGGAACTCCATCCCTCTTTGGTTGTTTTGAACATCTGTGGACCCTCGACGGTCCACCTTCTACATTTTTGACTTTGGGGACAAGTTTCTTCTGGATTTGGGATGTTTTTGTGGTGCCTAAGTGAACTGCCAAGGTTTCGTTAAGTTTCAGGGGTTTTAGAAATTTCCTTCCAGAACTTCATCCCTCTTTGGCTGTTTTGAACATCCGTCGGCCCTCGACGACTCGGCCTCCAGAACCCGGCCCCTCCGTGGCCGTTTCCGGGACTCCGCCCCTCCGTGGCCGTTTTGAACATCCGCTGGCCCCCGACGACCCGGCCTCTAGAACCCGGCCCCTTTGTGGCCATTTCCGAGACTCCATCCCTCCGTGGTCGTTTTGAACATCCGCCGACCCCCGACGACCCAACCTCCAGAACTCGACCCCTCTGTGCCTGTTTTCGGGACTCCGACTCTCCTTGGCCGTTTTGAACATCTGTCAGCCCCCAGCGACCCGACCTTTGGAACTCAGCCTCTCTGTGGCCGTTTCCGGGACTTCGACCCTCCTTGGCCATTTTGAACATCTGCTAGCCCCTGGCGACCTGGCCTCCGGAACCCGGACCCTTCGTGGCCATTTTTGGGACTTTGTCCCTTTGTGGCTGTTTTGAACATCCGTTGGCCCCTGGCAACCCAGCCTCTGGAACCCGGCCCCTCCATGGCCGTTTCTGAGACTCTGACCCTCCTTGGCCATTTTGAACGCCCGCCGACCCCCGACGACCCAGCCTCCGGAACCTGGCCCCTCCGTCGCCGTCCGGGAATTTCCTTTTGGGCCGTCGTGTGCTCATTTCCATTTCAAAGGGTGGTGACCCTCTGGCTTTCCCCTTCTAAGCTTCCGCTTCAAATGAGTCCAATCTTGAGGAAGTTTGTCTTCGCGCTCTTTATTCCCCTTTTTCCCATGCGCTATAATTGAAGAATCTTGGTTTTGCTAAGTTTTGTGAGGGCCGGGAACTTCCCTTCCGATTTTTTGTCCCCTGTTCGCTGTCTGCCTTCCTTCCGCCTTCTGTCCGTCGCCCGACATCCTTCGGTGCTTCTGGTCCTGGCCTTGGGGAATGTTGTCCCTCATTTGTTGTCTGCCTTCCTTTCGCCTTTCGTCTGTCGCCCGCCCCCCTTGGGCACACATTAATGTTTATGGTCCAAATGAGCTCCAATGACAAATATTATGATCTTTTGATGATGCATGGATGGATCTGACAAGGAGTTTGTAGGATTTGACTAATGTTTTCCTTGATTTGTGTATGAAAGCACTTACGACACTTCATGTATGCAGGATTCAAGAAGCCTACCGTGGGTCCATCAGGAAGACCCATTGAGAAAGCTAAACAAGGAAAAGCGCATCGCTCCTGTCACCATTCATTTCATGTTCGCCTCTCCCCCGGGTCAGCGTTAGAAGAAGGCCTGTGCTAAGGAAGTCAATGACAAAAATGCAAGGGGGTGGCTTTGAAGAAGGCATGAGGGAGTTGTCCGCCCGAATCAAGGGAAACCAATCCATTGATGCTAGTCGTTGACGAGCCCGTTTGATCCAATGAAGAACACTGCAAACACACCAAATAAGAAGGCAACTTTCAAGTAGTTTCAGCTATAGTAAAAGGGAAATTAGCTAAATGACAAAACTGCTACAACACTTGGGCACTAGGTGAAAAAATAGGAAAAAGACAAAAGATGTATTTTAAATTACTGGATAATGGGGGGATAGGTGAAACCCTAATGTAATAAAATCTGGGCCACACAATGTAATTCAATCCTATCCATTCATTTGGGCTTTGGAAAACTATAAATAGGGGCTTGCCCTTCATTTGTAAGGGGTTGGAGAACTGATGTAAAGATATTCTGCAGCAATAGAAGGCAACATTGCATGATTTATGGGTGTTCCTTTTGAGTTTTCTCTTTATGTATGCATGGTTCAACTTCCCTATTAGTTTAGGTGATAGTTTCTTGAATGGAAGTGGTGATGGTGATTGTTGTTTCAGTATTTGATGAATTTCCAGCTCATATTTTTTGTGGTTCATTGATGATGAGTCACTTTGCAAAGCTAGTCTGAGCTCTTTACTTCATTGCTGCAACTTAGTTCAATTACATGTGCATGATGTGTGTGTGTGTAATTTGAAAATCTGCAGTCCTTAGAAGATTGCACTAGTTTTGTGTAGTTGTAGGTTCTCTTGGTCAAGCAAAACTTAGTTTTAGGGAGTTTTTCTATTGTAGCAGCCTCCATGATCACTGTTCATTCGTAGTTTCAGGTCCAGGAACTTCCCCTCTTCCCTGCCCTTTTTCCTTTTTTTTAATAAGTACCTTAGGCAAGGTTCATTGCACATTGTAAATCCAAATCCAAAGTTGAAATGGAGTTCAAGACTGCTGTTTTGAACTTGCAAAAAACACACAAAAAATTTCTCATCTTAAGAACTCCATTTGCAGATCCAACTTCCCCACTTTGTAACTCATCCGTAAGTGCGCCTTGTGATTCCAGCAAATCACATAAATCAACTGAGATATTCCAAGCACTATCAAGACTTGACATTAGAGACCTTGGGATAGTGTTCTACAATTTGATTGTGGAAGATTGTCTTTCAAGAGAGGTGATGCATCTATGCATTATCTGTGTTGAGAAGTGCATAAAAAATACATCAACAATAATCATGAAGCTTCACAAAAAATATTCAATACAAAAAACCATAGAGAACTACATCCCCTAAAAGGGAGATCATAAAGAGCACCTTAATAATGATTCCAAGAGTCATCCATGGAAACCAATATGTTAACATCTCCAAACATATGAAGAAAATCATCCTTTGTCAATAGAACCAAAGATGTCAATGAACCCTCACTACAAGTAAGAGCTAAAATACAAGGGTGTTTCATGATCTATCAACAACCATTGTATAAGATCATCCATCTAAACTAATAGAACCACATCACTACCAAATATCCTACTGAAAGTGATTTATGGTATCATGATAAAAAAAAACTCCTAATCAAAGATAATCCATGGATCTTGCATGGTTAAACAAAATATTGCAACACCAACAAATTTTAAAGAAGAACCAAGATATTCAAACAAGAAGATAGAACTTACTATGTAACTGTACATAGCTCCCACTAAAAATGATGTCAATTTATACATGGTGTCATGACCAACATCATTGCCAAAGCTCCTATAAAAGTGAATCAATTCTCTCATGCACAATAAGCAAATGCTATAGGTCCCACTGTACAACTATACCAGGTACAAATAAAAATCTCTATCTCACTGTAATAAACATACCAATACAACAAGGCGTCCAAGAAAGGCCAACCAATAGAATCTACTTTAGATAATTCACAAGATCTACACACATGCAACATATCAAAGAAGAAAAACATTACTAGTGCTCCAAGCTTAAATAAATGAGCAAACACATTCAACACCACATTAGTAACATGTATAACAAAGGCAACCAAACATAGCACGTAGATTTATAAGACTCAAATATTGGATCAATAGTAATTAGAACCAAATTACCAAACAAATCCACGCTATAGTAACCATAGTTTTAGGAACCTTAACAAGCAACCATGCAAATGTATAATATTACCATTCAAAATACCTTGAACATAATATTTTCATAGATCTACAAACCATAGATTTTAATTAACATGTAAAATCTATTAAACCATCTATGTAAATCTGATTCCACTTAAACATACACACATTGACAATTATGAACAACACTACATATGCCATCTAAATCAATAGAAACCATAGATATACAAACCTACAACCTTTTGAAATAGGATAAATATGAAATATGAAATATTTAAAATAACATGAATATGAAAAAAGAGGAACTAGGTTGTTTAAGAGTTTCCTAGTCACATAAAGACCACCTCCACAACCCACACACAACTAATAGTTAATCATTTAGTTCTTTATTGTAACCATGGGATAAAACCATGAACCCAACATAAGCACTCCATATATTAATACAAATAATAGGTGTTCTCACATATGATTAGGGGGTCAAAAACACCTACCCAATATGAACACCCTTTTACTACACATGACCACAAGATACAGGAACATAACCACCATACAAAATAAGTCACATATTGACGAAAAAGAGCTCCAAGTCACCTTCATACAAGAAACAAACACATGACCAACTCCATGGAAATTAATATCTACAACCATGAACTTCAAGTGCCCAACATAGATTTCATTAATAATATAATCCTAGAGTTAGATGACATCGATTCTAATTTTATAAATATGTTTAAAACAATGTTAACACATAGACCATCCATTGTATCCTACAAGCCTCCAACATTCTAGGAAAGATGAAAAACCTTTCTTAAAAGTGTAGTGGATTTTACACCAATATGGATCTAATACAAAATTTTGGTAAATAAATCTTCAATTCAATTGTTTAAAATCAATTTATGACACCAATATAGTGAGATACAAAGCTTAGACCACTATAATAGAAAAAATTAAAATTTGTTTGTAAATTTAAAATTGAGTGTTCATAACATTGGATTAACATCAATGGATTTAAGTGGATACAATTTTATTGTGAGTTTAGTGGAAATTCAATTAGAAAGAAAATTAACACAATCAAGGTTAGAAATTTCAAATGCCCACAACTTTAGATGTCTATTGTAGTGTCAAAAATTGTCACCCTTAACAATTTCACATTATGTTTTGTCCCCCTTAATTTATTGAACCTATTAAGCTCCTAATTTCCTAAATTATACATTCTACTTGGCCTATTTTTACCATTTTTCGAAGGATTTCAAGCATTGAATAAATGTAGGGAATTAATATTTTTATCTCGACACTTAATGTCTTGGAAGATAGGGCTAGGACCCATACGCTCATGGGTGTATAGGTCTCCCTATCTTGTCGGGGAAATTTTTTTAATATGTTGTTGGCGGTATTTTAACATTAAAAATTCAAATTTTAAGTGTCGGCTTTTGGGATCTAATTTTTGGGAAATCAAAACAATTGCATATAAATACCTAGTTATTTTATCATTTGAAAGAAACACACACTTTCTAGCATTCATGAGCAAATACTATTATCAAAAGCAAGTCAAGAGTAGTATTTCAGTGATTTCTTGCAGTAATTCAAGATCCAACATCATGTCAAAGTTTATGTGTGTTCATGTTATCATTATTTTTTGAAGGATAACCCTTGTTGTGTGTCTCCAAGGAATTCAAGCATTCAAGCAAGCAATATCCAAATCCTTGAGGTGATGTGCATGACTTTATCCCTTCAAGGAAGCCATTGAAGGGTGGTGAGCTGCAACATTTTGTGATTTCATCATTCCTTCCTTTCAATTATCATTTCTATCATTGATATTTCCATTGTGAAAGTGTAAACACTTACATGGGGTTTGAATGAGGCAAGCCCCTAAATGACCCAATATTTTCCCTCTCTTTGAATGTGCAAGTTAGAGGATTGAAGAAGGATTGAAAGAAAGTTTTCCATTATTGTATTCAAAGCCCTAAAAGTTGTCAAGCCACATAAACTCAACCACAAAATTATTTGGAAACATTCTAAAAAATTTGCAACCAGGAAACAAAAGGTCAAAACAAGCATTAGAGTACTGCAAAGGGTGAAATCATAGAAACTGTGTCTCACTTTTGGCAAGAGGAATTTTTTTGAGTGGTTGGGCTGATTCACTTGAACACCTTCGAGTGAAGGTATACAACTAAACACCTTTGATCGAAGGTGTTTTCCATAAAATAATGTTTTTATGCTATAAAATGGCTTTTTTGCTTAGTGACCTTCACTCGAAGGTCCCTTTGAGCGAAGGTAACACCTTCGAATGAAGGGGTTACGTATGACATGTTTGGATTCTGAACCAAAATTTCCTCAGAAAATTCAGTTTCAAACTTCAGGTTGAACCTTTAGATGAACTTAACTTGACAAGATATTTTGCAAGATTGTAGCCCTCAAAATGAGCTTTCCAACAAGTATAGTTTAGATATCTTTTCATTTGATCACATATTTAATTTTCAATTTTTATTGAACATAGATTTTTCTCTGAACATCAAGCTCTTCGTTCTATACAGATGGAAAAATAATAACCATTGTAAAAAAATTCAAAAAATACCCTTGCCTTGGGTATTAATGTCCTTGTTTCACCAAAAAAAATTGGATTTCGATTATACACAACAAGTTATGTTGGAAAACACACATGTATGTTCAAACTATAGTTATAGTGACTTCAAAATTAATTTAAAAAAATATGTAACAAAAAATTATGAAAAATATACTTGCCCTAGATGATGTTGAGAATCTATATTTCAAAAATTAGAATTTTATCCTTTAAAGAAAAAAGTTATGTTGGACGACACAAACATTACTTTCTGAAAGTGTTATTTTTTATTTAAAACTAGTTATTAAAGGAGATGTTCAAAGATTCATGATTTATTTTTATTTAAAAAAAAAAAGAAAAATTTAGAATCTACATAGAAATTGCCACAAATCACTAGTTTGCATCATCTTCAAATTCTTAACGATTTATCTACTATAGGTCTCAGAAGATGAAGATTCAGTTAAAAATTCTAATATAAATGTCCATCTTGGCCAAAAAGTGAGACACAATATTATGATTTCACCCCAAAATAAGTTTCAAGACCCCCTATCAGGGACCTATATGCCCCTAGGCATTTGAGTTCTCCTTTGCATGCTAGATCCAACTTTTTATGATAGGTGCACAATCTCTAGTACTTCTCAGATCTGTTTGCAAATCATTGTTTCAGTTTGTGTGCTTTCATAATATTGCATTTATCATATTAGTTCATATAGTTCAATTAGGTTAACCATTCCAAATCATTTTTAGTCTATTTTCAAGACGCCAAGAATGTAGATCCAGGTCAGTTGGCAGATGTTCAATGCTCCCCTTGGGGTTCATGACAAGGGACTAACTGCCTCCCGTGTGATTCATGTCTCTACCATTTGTATCAGGCATTGATAGATCGATATTTTGATGCAACGACAAACATGGGCCAACAATTGGTATCAGAGCAAGGTTCCTTGGAGAAGAGCTTAACTACTTGAGGTAGATTCAGAATGGAAAAATAGATAGGTTTCCCTAGAATTGATGGAATAGACTATGCATTCTAGAAGACAAAGATGAAAGGATATTTGGCATCTCATGGATTTGAGATTGAAAAGGCAATAAAGACTCAATATGTTGCACCTTAGAATGCTCCAAGCACAAGTAATGAAATCAAGGCACATGAGGTAAATGCTAAGGAAAGATTTATTCTAATGAATAGTCTTTCAAATTTTGAATTGGTTAATCTTAAGACTACTAAAGATGTTTGGGATAAGCTTGAAAGCATTTATGAAGGAGATGATAAGGTCAAACAAGAAAAGTTGTAGAATCTAAAGGCACAATTTGAGACAATGCAAATATCTGAAGATGAAACAATTTCAACCTACATGCAAAGAGTTGATGAGCTAGTAAGTGCTATGAGAGGTCTTGGTGCACAAGTCAAAGAACCTAGGGTGGTAAAGAGAATTCTCATAACTCTTACTGATTCATATAGTGAAAAGGTATCTTCTATTGAGGAAGTTGCAAATTTTAATACTTATTCTAGAGATCAGTTGACTGGTATACTAACTTCATTTGAAATGAGAAAACTTAGTTTGAAAAATGGTACAAAAGTGGAAACTAGTTTTAAGGTTGGAAAACTAGAAAAGATTGAAGATTCAGATGGAGAAGATCTTTGATGACGTGGAAGATAACTTTGTAAGAAGGATGAAAAAGGGCACCGGTAAGTACAAAGGTAAACTACCTTTCAAATGTTTTAGTTGTGGAAAAGTAGGTCATTATGCGTCAAGATGTCTGAACAAAGTTGTGAACAATAAAAATAAGGAGAATAAAGGAAAGATGATTAAAATAAGTTACTATGTCAAAGAAGATGCTAGTATTTCTGATGATGAATCTGATTATGGAGATGGTGATGAAAATGAATGCTTGTTCTCTGAAAGTTATGTGAAGGAAAGTATTCCAGAGAAGGTTGAAGGTGCTTCGGTTTATGCTTTTCATGTTAAACAAGATAAGAATTACTGGGTTGTTGATAGTGGTCACTCTAATCACATGACCAAAGACAAAAGTAAGTTTGTTAAACTTGAAAAGAATGATGGAGGATTAGTTAAATTTGGAGATGATTAAGGAGCTAAGATTTATGGAATAGGTTCAATCAATTTTGATGGAAAGCATAATACTGAAGATGTTTACTATGTTAAGGCTTTAAGGCATAATATTTTGAGTGTTGGAAAAATGCATAGCAAAGGATATAATCTTGTGTTTAAGGATGAAAGATGTGAGATCATAAAAGGGTCTAAAACTGTGATTTTTGTTGGAAAGAGGATTGATGGAAACATCTATCAGCTTAAGGGTGCTGATGGTCATTGCTTTATGTCTTAGATTAATGACAGTTGGTTATGGCACCAAAGTATGTGTCACATGAATTTTGATAATTTGGTGAGAATCAGTTTAGTTCATGCAGTGAGAGACCTACCAAGAATCACAAAGCCTATCAATGTTGTTTGCAAGAATTGTCAGTTTGGAAAGAAAGTAAGGAGTAGTTTCAAAGGAAAGGAACAATATGTTATTAGACTATATTGGAATGAATACATATAGATATTTGTGGTCCTACAAGGATGATAAGTCTATAAGTGACAAGTATTTCATGCTTTTGATTGATGATTACTCTAGAATGACATGGGTTACTTTTCTTAGAGAGAAATCTAATGCACTAGATAGATTCAAAGAATTTAAAGCTATGATTGAGAATGAAATGAATGTGAAAATAAATTTTTTGAGGTCTGACAGAGGTGGAGAATTCACCTCCAATGATTTTAACATGTTTTGTGAAGTTCATGGAATAAACAAACACTTGTCTACCTCTGGAACTCCTTAACAAAATGGAGTGGTTGAAAGGAAAAATGAGATTGTTCAAGAAGCAGCTATAACTATGATGAAAGAAGCAAATCTACCAAAATTCTACTGGAGACAAACAATTCATACTATTGTTTACATACTTAATAGAGTTCAAGCAAAAGCTAACATCACAGAGACTCTTTATGAGCTATGGTATGGAAGGATTCCCATTGTCAAGTAATTTAGAGTATTTGAAGGCAAATGTTATATCAAGAGGGATGAAGAAAACTTAGGAAAGTTTGATGCAAGTTTTGATGAAGGTATCTTCCTTGGATATTCTACTAAAAGCAAAGCTTACAAATGTTACAACAAAAGGCTGAGAAAGATCATTGAAAGTGAAAATGTTAAGGTTGATGAAAATTTGTAGAATTCAATTGTAGTAGATGGATATGTGTCAGATGAACTTGATTGCAGAGAAGAATAAGAAGAAAAAGTTGAAGAAAAATAAGTGCAGAATGAAAAGGAAGAAACTCTAGAAAAGACCCCTAAGACCCCTAAGTATGTGCAAAAGAATCATTCTAAAGAACAGATCGTTGGAGACAAGAGGAAAGGAGTATTAAAAACAAGTAGAACTGTTGAAGCTGAAGTAAATCTATGTTTAATTTCTAAAGTTGAACCTAAAACAGTGAATAAGGCATTCAAATATGAACATTGGATGAAGGAAATGAAAGAAGAACTTATACAAATTGAGAAAAATCAGACTTGGGAATTGGTTCCTAGATTGACAAACAAGAACATAATTGGAACTAAGTGGGTATTCAAAAACAAGCTGAATGGAAATGGAGAAGTGGTGAGAAACAAGGAAAGACTTGTGTGTAAGGGTTACTCAAAAGTGGAAGGAATAGACTTTGAGGAAACATTTGCTCTGGTGGCTAGGATGGAAGCTATCAAGATGTTTTTGGAATTTGCAGCATACAGGGACTTTAAGGTTTATCAAATGCATGTGAAGTCTACTTTTTTGAATGGTGAATTAGAAGAAGAGGTTTACATGGAACAATCGAAAGTATTTTAGTTGTTAGATCAACCAGATATG
The DNA here is from genome assembly GCA_007258455.2 of Sequoia sempervirens. Taxonomy (NCBI): domain Eukaryota; kingdom Viridiplantae; phylum Streptophyta; class Pinopsida; order Cupressales; family Cupressaceae; genus Sequoia; species Sequoia sempervirens. Next base: position 33,415,088 of record VDFB02000008.1, on the reverse strand, counting down.
GTATGCAAATTGAAGAAGGCATTGTATGGATTGAAGCAAGCTCCTAGAGCTTGGTATGCAAGATTGGATAGATATTTGATACAAGGATTCAATAAAGGCACCACAGATAGTAATCTTTACTTCAAATTTGAGGAATACAAAATCTTGATAGTGGTTGTGTACGTGGATGATATTATCTTTGGAGGAAATGAAGCTATGTCTAAGAAATTTATAGAAGAAATGCATAAAGAGTTTGAGATGTCAATGTTTGGGGAGATGAATTTCTTCCTTGGGTTACAAATCAATCAAACAAATAAAGGCATTTTCATCTCACAGTCAAAGTATGTTAACGAAATGTTGAAGAAGTTTGGAATGGAAGAATACAAATCAGTAAGAGCTCCTATGGTGACTAGTTGTAAATTGAGTAAAGATGATGATTCACCTAAGGCTGATCAAAGAAAATCTAGATCTATGATTGGTGGACTGCTATATATAACTGCTACTAGATCGAATATCATGCATGTAGTTTTTCTTGTAGCTAGATTTCAAGAAGATCCTAAAGAAACACATGTTACAACAGTGAAGAGGACATTCAGATATTTAAGAGGCACTCTAGATTATGGGTTATGATATCCTACAGATAATAATTTCATATTAAGTTCTTATACATATGCATATTGGGTTGGTTGTGTTGATGATATGAAAAGTAAAAATGGTGGTGCATTCTTTCTTGGATGTAGATTGGTATCATGGTTAAGTAAGAAACAAGATTCAATTTCTTTATCCACTACAAAGGCTCAATATATTCTAGTAGCATCTTGTTGTACACAAGTTTTGTGGATGAGATAGACATTGAAGGATATCAGAGTAGTATATGATGAGCCTATATCTATCTTTTATGATAATACAAGTGCAATTAACATTTCAAAGAATCTAGTGATGTATTCAAGGACAAAGCATATATCAATTAGGTATCACTTTCTAAGAGAGAAGGTTATGGAGAATGAGGTGAAGTTTGAATATGTACCTACAAAGGATCAAATTGTTGGCATATTTACTAAGGCTCTTCCTAAAGATACTTTTGAGTATCTTCAGGAGAATTTGGGGGCTATTGCCCCTCCTTCTTTGAACTAGATGCATATAAAGATGCATCAGTCCAGTGGATCTATGGATCCATCTCTTTTCTGACGTTGGTGGCTACCTCTTAGGGGGAGTAGGTAGTGTCATGTAGTGTGGTATTAAGGAATGTTGTCATTGTTGCAGAGTTATTGTTTTTTTTGGGTGTACTCCTAAGGGGGAGTATTTAGAGCAAGTATCTTGGTTTAGTGTCAAAGGGGGAGAACAATGCAAAACATTTTATCCTTTTCCATTGATTTCAAAGGAGGGGAAAGATTCATGTGAAGAATTTTATCTACTCAAGGGGGGAGAAAAGAAAGGAAATAATAAGTGTGTTTAGAGCTGTTGTGTTGTCTTTGATGGTTTTTCACATCTTGTGTTGCCATCAATGAAAAAAGGGGAGATTGTTGCAAGTATGAAGGCATTGTCATTGATGTCAACAAGATGTCAATAGGTTGGTGTTGTCATTGATGTCAACTATGTGTTGAGGAAGATTGTTGCATGATGAAGATGTCAAGGGTATTGAGAAAATTGTGAAAAAGAGGAAAATGAGTTGTTGCAGGTTGTGCATGTGTAGTTGAGATATTGGGGAAGTTTTGTGAGTACATGGAGCTATCTTTATGTTGTAGTTTTTGGAGATGTGTTGAAATAAAGTAATGTGTTGAGATGATGTCTTTGGTACTTGGTTTCCAAGTGCTTTTGAGAAAATTTGACAAGCAAAGAAAATAATGTTGTGCAAGTGTTTAGAACGTGCTCCGAGATGTGCTCCACATTTCTTCTATGTTGATGCTATGCTTGCACATATCTGATATGTTGTTCAAGATTGTTAGTAGTTGCTATGTCCAAAATTTGGGTTTCTGGATCGATGTGCAGAGAGAGATATTTTCACCAGTGTGTGAACCATTTTTTCAGTGATGTTTTTTGTGGCCTAGGAGAATTGTATTTGCTACGTGTTTCTTCGTAGTTTGGCTTTAGGTTGTGTGGATTTGGGAAGTTTCTTATAATGTTTGTATATTTTAGAATTTGAGGTTTCACTTGATTTTGTATAGTACAATGTGTGTTTCATGCATCAGTGTGCGAATAAGGTTAACCAAATGTTTTGGGTTGAATTACTTTTATGTTGTGAGTTTGGATGAAGTCTTTGTTGGATCTTAGGTGGTTTGTGGTTTATTCTAGATCATGGTCAAATGAATTTGGTTTTTTGGAGGTTTCAAATTGATTTAAGTGTGTACTTAATGTTTTATGGTGTTTAGCATGGGTATTGGCTGACCTTGTGTGAGCACTACATGCAAAGTTTGTGAAAGCGTGTTGAGGTGTGTTTCAATTAATTTGGGTCCTAACTAAGGATTTATATGGATCGTCTTCATTCCTACCCACGACGGGAATGTTTAGGTGCCGACCTAATTTGAAATTTCAAATATAACAGATAGTTTCCGACCTTGGAGAAAGTTTTCAAGGTTGAGATTGATATAAATAAGAGTGATGTTGTTGTAAGATGCAAGAGAGAGGCAAGATAGAGGTGAGATACATGGGAGTGATGAATGTGATGTGAATTTGAGCAGAGCAATGGGAATTTCAAAGTGTTGGATTCCTGAATGTAGTGAGCTAAAAGCGTCCTCAATCTTTCATGCAAGGATGCGAAAGTGTTGAATCATTTGCGGTGGATTCCTAGTTGTGTTGAGAAGTTATTCTTTGTGTAACATTTCTCTTCTATCTTCTTTGTTTCTTTCTGTGGCAATGAGCTTTGGCTGTGATCATTTTTGGATAGTGTGTCCTATTATGATAGTGAGCCATTGTACCCATTTTGCAATTAATTATATGTGAGCTAATCCTCATCGTGGTTTTTCCCTCATTAGGTTTTCCATGTAAATTTGGTGTTCTCTTGTGTATGGTGTTGTTATTTTAGTTTTTGTTATCTGCATTTCATGATTAATCACTTTAATAGAATAAGGGCTTAATGAATGTTTGTGGATCTGATTACTGTTGAGGGTTTTGATGTTTTAATTTGCTACAATTGATTGACCCCCCTCTTAGTTGTCTCATTCATTCAACAATTGGTATCAAAGTGTTGGGTCACGGGTTCAAATCACCTAAGGTAATGTTGATGGGAATATTGTTGGTAGATGTTCAGTTCTCCCCTCGAGATTTGTGACAAGGGACTAACAGCCTCCCGTGCAAATCATGTATCTACCATTTTTATTGGGCACCGATAGATTGATCTTTTGATGCAACGCCAAACGTGGGCCAACAAGGTCTAATTGGCTCACCTTCATGATTGATAGTAAATCTAAACACCTTGTTGATCTACATTCCAATGGAACTTTAAAAAAGGAAGCTAATTGATCCTAGGTTTAGGAATTAAACTTAAGGACATCCTTTTTCGATGTTTCATCTATAATAGTAAAATCAATATAATTATCATAACACATAACATAATATTTATATGTTGAAAACCTTGCAAGAAAAAATCTACCAAGAGAGGCCAAGCATATATTACCTTTGAGATAAGTATTAAAATATAATCATACAAATGTTCCCACAAGCTCAAAACGCCCATATCTATACCTCATTCCTATAAATGTTCCTTCATGTTCCAACGTGTTGTGTTACTTTCCACTATCATTGGACTTTAATTTATAGACTTTCATGAAAGGGGAAACCATTGGCAATTAAAAAATAAGATAAATCTCAATAGGTGCCAAGAAGGGATCTAAAAATGACCATGAATTCCCATGTCTAATCCAAATCAAGAGTTATCCTCTTGCCTCCCGAGCACCCAAGCCTCCAAAACACCAAGAGTTACTCAAGGAAAATCCAAAAGTTTTTTTGTTCACTCTTTGAAGTGCCTAACTTGGGGAATGGAAAAAAAATATGTGAAAAACTCAAGAGTCATCCTCCACTCTTTCCCAAGTGAACCACTTGGAGGTGAAAACTAATCATTTATTAATGTATTAAAAACAATAGGTGGAATTAAATATATAATTTAACTTGTAATAACACTTTAAGTGCCTATCTTTCCCAGGAATGGAGAAAACCCTTAACCAGTATCATCCTGACAGCTTTAAGTGCTAGAGGGTCTTTCTCTCGAAGCACATTCTTTAGTTGACGGTCGGAAATATACCCTAAAAATGCTAATTGGTCTTTATCACTAGTAAGCATCACTGGGGTCTCCATCTCGCAATCGTTCCATCTCTGGTGCATGAACAATATATGTAAAAACCCTTGAGTGCATCCCAAATGATGAGAAATGATGGCCATGAATGCAGGGTGGAGGTGGCTAGCTCCCAAAGAAATCTTTCCTCATGTTCACAGGTTTTCACACATGACGAAGGTCATATCACATTATTCCTAGTTCTGCAATTGTTGGCTCCAAAACTCGAACTAAATTCCCACTCTCAACATTGAGTGTGGCTTCTTGCAAACTCCCTTGAAGTGTCATTCTTTCAAGTATGGTAGTCTAACATTACCTTAGTTGTCCTATGATGCACACCCCCCTATGAAGTTTTACAAAGGCAACAAGGACACAAGGATGAAAGATACACATGGAAGGATACGATAGGTAGTAAATACGACACAATTCATGTACTAAAGCATATCTACTTGACAAGACCATGTCACATGGCAAAGGAAAATGGTTAGTTTTTTATTCTGCATGTGGATTAATGTATATGGGATCTACCCCCAATTAAAAGGTAGAACTTACCTAATAAAACAACACCTTAAGTTCCTAGGTAAATAACAATGACTACTATGAATTTTTATTGTAATAATGATAGATGGGAAGGCAGATGGTGGAAGGTAGGAAGATGGAGGTTTTGTAAAAGGGGTTGAATGGTTTGAATTTATGGACTTAGGGCAGCAAGGAATTTATGGATGAATTCTTTCAAGAAGGGACATTCCATGAATTGATCCTCCTCTCTATAGAGGTTGATAGGGGAGGATCAGATGAGACAAGGGTAAAAATACAAATTTGTGTCACACTTTATAAGGAATCAGCCAACACAAAAAAAATTTCTCAACTTCGACCATATAAAGTGTTCTTTATGTTTTGGATTTCAAAATGATGTAAAATAATGAAATGTAGAACTCTTGATGAAGTTTATTCTTGTAATTTTTCAGATTTTTTAAAAATTGTTTTGACTATTATTTTTTTTAATTTAAGAGCATATTTTAAAGTGCTGAAAATTTAGGAAAAAGTGACTTTCAATTGATGTCAAGAAACAAATAGAAAAAAACTTCATTTTCCCCTGATTTTTTTTCTCCAAATAGGTAACTTCAATATCTAGTGCATGATTTTTTTTTGTTTGAAATTTTGATATATATTTTTCTCGTAATAATGTTTTAAAGTCAAACTTACCAGAATTTGATAGTTTTCATTTGACGCCAACTATTCTCTTCCTTTTTTATCATTTTCAGAAAAAAAAATTATACCCTTTTGAAGAGGATTCTCTCCTCTAGTGCACCATATGTTAAAGTAATCATGCATTAGCTAATGATTAATCTTTACTTAATTATTAGTCTAATTTATTTTCATGCACTTAAGCTAAACTTAGAAGTGATTTACTATGTTAACTAGTGAGATAGTATTAGATCATTGTGTCTCATCGCATGTGATGTTGGCATTGTCCTGATCTAATCCCTTTACCATTTAGGGTTTCTCCTATATAGCACTCAACCCTCATTGTATTATCTCTCGAACTCTCAACCTTTGAGGACTCTTCTTTTCTTTGAAGATTCTTGAGGTTTATTCTATAAGAATTTTCTTTTTGAGGAATAAAAAATATTTGTTTTGTAGAGCTCTTGGGTGGAAGGTGTTTTTTTTATTGTTTGATCCTATGTGTCGTGTTATTCAAAAATATAACATGGTATTAGAGCTAGGATTCAATGAACCCCTTCTTGATTTATGAGATTTTTTTCTCTGGCAACCACTACACATTTATCAGCATTTTTTTTGCTTTTTTGGCGAACAATTTTTTTTCCTGGCTCTTTGCGATTTCTCCAACATCCATTTTTTGGCAGCGACTTTTTTCACCGGCCGGGTTTTTCAGTAGGGAATCTTTTTAAAATATTTCGTTAGAATTTGAAATATTCAATTAGTCAGATTTTTGCTAGGGGGCCAAATTTTTTTTCCGTCAGTCGTACGACCTATACCCTAGGCCCTCAAGTGCCCTTCTTTGGCCTTCAGGGAGCTCTTTTTTTTATTTTTTCCATAAATTGGGCATACAATATCATTTTTTAGAAAATGAGATATCATAGAAAAGTTGGTTTTGCCAACTTTCCAGTGGTGTGGGTCTCATCACTTTCATTTATTGTTGGTGCATTATACAACTTGTTGAAATCAAAGGTGTTGTTTTCAGTCTTGAGCTCATAACTTTTGACCAATTTCTCTATTTTTCATGATTCTATCGGTGTTAGGATTGTCTTACAGAGCTCTTCATAGTCATCCATGAACATTTTCCAGATTTCTCTCTAGGTACATTTTATTCAATTTTTCATGTTTTCATGCTCTAGTGAATTACTTGGACGTATTAGCTCCAAGAAACTTTTTTGTTCATGTGGGATGACTCATTTTTGGTTGTTCTACATGTATTTCTAGTATTCTTTCCTATTTGGGTATTGTAGACATATTTTCATGCACATTCTCTTTTGTAGATGTACTGAGATAAAGTGCCATTATAGTGTATATTTTTTGGGGATTTTGCACATCCTATTGTGCCTTTTGTATTCACACTATGATATAAAGTTCCATGGGGGAGTTGATGTTTGCCTTTGATTTTCCATCACACCATTTTCAAGTGAGTGTCCCTTCCAAGATAGCAGTGAATCCCAATGATTCTTGACTCATGTGTGTGTGCCTTAATTTGCACACCCTTTTATTTCCAGGTTGTTTATCCTACATGCACTTCTTGGTTTTACACAGTTTTAGTGTACCTATCATGGCTCTCCTTTTTCATCATTATGGGGGAGTTTCTATTATTGGTGCTAATGCTTCCTTGGTTTTGCGGTTTGAGTGATCTATGTATCTAGTTCTTGTTCCTATGTACTTTCAAATGTAGCATACATTAGCAGTTGGTTACATGCATTTTAGTGAGATGGATCATTTACCATATGGAAACTCTTGCATTCCTATTTCTGGAGGTTCTTCATTTCAACACTATATTAGTCATCATTCGACAACAGTCTGCAACTTCTTTGTGCTTCAACGATGTTCTACATGTTTGTCTCTTTTTGGGACATTGTTTTGGTGAAGGCTTCTTAGTCCATAAACTTTATTTGGAGGCTTTTTCAGTCCTTCATTTTCCTTTCTCTCTTTTGGAGAGGAGTTTTTCCCATGTGGTTTTCTCCTTTTGTCTAGTTTTGAGAGATCTTTTGTTTGTACATGGGTACCTCACCAGGCCTTGTTTGTCGGGACCCATCATACATTCTATTTTTAGGGTTTTTGGCTACTCCCTAAGTTAATCTTAAGGGGGGTGTTAGAGTAATCATGCATTAGATAATAATTAATCTTTACTTAATTATTAGTCTAATTTATTCTCACGCACTTAAGTTGAACTTAGGAGTGATTTACTATGTTAACTAGTGATCTATTATTAGATAATTGTGTCTCATTGCATGTGATGTTGACACTTTTCCTAATCTAGTCCCTTTACCATTTAGGTTTGCTCCTATATAGCACTCAACCACCATTGTATTATCTCTCAAAGTCTCAACCTTTGAGGATTCTTGTTTTCCTTGAAGATTCTTGAGGTTTATTCTGTAAGTATTTTCTTTTTGAGGAATAGTAAATCTTTGTTTTGTAGAGCTCTTGGGTGGAAGGTGTTTTTTTCATTGTTTGATCCAGTGTCTAGTGCTATTCACAAATCTAACACCATATATTTTTCAAAAATTCTAACATGTTTTACTATTTTTTAAAATTTCTAATCAAACTATTTTTTAACTTTAACAACCTACTTGTATTTTTTTAAAATATATTAAAACTAATCAAAATATCAAAAAAAATACATATTTAGATTCACCACTCCAAGATCTACAAAAGGGTTTCTTTCCTTTTTAAAAAACAAAATCATTCTAACTGAAGAAATATATAGTTGAAGTTGAAAGTTTTAGAAAATTATGAAAAATGTTGAGTTGGCTGCCAACTAGGATGCCACATAAACAATTTTGGTATAAAGGGTTTTGGTCAAAAGAGTTTCGACTGAAACCCTTTCTATCAAAACTGTACACATAAAATGAGTTATATTTCAAAGAAACAAAGGGAAAAAATAAGTTTTTTAGTTTCTGGAAAAAGCATTTTGCTCGAAACTCTTTGTGCCATGTATAGGCCACATGGTTTCGAGCAAAACTGTTTCAACCGAAACTGTTTAGGTCAAATCTATTTCGCTCAAAACTATTTAGTTGGTCGAAAGTGTGACACAGGTTTGTGCTTTTACCCATAAGTGGATGTTAAGTGTTAGAATAAGAAAATGACCATAAGGGTTTTTAGTGAAATAGTAGCTTCCTTGTCAAGTTTTCTAATCACAACCTTTTCTTGGATGATGGACAAACCTCAAGAGCAACCCATGATACTAATATGAGTCCCATCTCTTGGGCCTCAAAATGTAAGATGAAAGGTTTAAAGCTCAAAAGGAAAAGTGCCTCTCCTCCTATGTCAGTGGTTTCTGACCCAAACTCAAGTTATTTTCTATAAATCCCCCTAACATCATTGTGGACATGGGTGATTAAAAAAATGGAGATGTCATGGTTAGGCAATTTATAGGGACTAGACCAAATATAGAATTGGTTAGATCCTAGACCCTTAAGAGATGGTGGACTAAAGGGAATATTGATGTTTTATAATTCATAAATTATTACTCTCTTTCTCCTTTATGTGTAAAGAATATCTACATAATATCTTGGTTAGGGTCCCTAGTTCATTGTAAAGTAAACTCTAACTCTTGAGAGATGGATTATGAGGTTTAAACTATCTCAATATTCCTTCAATGTGGCTTGTATTTGGGTTAGATTACTTGGTCTTCCTATAAAATTTTGGGATAAGAAGGTCTTTAAAGGGATATCTAGTGCCTTTTGTTAACTTCTAACCATTGATCCTATGACAAGATCAAGAAAAGGGTCAATTTTTACTAGGATATGTGCTTGTGTTAATTAGGAGACCTCTCTCCCTTCTTAGGTTTCTATTAATTCCAAGCTAGGGGTTTGGAAATAAACCTTGGAATTTAAAATTTCACCCTTTACCTATTTTAAATACAAGAAATAATCATACTAGGCTAAATAGTGTCATAATATTAAAAGCATTATATTCAATAATGTTTGGAGGCAAAAATAAGCCATTGGAGTATGTAGCAATGAGAATGGTTTAGGAGATGAGATTTCCAAAGGCACAAACAATAATGGGTCTAGCCTAGGGATTGAAAAAATACTAGAGCTTAGAGGGGGAAGGCTAAGTTGATGAACCTTAGAAGGAAGCCAATGGGATAAAATATCTTGTTTTGCAAGACCTATGGGGGATAGAACCCAAGAGGATGAACTAATCCAAGGACCTAATATGTTAGACTCTATTTAGAATCAGAACGAAGGTAGAAGGAAAGGGATTGAGGAAAATTCCCAACTTAATGAGGTGATTGGTATAAGGGAAGAGGATGAATCACAATCTTATGATATGGGAAAAGAGAATAAGGCTAGCAAACCATTTAGTTTGATTCAGGATCAATGTGTGAAGGAATCCCAAAAGGAGTGGAAGGAAGAGAATATTTTGATGAAATATTTTGAAATCCCTTCTTTTTAAGTAAGTGGGAAGAGAAATAAACTATTAGCTTCTCCTCCTAGCACAAGAAAATAAAGGAGAAGGAACTAGAAACCAAAATTCAAACTAGGAATAGAAGAATAGAAGATAGTGGAGCATGCCCTAAAAGTACTAGAAGACCATCCCTCAAAGAAACAATGGAAAGGTATTTCAAAAATGAGATTGCTAATGGGATTTAACAAACCACAATAGCCTCATTCTCAGTGAGCACTACTAACTTGAAAAAATAAAAATTCTTTCATGGATGTTAGATGGCTTGATAACCAACATAATCAAGACCTTCTAATTAATATATTTTGATATCATAAGTAATATGTTGTGGTTATTCAGGAGATGAAAATACATGTGGATAGATTAAATAAATTTAAAAACATGTTCAAAGATTATGGTGTTCAAGGAGCCATTATTGATTTTAACGAACCCTTACTAGTTTTGCTTTGAAAACTCAGTTTAAATGGATTGCCATTTCGTCAATGGTTGGCATGCAATGTCCTAGTTTGTTTATTGAGCAATAATATTCCACTTTCTAAGAGTTTTCATATGTAGGCATTTATTCATACACTTGGTATGCAAATGGAGTTGTGTTTGTATGTGAAGTTGTTGAGGGTAAGAAACAACTAGTAGCAATATTAAATCCTCAACACATACTTTTTCATAACATGTTTTAGATTTCACACATTCAAATATTGAAGTGGATACAAGAGCATTGCATTGAAACTAAATACAGGGGTAAGTAAAGGATTATAATGCTCAGAATTGACTAATAGAAGTTCCATTAATACTCAGAACTGGGCAAATCAGAGAGCAGGTCTTTATACATATTCCAACATAACATTTAACTTAGAGCCACTCCAAAACAATACATTTCCGATGTTCCCAAGTCAGAGAAGACCTTACAAAAGTTCAAAAAACTACAGCTTATAAATATCAGACTGAACCTTTACATTGGGGCTGAAAAAAGGAACTTCAGTAGACTGATTATTAGTAACAACATACTTAGAAATTGACAGCAGGTTTAGATCAAAACTATAGGTCTTGACAATGCTCAGAAATGATATTTATTCATCAAATAAACTAAGTAGAACACCCAAACCTGGAAATAGTTGTTCCTTGTTGTCAAGAGACTACACGAGCTGTTGTAGTAATGACTCAAAAATTGTAGATTGAATTGCCCAACACCTCAAAAACACCAACAGTCTCTAAAAACCCACATTTTCTAGAGAGGTAGAATATGAACTGTAGCTAATCACTGTAGCTTTTTTTTTTACTGTAGCGTGGGTACTATTCATGTGTCACTGTAGCAACCAACAAAAAGCTTGAAATCTGATCACTAATGGCTGCCAATGATGAATCTTCAGGTTTGCACTTGATAGTCCTTCAATAATCTTCAAACCCTAGATAAAATCTTCACCTTTAAGCACAAATAGAACTTCTGGATGAAGCTCTTCCGAAATTCCAAATTCAATGGATATTTCACCACCTCAAATGGCTACAACACTGAAGAGTTTATCATTCTTCAATGGCTTGAGAGACAAAAACCCTAGGCTTCTCCTTCTCAGAGAAATTCTCATCAAAACAAATGCTCAATTGAATGAATGCTCAATTCCCAAGGCTGAAAATATATAACTTCATGAAGAAGTCGATTTCCCTCCAAAAAGCACTTTTAATAATAATTAAATGTTATTACATATGCATCATTTAATATTTCACCTTTTGATACCTTGGAATAGGTGCCCCAAATTTAAGTCAATAACTGGCCCCATTTTAACGATGTCTTGACCCTTCATTATAAAGTTAAGTTATAACTTTATAATAACACCTTTAATTATTTAAATATTATTTGAGCCAATAAAACATTAATATCTCCTTTAATATTTATCATTTCATCATATTGTCTGAAACTGGGGTCAATTCTGCAAAGCTCAATACAACGAAGTGCCTTACTAAAAATAGTAAGGGTCCCTCTCAACCAAACTTAGGCTTACTATAAATTGTAAGTATAGCAAACGAGCCCCTCGAGACACCAAACGAAAGCCAGAACTGAAAATCATTGAACTCCGAAGAAGATACAAGCCTCAACAAACCAAGACTCTGCCTCAGAAGACCCTCTAATAATTTGTATTAGCCTACGAGAGTCAGTGATAGGCTCAACCATCGGAAAACATGACCATGCTAAAAAGGGGACATTACATTGATGGAGACTCTTGTGATACTTTTTGCAACCTTGTGGTTAGATGACTCTATTTTTTTATTTATTAATTTAATCATTTTACTACCCTCTTTACAAGAAATAGAGACAATGTTATGTGGGTCACCTTAAATTTTTTATGCACCTAATATTAGGGGGTTGGGAAGAAGTTGGGGAATAACCCCAATATTTTAGGATCCACCTAAATACTAGATGACAGGGTTATGAGAGACTTCAGTACCCATTGAAATAAATTGAGAAGAAAGGAGGATCCCAAATATCTATGGACAATAGAGATGATTTGGTGAACTTCATCAATGATCAAGGTTTCTTATGGATTTGGATTTGTAGGAGCCAACTTCACCTAGTCAAATATGAGTGGGTTCATCCCTTGAATATAGGTTAGGTTGGATCATGCCTTGATCACCTCTAACTAGTTGTCCTCCTATATTTTTTATTTGTCTACTCTCACTAGGTTAGGCTCTAATCATTCTCCTATCATTTTTATGCCAATAAGCTAGGAAAGAAAAAATCCCCCCTTCAAATTTGTGAAAATATGGACTTATTATCTTGATCTTAAGAATAAAGCAATTGAATGATGGAATATCACTATGGAAGGATCAACCATTTATTTGCTAGCCAAAGATATTAACAGTGTTAAGAATATTTGTGATGCCCCCTTAGTTTGCTTATATTTGGATAGCTTTTTGGGGTTCACCTAGACTTTATGATGTTGTTTTGCTTGACTTTATGTTATTGCTTGATAGACATTATGAATCTGTTGGTTATTATTCAGACATGGTGATATTTTGATTTGTTGATGTTGAGACTGTTTGATAACATTATGATGTTAGGTTTAATGATATAAATGACATTGTGATATCAGATATTCTTACATATGTATCATGTTAGTAGATTAGTTGATTGCTTATTGAGTATCATGGATATGATGATGATGTTATGTATGGTTGGATTTAAGTGTTATCATGTGATATTAGTTGTTTAGTGTCGGTGATGGGGACAATGTCGCATCACTCGCTTGTGAGTGCCCTGCGACTCAGTGATTTCCCCATCACGGTGTGACTATTTATTTCTTCATGCATATGTTTCGACCCATCATTTTGCTGCAGGCTGCAAGTACGGGGCATTGACTCCACCTATTTATCAGGTCTGAGCATGCCAGAGCCCAATGGAGTTGTTGTTTTGAAGGTTACACTGGGTCCCCCACGTCAATCCATCGTCTTCGTCGAGGATGAATCCCTGTTACCACAATCCCATTTGAGAGGTTTGTTTGTATTGTTTTTCTTTTCTTGTCATTGTCTTACTTTCGTTTTGTTTGGTGGATATCGTTGTTTGTTCCATCTTGAGTCATGTTTATGACTTATGCTTCATTTGATTATTCCTTAAACTTTAAATTGCCAAAATTTAAACTCAAACTGTTAAATTGCGGGTTTTGGGAAATTAAAAAATAAAAGCCATATTTAAATTAGGGGAATTAAATTGGATATAGAAATGAAATTTAGTTTTAATAAATTTAGATTTATTGTTCTAAAGAATATTTGAATGATATATATATATATATATATATATTATGTTTGTTCAAACAAACTTTATATGTAATATGAAATAATAAATTAATAAATAAAAGGGTATATTATGTGTGCAAGTTAAATTAAAAGACAAAATTAAATTAAAAATTGAAATGATGGAAAATTTAGTGGAGGAATCAAAAAAGTTACGGGAGTTAATTAAAAGAAAGTGGAGTTAACTCCATAGGGCAATTAGCCTTTTTCTCTCGGAGGAAAAAAGAGATTAGGTTTTGGGGGGGGTTTTGTCGTGAAGTTTTTCTCTTTGGTTCTGAAAAGAAATTTTTTCTTATGAATTTAATTAGTTAGGATTTTGGAGATTTTGATATTTTTGCAGAGGATTCTTGCTGTGGTGTGGACAAGAAGAACTAGAATAAGTGTTAGAAAGGTTGGAAATTTTGGTTTGGAGCTAATACCCATCTGGTATCTCTTGCAGCTCAGATACTTGAATAACCCAGGTTCTTTTCCAAAGAAATTCTTCCCTCTGTTTTATTTTGTAGTGGATAATTAACCTTGGAAGCCAAGAGTTTTTCTTACTTCATAGTTGTTTTCAATCTTCTCAAAGAATTTTGCTTAATCGATGGTTTCTTGTTATAATTCTCTGGGTTTTAACATTTTAGTGCCCTGCAATCTTGGTCTAAAAGATCACTGGTTTTAGTTGTTTGCACTAAAAATTCCTTTACTGTTGGAATCGATATGCTTGATAAAACATTCAAGTTCTGATTTCTTTTAGAAATTTCCAATAGTTAAACTTCATAATCAAATCCTTTAACATTTAAACCTACGTATAAGGATATTGTATAAATAGTCGATTGTTGATATTGATACAGTTGGAATTATTTTAAGGAAGGCACCCCCTGCTTCATTTATTCCGTTGATTTTTCTTTATTTGGACCAAATATCCTTTTAGTCACAGTCTTGCCTCTTAAATAATTAAAGATTTTATTCTGAAGATGTTTTAAATTTCAGAGGATATCATTCTGTACTTCCAGATTTCTCCATATTAATCTTTATTAAAGATAGACATTCCACCATGAATTTGGCCGCTGTCTGTTTTGAACTGATTGGTGGGGTGTATGATGTTTCTTCTCTCTGGCTACGCCCTATAACCAGTGTATTCTTGTTATCCTTTAAATGTTTCCATGTCAACACTAGAAGATATATGAATTAACTTTCTTAGGTTGATCGAATTCTACATGTCTTTAGCTTACTGAGTTACCATGCATACACGAAACCAAACTTGATTGTCTTTATTGCCACACCAGTATTCTTGTATGGCGTGTCTCTAAAAGAGATTTACTTGACGACCCATAGATTTTGTTCTTTTGGAATCAAATGTAGAGTGTTAGCCTCAGAAAAGTCATGTTTAATGTGGTTCAACTTCATTTCTTTTATATGGAGTTTGTAGTGCTGAGCGGTCCTTTGTGTTGGTTTTGGCCATCGAACTGTGAAAGACTTCCAAACTGTTTTGTTGTACTGGCATGGCAATCTTTAATTCTAGCTAGATTATTATATATGGGAACCGTTGCCCTATTTCTTGAGTTTATATGCTGCAAAACTTAATTAGAACTAGTTTCCAAATCCGTGTGAACTGGAAACCACTTTCTTCAATTTCTATTATGGTCGTGCCATCGAAATGCTAGTATGACTATTAGAGAATCGCCCATGTAAAGGTTGTAATTCAGGTAATACCGTCCTTTTCTATAGCATACTGAGTTGTAGCCAATATCTACGTTCTTATCTTTTCTAACTATGTCTTTGGCATGGCGTGGCATTCATGCATTCTTATCTCCTTAATTTGGAGCTAACTGTGATAGGTTAAAAGAGGGAACTGCCTGTGAAGTCGATTTGAGATCAATGCATAAGTATCGATCTGTGTTTTATTTGCATGTTAAGTGGCTTGTGTATGTAAACCGTAGTTGAGATGGAATTTTTGAAATTTATCTAATGGAGTGCATAAGATTGGTGCCGACCTTCCTTAAGCAATTAAATATTTGATTTAAACCTGTTACATGAATCTTGTGGGTTCGATTAATAGTTATATCAATTTATTTAGTATTAGAACTTAAGCATATCTATATATATATACATACATACATGCATACATATATATATATGTGTGTAAACTATATTTTTCGTATGTGTTTTATGAATTATCTATCCTTCAAACCTATAGTCTTATTCTTATGAACATATATATATGTATATCTATGTACATGAGTATATGGATGAATGTTTAGGTAAATAGGTATTGAGATTAATTTGCTACCTATAGCTTAACTTAAGTGAAAATAGGAAACAAATCTATTCATAACGAGATTGAGTTATTTAGGTTTAGCTTAGCGCGAATTAGCATTAAGATATAAATAAAATATTGGATGAAGAAATTTAGTTTAGAAGTTTAATTGTTTACCAATGAATGAGCTTAATGTAATCCATATCGGAAAACTAGTTTGTTTTTAGTATTGGATATATTGAAATGAGACGTGTAGGGAATGTTGTGCAAGAAAATTGTAAAGTATGTTCAGCCTAAGTATCTTGTGAAAAGGGCTTTAAATCTTCCAGAGGATAGGATGACTTAATCTTTTGGGTGGCTTTATTTTTTTAGCTTGTTATGGGAAAAATTATTGTGATTATGTTTATGAAGACCATTATGTTTATGAAGACCATCCACCTTGCATGTTATTTTTACCCTTGTGATTGGTTCATGGATTGGGTGAGCGGGATGGATAATGCCTCACATTGTGATTTAGTTGTGTTTTGTGTCATGCAAGTGGTATTGTTTTTGGTTTTTGGTGGTTTAAGGTTGGAAGTAGGGAAGTGGCTTCTAATGGGGGCCGACGCACAAAGGGGTGCCTGGATAACCCATGTGGAAGTTTGTTAACAAGTGATAACATTAAATTAAACTAGGGGGAATGGGTAGCTCAAACATTAAACAAGATAAGTTGTACCTCGCTCAGCCTCAAGTGCTCATTTAGGCTTGAGGTGAGATGGGAAGGCCTGAATGGCATAATCGACTACTTCGTCTCCATGAGGAGTAGGTCAATTCTGCATAAGTTGGCATGAGGGGTCGGAGTTCGGTAGAGGCTACCAAGATAACCCAGGATGGGGGTCGGGGCCTAGGAAGAACTACCTAGATAACCTATGTCCAATTATGTGATGACACTTCCCCTACGACAACCATGAGTTTCTGTACTTTTTGTTTACCTTGAGTACCTATGTGCCTCTAGAAGTAAGTTCATGGATGTTGTTGTTCTTGTTGATGTGTCTGTCTTATGTTGTGAGTTTTGTCAACCTTGTGATATCTAATCCTTGTCTATCAGTTGGTGGGGCCCTTTGTTACCTCCTAGCACGTGGGGTGAACCTTTGGTTTCACACGGTTGGGTGGAATGTGTTACATTCTCCATTGGGTTCCCCTTATGTTCGTGATGTGGCGATTCATCTGATCCATTGTCTTTAGCATTGCATCTACTCTTGGAAGGTTAATCATTGTACTTGTAAATGTATTGTAACTCTATCATGTTTCATGTATCTTATGTGGTGCACTCCTCACTTGTATCGAGTAAGTGTGATTGTACTTGTTGAAATTGAAACACTGAATTGATGTATCTCATGAATGTAAAGAATTATGTAATCAGTTATTCTTCTATGTTATATAATGGATGTTTCTCATGGTTCATATTTTCATTTGTGATGGATAAATGTTATGCTTAATGATGATTAGTGTTTAATTATTAATAAGTTATTTTGATTTGTAATTTGGATAATGGAAAATAAGTAATGCAGTCAGTTACCCTAGGGGACTTAGGAAAATAATTAAAGTTATGTTCAATATCATTGCGCAACATTACACTTAAAAATAAATAAATCATTTTTCAGTTGTTTAGGTTTTGTCCTCTAGGGTTCTCGATGGGGGTGTTACACATGGTATCAAAGCCTAGGTTTAAATACTGGGTGCTCTAGGTATATCAATTAGCCCATTAAGTTGTCTTAGATGTATAGTTGAAGTTGAAGTTTTCCCTTGTTGACCTTGTCTAATACCCTGAACTTGTCTGTGTAGGATCATGCCCAGGAGACGAGGTAGAGGTCGAGGGAGAGGTAGAGGTCATGGTGGTGGATGTGGGGCCAATCACCAAGAATCACCTCCACAAAGTTCTCATGAGTCAGATTGTGAGGAGCATCAGAGTTCGCAGAACAACTAGGGTGGTGTAGGACAGAATCAAGGTCAGCTTAGCATGGAGGGCGCACAATTGCACTAATTACTAGAGAAGGTTCTTTCCTGGCTTGGTCTGAGGCAGGAAGGAGAGTAGTTAGTGATTTGGGAGAGAGAGAGAGAGAGAGAGAGAGAGAGAGAGAGAGAGAGAGAGAGAGAGAGAGATATCCTAGGAGGAGGGAGTTAGCTGTTGAGTAGGATGCCATTTTGGCTGGTCACATGAGGGACCTTCTTCGGGCACGTCCTCTGAAATTTGATGGGTCAGGCAATGGATTAGAGGCAGAGACATGGCTTATCGATATGAACCGATGTTTTTTTATGCACCCCATTGGGTCCCCAACCGTCAATCGAGAAGTGCAAAATTATACCTTTGCAGTGACTCCTAAGTTATACCAGAGTTGGATCTAGCCTTGCAGCTTTGTATTCATACATTTCAGATGTATTATTCCATGTTATTGTACTCTTCCCATACATGTTGGGAAGCAGCATTGTATTGATGTAAACCTTTAGCAATGTATCTTCATGTTATTAATGTATTGTCCATGTTCATGTTATTATCTTATGGTTATTGGTGTATGTCTATCTTTCATGTAATGCAAAAGATGTTGAATGAAGAGTAATGCAATCATGTAACCCCAAGGGACTTTGTTATATGTTGTTCATGTATAGTTTCATTTCCAGTGTTGAATGTTAATATTATGTTGCATGTTAGTTATTTAAAAAAAAAAAATTGTGCCATAATTGTTAGATGTATTAGTTTCCTTTGGGGTTGCGTGGTGGGGCATTACAATATCATCTAGATTTAGAATAGATCTTCCTTTAGACATATCTTTAAGAAGAAGGATGAAGTGAAAAGGAATATAGATAAGGTGTGGGAAGAATTTCAAGGCTCGGGAATGGATCAAGTTGTCTTGGTTTAGGAGAAGGACCTATTTTTTGAAATACATTCCATCATACATAAGGAGGAAGCAATTGTCTAAGACTATTTGGCTAAAGAAACATAATTGTAACACTAATTTTTTTCACCTTATGACTCTCAAGAATATATCTTCTAATAGTATCAAGGAAATATGGGATGGGGAGTCCTTAAATTTAGAAGAATGTGAGATTATAAGTACAACATAAAACTACTTCTCAAATATGATAATTCCATTAATTCGAGCACTTTGACAAAATATTTTAGAGGAGATCCCTAACCTTCTAGATGAAAATGATAATACGGAGCTTGGTAAAGCTCCTTTAGAGGAAGAGATAAAACTTGCCAAATTATCTTTTTAAGGAAACAAAGCCTTAAATATGTTAAGCATTCAAATTTGTTTATACTAAGAATTTAAATTTATTGACATTTTATTGTGAATATTTTCTTAGGTATAAGAATAGTAAATATCAGTCATGTCCCCCAAGCGGTGACCTCCTTATGGAGACTAAGGATTGAGGCTTGATTAAATGGTCACTTCCCCCAAGTGAGAGACTAAAACTAAATTTTGACAGAGCTTCAAGGATAAATCTAAGGGCCTCAAGAGTAGGCTACATAATTAGAGATGACAACGAAGAGCACTTGGAATGCCCCAATTGGAAATTAAAGATGTGGACTGAGAAAATATGCTCTCTTTTGGAGACAATTAATGGTTATACGTTAAAGAACATGTATATAGGGAGGCTAATGTCGCATCATACTTTCTATCCAATAAAGGAATCGAGCAAAGAGAAAAAATCATGGGGTCAAGTAGAGAAGAAATGTGCCCAGGTTTGCACCAAATAATCAAATATGAAGAACTAATTAAACAATCTAGAATCACAATATTAGATTCTCTTATCTATGTCATAATTCCCTGAGACCAAAAGACAAATATGGGTAGCACTGGAAAGCATATCCAAATAAAAAATAGTCACCAACGATAAGGGGGTGATGAGACACTATATCTCAGAATGTCAGAATAATCAAGGTTTGTGGTTGCTATGAATCTATACAAGGAATGCCTCTTGAAGAAAAAAGGACTGTTTAATGAAGTGGAAGTAAGAAGAATGAAAAAATTGGCTACTAGGTTGATAACATTGTACACCCATAAACCCAAATAATATCAAATTGTATAGGTAACATTTTGCAATTTTATCAAATTGTATATGTAACATTTTGCAGTTCTATTTATTTTTTATTAATGGAATGAGAGCTACACTCTTTGGTAGCAGTTCTTCAAAAAAAAATTCAATTATGTGAAAAAAAAATGTATTTGTTGATAAGTTTGTAAAAAAGCACGGGGAAGGTTGAGAGTGAAAAAAATGTACTTGTTGATAAGTTTGTCAAAAAGCATGGAGAAGGTTGAAAAATGATGTGAAAGTTTTTTTAAATTTTATTTTTTTTACAATTGCATATAATTTACAAATATCTTTAAAGATATATATTTTTTTAACTCCAATGCCTTGCAACATTCCACTAAAGATATATATTTTTTTAACTCCAATGCCTTGCAACATTCCACTTCATATTTTTCTTGGTAAGATAATTATTTGTGTGAAGTTTATTTAAATTTTTCATGCTAGAATTTAAGGATTCTATTACATTTTTGTATTTAAAATTAAATAGACATGTTGCATGATTAGAAAGTAGTATTTGATAATATATTTAAAATAGTTAGAAATTTAAAATTTGAATTTGCTTCCTTTATATTTTTTTATAGAGCAAATTTCAAGTAAAAAAACATAATGTATATACAAGTTTGAGAAATTGTAATCAATTTTTTTATCTAGATGATTTGGTTATATGTTATTACGTCGAGAGGAGTCATACAGTGGCAACATTACATGCATGTACATTTTTATCCTTTACATTTATTTTGACGTGCACTATTAGGAGTCAAGATGGAAGTGGAGGTGGTTAGAGGGGAAAGAACAATTTCAAGAATACTGGCGTTGTAGTTTCAAGAATGAATAGTTTTTAATCGTTGTTATATATGCACTAATTGTACTAGGAATTCCTATATTTGATGAGAATTGTGAGAGGAAAGCAAGGGGAGCCACGTGCCCAGGAAAATTGTACAATGTACAGGGTGGGGCGAATCTGGTAGTACATGGCTACACAAAGGGAGATGGGCTAGGGTAGAAATAATGGTTTTCTAAATCATTGAGAATGTAATAGGTCAGGAATTCCAATCTTGTAAATGTTAAAATTCTATTTTTTGCAAACTAAGCAATTCTATTTTTTTGGTACTAAAAAAATCATACCTCCATTTGTATTTGTTGTTATATCTTTTGTATTCGATAATATATTCTCAAAATATTAACCTTTTGTAGAAACTAGACTCTTCTAGGATTCTAATGGGTCTAAACATTAAGAATCATATGTTGTCAACTTTATATATTTTATCCCCCATAAATTAGATAAATTTATAGAATTTACTTCAGAGATGGGTTTAGAGTGATTAAATCCAGTGGGAAGCTTAAAAGAATCACATCTTTTTCATTTCGAGGCCAAAATTATCACATAACAACATGTTTTACATGAAATAAAGAATCAAATATATTCTAAATGATTATTTTTCTCAATTCTCATGTGTATCTTTTGATACTAATACTACCTAAAGGGATCAATGACAACTATAATAATGTGTCTTAGTGTTTGAATGAGAGATTGTGGGAAATTGAATGTGTGATATAGTGCTAATTTGAACTATATAAATCTTCCTACACTATAGTCTAAGTTTCAATAAAATGTGATGGTATAATGTTTTTAAAATCTGAAATTTAAATTCAAATATTTCCCATTGGTGTAGGAGCACCTTGCTCACTAGATGCCTTTAATTGGCAAAATTGTAAAAAATGAACTTTCAAATGTAAAAGAATTGTCAAAAGGTCTTGAGAGGTCATAAATGATGTATTTGAAGTGTCAAATAGGTCACTAGGGGGTTGGTTAAGTTAAATTGCAAATAAAGTTTTTTGTTGCACAAAATTGCAAAGTTGTCAATAAAGCAAAAAAATAGGAAGTTGAAGAGACTTTGTGGAAAATTGAAGGGATAGGTCGATGAAGGCAATTGAAAAGATAGTTATTAGTTTGGAAACATCTTTAAAAATATTGAGAGGGCGAGCAAATGATCATCTTTGTATTGTTGAAGAGTATCTATTAATAAAAGTACCATGTTCTTGAAATTTTGTGTCTTCTTTCTACTGTTTACTAATTTATTAGGCTTGTACAAAAGTTTTAGACTCTAACTATTATTGTTCCAAGTAGGGCAGAGAGTAAAATTTCATTTAAATCCAATTAGAAGGGAATCCATCAAGTATATCATTTGTTTGAGTGCATTTTTTGTAGTTCTGTTAGAAACCCTTAAAACAGGGGTTTTGAGAGTCAAATAAGTATTTGATGTCTACTCCACCGAATTAGGTTTTGTAGAATGGTGAAGTAGATGGTGGAGTAGATTTAGATATGATGTTTTAGGTTGTGGTTGTGTTGTTTTGTGCAGGGGAAACATGCATGCATCGATGGAGTTGTTGCTACAGGGAATTTGAAGGGTTTTTCCATACATTTGTTGTTGCTACAATCATGGGTTTAAAGTTATGCCAGTTGCAGAGGTTTGGAAAAGGTTCCTTGAGCATATAAAAACCTAATCAAACATTTATGAAGCATTTATAAGGTGGTAGGATGTTTGGAGAATATATTTCCTTGAAACCCTCACTTATTAAGCTTGTTTTGTGCAAAAAGCAAGGGTTTGATTGATCAACATTTTATTGAGCTTACTTCTTCCTAAAGGTTGATGATTCTTTGGTTTTGAGACCTATTGAAAGAATTTTTGAAGCTATTTTTTGATTTGGTGGTGATTTTAGAATACTTCATTTGTAATTTAGGCCTAATTTGTGGTCTTTTCCAACATACAAACTAAAAATATAGTAATTCCTTTAAAGAAATCTACTAAAAGCTCTTGCTATGTTATGATATGTCACAATGGGCTCCTGAAGGTACAATTGGTTTGGGTTATTTCAATATGGATGGAAATAAATACCCGACTTAGGGTTGAAAGACCTAATAGGCAAATAGTGCTTTGAATGCCTAGAGAGTGAAAAATTGTTAAAATAGTGATTTGAATGTTAGAGTTTCATTTAATTCTGCCTTATTTATGTTCTAAAAGGTGTCTAAATGTTTGGAAAGGGTTATGAAGGAAAATATGTTGTTTTTAGATGTTTGAGCAAGATGAATTCTACGAGGAAAAAGGTCTTTTGACTGCAAGTTAATTGTAAGTCTGATGGACCAGTGGTTTATGAATATGTATTTGGTTTATTGCAATCAATAACATGATGATTTTAGTGTCTTGGATGAATGGTGACATTTTGAGAGCAAGAATGCATGATTGGTTGTTATTTTTCCTTGAGAAGAGAGATGTATTGAAGGGTGAAAGAATGAATAGTGAGAAAGTTGAATGGTTATATTTTCCTAATTAGGTTTTGTGTTGGAACAGTGATTTTTATGATGGTAAAGGTGAATTTGAATCTAATAAATTTGTGGAATATTGACTTGGTGAAGTTGATGTTTGAAAGCCTTTGGATGGTCAGAGTTTTTGATGGATTTTTGGTGAAATGTATAGTGGATTTTGGTGATTTGTTCAATTTGATCTTCTTAGTTGAATTTGGGTCAGAAGTACACTTGATGAATTGTTGTTGATAGATGCTCTTGCATCAATTGGTATAAGAGCTAGTAGATTCTGATGGTTGGTTGAGTTGTTGTTGAGTTGTGGTTGGTTGCATGTGCTTGATCCATCTAAGCTACAAAGATAAAGGTTTCTGAGAAGTTGTGTGTTGGAAGACAAGCTAAGGTTTGTGTTTCACTATCCTCCAATGGAGATTAATCTGGGTAGAAGGTGCAAGTAAAGAGAGTGAGGCATCTTCCAGGATTTGTTGTTGGGTAGGATGGATGGTTTGCTGAGTTATTGAGTTGTGTGGTGAGGTAGTAAAGATATGGATACCTGACTGAAGAAGCACTTGGTTTTGTAGGCTAAAGAGTACTCCACTAATGGGAGTAGATGAGAAGATGAAAGGATGAAGACAAGTTGGTCAGAGAAGGTCAAGGATGAATTGTGAAAAGAGAGGAAAGATTGCTTGGAAAGGCAATGTGAAAGGACAGTCCTGTGTCCTTTGGTTGAGAAAGAGTTGGTCGAAAGATGAGAGTTATGAAAGGGTAGTCATGTGTCCTTTTGAAAGAAAATAAATATTGTGAACCTGATAGGGAGAAAAGAAAAATGGCAAAGAGAAAGTGAAGATGGTGATGAAGACGGAGTTGAAGGCAAAGACAAAGACAAGACAAAGATTCAAGAGAAGAAGAAGCAGTCCAAGGTAGATTTGAATTTATTTTGTAGGTACAAGAAAATTTGATACAATATGTTTCCAAGGAACTTGGAAAGGTTTTGCTGGTTGGTTGTATGGTGCAGGAGCACTTTGCTCACTAGATGCCTTTAATTGGAAAAATTGTAAAAATTGAACTTTCAAATGTAAAAGAATTGTCAAAAGGTCTTGAGAGGTCATAAATGATGTATTTGAAGTGTCAAATACGTCACTAGGGGGTTGGTTAATTTAAATTGAAAATAAAGTAGTTTTGTTGCACAAAATTGCAAAGTTGTCAATAAAGCAAAAAAATGCAAAAAAAAAGGAAGTTGAAGAGACTTTGTGGAAAATTGAAGGGATAGGTCGATGAAGGAAGTTGAAAAGACAGTATTAGTTGGGAAACATCTTTAAAAATATTGAGAGGGCGATCAAATGATAATCTTTGTATTGTTGAAGAGTATCTATTAATAAAAGTACCCTGTTCTTGAAATTATGTGTTTTCTTTCTACTGTTTACTAATTTATTAGGCCTGTACAGAAGTTTTAGACTCTAAAACTTCTTGTTCCAAGTAGGGAAAAGATTAATATTTCATTTAAATCCAATTAGAAGGGAATCCATCAAGTATACCATTTGTTTGAGTGCATTTTATGTAGTTTTGTCAGAAACCCTTAAAACAGGGGTTTTGAGAGTCAAATAAGTATTTGATGTCTACTCCACCGAATTAGGTTTTGTAGAACAGTGGAGTAGATTTAGATAGGATGTTTTAGGTTGTTTTTCTATTTTTTTTTTAGGGGAAACATGAATGCATTGATGGACTTGCTACTACATGGAATTTGAAGGGTTTTTCCATATATTTGTTGTTGCTACAGTCATGGGTTTGAAGTTATAACAATTGCAAAGGCTTGGAAAAGGTTCCTTGAGCATATAAAGACCTAATCAAACATGTGTGAAGCATTTATAAGGTGGCAAAAGGTTTGGAGAATATATTTCCTTGAAACCCTCACTTATTAAGCTTGTTTTGTGCAAAAAGCAAGGGTTTGATTGATCAACATTTTATTGAGCCTATTTCTTCCTAAAGGTTGATGATTCTTTGGTTTTGAGACCTATTGAAAGACTTTTTGAAGCTATTTGTTTATTTGGTGGTGATTTTAGACTACTTCATTTGTAATTTAGGCCTAATTTGTGGTCTTTTCCAATGTACAAACTAAAAATCTAGTAATTCCTTTAAAGCAATCTACTGAAAGCTCTTGATATGTTATGATATGTCACAATGGGCTCCTGAAGGTACAATTGGTTTGGGTTATTTCAATATGGATGGAAATAAATACCCAACTTAAGGTTGAAAGACCTAATAGGCAAATAGTGCTTTGAATGCCTAAAGAGTGAAAAATTGTTAAAATAGTGATTTGAATGTTAGAGTTTGATTTAATTCAGCCTTATTGATGTTGTAAAAGGTGTATAAATGTTTGGAAAGGGTTATGAAGGAAAATATGTTGTTTTTGGATGTTTGAGCAAGATGAATTCTATGAGGAAAAAGGTGTTTTGACTGCAAGTTAATGGCAAGTCTGATGGACCAGTGGTTTGTGAATATGTATTTGGTTTATTACAATCAATAACATAATTATTTTAGTGTCTTGGATGAATGGTGACATTTTGAGAGCAAGAATGCATGATTGGTTGTTATTTTTCCTTGAGAAGAGAGATGTATTAAAGGGTGAAAGAATGAATAGTGAGAGAGTTGAATGGTTCTATTTTCCTAATTAGGTTTTGTGTTGGAACAGTGATTTTTATGATGGTAAAGGTGAATTTGAGTCTAATAAAGTTGTGGAATATTGACTTGGTGAAGTTGATGTTTGAAAGCCTTTGGATGGTCAGAGTTTTTGATGGATTTTTGGTGAAATGTATAGTGGATTTTGGTGATTTGTTCAATTTGATCTTCTTAGTTGAATTTGGGTCAGAAGTACGCTTGATGAATTGTTGTTGATAGATGCTCTTGCATCAATTGGTATAAGAGCTAGTAGATTCTAATGGTTGGTTGAGTTGTTGTTGAGTTGTGGTTGGTTGCATGTGCTTGATCCATCTAAGCTACAAAGAGAAAGGTTTCTGAGAAGTTGTGTGTTGGAAGACAAGCTGAGGTTTGTGTTTCACCATCCTCCAATGGAGATTAATTTGGGTAGAAGGTGCAAGTAAAGAGAGTGAGGCATCTTCTAGGATTTGTTGTTGCATAGGATGGATGGTTTGTTGAGTTGTTGAGTTGTGTGGTGAGGTAGTAGAGAGATGGATACCTGACTGAAGAAGCACTTGGGTTTGTAGCCTAAAGAGTACTCCACTAACGGGAGTAGATGAGAAGATGAAAGGATGAAGACAAGTTGGTCAGAGAAGTTCAAGGATGAATTGTGAAAAGAGAGGAAAGATTGCTTGGAAAGGCAATGTGAAAGGACAGTCCTGTGTCCTTTGGTTGAGAAAGAGTTGGTCGAAAGATGAGAGTTGTGAAAGGGTAGTCATGTGTCCTTTTGAAAGAAAATAAATATTGTGAACCTGATAGGGAGAAAAGAAAAATGGCAAAGAAAAAGTGAAGATGGTGATGAAGACGAAGTTGAAGGAAAAGACAAAGACAAGACAAAGATTCAAGAGAAGAAGAAGTAGTCAAAGGTAGATTTGAATTTATTTTGTAGGTACAAGAAAATTTGATACAATATGTTTCCAAGGGACTTGGAAAGGTTTTGCTGGTTGGTTGTATGGTGTAGGAGCACTTTGCTCACTAGATGCCTTTAATTGGAAAAATTGTAAAAATTGAACTTTCAAATGTAAAAGAATTGTCAAAAGGTCTTGAGAGGTCATAAATGATGTATTTGAAGTTCCAAATAGGTCACTATGGGGTTGGTTAATTTAAATTGAAAATAAAGTAGTTTTGTTGCACAAAATTGCAAAGTTGTCAATAAAAAAAAGGAAGTTGAAGAGACTTTGTGGAAAATTGAAGGGATAGGTCGATGAAGGAAGTTGAAAAGACAGTATTAGTTTGGAAACATCTTTAAAAATATTGAGAGGGCAAGCAAATGATCATCTTTGTATTGTTGAAGAGTATCTATTAATAAAAGTACCCTGTTCTTGAAATTATGTGTTTTCTTTCTATTGTTTACTAATTTATTAGGCCTGTACAGAAGTTTTAGACTCTAAAAATTATTGTTCCAAGTAGGGAAAAGATTAAGCTTTCATTTAAATCCAATTATAAGGGAATACATCGAGTATATCATTTGTTTGAGTGCATTTTCTGTAGTTCTGTCAGAAACCCTTAAAACAGGGGTTTTGAGAGTCAAATAAGTATTTGATGTCTACTCCACCAAATTAGGTTTTGTAGAATAGTGGATTAGATTTAGATAGGATTTTTTAGGTTTTTTTTGTGTTGTTTTGTGTAGGGGAAACATGAATGCATTGATGGAGTTGCTACTACAGGGAATTTGAAGGGTTTTTCCATACATTTGTTGTTGCTACAGTCTTGGGTTTGAAGTTATAACAATTGCAAAGGCTTGGAAAAGGTTCCTTGAGCATATACAGACCTAATCAAACATTTCTAAAGCATTTATAAGGTGGCAAAAGGTTTGGAGAATATATTTCCTTGAAACCCTCACTTTTTTGTAAAAAGTAAGGGTTTGATTGATCAATGTTTTATTGAGCCTATTTCTTCCTAAAGGTTGATGATTCTTTGGTTTTGAGACCTATTGAAATAATTTTTGAAGCTATTTTTTGATTTGGTGGTGATTTTAGACTACTTCATTTTTAATTTAGGCGTAATTTGTGGTCTTTTCCAGTGTACAACCTAAAAATCTAGTAATTCCTTTAAAGCAATTTATTGAAAGCTCTTGATATATTATGATATGTCACAATGGGCTCTTGAAGGTACAATTGGTTTGGGTTATTTCAATATGGATGGAAAGAAATACCCGACTTAGGGTTAAAAGACCTAATAGGCAAATAGTGCTTTGAATGCCTAGAGAGTGAAAAATTGTTAAAATAGTGATTTGAATTTTAGAGTTTGATTTAATTCTGCCTTATTGATGTTGTAAAAGGTGTCTAAATTTTTGGAAAGGGTTATGAAGTAAAATATGTTGTTTTTAGATGTTTGAGCAAGATGAATTCTATGAGGAAAAAAGGTGTTTTGATTGCAAGTTAATGGTAAGTCTGATGGTCCAATGGTTTTTGAATATGTATTTGGTTTATTGTTATCAATAACATGATGATTTTAGTGTCTTGGATGACTGGTGACAGTTTGAGAGCAAGAATGCATGATTGGTTGTTATTTTTCCTTGAGAAGAGAGATGTATTGAAGGGTGAAAGAATGAATAGTGAGAGAGTTGAATGGTTTTGTTTTCCTAATTAGGTTTTGTGTTGGAACAATCATTTTTATGATGGTAAAGGTGAATTTGAATCTGATAAAGTTGTGGAATATTGACTTGGTGAAGTTGATGTTTGAAAGCCTTTGGATGGTTGGATTTTTGATGGATTTTTGGTGAAATGTATAGTGGATTTTGGTGATTTGTTCAATTTGATCTTCTCAGTTGAATTTGGGTCAGAAGTACCCTTGATCAATTGTTGTTGTTGATATATGGGCTTGCATCACCCATCCATATTTTTACCTTGGTTTTAGGCTTGAAAATATAACTTCAAGCCTTAGACTTGAAAGTATAATGTTATGATAGGATACACTAATAAATTTGACTTCATCAATATAGCTAACAACTTTATTTTTAATATTTTTGACAAAATTAAAGCTCATCCTATATAAAAAAATTTATGTTTCAAAAATATACGTTTATAAATTTTAACCTAATTTTCTATTTATTTATTTTTTCTAAAAAAAAAATCTTATAAAATTGAGAGGACATATATTACTATTTTTTAATAACTTTTAATTTTTTATATTAAAAAATCATATGTGACCAATCTAGACATCATTATGTACACATTAAAATAAAAAAATATGGTACATTTATATTTTAGGTCAAATTATGTGGGTCATACATAAGACTTTCAAATTTACACTTTAATACAAATAAAAATCAATTAAAAAGTATATTTTATGAAAAATTATAAAAATATATCCAAACAAAACTAGAGCATCATATGTATCTATCTTCAAAATAATTTTGAAAATATTTGCATTTACTACAATATTTTGTGGGTAATATATGTACATGTTTTAGCCTCCAACATACTCTTTTAAAAATGTCACTTTTGTACATCTTACACTTAACCAACTTTTATCATATAGGTATTAAAATAAATTATATATTTGAAAACTAGAAACACAATTTTATATTTCTTATTTTCACACTATATTGATATTCTTTATAGAAGTGCTTAAAATATTTATCCTAAGTGTAAAAAATTCTAATTTTAGGATTATAAATGTTCACTTTTTTTCAAAAAAATGGACACATTTTCTTGCACTTAGCCATATACGTATGAGTATTATTAAATTACATGTGAAAAACTTAACAATCCCATGTTTCAATTTTTTTAGGATTATCCCTTTTGTGTGGGAACTGAAATTTTCCAAAAAAAAAGGCGATTGGAAAAGACTGTTTTCATGCCTTTAAAGCTTCAAAATAACATTCTTAGAATTTATAAATTCAAATTTTAAATTTTGGGCGGGGTTTGATTTCCCACTTTTAAAATTTGAAAGTTTGTAATTTATGCATGTTGTCAGTTTTTTTTAAATTTAAAATTTCAGCTTGTTTGTGAGTGTTGTTTTCTGGAAATGAAATTCCCTCATGGAAAATGGATAGAGAATCATATGGTCAAAGATTTGTTTTGATTGAACCTTATTTTATAAGACATGCTCATATTGAGCATTTTGTCTATGTAGCCTTAGCAAGGGAGGTCTCCAAGTGTTAATGGAGTGAACTCTCACCTTTGTCTGTTTGTAATAAAAATGATGCTTGGTTCATTGAGAGTTAATAAAAATAATAAAATTATAAGAATGGGGTTACACATTTCACACACAAAAATATTAATCCACGAGTTCATTTGTTGTATGCCCATGTAGATAAAATGTATGGTCATGAAGGACATAGGCCTGATCCTAGAGATTGATGATATTATCATTTAGGACCCCCATAAGATGAGGACACACTCAACCTTTTTATAATGGTTAGTGATTCTACATGATGACAATCCATTAGTGTAGCTATGATACTCATTTCCTTATTGTGCATTGGAGTGTGAATTTGATGAGAGCTTGTGAACCCATTTGTCTATGCATTGATTTGTGTGTTATTCCAAATCTCATGTGTGGTTATCCTTGTATATTATGTCTTGGATCATGTGTTATGTGATTGAGATGATTGTGTGACATACTCATGTGTGTGGTGTGTGTTGAATGACTACCCAATTGATTGCCTCCTAGTTTAGGGTGGTGGACATAAGGGTTCCACATGGTTGGGTGTTGTTGAACCATCATTAAGTCCACCTATCCTTTGAAGTAGTTTGAAGATGTATAAGGATTTCATGACCTTTTAGATGTAGTAAATTATGACTTTTTAATTTTGTTGAAAATGTATAGCTCATGACGTTTGAGTCCTTGTATGAAATTTTGTATAAATGATTAAGGGAATTTATGTACTGGATTTTAATCCACTCACGTATGTGGTGTGTGCTCCATTTATTTTAGCACTGCTCAACTTAGTAGTCAAATATATGTATCATTTGTATTGAAATTTTCCTGTTTGGTTAAATTTAGGAATATAATTAGAAAGCATGATTTATATGCCTTGTAATAATATATATGAAATTAGTATAGCTATGAAATATTTACATTTTTTACAAATGTATGTTGTATTTGGAGGTTGAAACATTTAATTTTAGAGTAGTTGCTTCCCTTTTAGGTCCTTGTCATTTCCCTTGTGTGTTAACAATGTGGGTAGGGGAAATTTGATGTTGGGTTTATATAGCTTATGAGGCCTATATGTGTTTGAGTGCTTATCCCAAGCCATTTTTATATAACACACAAGATGAGAAAGTTATGCCCCTTCATTGCATTTCTAGATTTGCAATTTACACTTATAGAAAACTACATTAGAACTCCAAAATTTCACAAGTATGATATATGAAAATTCAAAATTTAGCTAGTAGTTTGTAGTTACAGCAAGCTACATTAGAACTATGAAATTCTACAAGAAAATTTTGTTAGAGTTTATAACTATTTATAATTTACAATTCGTAAAAGTGTATGTGAGTTATGAAACTTTATAGTGTTAATTTTGTAGGATTTAAAACTCTACTTATAATTTATAGTTTGTAAAATTTCACACAAGGTCTCAAACTCTAGAGAGTGTTAAGTTTGTGGGATATAAAACTTATCTTGTAATTCATTATTTGTAAATTTGCACACAAACTCCAATTTGTAAGATTGGAAAATCCACTTACAATTTATAATTTGTAAAGTTTCACACAAGCTCAAAAAATCCATAGTATTAAGTTTGTGGGATTCAAAATTCCACTTCTAGTTTATAAAGTCACATGTTAGCTCCAAAAAATTGTATTGCAAATTTTATGGGATTTAAAATTCAGCTTGTGATTTATACATTACAAAGTTATGTGTGAGTTCCAAAAATTCATAATGTTAAGTTTGAGGGATCTAGAACTCCGCTTGTAATTTATAGTTTGTAAAGTTTCACACAAGCTCCAAAACTCTGCAATGTTAAGTTTGTGAAAATTTAAATTCTTACAATTTATAGTTTGAAAAGTTACACATGAACCACAAAATAAGGAAATGTTAAGATTGTAGGATTTAAAACTCTTCTTGCAATTTGTAGGATTTGTAAAGTTACACACCATATCCAAAAATCCACTATGTTAAGATTTTGAGGATCACATATCTACATACAATTTGTTGGAGATACACACTTGCATGGGAACTTTGAAGTTCCACTAGTTTTGAAGCTTGTGATAATTGGAGGTCCACATGCAATTTGTAGGAGCTATAAACTTACACATGAAATTTGAAGATCTACAAGTATTGAAGGGTGCATAGATTGGAAATCTACATATAACTTGGAGGAGTATATATAAAAGATATCTAAAATGATGTAAATTTGGTCTTCTTTCTCCTTGGGTTGTGTGTCTACTCCCCCATCTCTCTTTTCACAATGTAGTGCCCTCTGTGTTTCATCTTGACAGTGTTGTTCATCCGTGATTTGGTTTGTCTCTTTTGTCACGATATTGTCCTCTATTTTGCTTGTGTGATTTACTACTGCTCGGTATGTTGTGCATTTGATTTAATTTGGGTTGATTAGTACTTTGATTAATTATTGCATTAAAATAAAAGATTATCGAAAATTAAAAGACATTATGATTATTGAAAATAAAAGCTTTTATATCGAATGCTCCCAAAACCTTGCTAGATAATCTGTATCTGCAAATTAATTCTAAGCGTTAGAATACTTTGTGAGTCGATGCCATTAGACCAAGCTTGAAGGTATAAACCATCGCTGGCCCGTTATCTCTCTTATCGGTTGTGACTTGTTGGAATCTGATTTCATGTTGTCGCCTCTTGTTAACCGATGTTCATTTGTTGTATGTTCTTGGCTGTAGATGTTGATAATAATTCCTCATGTGCCTTAGATTTCTATGTGGTTGATCGATTTATAAGCATGTAAATATCCCTTGTAAGTTCGACTGAATTGTGGTTTATAAGGGCGTTGATTTTATCTTTTCTGTTGTGTGTAGGTGCGGCCTGAAACATGATAAACTTTAGAATTCGATAGGTATATAATCTGTCATCTTCTTATAGGACATGTATATGTATTTATATGTGTATGTTATTGTAACTATTTGGTAAGCTCCTGTAGGATCTTCACTTGGGTCGAGCCCATGTCTAATTCTTACGCCTTTTGGTTCGGTGATTAGATTCTTCTTGGATAAATGTATACATGGCAGCCCTAGTGGTTTGATTGTATTGATCTGCGAGTGCTTTTGGCATGCACCGCCGCCACTGTTAGTTCCCCAGGTCAAGTTGAGTTTTCTCTGCCTACCTCTAGCCAGTTATGATGTATTACAAACTGTCACATATATGCATCAAGGTGCGAAAGCATCAAGTCTGATTTCATGTAAGCATTAACCATGGTCTTTGATCATAATCTCCACTGCACTGATATATATATATATATATATGTATGTGTGCATCCCTTCACTCTGTTCTTTCTTTGTACTCTTCATTGCGCAACCATTTAGTCAATAGATATTGAGATTTAGTAGATATATATATATATATATTGACTTATAAGCATGTAAAGATACCTCTATGGGGTGCGTATATATAATTATGTTCATGGGTGTTTACTATGCTTTGTATTGTATGATCAACAACCGTATAATTATAAATATATATATATATATATTCATTCAAAGATCTTTATATGATTATAATTTAATTCTCTACACTTGAAAACAAAACTTTATTTTATTGTATAAGATATATAAAATATGGATTGACATATATAAATATGTATATATACATACTTATATATGTTTATATGTATATTAGCTTGTAAGTGGGCTTATGTGTGTACATTTGATGAGATCAATAAGCGAACATTTCTACTTTAATTATAAAATGATCATGTGTGAGAAGCAAATGAATTAGAGTAAAATTTGAATATGTAGGGATTGGTGCATTGTGTAAGTGAAAGATTAGTGTATTGGAATAAAAGATTATTAATTGGGTTAGGATGAATATTATGTAACATCATTGAATAGATGTTTTGGAGATCCACTATGGATTACATATTTTTGTCATTACGCTGAGTTGTTTTTGGAAGCAAGTGAATAATTGCGAATTTGGGAATGAGTCGTGAATCTTTGTTCAAATGTTTAAGTTGTCTTGTGAGGGATTGTTAGAAGTATTCCAGAGGCTAGGGAAATCTTCTTGTTATAATTCTTTGATAATCCTTCGAGATGGTTGGTTTGTATAGCCTTGCACGATATATTCTCCTCTGTAGTTGGAACTTGTGTGCGGGATGGTTTGTGCCTCGCCTTGTTGTGTATGTTAATATGATCATTGTAATTGTGCAAATTGGATTTTCTCTTTTGATTTCATTGGGTTTGCTAGTTGTTAGTAGGGGGAGTGGCTCTCAATAGGGGTCTGACGAACAAAGTGGCAAGTCCATGGTAACTCATTGAGAATCTAATCAAGTGATAATCTAAAATAAATTAGGGGATTGGGTAGTTCACATTAATCAAGATAACGCCTTACTCGTGGCTCAAGTGCTTGTTTAGGCTTGAGATGAGTGGGAAGGCCTGGAATGGAAAGATCAACTGCTTGGTTCGACTGGAAGGTATGTTGATCCCGCATGGTTTGTATGGGTGTCCAATGGCTGATACAGGTGGCTAGGGTAACCCAGGATGGGGGTCTGGTAGCCTAGGAAGGTTACACCAGGGTAACCCATAGCAAACTATGTGATGACACTCCTCTTACGACAACCTAGTATTTCCTTGTCTCTTGTTATCCTCGATGTTGTGTGCCTTTGGAAGTGGTGTTACTATCATGTGTTGTTGTACCTTACTTGTACTTAAGAGTCATGGTAGCCCTTGTGTCGTCTTTTGTCTCTTGGTTGTTTGTGGTAGGATCTTAATGCTATCTCCTAGCACGGGGGGTGGACCTTAGGGTTCCACATGGTTGGGTGGAACATGCTATGCACTCCATTGGGTTGTCTCACTTTGTTTGTGTTCATGGTGATTACTCCTAGTTTGGAGGACTTTGGCACTTGCTCCAATTCATGTGAATTATATTTCATGTACTTGTATTGTACCATAAATCCATTGTATCTTGTATCATACTCTTGGTGTACACTCCTCACATGTGTATGAGGAGACATTGTAGATCAGATATAACAATGTAATGTTAATAAATGTTGTACTCTCTCTTATGTAATGGATAATGTAAATGATGATATTGTATATGTTAGTTAAATGGATTGATTCTAATTAGTATCTATTGATCATGTAATGGCTATTTCATATTAGTTGATCTTGTCAGTGTGATGATTAAATGTAATTTCATATTGTAGATGGAATTTAATTAAATGTAATGATTTTCAGTTTTTGCTAGTTTTGTTAATGGGAATCTAGTAGCGTAGTCACAAACCTTAGAGGAATTAGGTTAGAATTCACGATAACGTTTCATTTGCAATCATGTGTACATTGCACTTTCAAAAAAGAAAATTATTTCATTTTTAGGTGTTTTAGAGTGTTTTCCTCTAAGCTTTCATGGTGGGGCATTACAAACAACCTCTCACCCTTCTTATTTTTAAGGAAACTAGATCTGCAACTAAACATTATACATCTCCTTGAGCTCTCTATCATCCTGATGATGGATCATGAAGTGTGATCCAAAATGTTGATTTAAAAAGATGACACACAATTGAAATCCAGAAACAACATAATTAAAATCATTATGGATTGTGGAAACCTCATAGCATTAAGTTTTTAAAATTTAAGGCATTTGTATAATCATTCACTAAATCATACCCCAGTTGCCAATGGTTTCAATCATGTTGAGACTAAGTTTACTTGGCTCAGGGATTCTTATTCTTGGGTTATTTCTAATGTGTATGCTCCTAATTTGAAGAGAAATAGGAAGAAGCTTTGGGATGATCTAAGTAGTCTTAGGTTGAATTTTCTAGATCTGCCCTGGTTGGTTATGGGATATTTCAACACTCTCTGTATGATGATGAGAAAGTGGGTGGCTCTTAGGCAGACCCTAAGAGCAGGTTTTCTCTTAGAATGTTTATTGATGATAATTCCTTATTAGATGTTAAGCTTTTTGGAGCTAATTTTACTTGGTCGAATAGATGTGTTGGAGTGGATAATATTCAAGTTAGATTGGATAGCACTCTGACTTCTATGTCCTAGTTTGTTGACTTTGCTTGTTCCCTATCCTCTATCATACGTTGTGGGTCAGATCATTTCCCTCTCTCTTTTGTGGTAGACAAGATTGGGAGTAAGAAAAGATTTCCCTTCAGGTTTGAAGCCATGTGGCTTAGAGACCCTTGCTTTATGGATTGTATAAGAAGATGGTGGCAAATTAATGTTGATGGAAGTGTGATTTTTAAAGTGGCTAAAAAACTAAATTTTGTT
The DNA here is from genome assembly GCA_007258455.2 of Sequoia sempervirens. Lineage (NCBI taxonomy): Eukaryota > Viridiplantae > Streptophyta > Pinopsida > Cupressales > Cupressaceae > Sequoia > Sequoia sempervirens. The sequence continues at coordinate 33,378,765 of VDFB02000008.1, read as the reverse complement.
AAGAACCTTAGAAAGTGGAACAAAGAATCATTTGGTCACATTTTTTTTCTAAAAGCCTCATCATTAACAAGTTGGACGAGGTCCAGCATGTCATCCAATCGAAGGGCTTATCAGAGGATATTCAACTTCAGGAAGATGGTCTTCTTGCCCAACTTCATGATATCATCTCCAAGGAGGAGGATTTTTGGAGACAAAGACCCAGGGCTGTTTGGCTTAAATCTGGGGATCATAACTCTTAAGTTTTTTCATCTCACCACTTTGAGACATAGAGCTTCTAATAGAATTTCATCGATTAGAGTGGATGGGTCGTTGTTGGAAGTTGAGGTGGACATTTGTGGAGCGGCTGCTAGATTTTTTGAAGGTATTCTAACGGATGACCTGGTTTGGGATCAAGGTTGTGTGGAGGCTTCCCTGGAGGCTATCCCTAGTTTGGCTTTGGAAAATTTGAATAAGGAGTTGACGGTTATTCCCTCTACCTCAAAAGTTAAAGTTGTGGTGTTTTCATTTGAAGGTAATAAGGCCCCAGGCCCTAATGGTTTTCCCTATTTATCTTTTTAGTTGTGCTGGGAGATAGTTGTTGAGGATGTGATAAATGCTACTAAGGAGTTCTTTGGTTCTAGAAGTTTGCTGAAGGAACTGAATGCAACTTTCATTGTTTTGATTCCTAAGTCGGTTGATGCTAAGACCTTTGGTGAATTTTTTCCTATTAGCCTTTGTAACTCTGTCTATAATTTTTTTTCAAAATTTCTGGCTACTAGATTCCAGAAATGCTTGCCACTTCTTATTTCGAACTAGTAGAGTGGCTTTGTCAAGGGCAGGCAAATCCTTGATTCTATTGTTATAGTTCATGAACTGGCCCATTCCATTAATGTTTCTAAGAAACTGGGTTTCTTTTTGAAGCTGGATTTACTTAAAGCTTATGATAGAGTTAGTTGGAGGTTCCTTTTGAGTGTAATAGATCATTTTGAATTTTGTAAGAAATTCATTCAGCTGATTGAGCAACTTATTTCTTCTCCTTCGTTTGTTGTCCTAGTGAATGGATCTCCCTCACCTTTCTTCCGGAGCTCGCAAGGATTGAGACAGGGTGACCCTATCTCACCACTTCTTTTCATCCTGATGGCGGAGGCTTTGGGTCATAACATCCAGAAGGCACTTTAGGATGGGGTTTTGCGGGGCCTTGCGCCCTCTTCCAAGTGTAACTCGATTACTCACCAACAATTCATGGATGACACTATTTTGATAGGGGTATCTTCTGTTAAGGAAGCAAGGGTTGTTAAGAGGTTGTTGGTTGACTATGAAAAGGCTTTTGGTCAGAAGATCAACCTTCCTAAATGTCAATTTTTTTTCCTTAACACTCTAGAAGATTTGTAGCTCAAGGTGGCCAGAATCCTGTCTTGTAATCGGGGTGATCTGCCATCTTCATATTTGGGGCTTCCTTTGTGCATTTCTAGGATTATTGACTCCTTTTGGCTGGGTTTGTTGTATAAATTCAGTAGGAAGTTAGCAGGTTGGAAAGGTGCGCTCCTCAGTTAGGCTAGTAAAATTTAGCTTATTTCGGCCACTCTTCAAAATTTTCCCCTGTATGCTATGAGTTTATTCAGGGTGCTTGTTAAGTTTGAAGACAAAATGGAGCATATTATGAGAAGATTCCTTTGGTCAGGGGTGGAGTCCAAATCTAGAATTCCCCATGTGGCCTTGGATTTACTCTGTAAATCAAAGAAATGGGGTGGCCTGGGGTTTAGAAATCTTAAATCTTTTAATAAGGCTCTTTTGGAAAAAAATATTTGGAGGCTCCTGAATGGGGATGCTGGGTGGGCTCCTCTAGCGGGTAATAAGAACCTGTTTGGTCTGGATAGGCCTTGGGATATGCTTTCTTCGGAGGAGATTCTGTCTGGATCATGCTTCTGGAGGAATATTTTGCTTTATAGAGATGTGATTGCTAAATGTGTTAAGTGGTTGTTGGGAGATGGGACTAGTATTCTCTTTTGGGAAGACATTTGGTGTGGGTATTTCCCTCTTATTTCTCTCCCTTGGGCTCCTCCTATTGCTCCCCTGTGTTAACAAATTTTTGGAGTCAAGTTGGCGGATTACTTCGAGGATGGGGAATGGAAGAATTTTGATGTTTGGGATCCGTCTTTGAAAATAATTTCTTACATAAGGTTTGGATTCTAGTGTTTCCTAGATAGGATAGAGTGGTTTGGGCCCCATGTGCAAGTGGTAATTTTTATGTGGCCTCTACTTTTTTGAATTCCCTAGTTACTCCCAAGTCTTTTTCGTTATGGGGGTGGCTATGGAATAAGCAGTTGATTCCTAAGGTGAATGCCTTTTATTGGATGATTATGCAAGGTAAAATTCTCACGATTGACAATCTCTGCAAGAGGGTGTTTGTGATTCATAATAGGTGTGTTCTCTGTGAATTTAATGGGGAGAATGCTTTTTATATCCTCATTGGGTGTGCTTACTTGTTCGCCCTATGGAGAAATTTCCTTAGACTCTGGGATTTGGGATGGGTCTTTCCAAACTCTTTGGCTAAGTTTTATGATTAGTGGAAGTGCCCTTCCTATTCTCCTATGTTGCGTGGGATTTGGGATCTTATGGCCCCGCATATTTCCTGGGGACTTTGGAAAGAAAGAAATAACAAGATCTTTTGGGAGTCCAAGCTGAAGGTTGAGAGTCTCTTCATCAAAGTCCGTTGGGCTATCCTAGAGAATTTTACTCTCATTAGATCTGACTCTGCTTGGTGTGATTCGACTATGTGCCTTGTTGGATATGATCTTAAGGTGATTTTGAATTGGAAAATTTATTTGGTTCCTGTAATGACTCCCAAGGCTAGCTCTGTTGCGAGGAAGAACACAAGATGGCAGCCACCCCCAGCTGGGTGGATTAAAATTAACTTTGATGGGACAGGGAAGGGGAATCTTCGGCTTGCTGGATGTGGGGGGTGTTAAGAGATAACTTTGGAAAACTTCTTGGCACAGTGGCACTCCCATTGGGTACAGAGAATAATCATAACACGAAGGCAGAGGTTGTGTTCATGAGTGTTAGATATGCTATTAGTAAGGGGTTCTCTAAGGTTTGGGTGGAATGCGATTCTATGAATACCATAAACTATTTGCGTGGTATTCATCCCCTGAGCTGGAATGTGGATCAGTTAATAAAGGATACGGTAATGATGTTACAATCTTGTGATGAGACTCGCATCTCTCACGTTTATCAGGAAGGAAACTCTCTTGCTGATTATTTTTCCAATTTGGTTGTTAATCTTAGTGAATTTCGCTCGTGGGAGGAAGGGTCGATCATTCCTGAGAATGCTAGAAACATTTTAAGAAATGATGGTGTTGGATAAGTTGATGCAACTTTTATGGCCTTGTATGTCTCCCCACCTGGCATGTTTTCTAGGTGTTTTATGGGTATTTTTCTTTCATCTGGGTAGCTTTCATGAGGGGTTTGTGTGTTTTGTTTGGGCTACCATGGGTGGTGATAGAAGTTGAGTTGAGCCACACTCATGTGGTGATATTCAAAGAAAAAAGAAGCTTTGGAACATTCTTTGTCATGGCAATTTCACTCCATTTTTGGAGAGATTGCACGGTCACGACCCTAATGCCTTGACCAAGTTTGTCTCTCTTTGGCATAACCGCAAGTTGGTGTTGAAAGGGCTGGAGGTGTAGGTGAATGAAGACCTTATTGCCACCATTACGAGAATGTCGACTGTGGGAAGGAAATTTTTCAAAGACAAAAAGAGCAATGAAGAAGCGATGGCCCAATTTTTTAAGGATGATGAGTCGAAGAATTTGGTCAAGTTGGAGAGTTGGGGTTATGACAGAACCTCCCTCAAGAAAATATGGGCTATGGTTGCGGAGGTGATGATGTGATACGTGACATTGGAAGGGAGATTTAAGGATCTTCTTGGCCACCATTTCACTCTCCTGAATCACTTCAAGCATGGTTTGTTTATTTCCTTTCCCTTCTTCCTTTTATCTTTGTTGGAATCCTCAGTGTATGCTCATCTGAAGAATAGGAGGGCCCCTGTCCTCCATGAAGGGTTAATTTTGCTTATTATGGAGCATGTCCAATCTCTAACCCCAGCTCCGACCATCAAAGGCTAGCAAGAGGTTTTAAGTGCTTTATCAGGGTCGTCGGATTCAGACTCCTCGTCGGAGGAGGAGGATTGGGATGAGGACGAGGAAGATGTCTGCCCTGCAACTATGGCTTTGGCTTCCAAGAAAAGGAAGGTGGCGGGTTCTAAGAGTAATAGGGCTCTTAAGAGGTTGGAATTTTTTGGGAGTGATGATACGAAGGTTGGGTTGGATGGGTCCTCTCCTAAGGCTACAAAAGTGGTTGTTGATAAAGGTGTTGTTGGTGGGACTCTTAAGGTTGGGGCCAAGTTAATGTTGAGTTGGGTGAAAAACTGAGAAGAATGTCAAAGAGGTTGGCCAATTTGAAGAAAAAGGATTCTATAGTTACAACTAGGGACCCCAAGGAGGCAGAGGAAGGTAAGGTTCATGCGGATAAAATGGTGACTATGGAGTATTCTCCAATTCATGACATGCCTAAGGTGTCTCTAGTTAAGGAGGTTGGAGATTTGAATGTGGAGGAGGAAAAGAAAAATGTTAATCCGCCCTTGAAGATTGATCCTCTTTCAGAGGATTTTCATACCTAGACAAGGATGATACTTCTATGTTTGGTTTTTTGGATATGGCGAGGGCTAGGGAAATTGGCACCTTCAAATTGGCCAAATGGACTTCGCAAGAATTTAATAAAACTAATATCAAGATAAGAGGCTTAAAGGCAAGTATGCAGAATGTTCAAAAGGCCTTTGTGTTTGACATCCTCATTGATAGAATGGTGGAACTGGAAGGGTCATTTAATTAATTTAAGGCATTGTGCGAGGAAAGAATGCAGGCCCTTGAGGTCAAGGTTGCAAAAAATTGTTGCAGGTAAGCCACACCTCGATTAAGAATAGTGCATAAGCCTTGGAAATTATTTTTAAGAAAATTGGGTAGCTCAGAGAAGATCAAGTTTTCTTCTTGGAGATCATGGAGAAAGAGAAAATGGCTAAGGGTAAGGGTAAAAAATCTACGAAGGATGATGACAAGGTACTTGTTGGTAGAGGGTTGGCTGATTGGAAGAAAGCTTTTGATGCTGAGAAAAAAGAACTGTTGGATATGGTTGAAAAACATAAAAACCAGCATATTGAGGTGGCCAAAACTCTGAGTGGCCTTAACTAGTTTCTTATTTATATTTGTTTATGTTTGGTGTTTGTTTTTTGTATGTTGTTTTGTTGTTGTTTTGTTGGTGGGTGTTGTTGGTTGTTGATTGTCTTCTTTTAGTTTGGCACTTGTGGTGGTTGGTTTTTTGGCTGTTGGGTTGTTGATGGTAGACTTTTGAATATTTTTTGAAGCAGCATTTTGTTTCTGATGTAAAGGGTTTTGGGTCCCTTCAAAACCTGTTTTTCCCTATTAATCAAAACTTATAATCATTTTTTTAGCTAAATACCATTATTTTACTTATTTAAAAATTATATTCATTTAGATCTATTACTCAAAATTGTTAATGGAACCAAATTTATTAATCTTAAAATAATTTATTTCTTATTTATAATTATATTATCTTACAAAATAAATTTTATTCTCTCTTCCAATATTTGAACTGCAAGAAGAATAAACACTAATTTTAACATATGACATTCTAATAGTTTTCTTTTATTTATAATTTTTTTATTGCTCACATATCTCCCTAACCTAAAATGAAATAGTAGAAATAATTAAAAAAAAAACTTCCATTTATAATCTAAAATAAAATAAAACTAGCAATTACCTTTGATAAATCCTAGACCAATGATAATAATTTTAATGGAATAGTGAATTACACTATCCTCGAATGCTCTTTTTCTTCTCAAGATGTACTAGAAACCATATATATATATATATAATTTCTTCTAAACAACAAGAAAAGTTTCCATAACCAATTAAAAATTTGGGAATAAAAATGACATTATTCTCTAATAATCTTGCTTTTCTCAATTATTTATTTGTTGCATATAATTTCCTCTTTGTGCAAAGTTAATTGATAGTCTTTAGTGAGAATTATTTTGAAATGAGTTTTATTGTTGTTTAGATTAATTGTATTAATTATGACATCAAGGAATCAAAAATTAGCACAATTATTGCTTTTCAATGTGGCTTCATAGTATTTTTATGTTTCTTTTGTTCAAAATTTTGTTACAATGATTGAACTCTACATGGAATTGTGTTTACTTGTAATAATTTTTCATTCTCGTTGATATTATAAGTTTAAGAGGAGGATAATAGATTCTTAGACTCATGCTTGTGAAAGAGTGACAATTGTAGTCTAAAATTTAATTATAAAGTAAAATGATTGGTCTTGTGTTAGTAGTGTCATTATGAATAATGGTGGGAAGGTGGAGACCATGTGATATTATATTATTAACCATTATTTATTTCTAGTGCATTTTTCTAGATACTTATTGTCGTAAGGGGGAAATCAGAAGCATACAAAAATCAACATAAATGAATCAAACAAAAGCTTAATTCAAACAAAGATCAAGATTCCATGCCCATTACTCATGAAATGAATAAAATGAACTTACTGAATTCAATGATCAAAGTATTAGCAAACAAAGAACAAACAATGAATTCAATAATTTATATCGTTACCCATCTCATGTCGAAGTTGTATTTGCATTTGATATCGAATTGTTGCAATCAATGCAAAGCCTCCATTATGCATTACAAAAGCTTCAATATGTGCAAAGGTTGAACTATAATGGTGATGATAAATCGTAACATGCTCAAGAGATAATTGTGCACCGCTTCACTTATGTGAATTCTAGATGATTTGTGAGAAGGTAGTACGTTATTTTATAGATTTTACGTTTTGAGATGAACAATTAAGATTCAGTTGAAAAAGATCACGATCAATGGTTCAAAACCATTGAGAGGAAATAGATTGGAAGAATTAGTGGCTTTAGGTTGCATAATCAATGTGATTGATGAAATCAAGTTGAGTATTTAGTGCAATTGAGGAAATAGATTGAGAGGTTAGTGGGATTGAAGAATAGATGAATCAATTAGGAAATAGATGAATCAGTTAGCCAATCAGAGTGAGCAATTGGTGGTCATGATTTTCTTAATCACAAAAGGGGTGAGGATAATTAATTAATTGAATTAATTAATTAAGCTTTAAATTTTAAACGCGCAAGTCATGTTTGAATTTAACAAATAAAGTTATATTTGTTTGTTGACTATGTTGGGAATAGGATGCCATTTAATTGCAATCCTAAAACATATTTCATGTATCGCCTAAGTCCTTGGAAAGTGTTATCCAACACTAGGATTAGAAAGAGATTAAATTTGAATGAAATGAACGTGTAAATTGGCATTTGTAATTATTTCTAAATGATAGGAACATGTGGGGACGCCCAAGAAGAGCTCCTACAAAATAGGAGAACATAGGGCGCCCACATGGAAGGTGGAACCCACCTTGAGTTTAGTTAACTTTTTGGAGGAAAGATAACACTTTAGTAATGCATGTAAAGATTCGAGAAGTTAGGGATTGATATTTACATGAATGGAGTTCAATTCAGTTTAGTTTAGTTTAGTTTGGTTCAGTTCAATTCAATTTAGTTTAGTTCAGTTATGGTTCAACTATCTTCAGTTGCATGTAGTTAGTTTGAGTTGCATGTTAGTTGACTTCAATTGACTTGAATTGCATGCTAATGACTTGAGTTTCCTGACAGATAACAGGTGGCTACATTTAGTTAAGTGGGGATGATCAATCATGCATAATGTTTGCATGAATTGATGGAGAGATATGTTTCAGTTAACAAAGATTGACTTGGACCCACCTTGGGTGCCCAAGTTGGAATCTTGGAGTTAACACCTTTTGCATGAGAATATATTTACAATGCTGAGTTAAGTGGGCCCATTCTTGGGCGCCAACTTTGAGGAGAAGCTTGGAAGATTTTTTTTTTACCAACGATCAGTTAGGAGTTCCGTTTGGGGCGCCTAAATTGAGGAGATATTAGATTTGACTTCATGTTACACATTGAAACTCTACTTGCAAAGAATAGGCATAGGTTTTTGAGAGGAAGATTTGTGCTTTGTAATTGACAACTCTTTTGAGTTTTCAATGCCCATTATTGTCTATTAATTGCAGCAAGTTGAAGAGAGTTTTATCAGAGTTTATTGCTTGTTGTGAAGAAGAATTGTTGAAGGAAAAAGAAGCATATCAAGCAAAGGATTGATACAATATTACTGTAATCTTGTTCTAATGTTAAATAATACAAGCACTATTGATTCTGGTGGAGTTTTTTTCCCGAAAGGGTTTCTCCACGTATATGTTGTGTCACTTCTATCTTCTTGTCTCATTCTTCTACAATCTTCCGTCTCTTTCTACAATTGGTAAAATTGATCTAAACAAATAATCATACACAAAGAATTTGTAACAAAGAACACTTAATTAGATCTACAATCTCATAGTTTTACAAATTTTAAGCTACATAATTACCTCCATTTTCAACATTTGGTATAGAGCTAACGGTTGGGTAGATTTTGGGACACCTTTATCTTAAAATTTTGAAGGCTTTTTGGCTATAGTGGGAGCTTTTACTATTGTGTTATTGATGATTTTGTAAAAGAAGTGTGTTAAAATGAGTTATAATTCTCATTTACATATTGAAAGGTTCAATGGATCTAGTTATGAGATGTGGAAACTAAAAATGGAGGATCTCCTTGAAGAGAGAGATTAGTGGTTAGTTGTTTGTAATGAGACAAAGTCACCTACAATGATGTTAGATGAGGATTGGGATAAGCTTGATAAGAAGGAAAGAGTGACCATAAGATTATGTCTTGATGATGTTGTTCTCTTGAATGTTTCAGATGAAACTACCACATATAAATTGTGGAAGAGGATAGGTGATATCTATCAAACCAAAAGTCTTACTAATAAGTTTTATCTAAAAAGATAGTTGTATTCTTTAAAGATGAAAGATGGTGATTCTATTGTACATCATTTAAATACTTTTAATTTGATTCTAAGTCAGTTAGCATCTGTACATGTAAAGCTAGAAGATGAAGATAAATGCATTTTGTTACTTTGTTCTTTACCAGAATCTTGGGAAAATCTAATTGTTGCTATCAGTGGTAGTGGTGTAGACCCTAAGATGGAAAATATAATTCCTACTCTCCTATCAGAGGAGATGAGGAGGAAGTCTAAAACGAGATCCCAAGATGCCTTATTTGTAAGAGGTAGGCCTAAGGAAAAGAAATCTAAGGCAGACAAGAAAGGAAAGGGTAAGTCCAAAGGACAGTCTAAAACCCCTAGTAAGAGTAAGGTAAAGTGTTGGAATTATGGGAAACCTAGACATGTAAAGAAGGATTGTAAGAGCAAGAAAAATATTTTTGATGCTTTTTATTTCATCTAATACTATTGTTGATAACTCTTGGTTTATTGATTCAGGTTGCTCCTATCATATGACTCCTAACAAGGAGTGGTTCACTAAGTATACTACATATGATAGAGGTAATGTCTTATTTGGAGATAATAGCACAACAAAGGTTGTGGGAAAAGGAGAGGTAAAGTTTTGTTTCAATGATGGTAGGGTTAAGACCCTTAATGATGTTTTACATATTCTAGGAGTTGCTAGAAATCTACTTTTTGTATCTAAGTTCAATGATTCTAGAATGCATGTGACATTTGACAAAGGTGGTTGCAGATTGGTGAAAGGGAATATGGTGGTTGCTAAAGGATCTCAAATTGGGACTTTGTTTAAGCATAATACCTCCAATTTAAATAAATCAACCAATGTAACTGAAGCTAAAAATACATGTATGTTGTGGCACCATAGATTGGGCCACATTGGTGAAAAAGGTCTTAGGACCATCTTAATAAGAAATTGGTTGATAGTATTCCTAATTATAATATTGGAAAAAATGATTTTTGTGAGCATTGTGTGTTTGGAAAGCAACCTATATCTCCATTTCCTAGTGGAACAAATAAAGCAAAAAGATTATTAGAGATTATTCATTCAGATGTAATGGGCCCTGTGGATATTGATTCTATTGGAAAATCTAGATATTATGTCACATTTATTGATGATGTCTCAAGATACACTTGGATCTATTTTATGCATAACAAATATGACATGTTTAATAAGTTTAAGGAATTTAAGGCTTTGGTTGAGAAACAATTAGATCATAAGATAAAAGTGTTGAGATCAGATAATGGTGGTGAATATTGTTCTAGGGAATTTGATGATTATTGTAAGCATGCAGGAATTGTGAGACATAAAACTACTCCATATACATCTCAACAAAATGGAGTAGCAGAAAGGATGAACTGAACCTTAATGGAAAGAGCTAGGAGTATGTTAAGTAGTTCTTGTTGGATATTGTTGATATGTGGTTGTCATTGATGTCAACACTATTGCCATTAATGTCTTTAAGGTTGTATATGTCGAGGATATTGAGAAAATTGTAATAAAATAAGTTGTAGGTTGTTGGTGATGCAATGAAGTTTAGTATGATGGCTAGCTCAGTATATTGATGATAAGAGGTTGTGGATTAAAGGGTTTGTTCACAAGTATATCTAGTTTATCCACATGAATTTTTAGAGGTTCACATGAAGATTTGATTGAGTTATGAGTATCTATGTTCTGACAGTTGTTATGTTGCTTTAGCTAGTGTTCCTAAAAGAAGATGACGTGATTCTAGTAATTTGATTTGTTGCATATGCTTCTGTGGTGATTCATGATGCTTGTGGATGTCTCTAGATCGTGCTCTATTTGTGTTGTTGTTCTGCATTGATCATTTTGCTCGCAATTGGTGATTTTCTTCTGTGAGTTCATGTTTTTCATGATCATGACTGACAGGGTGATTGTAGCGTGTTGTAGATCTTTGAGGCATAATTTTTTAAGGTGTTTTGTGTTTGAGATATGTTGTTTTGGGTCCTTACTATGTTTTGGCTGACATTGTTTGGTTCACATTGATAAATTGTTTATTGTTTTGGGCCGACAGTTTGTACACATTTCATATTTTGTTGGGTTGACATGTAGTTGATGTTATCCTTGGTTGCGGATATATGTGATCAATTGTTTATACCATTTGAAGGTATGGTGTGTGATATATGTTGCATGCTAAGTGCGAATAATGTTATAATCTTTCGAAGGAAGAAGTAAAGTGTGAAGAAGAGTTTATGTGCTTAACCAAAACTGTAATCAGGTATTAGAAGATGTTATTTTCTTAGTTCAAAATCTTCTGGATGTAATCTGAATGTGATTGTAAGATAGTGAGTCTTCTTTTGGGAAATAAGCCTTTTGTATTTGAGCAGTGAGCTCTAGGCAATGTGCCTAAATGTATGTGCATTCCCCATTTATAATACTTTTAACAGAGTATAATCTTGTGGACTAACCTCCATCGTGGTTTTTCCCCTAATAGGGTTTCCACGTAAAAATCTTGGTGTTATGTGTGTTTTTGATGTGGTGATGGTTTATGCTTTCATGTTTATTTATCAAATATGAGAATAAGTTTAATAAGTATAATTTATGTGACAACTAATTCACCCCCCTCTCTCAGTTGTTTTCCCTTGTGTTGCCAACAATTGGTATCAGAGCAGGTTCCTCTGGAGAAGCTTGACCACTTGAGGTGATCTAGGATGGCGACATATAAGAAGGATAGTCTGAGATTTGATGGAACTAATTATTCTCTGTGGAAGACTTGAATGGAGTGTCATCTGAGATGCATTAGTGAACCTTACTGGACAATTACAAAGACTAAGTATATCATCCCACATAATGGTCCTTCTATTGCAGGTGAGATTAAGGAAGCCGAGTACAATATTAGGGCTAAGGAAGCATTGTTGAGTGCTTTGACTGATTCAGAGATGACAAATGTAATGGAGCTGAAGACTGCTTATGAGATCTAGAAAAAGTTGGAAACTTTGTATGCAGGTGATACCCATGTGAAGATTGCTAAGCTGCAAAGCCTGAAAGGAAAATATGAAATGTTGAGAATGGGTGAAGATGAGAACATCACTTCTTTTATGCAGAGAGTGAATGAACTTGTGTGTAGTATCAAATGTGTTGGTGGAACATTGAAAGAATCAAATATTGTTGCTAAAGTGCTCAGATCCTTGCCTACTACATACAAACATAAAGTTGTTGCTATTGAGGGAATACAGACTGTGACAAATGTAACCAAAGACATGTTGATTGGTAAGCTTGCTGCTTTTGAGTTAAGTGAGTTTGGTGAATCTCTTCCTAAGAAAAAAATTGCATTCAAAGCTACTATCTCCGGAAAAGATAAGCAGAGATATGATCCGAGAGAAAGTTCTTCTAGAAAAATTTCCAAGTATGAGCAAGAAATGAAAGAGATTGAAGAAGAAGAGAGAAAACCAGATGAGCTTGAAGCACTTATTGTCAAGAGGGTAGCCAGAGGAGAAGGTAAGTATGAAGGGAAATTTCCCCTTAAATGTTTTTCTTGCAATAAGATAGGTCATTTTTCCTCAAGGTGTCCAGAAAGAGTTCCTAAGCCAAGACCTAACAAGCCTAGATTCCAAAGAAAGCGTTATTATGCTGCTGATGAAGGTGTGACAGATGATGAATCCGATAAAGGGAATTTAAGTGAGAATGAATGGGTATTTATTGCTATCAAGGAAAATGATCCCGTACCTACTGAATCTGGTAGTTGTGTAAATGTGGAGAAAGCTCTAGTTTCCAGAGTTGAAGAAAAAGATGAATGGGTGATTGACAGTGGATGCTCTCATCACATGATAGGTGATAAAAGTAAATTTTTGAGCTTTGAAAAGTATGATGGTAGTGTTGTAAGATTTGGTGATGACAAAGCTAGTGTCATCTGTGGCAAAGGATCCATTTCTCTTGATGGTAAGCATAATACTGATGATGTTCTATATGTGGAAGGTTTGAAGCATAATCTATTAAGTGTTGGACAGATGGTTGACAAGGGATATAATCTTCAATTCAAGAATGGAAAGTGTAGAATATTGGGGAGTTCCAGAAATGTGATTGCATCTGGTACAAAAACAAAAGGCAATATCTTTAACCTAAATGCTAGTGGTAAAATTTGTCTGATTGCTCAAGTTGATGAAAGTTGGTTGTGGCATAGGAGATTATTTCATGTAAACTTTGACAATATTATTAAGATAAGTTCTACTCAGGCAGTGAGAGATCTTCCTAAGTTGATAAAACCTACTAATGTTATATGCAAGGAATGCCAGTTAGGGAAGCAAACTAGAGTTTCATTTCGGAGCAAACAACATTGTTCAAATGAAGTGTTAGAGCTTGTGCATACAGACTTGTGTGGTCCTTCTAGATTTAGAATTTTACAAGGAGACAAGTATTTCATGTTACTTATTGATGATTATTCTAGATTGATGTGGGTTACTTTCTTAAGAGAAAAATCTGAAGCTCTAGAGAAATTCAAGATTTTTAAGGCTATGGTTGAGACAGAGACAGGTCTGAAGATTAAATGTTTGAGATCAAATAGAGGTGGTGAATTCACTTTTGGTGAGTTTAATTCTTTTTGTGAAGAGTATGGGATAAAGAGACAATTATCTGGCCCGTGGACCCCTTAGCAAAATGGAGTTGTGGAAAGGAAGAATAGGACAATTCAAGAAGCTACTAGGACCATGATGCTGGAAGGAAATGTTCCACATATCTACTAGAGAAAAGCTGTGAGTATTGTCATTTACACTCTCAGCCATGTACATATCAAAGGTGATACCGGTAAGACTCCTTATGAGCTGTGGTTTGGTCATAAGCCTACTGGTACATACTTCAAAATATTTGGGAGTAAATGCTATATCAAAAGAGATGAAGATATAGGAAATTTTGATGCTAGAAGTGATGAAGGAATCTTTCTTGGTTACTCTACTAAAAGTAAAGCATATCGGTGCTACAATAAGAGATTGAGGAAAGTAGTTGAAAGTGCTAATGTCAAGGTTGATGAAGACATGGTTAGACCATCCAGAATCCGCGAATATGATTCAAATGATCAGAATTATAGTTTTCAGATAAAGGAAAGAAAGCTCATACTCTAAATCAAGTTTTGATCATTTCAGTGAATCTAGAAAATCAAGAGGAAGAAACTAGTGAAAGTGCAGAAATGAGATCACAAGAGCCTAAAGTTCGAGAATACCCTAAGACTCCAAGGTATGTAAGACTAAATAATTCAGAAGATTAGATCATAGGTGATAAGAACAAAGGTGTTCAAACTAGGAGAAGAATTGCAGAAGAATATTGTTTCATCTCAAAGACTAAGCCTAATAGTGTCAATGAAGCATGCAAAGATGAACATTGGGTGGAAGCAATGAAAGAAGAACTAATACAAATTGAGAAGAATGATACATGGATTCTTGTTCCTCGACCTAAGGACAAAAATGTAATTGGAACTAAATGGATCTTTTGGAACAAACTGAATGAGCAAGGTGAAGTTGTTAGAAACAAAGCAAGACTTGTGTGTAAAGGATATTCTCATATGGAAGGAATTGACTTTGAAGAAACTTTTTCTCCTATTGCTAGGATTGAAGTTGTGAGACTATTTCTTGCTTATGTTGCTTACAAAAACTTCAAGGTTTATCAGATGGATGTCAAGTTAGCATTTCTAAATGGTGAACTGGAAGAAGAAGTGTATATTGAGCAACTTGATGGATTTCAATTGACTAATCAGCGAGATATGGTTTGTCGGTTGAAGAAAGCATTGTATGGACTTTAGCAAGCCCCAAGAGCATGGTATGCTAGATTGGACAAGTATTTTTTGAAGCTTGGATTTAAGGATAATTTTGAGTATCTTAGAGGGAAGCTAGGGGTGATGACCCCACCTAATCAGAATTAAGCTGCATTGACTTGCATCAGTCTATGCATTTCATAGACATATCTTGTGATCCAGATTGATGTTGTGGTGGCTGCTACTTAGGGGGAGTAGTCAGATGTTCAAAAACGTGGTTTAGAGCTTGTGTGGAGAAAGATAATGTGTATCTTTGTCATTGATGTCAAAGGGGGAGAAGAGTCATGTGAAAAATTGTGAAAGAGTTAAGAAGAAAAAGAGTAAAAATCTAAGGGGGAGAAAGTGCTAAGAGATAGTATCGTTTATCATTTTTTTCACATCATGTGTTTCCATCAATGCCAAAGGGGGAGATTGTTGGATATTTCTAATATGTGGTTTTCATTGATGTCAACACTATTGCCATTAATGTCTTTAAGGTTGTATATGTCGAGGATATTGAGAAAATTGTAATAAAATAAGTTGTAGGTTGTCGGTGATGCAGTGAAGTTTAGTATGATGGCTAGCTCAGTATAATGATGATAAAAGTTTGTGGATTAAAGGGTTTGTTGACAAGTATATCTAGTTTATCCACATGAAGTTTCAGAGGTTCGTATGAAGATTTGATTGAGTTATGAGTATTTGTGTTCTGACAGTTGTTATGTTGCTTTAGTTGGTGTTCCTAAAAGAAGATGATGTGATTCTAGTAATTTGAGTTGGTGTGGATACTTCTATGGTGATTCATGATGCTTGTGGATGTTTCTAGATCATGCTCTATTTGTGTTTTTGGTCTGCATTGATCGTTGTTCTCACGATTGGTGATTTTCTTCTATGATTTCATGTTTTTCATGATCATAGTTGACAGGGTGATTGTAGTGTGTTGCGGATCTTTGAGGCATAATTGTTTAAGGTGTTTCTTGTTTGAGATATGTTGTTTTGGGTCCTTACTATGTTTTGGCCAACATTGTTTGGTCTGCATTGATAAATTATTTATTGTTTTGGGCCAACAGTTTGTACACATTTCATATTTTGTTGGGCTGACATGTAGTTGATGTTATCCCTGGTTGCGGATATATATGATCGATTGTTTATACCATTTGAAGGTATGGTGTGTGATGTATGTTGTGTACTAAGTGGGAATAATGTTATAATATTTTGAAGGCATAAGTAAAGTGTGAAGAAGAGTTTATGTGCTTAACCGGAACTGTAATCACGCATTAGAAGATGTTTTTTTCTCAGTTCAAAATCTTCTGGATGTAATCTGAATGCGACTATAAGAAAATGAGTCTTCTTTTGGGAAGTAAGCATTTTGTATTTGAGTAGTGAGCTCTAGGCAGTGTGCCTGAATGCATGTGCATTCCCCATTTATAATACTTTTAATAGAGTATAATCTTGTGGACTAACCTCCACCGTAGTTTTTCCCCTAATAGGGTTTCCACGTAAAAATCTTGGTGTTATGTGTGTTTTTGATGTGGTGATGGTTTATGCTTTCATGTTTATTTATCAGATATGAGAATAAGTTTAATAAGTATAATTTCTGTGACAACTGATTCACCCCCCCTCTTATTTGTTTGTCCTTGTGTTTCCAACAGTGCTAAGCTAGATCGGTGCCTTTGGGATGAGGCTATAAGTACTTATTTAATCAATAGATCCCCTAGTCCATCTATTGAAGATAAAACTCCTTATGAAATGTGATTAGGGAGGAAACCTAGTGTTGCACATTTAAGGATCTTTAGTTGTGAGGCTTTTGTTCATGTGCCTAACGAAAAGCAATCTAAGTTGGATCCAAAAGCACATAAATTCATATTCATAGGTTATGCTGCAAATGTAAAAGGCTACAAGCTTTGGAATCCTCTAACTCAAAATTACTTTATCTAGAGATGTGATTTTCAGGGAATTTAGAGCTTATTAAAGAGAAGAATAGCCAAAGGAGAAGGATACTTCTCGAATAGTGCATTTTGAGATAAATACTTAGAAGCAACAAGATGCACATGTTGAAGAAAAATTGGATGGATTGGATGAGGAGAGTTCATAGAGTTCTTCTGAGATAGATGCTCATGATGAGCATATTGAGGAATGAGAAGAAACCCCTTTGAGAAGATCCACAAGACAACAGAACCCCATTGATAGGTATAACCCACCTAATTGATGAGTACTAATGATGAACCTAGATCTTACAGGGAATCTTTTTCTTCAAATGAGAACAAGCTTTGGTCACAAGCTATGCATGAGGAAATGGAATCCTTGGACACTTGTGACACATGGGATCTTGAGAATTTTCCCAAAGGAAGAAAGGCCATTGGTTGTAAATGGATCTTTAAAAAGAAAATTGGAGTAGATGGTGATCTCAAAAGGTACAAGGCTAGCAGTAGCCAAGGGATACTCCCAGAGAGAGGGAGTTGACTTAATGAAATCTTCTCTCCTTTTGCTAAATTAACTTCTATTAGATTATTTTTATCTATTGTTGCTGCTTATGATTTTGAGATAGAGAAAATGGATGTGAAAACTACTTTTTTGCATGGGAATCTTGATGAGGAGATTTATATGAGGCAACCTAATGGTTTTGTTGTAAAAGGAAAAGAAGAATTGGTTTGCAAGTTAAAGAGATCTTTATATGGATTGAATCAGTCACTGAGAATGTGGTACCTGAAGTTTGATGCTTTTGCATTGAAAATTGGTTATGTTAGGAGTGAGGAAGATCATTGTGTTTACATAAAAGTTATTGATGATCAGCTTTTAATTATTATCTTGTATGTTGATGACATGTTGTTTATTGGTAACAACAAGGTAATGATCAAAGAATTGAAAGAAAAACTCTCTAACACATTTGAGATGAAAGATCTAGGGGCTGCAAAATATATCCTTGGTATGGAAATCAACAGAGATAGAGGTAACAAAAAGCTTTGCTTAAGTCAAAGCAACTATGTTGATACTATTTTGAAACTGTTTAACATGCAAGAAAGTAAACCAATTAATATTCCTTTACCAGTTGGCACAAAGTTAAGTTTAGACATGAGTCCTAAATCTGATTTTGATTATGAGGAAACATTTGAAATTCCATATGCTAGTGCAGTTGGTAGTTTAATGTATGCAATGGTTTGTACAAGATCAGATATAGCCCAAGCAGTGGGAGTTCTAAGTAGGTTTATGTCTAACCCTAGTAAAGAACATTGGACTTATGTTAAGAGGGTGTTTAGATATTTACAAGGTACTTCTAATTACTATTTGGTTTATCATGGTGCTAATGATATTGATATTATGCACAAATCATTGGACATACATAATTTTGTTGATTAATATTGGGTAGGAGACCTGGACAGTCAAAGGTCGACAAGTGGCTATGTGTTTACTTTGTTTGGAGCTGCGGTTAGTTGGATGAGTAAGAGGCAGCCCACGGTTGCTTTGTCTACCATAGAAGTAGAGTACATGGCTGCTACACATGACTCTAAAGAGGCAATTTGCTTACAAAGACTTGGGAAAGGTATTGGTTTTAATTGCAAGCAAATTAAACGTGAATGTGATAGTTAGAGTGCTATTTTTTTAGCCAAAAATCCTATGTATCATGCTCGTACTAAGCGTGTTGATGTTCAGTATCACTTTGTGTGAGAAATGGTTGAGAGTGGGAAGGTGTTGATTGAGAAAGTTGACACTTTGATCAATGTTTTAGATTATCTTACGAAACCAGTTCCCACAGATAAGTTCTCTTGGTGCAGGAAGGCCATTGGCCTTGAGTCTTGTACTTGATTTATAATAATGATTCCTTGTTTAGAATAATTGCAATGTATAATTTCAAGTGGGAGAATGTTGGGAATAGGATGCCATTTAATTGCAATCCTAAAACATATTTCATGTATCTCCTAAGTCCTTGGAAAGTGTTCCCCAACACTAGGATTAGAAAGAGATTAAATTAAAATGAAATGAACATGTAAATTGGCATTTATAATTATTTCCAAATGATAGGAACATGTGGGGACGCCCAAGAAGAGCTCCTACAAGATAGGAGAACATGGGGCACCCACATGGAAGGTGGAACCCACCTTCAGTTCAGTTAACTGTTTGGAGGAAAGATAACACTTCAATAATGCATGTAAAGATCCTAGAAGTTAGGGATTGATATTTACATGAATGGAGTTCAGTTCAATTTAGTTTAGTTCAGTTTAGTTCAGTTATCTTCAGTTGCATGTAGTTAGTTTGATTTGCATGTTAGTTGAATTTAGTTGACTTGAATTGCATGCTAATGACTTGAGTTGCATGCCAGATAATAGGTGGCTACATTTAGTTAAGTGGGGATGATCAATCATGCATAATGTTTGCATGAATTGATGGAGAGATATGTTTTAGTTAACAAAGATTGACTTGGACCCACCTTGGGCACCCAAGTTGGCATCTTGGAGCTAACACCTTTTGCGTGAGAAGATATTAACAAGGCTGAGTTAAGTGGGCCCATTCTTGGGCGCCAACTTTGAGGAGAAGCTTGGAAGATATTTTCTTGACCAACGATCAGTTAGGAGTTCAGTTTGGGGTGCCTAAATTGAGGAGATATTGGATTTGACTTCATGTTACACATTAAAACTCTACTTGCAAAGAATAGGCGCAGGTTTTTGAGAGGAATCTTTGTTCTTTGTAATTGACAACTCTTTGGAGTTTTCAATGCTTATTATTGTCTATTAATTACAGCAAGTTGAAGAGAGTTTTATAAGAGTTTATTGCAAGTTGTGAAGAAGAATTGTTGAAGGAAAAAGAAGCATATCAAGAAAAGGATTGATAAAGTATTATTGTAATCTTGTTCTAATGTTAAATAATACAAACACTATTAATTCTAGTGGCATTTTTTCCCGAAAGGGTTTCTCCACATATATGTTGTGTCACTTCTATCTGCTTGTCTCATTCTTCTACAATCTTCTATCTCTTTCTACAATTGGTAAAATTGATCTTAACAGATAATCATACACAAAGAATTTGTAACAAAGAACACTTAATTAGATCTACAATCTCATAGTTTTACAAATTTTAAGCTACATAATTACCTCCATTTTCAAGAGACTATGTTTGAATGATTAATTTAATTATTCTGATTTAGAAGGGGAAAGTGATTTAATTAAACTATTAAGTGATAATAATTTAATTGATTTAGGGGAATAGG
Source organism: Sequoia sempervirens (assembly GCA_007258455.2). Taxonomy (NCBI): domain Eukaryota; kingdom Viridiplantae; phylum Streptophyta; class Pinopsida; order Cupressales; family Cupressaceae; genus Sequoia; species Sequoia sempervirens. The sequence goes on along the minus strand of VDFB02000008.1, from coordinate 33,358,824 downwards.
GTTTATTAGTGACATAATTAAATAACTTGATGTTATTTAATTAATTGGGAGAAATAAAGATTAGATAAGTGATGGAATAGTGGATTAATTAAATAATTTAAAGATTATTTAATTAATAGAGGAAATTAGGGCTTTTGATATAAATGATGTCGATGATGAAAAAATCATTCAGGATGTGTGATATGTGTTAGGTCATTTTTACATGTCTACACTTACATTTTTTTGAAATTTTCTTAAAATTAAATTTATATCGTCTAAGTAGTTTAGTGTGTAGGAAAAACATTTTTGCAAAAAAATGTTGCCTCATTTTTTTCTAGAGGATGAAATGCATCTAATTAGTGGAACAAGGAAGCAAACATTGATAAATGAAGTAAATTCAATAAGGAAGAAAAAATTGTCAATATTTATAGCATAGTGGAAGGCATTAGGAAGACTTAATTTTCTCATAGCATATTTAGTGTTAAGCTACATTATAATGTATGTTTGAGTTCAATATTGATATTATTTTGTGATGGTAGAAATGAGCCTTTCTTTTGTAATAAAATAAAATGTTCATAGTTTTTAGTATGCTAAATCCTTGTCCATTAGTGTCTCACCAAATATTTATTAGAAGTATTATTTGTTATTTGCATTGATTATAAATTATTTATATCAAATAAAATGTTAGGTATAGTGGTCATGCATGTAGATCCAACTTGTTCTTTTGAAGAGAATGTGCATCTTTATTGCAAATGTCACATTTTTATTTTGTTTTGTCATTCTTAAAATTCATGCATTCTAAATCATGTGTACAAGAATAAAAAAGATACATATGGATGCCATATTTAAGCAGTTGTATTTTCAAAATGGCGAGAAGAGACAATACATTTTGTCTTAAACCTAGTTGCAAAGACCCCATATATCTATTAAATCCTTCATCTCAAAATTAAATCATTTCTAAAAGTTTATTACCTAGGAGAAAAACACTATGTCACACCTAAAAATACAGAACTTGATACTTTTATGTTGTTTATTATTTTGCAGGTTAAAAGAAGATTGATCTCAAAAATAATACACAACTTGCTCATTGATTAAAATTCACTCAATAGATCACACAAAACAATAATAATATTATTGCTTCAAATCTTTTAGTTAATCTAATTTATTTATTGTTTTGCTAATGTGTTGATTCTCTTAAATATTTAAAAGAATTTGTTTTGTTTCTTTTAAAAAAAAATCCTCTTACAAATACAACTTCATTTCCAATTATGTAATCAACCATAAAAATAAATTATAGTAAATTTATTATTGAAGATACTCAAATAATATCAAAGAGTGGGTAAGAAAACCTAAGAAAGAATAGAACAAGATATCAATTGAATACCACATACAATTTCATTAAGTTGAGTGTGAATAAATAAATAATATTGACTTATATAACTAAAGTAAACATTAGAAAATAACATGTCCTTTAATGAAGAAAATTTCTAAGGTTCATTTCCCATGTGAAATAATTCTATGACCCTATATAGCTTCATGCTAGGGAGTACCCAATGGGGAAAATAAAATTATAATAAAATGATGGATAAGATTTTCTTGCTATGTCTATGTGGCCATAATCATAAGCATAGAGAGCATTCCAAAGTTTAAATCACAAAGGAGGGAGGTCATGCATGCAATTTGGGTGCTAAGTGTCAAACAAGTTGGAAGGGATCATGCAGCGAGTGCAAAGAGAGGGGTGTAATCTTGGGTTCCTTAAGCAAATGATGTGATACCTTGAGTGTAGCTCCTCGTTGACATGTGCCATATTTGGATTATTGAGGTGAAATGGTTGATTTAAATCTAGTATTTATTTTCTATCTCTTTCCCTTTGTCTTTCTCTTTTGCTCTATCTCTCTTTCTCTATTCTTTGCTCTATCAATCTCCCTCTCTTTCTATATGTCTATCTCTGCCTCTCCCTCTTTATCTCTCTACCTCTTTCTATATCTCTTTATCTCCCTCTCTTTCACTATATTTTCCTCTCTCTCTCTCTCTCTCTCTCTCTCTCTCTCTCTCTCTCTCTCTCTCTCTCTCTCTCTCTCTCTCTCTCTCTCTCTCTCTCTCTTCCCCCCCTCTCTCTTTTATTCTCTCTATCTCCCTCTTCCTCTCTAAATCTCCCCTCTCCCTCTTTGCCTATATATATATCCCCCCTCTCTCTATCTTTGTCTTTCTGTCTTTTCCCTTCTTTTTGTTTCCTTTTATTTCACTTTAATCCCCCCTCTCTATGTCTTTCTCTCATTCTCTATTCTCCTTATCTCTCTTTGTGAATTATATTTTTCCACTTATCCATACCCATATATCTGTATCTCTAACTATTTCTCTTTGCCTTTATCTCCTCTTTCTATCTCTCACTATCTCTCCCTTAGTTCCTCGCTATCTCTCTAACTATCTCTATATCTTTACATCTATCTCTATCTCTTTTCCCTCTCTATATGTCTTCCCATATCTATCTATTTCTCTCCCTCTCCCTCTTTATTTCTATTTCTCTCCATTTCTTCCTCTTTGTGTGTTTTCTTCTCTTTCTCTATTTCTTTTCCCCTTTTTGTATCTCTTTCCCTCTACATATTTTATATATCTTTTTACCTCTCCCCGTCCCTCCCCCTCTCTCTATCTCTCCCTTGTCCACCCCACTCTCTCTCTCTTCCCCTTTATCTCTTTCTCCATTTTCTCCATTTTCCTCTATATCTCTTAGGTTGACTTTCTTAGGAAAACATAAAATATTGGAGGTTCACTTACCACCTCTACTTTTGTATAGGATGCAAGAAAAGCCTCTTTTTTGTCACTTGCTTCTTCATACATTACATTCTTTATCAATAAGAATTTTGAAAATGTAAGCCTCTTTATGGGATAACTCTTGACAAGTCTACTTGTTCTTTCCCCTCCTTGGTGTTCCATGTCATTTTCATTCTTGTTTAATTCATGTTCCCTTTGAGTATCCACTCTGATAACTATCTTGAAAATATTTGAGTCTTAACCAATTAAAATGTGTGTCATTTGAATACACTTCTTATCTTCCTCGATTTTGGGTTATGTCATTATTGACAACTCTTTAATCAAAAATTTTATTTATTAAAAGCCTTATTTAACAAGTTCTTGTTAAGTGAAAAGAACTCACAAGATAGATTAATAGTTAATGCTAAAAAACTAACATACAAACCTTAATAAACCAAGCATATAATATTTCTAAATTATAATAATTTCTAAGTGTGACAAAAATTTAACATAGTAACTCTAATAAATGAACCACATAATAATTCTAAATTACAATAGTCACCAAATGTGCCAAAGAACTTAACATACTAACCATAATAAACCAATCATATAATATTTCTTTATTACTATAACCATTAGATAAACAATCACTTTAGTGTGCGTAGTGTACAAAAATGTATCCCTCTACATTTTTACACTTGTTTGGGCCCTCTCTATTAAAATTGGGCTTCTTTATGCCTTATTTAGTCCTATTTTGCATCCACAAGCCTTATTTAATGCATCTTTCATAGGATAATCCTGAAATTTATCAAATGACCAATCATAATTTAGTGATTTTGGATTGTATAGCCTTGATTTAGTGATCTGGGACTCATACGCCACCTTGGGTGTATGGGTCCCACATAAGTTTTGGGGCCTAGTCCTGAATTTGGCATTAAACTTAACCTTTCTTGAAATTTGTGTCCCAAGCTTAGCCTACTGGGACTCATTCACCCCAACTGGCATATGAGTCTCGCTTAGCTTGGACCTATTTTAAATTCAAATTCTTGGCATGATTTTATTCTCCTAAATCTGATGTCGGCTTGTAGTGTTGTAATTTTAGGAAATTTGACATAAACAAGTATAAATACAAGGTTATTTCACATAATTTCATTCTAGAACTTCATAAGCAATCAAGAGCACTTACACAAGAGTTTACAAGAGCATTCAAGAGCTGATTATCAAGTGTTTTGGATCTATATCAAGATTCAAGCATCATGTCAAAGTCATCATGCATCATGTTTATTTTTGAGCTAATAATTGGGATGTAGATTCATATGATTCAAGCAAGCATTCAAGTCAAGATCTACCACATATAATCAAGAGTCAAGATCTATATTCATGTTATCCATTACATAAAAGATTGTATCATTTTATTCAAGGGTTTGGTGAGTTGCAACATAGCTTATTTATTCATTCATCATTCCTCCATTCTATTCCTATTCATTTCAAGGTTTGGTTACCAAAATGAGGTTTGACCAAGGCAAACCCCTATCCACTAACAAAACAACATTTTCCCCTCTCTTTGATGTTTGATTTGCAGATTTAGGTTGAAGATCCATTGAAGAGCAAGATGGGAGAGAGTTTTCAAAGTTGCAAAGTTGTCAAAATTGTCACCTTCCTTGCAAGATTACGAAAAGTCACCTACAGGTCAAAATTCAGTGTTTTAGTCTCGAAGATTAGAAGGGAGAGAAGCTACAGAAAATCACTAGAGGATATCATAGTTTCAGGTCAACCCTGATACTGGGACTAAATCACCACTTGTGGCGTATGTGTCCTAGTATACCATTTTTTAGACTTTTTCTGTAGATCCTGGTTTACCAGTTCTAGATTCTAGTTTCGACCCAAAACCCAAAACTGGGACTAAATTTCCCTATTGGCGTATGAGTCCCAGTATGCATTAAATGTTAGATTTTTGGGAGTGAAGAGCTTGTTTCAAGCATCTTTAGTCTTCCAGGTGCCCCTTGGTCCTTTCTTAGTTCATAATTCTGATTTTCAGTTTCATATCTTAAGTTGCATAGTTAAGTTTGTATATCATTTGCATCTTCTTCTTTCCAATCCCTTGCTTGGTGGTGAACCCACTTTTATCTTTAATGACACCCCTAGGATACCCTATTTCAGATCTCTTTTCCTAATTCCATCCTTAGATTGAGATCTCTATGGCATCCTTTAATGAAACATGAAGGAAATAGGTTGAGGAACCCTAATCCCCCTTTTGTTCCATCTCCTAAAAAAGAGAACCCTATTTTATTTGTTTGATTTTGGTGAACCTGACCTTCAAACCCTTATTTTTTGATTTGGAGTGCATCACAATCCTAGATTTATCTTACATTAACTTTGCATTAGGTCTCGCATTAGTTAATTGGCATCTAGGGTTTCTAAACCTTGCATTAGTGAAAGTGCATATAGGTTGCATTTTTGTATCTTGCATCATTGAATTTCATCTAAAATCTGTAATTGCACTTAGTATAGACAACATACAAACCAAAAACCTTAACATTCACCTAGATTTTGTCGAATTTAGTGTCAAAACCCTAATCTAGGACTCATACACCCCTCTAGGTGATTTAGTCCCAGTATAGGTTATTTTACCAGAGTTCTAGGAATTATGTGTTGATTATTTTTCATAATTTCAACCCTTCAAAAACCTTAAGTGGGACTCATACGCCCCTCTGGGTAGTTTAGTCCCGTGTCAGACCTGAAACTACATTTTACAGTATTGACAACCTTGTTTATGTGCTTTTGTTTGTTGCTGTTAGATTTTTGTTCTAGATTACTGAGTTTCTATTTCATGCATTTCATTTCTAGCTTAATTTGGTTTCATTTCAAGTGCATAAGGTATATATCTTACTTTTTCATGTTAGCATGTTTTCTTTTCAAGCATTTACTATTCATAGAATATCGCATAGCTTGTATGATTCTATTTTCCCTACTCATGGGCATAATCTGGGAAAAAAAAAACCTTTGACAAGCATGTTGGATGTATCTATTGAATTTGTAAGAATGTCACAACACAAGAGGATGCAAGCATAAACAATCATGACAATCATAGTTGTTCTTCTCCCGATATCTCTCCTATTGGTGACAAAGGTATCTTGGTGAAAGAAGATACAATCATTGAGAATCTTGAAACTATTGTTTGTCCCTCTCCTCCTCAGGAAGATATTATAAAACAAGAAGATGAGATCATTAACAATACTTTACCTACTCTCTATTCATCTCCCAACACATTCCCTACTTGTGAGAATTTTGTAATGAAAGAGGATACAATCGTGAACGATCATGAAAAACACATTTGTGAAGAGGATATGTTGGTATTAAGAGATCTAGTGATTGAGAGTTATAACATTATTTCTCTCCTTCCTAATGTGCCTAAAATTTGGAATGGTCTATTTGAACAAGAGGATCATATTATTGGTAAACATGAAAATCAGAGTTGTCCTTCCCTTGACGCCTCCCCTATTTGCGATGAAATTACTTTACAAAATATAATCATGGAATGTGATGAAACTCTTGAAAGCTCTCCTACTAGGGTAGATAGTATGACACAAGAGAATGAGACCTTCAAGAAAAAATATGAAATCATGGAAAACCCTGACAATCATATTTGGCCCTCTCCTAATATCTCTCCTAGTTGTGAAGAAGACATTTTGGTCTTATAGGATCAAACCAATGAAAGTTGTGAGAATCCTATTTGTCTCTCTTCCTTTGGGGAAAACATTATTGAACAAGACAATTCCATCATTGATAAGAAAGAAAATTCAACCATTGATAACTCCCTTGTGATGAAGTCATTTTAGAAGAACCAACCATTGAATGTCATGGGCATCTAGTTTGTAGCTCTCCTAAAAACTCTCCTACTAGGGAAGATATAATGGTGGAAGAAAATGATAACATTGACACATTTCTTTCAAACAATAGTGATGTGGCTTCCTTAGATGAAGATGATGAAGTAACATTAGACTCCTCTTCACTAAGTCATCATAAAAATAAGGACAAGACTTTTGATGTTATGCACATTAGATATCCCTTGAAGCAATATCCCAAGCTTGAACTTATCATTTATCCACCCTCACAACAACCACAATTTCAAAATAAACCCATCCCTATCTTAGAATCACCTAAAAGGCAACTTGATAATGATAATGTTTCGCAACAAACGACTTACAATACCATTGCTCATATATATAACAAATTGTATACAATCAAGGCCGACTCCGAACCTGAAAGTTGTGTGCATGTCAAGAAAGAAAAAAAAGCATATTGAAGAAGTCATAAAGCTATTGGAAGATGCTTGGAGTTCCTTTGATTTCATACCTACATTCATGGGAAAATACAAGATCATAACAAAAAAGTTTGAAAAGGGAAACGAGAAACTAGTAATGTCAATGCAAAATTCAAAAGTATCCACTTCAACCACTTTAGAAGTTTAAGACAACATACATGAAAAAAATTGATGAAGTTGAACAAACATTGAATCTGAAAGAAATGAAACAACTTTATGGAAGAGGTTATGAACTTATGAAACAACTTGGGTATAGTGGAAAAGGATGTGGTGCTAGAGAACAAAGTATCAGTGTCCCTATAGATCCTAACACACAAGAAACAACTAGTGGTCTTGGTTATTGTCCTTTGAAAGAAATGAAAACATCAAACAAGCCTTCAATCAATATCAACACTCTTATAAAAGATTCTCCTAAGCCAACTTTAACTTTGGTACATCTTGAAATTGATAGATACTACATGTGGGAATATCTCATTAGATATGCATCAATAAAAATAGGTGTTGCTCCTTGCCATGTAGTAGTTGCAAGATCATAGTATACTCACTATTGCATGTTCTAAATTCATTGCAAATCATTTCCTTCTTCCAAGGAGTGACACATCATCATTCACCTTGACTAACCACCCCATTTTAAACTTGTTTAAAATAAGTCCCCCTTGTTCTGTTATGTTTCCTCTGGCCTTTTGTTTTCTACCTTAGGCGTTTTCAATTTTGTTATGGCGGACGTGGGACCGGGACCAAAACCGAACTTTGGAATTTCTTCCAAGTTCTGGTTTCCATTCCGTTCCCGGTTCCGGTTCTGCCCCCTTTGCGCTTGTTCTTTTTGTTCTGGCGGGTGCGAGATGTGGAACGAAGTTGAACTTCAGAACTTTTCTGAAGTTCCTGGTTCCGGTTCCGTTCTAGTCCCGGTTCCGCCGGCCTTGTTTGTTTGTTTTTCCTTTGTTCATTGTTTTTGGTCATGGGGTGTTTTCTCTCCTTCTTTTTCTTCTTCCTCATCTTTTTCCTCATTGTCTCTTTGTATGTTGTCGGAGGCGGGTTCGAGATGGAATCTGAACCTGAAACTTTGAAAAGTTTCAGTGTCGGATTTGGTTCTGTTCCCGCCCCCGTTGTGGTTTGCCCGGGATCAATTTTTGCTCCGATCCCATTTGCGTTTGTTTCCATGTTTTGTTCCTTGTGTTTGGTCTCTTTTGCGGAGCCGGGTTCGGAATGGATTTGGGATATGTAGTTGTTACCAATTTCACTTTCCTCATCTAGTTTCGACTCCGCCCCCCCTTGCTACGGTCTCGGTTCCTTTGATTTTTGTGGACATGGAGCTGGAACGTGGGCTGAACTTGGAAATGTTGGTTATGTCCATGTTTTGTTCCCGTTCTGACTCTAGTCCCGATTCCGGTTTCATTTTGACTCTGCCCCCGCCGATATTAAAGGAAAGTATGTTTCTGGTTCGGATTTGGTCCCGCCTCCACCAGAGTTGAGTTTCTTTTTGCTAAGTATAATTAAATGAGGGATATATGAAAGGTAGGATGAAGAATGATGTTTTTCTATGCTTTTAGAGGACTGATGAGGGCATTGTTTTGCAGGATTAAAGTATGTCGAGAACATCTAATGTTGTTTCTCAGGGAAGTCTATTGAAAAACGTGCCTCAATCTTACTGGCATGAAACTCCTAAAAGAGTAAAGTCAGTGAGACCCTCTGGAAGTCTTGCTGACTAGCAGTTGTGCTCTATTCATTTGAAATGCTCAGGTCGCCAAGGCATTTCGATCGCTGTGAGTTTCTCTATCTCTCTCCGCTCGGGGAGAACTCTCGCCGACAGTTGGTCACAAGGTTGTCATTGGGGAGACTCTTGGCCGAAAGGTTTACACTAGGTATTATCTCCTGCCGATGGTTGCGGTCTCGCCGATCAGTATATTATGTCTTCGGTGAGACTCCTGGCGACAGGTAGCATCGAGGAGAGGTGTGACCTTCAGAGACTCTTACCGACTGGGGATCTCTCGCCGATGGTTTAACTCATCGGTAAGACTTAAGGGCTCTATATGACTCATAGCGAGTGCGATAGTCTTGTCGATGAGTCTGTTGTGGACTTCGGTGAGAGGTCTCATGGATCTTGTTGATAGCGATAGTCTGGGCGATGGTCTTGGATATCGGTATGACTCTTGCAGCTTGTTATGACCTCTTTTCGATGGTTGTAAGTTATGCCAATACCGTCGGTGGAGCATTGTAGCATCAAGGAGACACGACTAGTGTCTCACCGACATGCGATTCTGCTTGAATGACTTTTGACCATCTAAAGATCCTACGTGGTATGTGTTCAACCAATCAAAGGAAGCTAAAGGTGAACCGTTGGTAGTTGGACTGTTGTGACCATTCTTGTGAGGAAGATCAACAGATTGTGAGCGATATGGATATACTCTGTAATCAAAGATGATGATCAGTCCGGTGAACAGTGAAAGATCTAGACAGAAAGGAAGAAGCCGCGAGTCTTGGATGACAGATGGGATGTCTGCTAGTGAAGGTGGATCGACATTAATGACAGTGCTTCAGAACATTCAAAGCAACCTTGTGGGAGTAGTTTTCGAGGTCGAGGATGAAACGCGTGATGTCTTAATGGTGGATATGAGGGCTGCGAGTTAATGATGGTGGTTGTAAAAGATCTAGAAACCATGCATGAAGGAGATCTTTTGCCAACATGAACATAGTATATGCATTTAATGCATCCTTGACTTTGATCAAACCTTTCTGAAACAGACTCATTTTTGTAAACCCTAAAACAGGGGCTGACGCATTTTGACGCGCGTGTATAAATATGGCACTTTTGGCCTCTTTGATAAAAAGGATAGATAGGTTGGATCTTTATCTTCTTCTTTTTTTCATCTTCTGCCTTTTGATTATTTTTGGGCAGGTTGGGGTTAAGAAAGGTTAGCAAGCTAGGGTTTTACAGGAAGTTAGATGTTTTTAGTTCAATAGGAAGAGGAAGTGATGTATCTTTTAGATTTTCTTAGTATAGATGGAGATAATTCGAAGATATGGGTTTTTTGTACACTAGTGATCTTGCCAGATTTGTAAATGATGTTTATCTGTTTCACCAACAATAGAAGCAGCCAGATTTAAATATACTTCATACTGTGCTCCATAATGGTATTTATCTTGGGTTAATTATTTGATTTGGAAAGCTTTCAAGGAATGAAGTTTTATCTTATGTTTTGTTTAAATGATGATTTGCAATCTACTGTTAAAGTTTGCACTGTGAATTAATGAAACTTTGTATTAATTACAAGTTAACTTTATTCTGCAGTTTCAGTTTAGGAATTCCTTGGAATGTAACAAGTCTGATTAGTTGGATGAATCAACATTCTCTTCAGTTTAAAAGCTTTAATCTATCTTTTTCTATTTCTTTAAAACCACCGGTTAAAGTAGGTTTAAATATATGTTTGATCTTATAACAATCCAGAAGCTCAATACCAACAGGCCCCTTGAACATTACAGCCATATTGACCACTTAGTGAAACAACATTGTGAACCAACATCAAAGACCTTGGGAGGTGATCAGTTTGATTGCTGATTGTCTTTTTCAGGAGAGGTGAGATATTTCACTTTTATCTTACCTACATGTTGTGGGTCAACTTGGCACCATCAATAGATTTGGTGCTAGAGGGAGGGCCTAGAAGAGCAAACTAGAAAATATTGGGTTTTTCTCACCAAAAAGGTCCCATAGAGTTCTTCGATCAGCTGAAAACCCACCACCTTTGGTTGAACTCAAGACCCCAACAAGACACAAGATTCACAAGACTGGGGCAAGCATTATACCACCCTTGTCAGCTCCACTCACTCCACCAGGATTTTCACCAATACCCCGATGGAGACCTGTCAATCCACCACCGAATCCATCTCAAGTGCCATTACAGCTGGTTCAGCCCATCCAACAGCTGGCTCAACCCCCATCACCACCACCAATGGCATTTTTTATGAATAATCCCTCTCCTTTGGGGACTATTCCTGGAGGCTTTCATGATATTCCTAGGAATCCTAAGAGATTTTGTCCCAAATACATTCATGGCGAATCAAGGAGTGCTGAAGAGCACATACAAGCTTTTAAGGACGTGTGTACCAAAGCCCAAATAGCTCACCATGATGTATTTTGTAGGTTGTTCCCTTATTCCTTAGGGGATATGGCATACAACTAGTACCTAAATCTTCCACAAGATTCTATTCTGATCTAGACAGACCTGGAGAATGCTTTCATCAATCAGTTTAGAGTTTATGTGGATCCAGCCATTTTGTTCCACCAATTTGCTACCATTAGGAAGGAGCCATGTGAATCCCTGCCCTTGTTTAATACCAAGTTTCAATGAATGTATAGGAGACTGCAGGACCCCTATCTAGTTGCTAAGAATAGTGCCATTTAGGAATACTTTAGAGTGATAGACCCTTTGCTTGGCATGTTCCTACAAAGGACTTATCAGCCGGTAGATATTGATTCCCTGTCTAAAGTTTATCATCTAGCCATCAAGCTGCAACAAACTAGCTCTCAACAAGGAAGTTTGGGAGGAGGTTTTCCTTCAATGGGGTATCAGATGCCTAACCCAACCCCTTTATTTAATACTATCCCAGGGATGTCTCCTTCCCATTATGGACCTATATCTGAGTTGCAGACTCAATTCCCTATCCCATTCTTTGCCAATGGAGCTCCCAACTTCTCTCAACAATCACAGGCTCATCACAGTCCTCATGGTCATCATAACCAAGATGGAATACCAAATCCTGTTGGTCAGCCACCTGTTGCTAAGAGTGTTAAGAGTGTTAAGAGTGAAAAGACAGTTCAACTCACAAACAAGGTCGAGACCTTAAAGAAAACTCTATCTCAAGTCACAAATGATATGGCCCAGCTTAAACTGAACCCCTCTCAGAACCAAGGTAATTACCCTAATCAAAGTAATAACAATCAGGGTAATTATCCGAACAACTACAATCATAGCCAGAGGAATTATCAAGGGAAAAACTTCCCTAACCAAGGCTATCAAAATAAAAATAGAGGATATAACTAGAGGCCAAATAACAACCGACAATGGAATACAGGGCCAAATAATGGTGGGGTTCCTCACAATTATCAAGCTAATGAGGACAGGCCACATGTTGTGAATGTGGCTAACCTCAATTTTATGACTAACCGGTGCAGGTTGCATGATACTGCAACTCATTTCGAGGTAAACAACCCTGAAATGGAGAAGGTCGTGAAGATGGCATAGGCAGATGCCTAAACGTTCCAAGGGAATTCAAATAAAAGAGGTGACTCAGTGGATACAACTATGACTGTGACCTCTTTGAATAAGAACCTTCGTTCCCAATGCAGAATGAGAATGAACTAGAGGAAGATGTGTATGATGCCCAAGCCTTCCAAACAAAGGGAGGACACTTCCTAAGAAATAAGAATAAGGGTATGTTCACTACATCATCACCACCTAACCATATGGTGCCTCTGAATCAGGGTGTTGATAACAACCCTCCTCCACCAAGGGGTTTGCCTGACTCCCATAACAAGGGTAATTCATCTGGTGTTTTCAAATGTAATGAAAGCTATAACATAGAATTTGATATTGTTTCTGAGATGCAGAAACAAAAAACCTCTTTATCATACTTTGACATCCTAAAGTGGTGCCCTGCCCAACGAGATATAGTGCTGAAAGCTTTGGAAGAAGCAGACAAAAAAAAAGGGAAAACCAAGGTGGCACCCACTGTAGACATGAACGCAGCTTTGTTCAGAAGCAAGGTAGGTACCGCACCATTTCTTTTAAGTTTGAGAATCTGTGGGAAGAATCTACGTAATTGTCTGCTAGATTCAGGGGCTTCTGGCAATGTGATGCCATTTTCAGTATGCAAGAAATTGGGATTGAACCCTATCCAAACAAACAAGAAGGTCATCCAACTCGATAAAATAGAGGTTAATGTAGTTGGAGAATTGAGAAATATGCATGTGCAAGTAGGGTCCGACCCTAGGATTTTAACCAATATGGATATTCAAGTAGCAGACATTCCTGAGACTTATGGTATGTTGTTGAGCAGAGATTTGATGAAAAGTATAGGGGGTATCTCTCCCTCAACTTTTCACACATGTGGCTACCATGGAGGGGAGTGCCTACGCAGATTAGGATTGAAAGTGAACCTCGCCTCAAACATATCATCACTGAGTATGATTGTCCCAACAAGGTAGCTTATTTTGAAACCGAGATAGGGGTTTATAAAAGAGAGGAAATTATGACCTTTTCGGTTCTTGATTCTAAAGATTTGTCAATGCAAAAACTCCATGATCCCATGATTAATGAAAACCAACAGGTATTGATCATCAAGCTGCAATAGGATCAATTGGTCTTAGGGGAAGATATCGATTTGCAGAGTCTTCTACTCCCTAATTGGTGTAGGGTACACTACCAAAATCATTTGGAACTGACCTGCCAACCCTGCATCAGTGTTTTAAACTATGTTTCCCAAATTGAAGAGACCCACCCAAGTCACCTTGAGGTCGCTTCATATCACTTCGCATTCGAAGCCAAAAATGCAATAATGTTAACTAGGGATAATATACCTTCAAAGGAAGTCCCTCCTCAAACTGGACCTACCCCAGTTATAATACCAGACCAACGTAGTTACGATCAACAACCCCAAGGTTTGTTTGACACCCCTGCACTTACAAGTATACCAAAACCCAAGGGATTAATCAAAGATACAAGTGACTGTCTAAAAGATATCCTAGGAGTACATGATATATCTGACTGGGAATCAGAAATTGCACTTGAGGAACTTTTTAAACACCCATTCCCAATATTTGATGCAAAAGATCAAGTGCCCCCACCTATGGTTCATATTATTCAAACACCCACAACAACCTTAAGGGAATCAACCCCAACTCATGATTAGCTATGGACCCTCACATTTGATGGATCCAAATCTAAAACAGGCTGTGGCATTGGAATTGAATTAACTAGCCTAAAAGGGAAAACATTTTTTGCTTCTTACAGGTTGCAGTTTGGATGCACTAACAATATAGCAGAATATGAAGCATTAATTTGGGGACTAATGTTTGCACATCAGAAGAAGGGCACTGCCTTGATGGTCAAAGGAGATTCAAAAGTGATTATCAAGCAAGTACGCAGCGAATACACATGTCATAATAAAAGGCTGTCAGCTTATAGAAATCGGGTATGGAACCTGATTGAAGACTTTGATGCTTTTGGGATTAGTTTAATTCCTAGAGAGGAGAATCAAATAGTTGATTCATTAGTTGTTTCCACAAGCACCCTGGAACCCATGCAAGGCTCCAAGCTTAAGATATTCTCAGTAGAATTGATATCCACCTCGGTTGTTCCCGATAATGTCAGGAACTTTCAAGTCTTCGACGATGATCGACATATCCTTGCTTTTCTAGAAAGCTCAGATTTTTTTGAAGGATGGATCATCGATGAGTCCGACAGGGATCAAGGAGACTGGAACCCCGAAAACTGTGATACAGAGGGGGTCCTCAATTTAAAAAGTAATAGAATTCCCAAGGGAATGGTGGCCTTAGAAAGAATTTTTGACTCAGACCCAAGGGCTCAGGAAAAGGTGTCAACCGAAGATAAAGGAGGTGAATATGAAATTGTTAACCTAGCTGATTATGGCCCTGAAAGAAATGTTTACATAGGGAAAGCCTGCCCTAGAGCAATTAGAAAAGATATACTAAGGGCACTAAAGAAAGATGTTGTTGCAATAGCTTGGGGGTACAAAGATCTAAAAACATTTGATGCTTCTGTGATAACTCATACTATCCCTCTTAAGCATGAAGCTAGACCATTTTGGCAGAAACAATGTCCTGTCAACGGCCTAATTGAACCACTGATCTTTAAGGAAGTTCAGAAATTGCTTTCTACAAGAATAATCTTCCCTGTACGACATTCAACATGGGTGGCTAACTTGGTTCCAGTTCGTAAGAAGAATGGAGAGATCCAGCTATGTGTAGATTTCAGGAATCTGAATAGAGCTTCAGAAAAAGACAACTACCCACTCCCTTCTCTGGACGAAGTCTTGCAAACTGTCAATGGGTCTTAGATGATATCATTCTTGGATGGTTATTTTGGATACAATTAGGTGATCATTAATTATGAAGAAAGAATGAAGACAACCTTCACTACTAAGTGGGGAACATTTGCTTACAGAAGGATGCCATTTGGGTTGATAAATGTTGGAGCAACCTTTCAACGTGCCATGGACGTAGCGTTCAAAGATTTGATTGGTAAATGCATCATTGTTTACATGGATGACCTGATAGTATTCTCTAAAGATAGACTAAACCATGCTACAGACTTGGCTAAAGTTCTTGAAAGATGCATCCGATATGGTGTCTCTCTAAATCCTAAAAAGTGTGTGTTCAGGGTTTCTGAAGGGAAACTTTTGGGACACATAATCTCAAAAAGAGGGATTTCTATAGATCCAGACTAAGTTGAGTCTATTTTAAAGTTAACCATGCCAGGAAGTAAGAAGGAGATGAGATCTTTCTTTGGAAAGATCAACTTTGTGAGAAAGTTTATCACAGGTTTTGCAGAAATTGTTAAACCTTTGAATGAAATGATGAAGAAAGATGCTAGAATAGAATGGAGTAATGAGGCAAAGTTTGCTTTTTCTCAGGTTAAGCAATCCATTTCGGAAGTGCCAGTCCTCACCAGTCTTGACTACTTGAAGCCATTTTATATTTATTCTTTTGCCTCTGAACACTCATGTGCATTTGTCCTGACACAACGAAGAGAAGAGGGGGATGAAAGGCCAATTGCTTTCATGAGCTCTTTGTTTAAGAATGTTGAATTCAAGTACCCACCTCTTGATAAACAAGCTTTTGCATTGGTTAGGGTTGTCAAAAATTTCAGGCATTACATCCTTCAAAGTCAGATTATTGTTGTAGTTCCTAATGCTGTTGTGAAATCTCTACTTATGCAGAGTGAGTTGGGGGAACGAAGGGGGAAATGGATGGCTATTCTACAGGAGTTCGATCTGGAGATTCACCCTATGAAACTTGTCTGAGGTCAAGGCCTGTCTAAATCAATGGCAGATGCTGGTGAGAACATTATTTGTCAGCAATACACAACACAATCATTTTTTAATGACCCTTGGTATGCCGATATTATTTATTTCATACTCAATAATCGGTGCCCAAAGGGAATGAATAGAACTCAGAGGAGAGCACTGAGAATGAAAAGCTCCCATTATATGCTCAAAGGAGGATTGTTATACAAGAAGAATTTTGAGGGAGTTTACCTACGATGCCTTGATCAGCAAGAGGCTAAGCATGCAATTGCTGAATTTCATGGGAAACATGGCACGGGTCATGGTTCTGCAGATTCTTTAGCACATCAGATTCTTAGATCTGGTTATTATTGGCCATGTGTGTTTAAGGATGCCCACCAACACGTAAGGACATGTCATGTATGTCAAATTTCTGCATCAAGGGAGCACCACTCAACCATGCCATTGCATCCTGTTTATGAGGTAAGGCCATTTGCCCAATGGGCACTTGATTTTGTTGGGGTAATTAATCATAATTCTTCTGTAGGACACAAATTCATTTTGACTACCACGGATTACTGCATGAGATGGACAGAAGCTATACCTTGCAAGAATAGCACGACAGAAGTAGTAATCAAGTTCCTCACTGAATGGATCACAACTAGGTTTGGAGTACCCTTTGCACTGGTATGTGACAATGGCCTTGCCTTTTCTTTTGCCGAGTTCATTTCATGGGCTTGTGATCATAAAATTGTTTTAAAGTATTCTTCAAACTATTACCCACAAGGAAATGGAGTTGCAGAATCAACTAATAAGAATCTCTTAGGAGTAATTAAAAAATCGTTAGAGAACAATCCTAGGGACTGGCATACCCAGTTAAGATTTTCTTTGTGGGCAGATAGGACTAGGATCAAGGCTGCTTTAAAGACTTCACCATTTAAGCTAGTGTATGGCCAAGAGCCTGTGTTCCCTATTCACTTGCAAATACTTATCCTTAAGTTTATGCAGGAATTTTACTGTAGTGATGATAAGATTGAAGTAAGGTTAGCTGGCTTGTTGAAATTAGAAGAGCGGAGAGATGCTGCTTTGCATCAATTCTTTAGACACCAGGCTGTTGTCAAATGTTGGTTTGAAAAAAGAGCCAAAATCAAAGCTTTCAGAATATCAGACCTTGTGTTGCTATGGGATAAGGCTAATGAAAAGAAAGGTGATCACCAGAAGTTTGATAAGCTTTGGTTGGGCCCCTATCAAATTGTTGAAATCCTAGGAGAAAATGTTTTCCGGCTAAGCGGTTTAACGGGAGAACCTGTTCCATTGCCTATCAATGGATAGTTTCTTAAACATTACTTTGGATCTTGAAAGTTTGGCATTCTTGATGGTTTGTATATATGTAAATAATTTTCTATTTTGCTTTTTTGTCGTTTGTTGTTTCCCTTGTCTACCTTTTCTTTTGTTCCTTTGCTTGTTGTTCCTTTTTTTTTCTTTGTGGGGACCTTCATTTTATGCAGTTGTAAGGGGGGTTGTTATCTGAAGTATACTTTGGTTACTAAGAGAGAAGTTGGTTTAGATATTTTCAGGTTTTCTGACTGCATGATTTTGTCCTAAATTCGTTGTTTTATGTCCATTATCAATAAGAGTTGTGGAAAGCCTTGAAAACAAGGTGCAAAGTAAACAATCTTCATTAACTACAATTGAATCTACCACAAATCAATAGAAACACCTCCTTTTGTAATGGTACATTTGTCTTAGGGCGATGGTGTTGCAAGATTTGAGTGAAAAATTCGATTCCCCAGATGCTGTTATGAGGTCCATGGTAGTTTTCAACCCAGTACAGATGTCAGACATCTGACATATTGAGAAAGAATTGAATGAAATATCTGAAACTCCAAGAGAAAAGAAAAAAAAGAGAGAACTATCTAATAAAATAAAACTCAATGTGAATGGGTGATTCCAGTATCTCTACCAGGGCTATGGACACCTGACTAGTAGTAGAGAAATGCTGTGAGAAAACTAGAGGTATCTCTGTCGGAGCTATGGACGCTTGACTAGCAGTGGAGCAATGCCCAGGATATCATTGCACAACAGCTAAAGGGAATCAACTCATGTAGTTCAAATCTTGCACATTATTGTTCAAAAGATGAGGGAAACTTTGTAAAAGGGAGATGTACCATCAAGCACACACATAGATTCAGGGATAGCTAGTGTTGATTTACATTTGAGATTCTAACTCAACCTTGGTTGTTAAAACTGATCTAACTTGAATTATGATGTCCATAAATCAGGAGTTCTGGGTAACTAAATCCTTCGGTTTCTTGAAAATGGTTAAACCATTTTCCCAGCCAAGTCGCCAATTGTTATGCCTTGCATAACCACCCCATTTTAAACTTGTTTAAAATAGGTCCCCCTTGTTCTGTTCTGTTTCCTTTGGCCTTTTGTTTTCTGCCTTAGGCATTTTCAGTTTTGTTCTGGCGGATGCAAGACTAGGACTGAAACTGAACTTTGGAGTTTCTTCCAAGTTCTGGTTTCTGTTTCGTTCCCAGTTCCGCCCCCTTTGCGCTTGTTCTTTTTGTTCTAGCGGGCACGGGATGCGAAACAAAGCTAAACTTCGGAACTTTTTCTAAAGTTCCTAGTTCCGGTTTCGTTCTGGTCCCGGTTCCGTCGATCTTGTTTGTTTGTTTTGCCTTTGTTCTTTGTTTTTGGTCGTGGGGTGTTTTCTCCCCTTCTTTTTCTTCTTTCTCATCTTTTTCCTCGTTGTCTCTTTATATGTTGTTGGAGGCAGGTTCGGGATGGAATCCGAACCTGAAACTTTGAAAAATTTTAGTGTCGGATTTGGTTATGTTCCCGCCCCCATTGTGGTTCGCCCGGGATCAGTTTTTGCTCCGATCCTGTTTGCGTTTGTTTTCATGTTTTGTTCCTTGTGTTTGGTCTCTTTTGCGGGGTCGTGTTCGGAATGGATTTGGGATATGGATTTGTTACCAATTTCACATTCCTCATCTGGTTCCAACTCTGCCCCCGCCCTGCTGCGGTCTCGGTTCCTTTGCTTTTTGCGGACACGGAGCCGAAATGTGGGCTGAACTTGGAAATGTTGGTTATGTCCATGTTTTGTTCCCGTTCCGATTCCGGTCCCAGTTCCGGTTTCATTTTGACTCTGCCCCCGCCGGTATTAAAGGAAAGTATGTTTCTGGTTCGGATTTGGTCCCGCCTCCACCAGAGTCAAGTTTCTTTTTGCTAAGTATAATTAAATGAGGGATATATGAAAGGTAGGATGAAGAATGATGTTTTTCTATGCTTTTAGAGGACTGATGAGGGCATTGTTTTGCAGGATTAAAGTATGTCGAGAACGTCTGATGTTGTTTCTTAGGAAAGTTTGTTGGAAAACATGCCTCAATCTTACTGGCATGAAACTCCTGAAAGAGTAAAGTCGGTGAGACCCTTTGGAATTCTTGCCGACTAGCAGTTGTGTTCTATTCATTTGAAATGCTTAGGTCGCCAAGACATTTCGATCACTGTGAGTTTCTCTATCTCTCTCCGCCTGGGGAGAACTTTCGCCAAGAGTTGTTCACAAGGTTTTCATCGGGGAGACTCTTGGCCGAAAGGTTTACACTCGCTATGATCTCCTGTCGATGGTTGCGGTCTCGCCGATCGGTATATTATGTCTTCGATGAGACTCTTGGTGACAGGTAGCGTCAGGGAGAGGTGTGACCTTCGGAGACTCTTACCGACTGGGGATCTCTCGCCGATGGTTTAACTCGTTGGTAAGACTTAAAGGCTCTATATGACTCATAGCGAGTGCGATAGTCTTGTCGATGAGTCTATTGTGGACTTCGGTGAGAGGTCTCGCCGATCTTGCCGATAACGATAGTCTGGGCGATGGTCTTGGATATCGGTATGACTCTTGCAACTCGTTATGACCTCTTGCCGATGGTTGTAAGTTATGCCAATACCGTCGGTGGAGCATTGTAGCATCGAGAAGACATGGCTAGTGTCTCACCGACATGCGATTTTTCTTGAACGACTTTTGACCATCTAAAGATCCTACGTGGTATGTGTTCAACCAATTAGAGGAAGCTGAAGGTGAACCGTTGGTAGTTGGACTATTGTGACTGTTCCTGTGAGGGAGATCAACAGATTGTGAGCGATATGGATATACTCTGTAATCAAAGATGATGATCGGTTCGGTGAACAGTGAAAGATCTGGACAGAGAGGAAGAAGTCGCGAGTCTTGGATGATAGATGGGATGTCTGGCGAAGGTGGATCGACATTAATGACAGTGCTTCAAAAAATTCAAAGCAACCTTGTGGAAGCAGTTTTCGAGGTCGAGGATGAAACGTGTGATGTCTTAATGGTGGACATGAGGGTTGCGAGTTAATGATGGTGGTTGTAAAAGATCCGGAAACCATGCCTGAAGGAGATCTTTCACCAACATGAACAAAGTATATGCATTTAATGCATCCTTGACTTTGATCAAACCCTTCTGGAACTGACTCATTTTTGTAAACCCTAAAACAGGGGCTGACGCATGTTGACACGCATGTATAAATATGGCACTTTTGGCCTCTTTGATAAAAAGGATAGATAGGTTGGATCTTTATCTTCTTTTTTTCATCTTCTTCCTTTTGATTATTTTTAGGAAAGTTAGGGTTAAGAAAGGTTAGCAAGCTAGGGTTTTACAGGAAGTTAGACGTTTTTAGTTCAATAGGAAGAGGAAGTGATGTATCTTCCAAATTTTCTTAGTATAGATGGAGATAATTAGAAGATATGGGTTTTTGGTACACTAGTGATCTTGCCAGATTTGTAAATGTTGTTTATCTGCTTCACCAACAATAGAAGTAGCCAGATTTAAATCTACTTCATATTGTGCTCCAAAATGGTATTTATCTTGGGTTAATTATTTGATTTGGAAAGGTTTCAAGGAATGCAGTTTTATCTTATGTTTTGTTTAAATGATGATTTATAATCTAGTGTTAAAGTTTGCATTGTGAATGAATGAAAATTTGTATTAAATACAAGTTAACTTTACTCTACAGTTTCAGTTTAGGAATTCCTTGGAAGGTAACAAGTCTGATTAGTTGGATGAATCAACATTCTCTTCAATTTAAAAGCTTTAATCTATCTTTTTCTATTTCTTTAAAACCACCGGTTAAAGTAGGTTTAAATATATGTTTGATCTTATAACAATCCAGAAGCTCAATACCAACAGGCCCCTTGAACATTACAACCATATTGACCACTTAGTGAAACAACAACGTTGTGAACCAACATCAAAGACCTTGGGAGGTGATCAGTTTTATTGCTGATTTTCTTTTTCAGGAGAGGTGAGATATTTCACTTTTATCTTACCTACATGTTGTGGGTCAACTTGGCACCATCAATAGGTCTTATAGGATCAAACCAATGAAAGTTGTGAGAATCCTATTTGTCTCTCTTCCTTTGGGGAAAACATTATTGAACAAAACAATTCCATCATTGATAAGAAAGAAAATTCAACCATTGATAACTCCCTTGTGATGAAGTCATTTTAGAAAAACTAACCATTGAATGTCATGGGCATCTAGTTTGTAGCTCTCCTAAAAACTCTCCTACTGGGGAAGATATTATGGTGGAAGAAAATGATAACATTGACACATTTCTTTCAAATAATAGTGATGTGGCTTCCTTAGATGAAGATGATGAAGTAACATTAGACTCCTCTTCACTAAGTGATCATAAAAGTAAGGACAGGACTTTTGATGTTATGCACATTAGATATCCCTTGAAGCAATATCCCAAGCTTGAACTTATCATTTATCCACCCTCACAACAACCACAAGTTCAAAATAAACCCATCCCTATCTTAGAATCACCTAAAAGGCAACTTGATAATGATAATGTTTCGCAACAAACGACTTACAATACCATTGCTCATATATATAACAAACTGTATACAATCAAGGCCGACCCTGAACCTGAAAGTTGTGTGCATGTCAAGAAAGAAAAACAAAATCATATTGAAGAAGTCATAAAGCTATTGGAAGATGCTTGGAGTTCCTTTGATTTCATACCTACATTCATGGGTGAATACAAGATCATAACAAAAAAGTTTGAAAAGGGAAACGAGAAACTAGTAATGTCAATACAAAATTCAAAAGCATCCACTTCAACCACTTTAGAAGTTTAAGACAACATACATGAAAAAATTTGATGAAGTTGAATAACCATTGAATCTGAAAGAAATGAAACAACTTTATGGAAGAGGTTATGAACTTATGAAACAACTTGGGTATAGTGGAAAAGGATGTGGTGCTAGAGAACAAGGTATCAGTGTCCCTATAGAGCCTAACACACAAGAAACAACTAGTGGTCTTGGTTATTGTCCTTTGAAAGAAATGAAAACATCAAACAAGCCTTCAATCAATATCAACACTCTTATAAAAGATTCTCCTAAGCCAACTTTAACTTTGGTACATCTTGAAATTGATAGATACTACATGTGGGAATATCTCATTAGATATGCATCAATAACAATAGGCATTGCTCCTTGCCATATAGTAGTTGTAGGATCATAGTATACTCACTATTGCATGTTTTAAATTCATTGCAAATCATTTCCTTCTTGCAAGGAGTGACACATCATCATTCACCTTGAATCATTCTTGTCTTGCACATAGTGGGGGAAATAATTAGATAGCCTTGTCCTATTTTTGGTATTTGATGTTGCCCCTTTGGCTAGTTGTCTACCTTCCATATACGACGAACAAAATTGGGATGCAGACGACCTGCTATAGGTTGACTTGCATGTGCCTTACTAGTCTTATCTTTGTTTTCCTTTTCATGGTATGTGTCTGATTGCATGTGTGTAATGTGATTTCCAGCATACTATTTTGTTTGATGTACATCTACCTCTTAATAACATTCCTTTATTTGTACCTACATTCTTCTCTATGTCGTAAAGATTTTCGTTTATTCTTTTCATTTGTCTTGTGTTTTCCTTTTGGGGATGACCCAAGGCGTCGAAACATTTAGGTCTCTTCCATGTTGACTTGAAAGCTTTTTCTTTTCTTTTTTTCGCTCTCTTTGTGTCATTCTTCTTGTTCCATGAGTATTTGGGGAATGATGATGGTTCCAAGCTCTATAAAAACATTGTAGCAAAGACATATTGACCCCAAATCCATGGATCCCTTATGTGATTTTGGGATTTCATTTTGGGGCAACCCCCTTTTCATGATGTAGCTTCATTTGGAGACATATGACTTGGCATAGAGCTTTCCAAACAAGCTCTCATGTCCTATTTATTTTTAACATTTATCATTTTCTACTTTAAAGTAATTTCTCATAGCATGGTGTTTATCGATTTCTTTAAAGTGGGGGCATACATTAGCATTATTCTTTTGCATCTCATGTTTCATTATGTAATCTTCTTACTTCATGTGATGTGTCTTTCACTTTGTGGTGACATTGGGTGTGATGTCAGGCTCAAGGGCGTGATCTTTCTTAGCATATTATATTCCTCTTAGTGGCTTGATGCAACACAATGCATCCCCTAAGTTGTGAATCTTCTATTCTTTGATTGGTCCTCTCTTGGAGAAATTAGGCACAATGTTCCCTAAGTTAATACCTTACATGAACTAAGAAAAACTCCTTTGAACGTTCCTTACACTATTTTGCATTTACAATATCTGTTATATGGCAATCTAACATAACACACTTTGCTTGCCTATGGAGCCATCATGTTTGTTCATGTGTGTCAAGCATACAAAGCTTTGCTTGCCTCATGAACTTTGTTGTCATGTTGTGTGACACCTTGTCAAATTTATCAGAAGGTATAGCTTTGGTATGGTTGTACACATGGGAGCCGAACTTAGGCATGAATTTTCCATAGCCACTTGCTTGTCCGTGTGAGCACATACCGACCATGTGTGTATGTGTCTTTGGGGGCTCACCTAGTGGACGACATGAGATTCCACTAGCCCTTAAGAGAGTGCATTTGGTTTGCATAGTGGACATCATGTTACACTTGTAAACATCTTGGAAAAAAAAACTTAGATTTGATCCACAACATGCAAGACAAATGTTCGAGGCTTGATCCATCTCCTTTTTGTTTTCTTCTTTATGTCTTTAGCAGTGTATGCTTGTTCCTTATTGTTGCTCCTTAGTTGCATGTGTGTTCTCTTGTGCCTATGTTGGTTTTCCATAAGATCTTGATCCAGGGGCTTGATCATCCCTCTTGATTGTTTTCGTCCTATCTCACTAGCATTGGTACACTTGGACCCCTCTTGATGCGAGTTTTGTCTACTTTAGTGTGAGTTTGAAGCAAGTTCCTCCTCTCACTAAAGTGGGGACTAAATGTAGTGTAGAAAAATGTATCCCTCTACATTTTCACACTTGTTTGGGCCCTTCCTGCTAAAATTGGGCTTCTTTATGCCTTATTTGGTCATGTTTTGCATCCACAAGCCTTATAAATAATGCATCTTTCTGAGGATAATCCTAACATTTATCAAATGACCAATCATAATTTGGTAATTTTGGATCGTATGGCTCAGATTTAATGATTTAGGACTCATACACCACCTTGGGTGTATGGGTCCCACCTAAGTTTCGAGGCCTAGTCCTGAATTTGGCATTAAACTTAACCTTCCTTGAAATTTGTGTCCCAAGCTTAGCCTACTAGGACTCATACGCCCCAATTGGCATATGAGTTCCACTTAGTTTGGATCTATTTTAAATTCAAATTCTTGGTGGGATTTTATTTTCCTAGATCTGATGTCAGCTTGTAGTGTTGTAATTTTAGGAAATTTGACATAAACAAGTATAAATACAAGGTTATTTCACATAATTTCATCCTAGAACTTCATAAGCAATTAATTTCATCATGTTTGTTTTTGAGCTAACAATTGTGATGTAGGTTCCTATGATTCAAGCAAACATTCAAGTCAAGATCTACCACATACAATCAAGAGTCAAGATCTACATTCATGCTAGCCATTACATACAAGATTGCAACCTTTTATTCAAGGGTTTGGTGAGTTGCAACATAGCTTATTTGTTCATTCATCATTCCTTCATTCTATTCCTATTCATTTCAAGGTTTGATTACCAAAACGGGGTTTGACCAAGGCAAACCCCTATTCACTAACAACATTTTTCCCTCTCTTTGATGTGTGATTTACAAATTTAGGTTGAAGATCCATTGAAGAGCAAGATTGGAGAAAAGTGTCAAAGTTGCAAAATTGTCAAAGTTGTCACCTTCCTTGCAAGATTACAGAAAGTCACCTACAAGTCAGAATTCAGTGTTTCAAACTCGAAGATCGGAAGGGAGAGAGGCTACAAAAGATCACTAAAGGATACCAAAGTTCTAGATCAACCCTGATATTGGGCCTAAATCACCACTTGTGGCATATGAGTCCTAGTATACCAGTTTTCAGACCTTTTTTTGTAGGTCCTGGTTTTACCAGTTCTAGATTCCAGTTTTGGCTTGAAACCCTAAACTGGGACTAAATCACCCCTATTGGCGTATGAGTCCCAGTATGCATTAAAAGTTATATTTTTGGGAGTGTAGACCTTATTTCAAGCATCTTCAGTATTCCAGGTGCTCCTCTGCCCTTTCTCAGTTCATAATTTTGATTTTTGCAGTTTCATATCTTAAGTTGCATAGTTAAGTTTGCATATCATTTGCATCTTCTTCTTTCCGAGACCTTGCTTGGTGGTGAGCCCCCTTTTGTCTTTAATCACACCCATAGGACACCCTATTGCAGATCTCTTTTCCTAATTCCATCCTTAGATTGAGATCTCTAGGGCATCCTTTAATGAAACTTAAAGGAAATAAGTGGAGGAAAACTAATCCCCCTTTAGTTCCATCTCCTAAAAGAGAGAACACAATTTTCTTCATTTCAATGTGTAAAATAAAATTTCAGGGCCAAAAAATGTTATTTAATCATGAAATCAAAATAGACCTGGTACATATTGTCTATTAGACCTTGCCACCATTTTTAGGAGTGAAGGTGTCTATGCCTTTGCTTTGTGCAAGTCAAATATTTTTCTTTAGTACATTGCTATTATCATTAGCACAAAGCATGTAATGGGCAAAAGCAATCATAGATTTGCTACCCTTATGCTGTAGATAAAAAAGTAGGACGAAATTAATACAAAAAGAAACTCCTCCATTGCTAGACAACTCATAGCCATTTGAAGTCTTAAATTAATCTTTGTTTATCTATTTATAAAAATTGGCCAAGTTGCTTGAATCAAAGGCACGTTCCCTTAAATTTAGTCAACCAATTAATTGGTGATAACTTCCATCAATCAATAGAGATAACTATCTAATTAAAATTAACATGATGATCTTACATCCATAACAAACAATCTCAACCTTTGATTTGCCAAATCAAGTCACTTTGTCTCATCGAGGGGAATGCCTTTACATAATTAGTTAATTTAAAAAGAAAAAGAAAAAATAACTTATAAAGGCACATGGCATTCAACTTGTTTTTAGAGTTAGCTAACATAATTGGAAGTTTGTGATTTGCATTTAGATGTATTTAATAAAAGTAAATTAATAGACTTTTTTGACACTGTAATTCTACCATTTTCTACTTAAATTTAAGTAGCTAGAGTATTCCCATGCAAATTTTTAATTATGGGAAAAGGATAATTTGGATTCTTTCCCTATTTTAATGAACCCACTACGCTTTAGAAATTGAAAATAATTATGAAAAAAAAGACGGGAAATAATACATATTGTCAAAATTTCCATGTAACTCCACAAATTTCTTTCTTTTTTAACATTTACCTTCATTTTTTAATTTTATTTTTAAACTACATAAATTATTATTAATTTTTTTAATAAAATCTAAAATAACTACTACAAAATAAAAAAAAATAAAAAATATTCTATAACTAGCTATTAAAAAAAACCAATATAATTCCTTTGAGAAACGGGCCGATATTATTTCCGTCGTCTTTAGCTTCATTTAAACCCTAGTTCTTAATACGTGTATAGTAACAGGGTAATCTATAAATACAATCCTGTCTATTTAAATTGTACTTCACCTGATTTTCATCTGTCCAAAATTTTGAGTCCTCAGCATGAATATAGTAGCAGGTTCCTATGAAAGATTTATACTGGGATGGAGTCTGGATGAAGAGAGCAACAAGAAGAAGAAAAAAAACAAAAACAACGAGGAACAACAGGAAGAAGAAAACATGGGTTATACCGTCAACCCCATTTTCACCTATCCTGCTCACATGGGTCCAATCAAAACCCTAGCCATGGCAGGCTCTGTGCTGGTAACAGGTGGGATGGATGACACCATCAAGATATTTGACATGGCTCACTACCTTGAAGTGGGTTCTCTCCTCCAGCACAGTGCTGCAATAACGAGCCTCTGTTTTTATGGAGATGAATGCTATGGTAATAATTGTAGCAGCAGTTCTTATCCTAGGAATTTGTTGAGTGGATCCCTGGATGGAACAATTTGTATTTGGGATTCAGATTTGTGGGTTCACTTGAAGACCATGAAGGCCCACAAGAAGGGTGTCAATGATTTGGCCATACACCCTTCTGGGAAACTCGCTCTCTCTGTTGGCAGGGATTGTCATTTGAGCATGTTTAACCTAATTAAGGGAAGATGCACTTTTACTTCAAATTTGCAAAAGGAGGCCACTGTTATTGAGTTTAATTCGAAGGTTGGAGATAGTTATTCTGTAGCTATCGAAGATGTGGTGTCTGTTCACAATGCTGAAGATGCAAGGTTGCTTCATTCTCTGCAGCACGGAAAGAGAGTAAACTGCCTTTCCCCATTCATGGTATGTTCCGTTTTCGTTAATGACTTTTTTTTTTGGTTAATTTGAATATGAAACTTCATATAACAATGTACACAAGGGGCTACCAAGATTAAATAATATGTGGCTCCATCGTTAGTTAAGTGATGGATACAGTTCTAAAGGTTCTTTCTGCTGGCTATTCTGACTGTGATACTTATGTGGAAATGTTTTTTGATAGTACTCCAGTGCTCAATTTTAGGAATCATATAAATTTTCTCCGTTTGGTCTCTTACCATTTTTAAATTTGATTGACTAGGATATCTTTAACTTGAGCTCGCAGAGTTTTGTCTATATTTGCATTGATCTTCTTATTAAAAACATGCAAATATGGGTATCATCTCTATGCTTGAAGCATTAAATAGAATTCCTGGTTTTGTTAAATCTTTCTATAAGCACATGAACAGAATGCATAGCTCAATAAATTATTCCCAGTCCTTGCACAAAATCTATTTGAATATCTTCCCCTTGGCCTCTTAAATTTAACATTATTGAGCTAACAACACAAAAGGAACTCCCGACAACAGTGCAACTTAAAATGTTCGATATACTGCTTATTCTGGATCCACTGTAGACAAAGGCTATTTTTATATTATTTTAGAACTGCGGGGTATTTCAATTCTCAACCTGACATGCCTAACTCTTTGTAGGACAGAATGGATTGCTATTGACTGGTGGAGATGAGTCTATAATTCGGGCATGGGATTTAGCATCTGGAAAGATTACATTTTCTGTAGAGAATGCACACAAAAGTCGTATCAAAGGCCTCGCTGTACTTGGATCAAAATCCAGTACTGAATCAGATGAAACTCCTTATCTTGTTGCATCAGCATCATCAGATGGATCTGTGCGGATTTGGGATACCAGAATGGTGGGAACAGAGAATCCAACCCCTGTTTTGGAGATTGACTCAAAAGCAAGAATAACTTGTCTTGCTGCATCGACCATAAATACGATAAAGAGTAAGTTTTCCTTTCACTGAATAAGACATGTGATTTCATTTTGAGTTAATGTATCTTAACAAATGGTGATCTGTGTAATACTGTAATATGCATTTTTGAAAAAGTTTCAAGTCGTCAGTAATTTGAGTTTACCTGTTTGTTTGTTAGGGCACAAGTCCTCACTGGATGATAAAGATACAAAGAGCAAAAGCAAGAACTCTAATCCTAAAGAAAGTTCACGTCCTGCATTAACAAAGAAGAAAAAATTCAAAAAACGACTTGAAATTGAAGGGGAAAAGGGCATGAAGAAGAAGGATATAGAAAAGTCTCTAGCAAAGTAGCGATGGTGCTTTCCCAAGAAGGCTGACTTACTTGAATTGATCTGTAATGCTCTTACTCTTATTTACATTTTTTCTATTTAACCAAATTATAAAGACTCTCTAAAGATGATTGATTATGGGTTTGGATGAATGCTTCGATTTTTATCCATTCCTCTCAATGTTCAGATTATACTCTGATGATGTACATTAGTGTTTTTCAGGTTTTATAAGTATCAACGCAATCTCTTGTTAAAATTAGGCCTTTTATGTTTGAAAAACAGTTTTATCATTTGGGGCTTCCTGTAGAAGAAATGTTCCCATTCCTGCTTTTGAAATGAGAAGCTGTATATGCATTTCATATTTATGTAGTGTTCGTCAATTGCTTATTTTAGATACAACTACTCTAGCATATTGTGTTTTTACAACGCATGCATCTTGTAAAGGTACATGATGAAGTAAACAATAGTGCTTTAGCTTCCATTACAGTTCCTTGCCTAATGCAGGCATGAAGTTTCAGAATTCAGCTCCTGCTGCTATACTTGAAAAATCAATATGTTTTGTCAAGGCAGTCATTCTGGCAACACTATTAGTAGTCAAGTCATCTTTAGAGGGCCACATGTGTACCTTGATGGAGAAAAGAGTGGCACCAAGAAATGTAGTTCTACAATGCCAAAAGATGTGTTACACCGATTCTCAATCCGACACCTTGCAAATATTTTAGTCAGCACTGAATATTTTATTTGATGTACTGATTTTTTCTAATTCTCATGACAAGTGCTCTCATAGTAAACGTACTTTGTTGTAGCATAGAATGAACTACTATTTAAGTAATGAAGTTAAAAGCTCTGATAGCTCTTGTTACCTAAATACATTGTTATACGACTGGTGAAATAATTACAAAATCAGATTCTGCGTATAATCGAATATTTGTATGTTCTCTCATTATTTAATCACAAAAGTCAGTCGTTGCTGAAACAAGAAAGATTAGCTTTTGAACTTCCTTTGACAGCAAAGGGCCAGTGCAATCAGAATTTAGTAGTGTCCCCTTTCTAATGTACCTTTGACATTTAACAATGAATATAAAATCTCAATAATGATTGAGTGATGATAAATACAGAATGCCAATGCAAACATGCTAGTAAGATTCCACTTATTAGGCAATGAGTACTCAGCAACATCAATATGATCAATCCTCGAAAGTTTTTTGCATGCCCTGGGTGTTACACATTCAAGTTTCTACTTTTCAGTATGTTGCTCTTAGCATTCCTTAAATCAAAATGTTTTCTTTTAAGACTGATATTTTTGTTCTGCTTCAAGATAAAAAATATGCATAATGCTGCTTCAGTTTTTCCTTTTCTGGCCTGGTAAATTCCACTTTTTGTGGGTCCAACCTGCAGCTGGACTTGCAGTTCATTGGAGTACACCAAACCTTGTATGCTTGAAGTGGTGTTTTACACAATTTGAAGAGTTTATCATGTCTCTTGGGTTCTGAACCTGGGGCTTTGCATTGAAATATGTTTTGCTTTTACAACTTGAGCTCATATACCAGTTGATGTTTAGTTTTGCATTTTAGGAACCATTATTTCCAAGATTGGTTGATGAGTTCTCAAATTACATATTAAAACAATGGGTGTTTTTAAAATCAAAACCTTCTCACAAATTATTCCTTATAATGAGATTGTTGTGATATCATACTCCATTGTTTCACTGCAGCGGTATCAAGTTGAAGGAACCTCAGGTGAGAAAAAGAGGTCAAGGAAAAGGAAGAGAAGGCACTGCAAAGTAGTCCAGTCTGGAGAGGCAGCTGGCTAATATAATGGACTTCCATTTTGTGACATGTTACTGGGCAGAATTGGTAATGGCGGGTTGGAAGTTTATCCCCATATTTTTGTAGTAGATGGCTCTGGAGAGTTCATATTCTAATCGGCATTCAAATATGTATTCTACAATAGGTGTTCACGTCTTATTGGCTTTCTACAGCTGAAATTCCTTGCATGTGTTTGGAGATATATACTACAATAGAGTTTGAGAATGTGTCAATGATACATTATGCCTAATCTGCATGTTTTTCATTTAATAATTTAGGTACTGTGGCCATCTAATTTTGTTGATACAGTTTAACTTGTGTTGCATTGGCGTCTCTGACAATCTTCATCATTGAGCTATTTGACAATCTTTCTTCTTGTAAGGGATCTTATATCTCAAGGCCACCGTGGGTCTTTATTTAATCTTTTCTTCATAAGACAAAGGCAGCATTTCATGTATTTTTGAGAGTAATATATAGTCCTTAAGATGAAAACTATCGTGTATTGTCCAGAAATGTATAGTTCTTTAGATGCAAATTAATGCTTGTATATTCATAAAATGTTGAGAAGCTATCCATAGTGCTTCTTGTGCACGAGATACCATATAATTTTAATTTGTCTCACTTCAACAGAAGTTATTTTTATCCAAAAATTCATCATTCTGTTCAAGGGGAATCATTACTTATGAGTTATGACCTATTTAGGCTACATTCACATGCTCTTTATTCTCTTATTCTTCACACTGTATAAATTTAATGTGCTTTGGTTATTCCAGCAATTTTTTTTTAAAATTTGTAAACTTTTGTAGACTGTAGATACATGCACCTTTTCTCCTTGCAATATTCAGTAGAATCAGTACTACCTACACCATCAATGCCCATGCAATACTATATGCAACATGTTTACAGCAGCAAAATCATGATTAATACCATCATGTAGACACATCACTTTAGAAATATTTTTTGTATGCTTATCTATATGGGACAACCCAATTGGCCCTGTCAATTTCTTTGCTTCAAAATCAAAACTACACTTAAATTTTACAGCAATTAATTACCTAGGGTTCTATTATATTGGGATCCTGTTTGCTATATATAATTCGCCATATGAAGATGTCAACTAGGATTTGCATAATATTTATGACAGGCTTGAATTTTGGTGACGTTGGTAGATGTTCATTTGAGGTACTAGTGACATGAATAATCAATACTACTATTTAAATTTAAGTTTGCCAATGTTTAAACATGAATTTCTTACACCATTGTGGATATGGGCCAATTTCAAATAATGTAATTAGTTTAAATTAAACTTCAATATTAACAATGCTTATGTTGTAGTTCACATGTGGTTAACTTTACACAATTAGTATAAGAATTATATAGATCATGCAAATCGTCATAGATATCACCATTGAAGTTTAGAATGTAGTCCTCGCGTGATAAGAATCTATGTTAACTCTAGCATTATGGACCTCGATGAAATACCCATGTTTCAGAGACCATCAACTAGGAAAGAATCAACAAATTATCTTCAAAGGTGTTCATGATACATTACTGGTATTTAATTTCCTAAATTATTTTAGTTACTGAATTTTGGTAAGATTGGTTTTTGACCCTTTTGCCCATGGTGCTTTGTACTTTCTTTTTTGATCTATTTCAGAAGAAATTCGAAATCCCCATTTAATGAAACTATAAATAAAAGCCTTATACTGGAAAAACATATTATCAGTATATTTGAATTTTAAGAGAAGTAAAAATTAATTTACCAGACATGAAGGGGAAGGCCTCGAGAGAAAGCTCTGGTTGACGGAAAACAAAATGTCATTGTCCTTTGGAGCACCTTCACGGTTCTTCTCTGGTTTTACACTTCAGATTATAGTAGATTTAGCTTCATGTGGAGGGCTGAGTTCAAGTTTAAGATGCTTGGTTTTTTGGGGTCAGAAGGATGTTATTTTGACTGCAACTTTATAATTAAAGTAAGTTTGTGCAAAACCAATGTAAAAATTGAAAATATTGACAAGGAAAAGGAACGACAAGAGAAGTAAGACTTGCAGAAGTATAAGGGGTTGAATAAGATATCACAGCTCTTCTTGGACACTAACAAAGATGATGAAAATGGGAATTCTATGAAAGGGACAAGGGCATATAGTAGGTAGACTCAAGCAGGACTCCATTTTTCTTTGTATAAATGAATGATTGAAATAATTTAGAAGGCAGCCTTGAAACAAAATTAAAAATTTGTTTGCCCAAAGTATAATCCACCCCAAAAGTATTTTGAATGCTTATGGGAATCTACACTATGGGGTGATTCATACCATGTGTAGGATGATTAAGTATATATTGTTCATGATTTGTTTAAGATATTTTAACATTCAAACGTTGTTTATGAAAGATGATGTATTCAATCTCTATTTAAAGCCACGTCTTGGAAATTTGATGTTGAGTAATAAAATTACTGTTTTTGGAAATCTGATGTTTGAGTAATAAAATTAATGTTGATGGTTTGATTTGAAAAATGTTGCATGGAAATTTTTTCCCTAAATTATTAAAGGCCATAACTCTAATTAAATTTTAAATTCACCAAAAAAAAGGTTGTTTTGGATTATTAAGTATAGGATGATTATTGGGGTGTTTTTTCTATAAGCAAGGGCATTAAAAAAAAGAGCCATTAGTGAATTAAAAAGACGAGGAAAATCCTTGCTAACATCAAAGAAAGAAAAAAGGAAAAGAAAATAATATCCCAAAAAGTGGAGAATATTAGGATAAGGTGTTTCAACTTTGCAATTCTAATTTTCATGTATTGATATTTTGTATGTATTGTTATTTTGTCTTTTGTGTCTTTTGTTTCCACTTGGGAAAGTTAGCATCCTATTTTGAAGTGGTGTGAATTTTCTTTTAGTGGATTTTGTCTTCACATGACTGTACACATACCACTTTGGTTTTGTTTCTATTGGACATGTGTCGACATCTCGAAAGTTGTGTAAGAGCATCTTGATTAGTCTTCATGGAGTTTACATATGCCATATTCTCATGGCATGTAAGATCATGTAAGAAGGTTACATTAGAATTTTGACCAATGTTATGACAATGTTGGATACTTGTTATGAATCATCTAATCTATGGAAGAATAAGGACAAATTGGAGGCCAAGTTTGGGTAGTCAAATATTATTTGTTACGACACTATGACATGTAAGGAATATGCTATTAATATCTAGGGGCATCTTAGACTAAGGGAGGTGTTGGGATTTGGGTCCAACCAATTTGGGTGCCATACCTCTCTTGGGGTTGTAAATGGTTTTCAAAATCATCTCATAGTTTCAGCTTATCACTCTTTTATAAATTCTAGGAGTTTGGATAAGTTGTTTCCTAGGTTGTAGTAGTAATGAAGTGCTCTAGGATTTCAGAGGGAAAACTTGTATTGGTGTAACTCTTGTTGAGGATTAATACAAATTTTAGATCTCTTTGGGTGTTGTTTTTCTCACAATTCTATGCATATCTTGTGTTATGGTTTGCATCTCTTTTATGGTTATTTTTTATTTTTGTCTATGGTTTATCATTGTTTAAATATTTGGATACTTTGAGTTTGCAAAATATTCACTTATTAGTAATATCTTGTTTCAACATTGTTTTTTCACGTGATCAATGACGTTGGCGTGACACACCCTTCGATACCACGGGGACGAGGAGGAGACTAGACCTCATGACCTCTTTCCTACAACAGGATGCTTTAACCAATCGAGCTAGGTCCCTTGCCCCATAACTTGTTTCTACATTAGGTATTAGAGCCATAGTTGGTTCGATTTGAGAGAGAGTTGCTTTTCTTTGAGTGCAATTGGATTTTTTGTTGCAATGAGAGTTTGTTGTGTTTGTTTGCAGTTTCAAATATAGGGTGATAAGAGATCATGGCTAGTTCATCTTAGTTGGAGATAGAAAAGTTTAGTAGCACAGGCTTTGAGCTTTGGAAGCTAAAGATCGAGTGTTTCTTGGAGGAAAGAGATTAATGGATTGTTGTGAAGAGTGAAACCAAATTGAGAAAGATGTTAGATGAAGAATGGGTAAAAGTAGACAAAAAACATGTGACAGTATTCGTCTGTTTATTTAATTATATTTTATTGGATGTTTCTAGTGAATCTATTGCATATAAGTTGTGGAAAAGAATATGAGAGATTTACCAAAGTAAGAGTCTCATAAACAAATTATTTCTAAGAAGAAAGTTCTATTCTCTTAAGATGAAGACTAGGGACTTAGTTATAAAAAATTTAAAAGCTTTTAATTTAATCTTGATTCAATTACAGTCAATTGATGTGAAGATAGATGAAGATGATACATGTATTTTATTGTTATGTTTATTGCTTGAATCTTGGGATAGTTCGATCCTTGCAACAAGTGGTTCTTTTATAGATGATCCAAAGTTGGATATTCCCACTTTGCTCCCAAAGGAAATGAGGACAAAGGATTTGGAGGGGTCTAATGATGCATTGCATGTGTGAGGTAGATTTGAGAGAGGTAAGGGCAAGACAGGTGATAAGGAAAAGTCTAAGGGAAGGTCTAAAACACTTGGTAAGAGTAGATTGAGGTTTTAGAATTATAGTAAATGAGGACATCACAAAAAGGAATGTAAGAATAAAAAAATCACGGTTCCTCTATTGATAAATCCTTTGACGATGAAACTACAAATGCTTTTATTATTTTTTCTAACATGATTTTTGATGAGTCTTGGTTAATAGATTTAGGTGTATTCTATCACATGACTCCTCACAAGGAGTGGTTTTCAACATATTTAGCTTATTATGGTGGGGAAGATTTCCTTGGAGACAACAACACATGGAAGATTGTGGGTCAAGACGAGGTAAAATTAAATTTTAGTGAAGGGAGGGTTGAAACCCTAAAATATGTACTGCATATCCTTGGTTTAGCTATGGATTTAATTTCTATATAAAAAATGAATGATTTAGGGGTACATGTTACTTTTGAGAAGAGTGGTTGCAAGTTAACTAGAGGGAATTTGGTATTAGCAAAGGGCACTAGGAGTAGCTCCTTGTTAAGGCTTAATACATCTATATTTTGTAACTCTATTAATGTAATTGATAACTTTGGATCTTGTCAGCTATGACACCATAGGATGGGTCACATAGATGATAAGGGTCTCAAAGGCCTCATAAATAAGAAGATGGTCAACACTTTGTTTGTTACTCTTTTGATTTTGAATTTTGTGAAAACTGTGTATGGAAAACAAAATAATCATTTAAATATGGAAGTCTTAGGGATAAACTTTTTTGGAGGTTATTCATAGTGTTATTTTTTATCATGTGGAAATGATGATTTCCCATAAATGCCACTTTCAGAAGCTACAAAACCCTTATCTTAGCCAAATATTTCTAATTGCAAACTGTAGCATTTTGATAGCTTCAATAACCACTCTTTGAATTTGGTGAAGTGTGTGCTAGGACATTTAGGGGTGGGCGATCCTAAGATTGTTCTAGATTATTTATTTCCAAATTAGAAGTGATAGTAGCAATGACCAAGTTTAGAGGTAGGATTGTTTGTTTGCCCTTGCTAAATCTCTATGGCATGGTAGAGCTTACAAAAGTGAAGTTTGTTGTCTTGTTAGTTCCAAGTGGAAAAAAATTCATTGCAACAATTGGAGATGTGCAGGTGTTGGGTAAGGAAATTCTTGGCAGTGTATAGGGAATAACAAGAGCTCAACACTTACTATTTTGACCTACATATAATTGTGAGGAATTCCCTTGTTACCCATACCGAGGTCCATTTGGAGGTTATGATTTATTTAATTCTACTAGCTTGAGTAGATGGATTTTGTGCTTGAGCACTGTATTGAGAGGAGATTATCCATGGATTTCATTTTCCTTAATTAGACAAGGCTTTAGAGGGTTCTTCCTCGATGTTGGAGGTTCATTGTGCTTTACATAGAAATCCAGTTAAGTTGATGGTTTGGATGATGATCTTAATGTTGGTGTGGGTGGGGAATGTTGCCATGTTGGGTTAATCCTTTTTTTTTGTAATAGTTTGTGATTTTGGTTGGTCATGCTTTCTTTTGTTCTTCTTTTTGCTTGGGTTTTCTTTTGTTGGCCTTCATGTTATTTTATTATTTGGTAGGTGTAATCTTTTTATTGTATTATTTTATGTTTCTTTTCTTGAGCTAGGGTTCTCATAGACTCTTCATTATATTATCTAAAAATAAAGTGAAAATAATATGTGATAATAATAAAGATTGTTGAACATTGTCATTGATGTCAAAGACATATGGACAAGATTGTTAGAACTATTATCATTGATGCCAAAAGAAGACTTTTGTGATGAAAAGTTCGTTGATTAAAGATAAGGAATAATAAGAGTTTGATTTAATTTAGTTATGGTCGACCTTCGTCTACTTATGACAACATTAGATTCAAAAGGTAGAAATTAAAATTAATTTTTATCAAAGGTGGTCGACCTCTTTGAAAGGCGAATTTAAATATTTAAAATAAATTTTATGTCAAATCTTGACCGACCTAATTTTGATAAAGTGTGTGATTTGGATATAAATACAAGCTATTTTGGAGGTTAGAAAGCAAGTTATTCAATGTAAAATCATTCCTTTTAAGAGAAAAAATTAGGAGAAGAAGAGCATATTTAAGAAGAAAAAGAGTAGACTTATAGCATATATTGTGCCTAATTTGGATCAAACCTTTAAGGTAGATTTCTAGTAGAAATTGTGCCTAATTTGGAGCAGACCTTTAAGGAAAATTTACAACAGACATTGTGCCTAATTTGGAGCAGACATTTAAGGAAAATTTATAGTAGACATTGTGCCTAATTTGGAGCAAACCTTTAAGGAAAATTTATAACATACATTGTGCTTGATTTAGAGCAGACCTTTATGGGTGATTTATAGTAGACATTGTGCTTGATTTGGAGTAGAGATATAAGGTGAAATTGAGAAGAGATATACAACAGATTTGGAGCAAAGATTAAGGCAAAATTGGAACATAAATAAGTGAATTTTTGGAGAAGACTTTGGAGAGGTTGGTGACTCTCATTAGAAGGGATTGTTGTCTCTTGTTGAGTTGGTCCTCAGTAGTGGAGATTGGAGTCTCCATTTGGTTGGTGACTACGAATTTTGTAAGAAGATTTATACAAGTAATATTTTTTCATGGTTTTCTCTTGTAAGGGTTTCTATGTAAAATTATGTGTCTCTTATGTGTGTTCTTAATTGCTAGATCTTGCATATTTGGTATTACTATGGATAATTAAGGTTTGAAGTAATATTGCTATTCTTGCCTAAATTGAAAATAAGTAAAGTTTGATCTATACTGATTCACCCCCTCAGTATATTAATATAACTATATGTTTCATCAAAGATAATAACTCAATAACAATTATATTAAAAATTATAATAAAGATACCATTAACAATAATACTAACAATAAGAATAATATAGATGATTATCATCACTATTATTAATGATAATATCAAGCTAAAATTAATATCAAAATTGGGGAAAGAAGATAAAAATAAGAGCTAGTTAAAGAAAGAAAATAAAAGGAAAAGTAAACCATGGCTTGAATAAAAAGGAGAGAAAAAATAAAATATTAGAAGTGAAAGGAGGGGATTAGATAAGACAAAAGAAATGGTGGAGGAAAAAGAAAGGAAAGGTTGGAGTAGTAATCAAAGAAATGAGGTGAAAAGGGTGTTAATCAAGTACAAGAAGAAGAAGATGGAATGAGGTGGGAGGGGTGAAATAAGATGGTCAAGAGAGAGTATAAAGGTTGATTTTGAGGGTGTTTAAGATAAAACCTCAAACTATACTTGTCATCTTGGTTGAGGTTATGCTATAGTGTGCTAATTTTTATATTTTTTCATCTTTATCTTGAAGTAGTTTTCTTCTTTCACTAGGACCTAAGTGGCATCTAACTATATATGGTGTTTGGTGTTAGATGGATATTCAACAAGGGTAGATTTGGTAATGTACTCATATTTAATGTCAATATTATTCTTCTTGATCCTCATGTTGATTGAATGACCTATTTCTCCAATGTAAGGAGTTCTACAAGAGCATTCAATCTTATAGACCTTTGAATTTTGAAGGTGTCTTTGGTTGAAGGGATGATGCTTCTCATTATAGTATATAGTTGAAACCACAATTGAGTTCATTTTTATGCAAAATTTTAGAAATCTTGTTAGAGATGCCTTCAACATATGATAAGGTGGCCACATGTATGTCAAGAGAGTTATCATTTTTATGATAGGTATATCTAGTTTTGACTTGTTTAATCACTCTAGAGATGTGATTGATCTTGTACCATTCATTTTAAAGACTAGTAAGATGCATAATATCATGATCATTGTGTTCCTCATCACAAATTCATAATGCTCTAGTCATCAAAGTTTACAAGACACTTTCCATTTGGGTAGGGTGATGATTAAAAAATATGTGAAGGTAAAGGTTAGTGTGTGGAATACTGTCAATTGGATGATGGATGGCGTTTTTGCTTCTCTTGGAAACCTATGCTAAATAGCTTGATAAACACTATTAGCACCCACATACCATATTCTTTCTGCCCTCACACCTTGTTTCATCTCCTTCCTCTCAGTCTTGATTAAACCTTTTTCACCTCTTTCCTTTTGGCCTCCAACATTTCCCTTTTCCTCCCTTCACTAGTTCTTCCATGTCTTACTAACCCCACCTTTTCAATTCTAATATTCCCCTTTGTCTCCTTTTTGTTCAAGCCATGATTTTATCTTCCATGTATTTTCCTTAACTAATATCTTCATTTAATCATTTTTTGATAATAATATCATCACTTATATTAGTGTATTATTGTTATTGTACACTTACCATAGTTCTCATTATAGTTTCTATTGTTATCATAATTTGATTATTCTATATTATTATCACATATCATTTTTATTATCTTTATCATGGTTAATATTATTGATATTGGTATGACCAATTATTATCTAAGGTATGATGTGCTTCTTTCCTTTCTCCTATTCTTTCATCTCTTGTTTTCCATTCTCTCCACTCATTCCTAGGATAGCCCACAATATTATGTCCCGCTTTCTTGGCCAAATTAGGACATTGAAATCAACATTTTTCACCAAAATTTCACTTTATGAAACCTATAAAAATTAAACCATTAATAATTTGGAGATGGTGTGAACTAGTGATTTGTGAGGATTTGTGTGTAGATTTTAAATATGGTTTTAAAAAATTAGAAATAAATTGTGATTTTTTTATGTAACTTTTAATAACTTGTTTTTATAGTAAACAACACTTTTAAAATGTGGCGTTTATGTCATAACGCATAACATTTTTTATAGAAAGGATAAAATTATAATTTTTAAAATATGTATTTGTAACATCAATATCTAGTGCATGGAATTTTTTTCATTATTTTTTCTATATTTTTTAATTAATTTTTGAAGTCAAAGTAATTATAATTTGGACATAGGTGTATTTTGCAACACAACTTGTTTTGTATGTATTTGAATTCATTATTTTTTTGAAACAAGGACATCAATACCTAAGGCACAAATATTTTTTCTCTATTTTTCTATTTTTTCACATTTGTGAAACAAATACCTTGATGTTTGGTGAAAAACCGACATTAACAAGTAATAATAAAATTAAAAATATTGAAAATTATACTTTTTGGAAAGCTTATAATAAGGGCTAAACACTTACAAAACATAATTTCTAAATGATTCTATGTGATCCATCAAAAGGTAAAGGAAAAATGGTTTTTTGTTAGCATTTTGATAGGTGCAAATGAGACCATTGCAGGTATGATTTAAGACTAGAGGGATTTTATCATAGAGGGTTGGATCTAAGGGGGTATTATCTAACCCTTTTCAATTAGAACACTTTAGATGAAACCATTCAAGGCTTAAATCATTACATTTTCAAAAAAATATGTGATTTTAGGCAAAAAATTAGGATGTCCTAGAAGTGGGACACACTATTGTGGCAACACCCTCCTCGTCTAGTGTTTATTCAGGTAATTTTGTAATATATCCATTTTTCTCCTCATCTTGATGATGGATCAATGAGTGTGATTTAAAATGTTAATGCAAAATAAATTCACAATATTATTTTCATAATTATACGAGCTTATTTACATGGGACATGGAATAATCATGTCTACTAAAGATCCAAGAATTATACTAGATTTGTTAGTGTTTTGGGAGTCTACTACTCCATCGTGGCCTTGACCTTTATTAGGGTGCTACCTTCACTCCTTGTCAAACTATATGACCCAAATATTCCACTTCTTGCACACCAAATGGAAATTTTGAAGGTTTGAAAAATATTGATGTCATCTCAAGATCTACAATATAACTCCAAATGTTGGAGTTGTTCCTACCAAGTGTAACATAAAGTTTAATCTACTAAACATTATGTTACATTAATGAAGTTGGAAATAAAAAATAGGAAAACTAGAAATACAAAAATGAATAGCTACAAAATAGTGAGTAAAAAGAAACAAAGAGCATGTAAATCAACTCAAGAGGTTCATAGGCTAGGATGATAACCTATTGTGATGTCATCTAGTTCTCATGTTGTCCTACAACCCATGCACATCCATTCAAAAATAACATAAAACAAGTAGTTTTACCAAAAATTTCTTGGTTTGCACACATGAAGGCAAAAACTCAAAGAATAGAGCATATGTATATCTAAAAATATACATAATGAAAGAAATATACTTTAACAAGCTAATATAAAGAAAGTATCAAAAGTAAAATGAAAGAGAAGAAAAAGAAAAAGACCTATGTGTGATCATAGCCCTTTGAGTACCTATTCTAGGATAGAAAAAAGGTTGGGATTGCTTAGGAGCTTGCCACAAATGGTCAAGCCCCTTGTTTGGTCTTTCAACCTCCATTGGTAGTCAATGAAACGAGGAAGTTGGAGATTGTGTGTGCTCTTAAATTCCTATGTGCATCTAGAGTCTCAAAAGTAGTGAGAATAAAATATATATGTTAATATTCGGTCTATGGAGAACCACACCTAGTGTGTGTGTGGTTAAATAGTAGGAGGTGATGGCAACCAATAGATCTCCAAATAAGAATGAAAATAAAAGAAATGGAGGTAGAGAACTAAGAACTATTAGAAGCAAAGGAAATGATCACAAATGAAATGAGAGGCAAGTGTTACCAATATAGATGTGAAAGAGAAGCAATAGTGAAGAAGAAGTTGCATACAACTTGTTAAGAAATGCAAAAAAAAGCAAACAAATAAAGGATTGTACCAAGTCTTAATGGAAATGTGGGAAGCTCTATATTACTAGATCATTTGTTACATTGATGGTTGGCACAAACAAAGAGATGCTAGCATAGTGGAAGCTTTAATAGTTATTGAAAAGAAGAGGAAGTGGACTGGAGTG
This sequence comes from Sequoia sempervirens, assembly GCA_007258455.2. Lineage (NCBI taxonomy): Eukaryota > Viridiplantae > Streptophyta > Pinopsida > Cupressales > Cupressaceae > Sequoia > Sequoia sempervirens. The sequence goes on along the minus strand of VDFB02000008.1, from coordinate 33,316,499 downwards.
GGGATTGCCACAAGGTTGATCTTGGTAGCATATGGAGAAGGTAGTATTGAAGAGGTTACACTATCAGATGCTAGTAAAACTCAATAGCTAGTGTATTTAAGGGATGTTAATATAGTGATAGTAAGGAGAAGCCTTTGAAAGAAGAAAATGACAAAATGAAAGGTGAGACCATGGCCTTAACAACTTAGAAGAAAAATATGTGTTTTTAGATCAAAATACTGAATGGTCTTTGCAAACTTTAGCTTGCTAATTCACCAATAGGGTGAAGGAAATCATAAATCCAATTAGAAGAAAAGAGTGAGACCCACGTGAGTAGGAGGCTCATGGACAAGGAAAACTACAAAATTACTAAATTCAACACTGAAGGTCTTCTAAAGAGAGGCTAAGGACTTAGCCAAAATTATGAACCAAGTGGCTTGCAAGCAGGGAAAAGACACCAAAAAATCAGAGGTTAACTTCATAGATTGGATGACACCTATGACTTGATCAAACATTAAGTCATGTGGATCATAAGAAGTGATATGGGAGTTGAAAAAGGGGAGATCCACTAAACTAGGAGGGATTCAAAGTTTGAACAAAACAACTAGAAGGGACTTGAGGAATTCAACTATGTTAGCGTGAATGACTCAAATGGAATGTGTATGAAAAACACATTATAGGCCAAAAGGAAGTGGTTAATGAGCCACAAGAGTTGCTTTCTATCAATCTTAACCAACCTTTTTTTTCAAAACTCACAACTAAGACACATAAAATATAACATTATTGAACATCTACAAAACACACAAGCTAAGAGATCCTTGTGGTATTTAAGCTAAGATATATATTGATATTGTACAACAAGGTTTGGTAGGAATTATTATTAAATCAAATTAAAATCCTACACAATGTGTAAGTATCCTTGAGTCTACATGAACCAAAATAGTGTAATTGCTTTTAAATCTAAGAAATCCCCATCAATTGCATTCATTAAAGGTCATTTATAATTACATAAAATGACTGGGTATGATGAAATGATTGGTAAATATACCTTATTTGACAACAATTCAAGCCTCAACATATGTAGTGAGGAACTATTACATTGACTCAACATGGATGCAAACAACCCTATTGGACCCAATCTATGGACAAGAGCACACCTTCTTGGACAAGGTTGTGCCAATGTAAATGTGATTATGCAGACTTGGGCTAGGATGTGCAACAAGAAAATGGATAACCCCCTCCCTCCTCCCCCACAACACATGTATAGAGAATACCATATTTAAAAATGGATAAAAAATTACACATAATTTACCAACTTGTGCTCTCTGCTTGGTGACCCACAAATGTGCATCACTAAAGCATTACAAAAGAATTCCTTATTTGAGCTCCAGGTCTTTAAACAATGACAATAATATTGTAAATTAACTTTATTTTCATCATTTTTATTTACAGTAAGGGAGGTATATACAAAACCATAATATTGTACCTTTTCACACATTCTAAGGCTATATCTATCACAATCAATTTGAAAGGAAACCAGGTACGCAAAAAAGCTTCCAACACCAATCTATCAGAGGAGAGAATGTGCAATTTTTTATAGTTTCAAACCCTTATTCAATTACAATAGAGAAGATGCACAAAACAGGTAACATAAATAGAATTAGAGGTACAACAAAAACACATAACACCAAATATACCTGGGGAAAACCCTTTCAGGAGAAAAAATCCCACTCTCTAAAAGCTAGAACAATGTATTTTCTGTAAAAAACAGTTACAATACACTTGCAGTGCAAGCTTCTACAAGATTTTGTTTGTGTTACAATTCCAGAGTAAATCCGATAACATAACGATATCTCAACACATCATACAACTCCAAAATACAAGTGCTCAATATATAGGAATTTACAATGCATAATTTGACATTTCTAAATCGATTGCCAAAGGCTGAAGATGCAACATGGAAAGCACCAAAACCAATGCACACACATAACGACAAGTTTCCAATTGTCACCACATGCAACATTGTAACTGCCAATTGTCACTAAACCTGCACATGCAAAACCCGCACCTACCAAATAACAACTACACCTTGAAAACTCACATTCCATGCAAACTCAACACAAAAATAGAAAATGCCTTCATGCACAACTCCACTTGTAAATGCAACTTTCCAACTTGACTCCTCTAAAATAGAAATTGCAAGTTGTAACTCTCAAAACAATGTGAGATAATTAGCAACATTAAATATTTAAATAATCAATGCTACGAAAAAATCAAAGATTGAGACACCTTCATTTTCCTAACACAATTCACACAACTATAAGTTCCATCTTCTAAACAACATCCTTCCCAACAAACAAAAAATTCAAGGATATTTAAAATTTTCATTGTCTTATACATCATGTGAGCTAACTTCCTCGTTAAAAACATCTTTTGCATTTTATTATACAAGCTAGGTGCTTCCTCTCTCTCAAGAGAAAAAAACAGTATTTACACGTTGCCCCAATATCTCATCATGCCACCATTAATTACCATGATCACATTGTGTATGACATTTATTACATCATTCTTAAATAATGATATTTGGCACATGACCATTTGGTCTACACACATGATTGCCCTTGCTTGGTGGAAACATTGGGGACATTAATTTATGCATCATTTCTTGACCCACATTGACAAAATCACAAGATTAATATCAAGGGTCATTGCATTGCTATATCCAAGCATTACAATATTGCACCACTCTTCTTTTCTATTCTCAAATTGAATGCACAATGCCATCATGCACTCATTTTGAGGGGGACATACAAACACTACATACTATTGAAGGTTGTTATGTGCATACACTATCGTAGCCTAGTTTTTTTGAAAGTCCACACCAACCATTTTACTTCATGCACATAAACTATGGGAGCCTAGTTGTTCTAAAATCCACATTGACTATTTGTTAGTATCCTTTTGCACTATAGTTTGCATCAAATATTTGAGATTGTCATGTATGTAACCCAATAGGGCCTAGTGGCTAAAAATTGTACACCAGCCATATTGCCATGACATCTTACTCCAAATTTTACTTTCGCTCCAATTTTAGTTTACTCTTTATGCATGCCATAAATGATGATTATGGATTTTAGCATTAACACTAGATGCAAGGACAACTAATGACTTACGTGTAGGTGCAGAATGCAACATGTTTTTGCAAGTACATGCAAACAAGGCATAATACAAAGTACAATATTGTATTCTTATAGTGCCTCTTCTCTTTTATTGCATATTTACTTTGGACTGTATGGTTTATATAGATTTATACACATATTGGAGTTTGGGAAACTATAATAGTTAGAATTGCATAACCTACACATTTACACCTTCATATACTCCACTTTGTACTCGTGACATAATTTTATGGCCATAACACTTGATTTGACCTATTTGGCACATAAACTAACTCCTACCTAGCATCCCATCAACCATTTTTCACTACAAACCATCTCAATGTTCACCACTTCACATTCCACAATATTTTGCCACAACGAACTAGATTCTATTGTGCTAGCCCACCAAATTCAGAATTGCCCTTTCCCATGTAAAACTTGACCCTTTTGCAAATTTAGCAATTACCTTATTGGCACATGTACCAAATATTTCAAATTGATGACCAAAATCACATATTCAAGAACATCTCCTCTATCATTTATATAATCATGGATCCGATCAAAGGTGGGAGATGGAAGAATCCAATGCTTGGGACTAATCCTTGGAAGTAAGTGCAATTAAAGATAGGTGAAGTTCACTTTCAAGAGAAAACATGTCATTTGTATGCTTATCATTTCATAAAATATAATTAAATTGAAGCAAGTTTAAAATAAAGAAGAAAATTGTAAGATATGCAATTTTCACCATTACAATTAAAAATATGTTTCCCCAAATACCTATAGCATTTAAGAGAAAGTATATTACAGAATGTTGTATTTTAATCTCAATTTGAATTTATATTAAGATAAGAGAAGGACTGTGAAAAAAGAAAGAGGTAAACTGCAAAAGCCTCCAGGCTTATTCTTATGTACATTTATACCGTTGAATATTAACCAAACACAAATGTATAGCGAGGGAGATATTTCGTAGACAATAGTCAGAGGCAAAGCATGCACATCTTATTGGTAGATTGGAAAAACTGACCATGCCAAGACTTGGCAGATAGTGACTATTGCTCCCTTCCCAGTGATCACAACAGCACTTTTTACCTCAACATTTCAAAATTTCTTAAGAAGGTACTGGATTAAACTCTCTATATTCAATTTTCATCAACATTTTAAATCACATTTCATTTTACTTCAATAAAACAATAAAACAAACAAATTTTGAACTGAAGTCAATGATACAAGGTTCTTCACAAGATTTTAATAAAAGAGTTTAAAGAATCAAAACAGTCTGACGGAAAGCAAAGACCCAAGGGTGCATTTTACAGATTTTGCTAGTGAACAACATACTGAAAATTGAGAAAGGGTGCCAACATAAAATCTAGATATAGTGTTAAAAGGGAAATGAACAACTATCATCATACAAATTATCATTTGTGGTATTCAAAACCAGAATTCTTGTGTTTCATTCTGCATCAATTCTTAATAGAAACATCCTTAAACATGATATAATCTTATCACAGAGCCAAAGCCTTCATAAAAAAAATAATGAAGTGTGCGGTATTACTAGTAACATTATTTGTGTAATAGAAGTTCATTTTGTTTGTTGCTCTACATAATATGGTACACAAATAATTGAAAACAATACCAATCACTTGACGTTGAAGGCATAAGAGATTCAACAAAATTCCATTCTGACCATGAAGAGTTTTTCACGGAAACTTCAAAGTAGAATTGAAAGAGGAATTAACAAGATACGACTAAAAGCTTTCTTGGATCACTATTTAGTATAATAATGACATTACAGAAATTGCAGAAGAACATATATAACTAGAAAATACACTAATTCAATCAGATATACAGTTCAGGCCACATGCCAAGACAGCAAGTTGCCCACAATGCAACTGAATATCTAAAGCCTAACCTGGTTATGAAATCTGACTAACCTCAGCCAAAATTAAGAACCAAAACAGAAAACCAAACCATAATACCTATACTTAATTTCACACTGAGAAATTTCCATTCCTTAGTGTTTACGAGAGATTGTATTATCTAAAGTGCTAAAACATACAAAGCATAAATATTACATCAGTGATATATTTAGTGTATCTGATTTGCAGCAAAACTCCAAATATTTGCAGTTATCAACCAGATCGCCTCAGCTTCAAAGATTAGACAGTCAATGCTGTCCTCTCAACTACAAAAATGCATAGGCGAGCATGGATAAGCATGAATGAATATAATTTGCAAGCAAGAAAGTAATCTTATTCTAACTAGCACTCAATATAATATATGCATAGGCATGCCACATTTAATTATGAGCCAGGACCTGAAAATAAAACTTCCCTCTCAAAAATAACACTGCAAAAGAAAAATAGAAAATATATCTGAATCATATTTCTTGGCTGCTTGATTTTCTCACCTCTATATTCATCGGTATGTTTAACTCAATAGCCTACAGTATGTTGCCAGAGTTTATTTATGCAACCCATCTCTGACTGTATTGCCTAGCCCATAGCCTCCTGAATGTGCTCCAACAGGTTCAGATGGGTTTGATCTCCAAGCTGAGTCTCCATAAGCAGAGTTGCTATAACTATCAGTATATGCACCTACATATGCCCCTGTTGTTGAGCTAAATGTTGCCACTTCAGTTCCATACCCACTATTTTGTGCTGGATAAACACCTGCATTTGAACCGTAGTTATTTTCAGAGCTTCCATAGCCACTTGCATACCCAGTACCGCTTCCATTTTGCTGGTCATTACTACCTGGACCTAAACCCCACGCTCCACCTCCACCATAACCAGTTATGCTCCCATTTCCTACAATTCCATAGCCACCAGAACTACCTGTGTTAGTATAAGGTATGGCTCCATTGCCCCACACATTTCTCCCTGGAGCTGGATTGTTGTTATATGCTCCGGTTGCTGGATTCCCATAGCCTGCAGGACTTCCATAGCCAGTGGGAGCTCCTCCATAACTGCCACCGGTGCTGGCACTAAAGCTTGGGTTGTTTCGAAAACCAGAACTGCCATAGCTCCCTCCATTCACGGTAGGTCCATATCCTGCGCCATTTCCATAGCCAGGTGCATTGTATCCAGTAGGTCCATATGAAGTGTACCCACCTCTGCCTCCTGGAGCAACAACATGCTTATTGTTCATTCTAGGCCCATAAGGCCCTGCCAAACCTGAATTGAAGCCATATCCATAGCCAGCACCAAAATTCCCCCCTCTACCCGCCCCACCACCAAATCCACCTGCAGGATGCCGGGCATTCCCAGTAGATTGTTCCTTGGGGATTGACCGCTTGACTTCTACAATCTTTCCATTGAGCTCATGAAAGGGCTTTTGCACAACAATATCCACAGCATCTTCCGAGTCATAAGTGATGAAGCCAAATCCTCGAGGTCTTTGAGTACTGTGATCATACATTACAACCACATCGGTAATTGTGCCAAACTGCTGAAAATAGTTTCTGGAGTCATTCTCAGTAACAGAAGGTGCTAAGCCACCAACAAATATCTTCTTTGTCCTATTCTGACTGACTGGCCCATGGCCGCCAGCGTTGCTCCTAGTCATGCTATGCTGCTCATCTCTGGGGATTGCTTTTTTCGCTTCCACCTAAATAATATTTGAAAGGAAAAAACAAAGAAAACTAACTAGTCATAATTTGACAACACTACCCACTAGACACACTCTTGACCTTGCTCTCTTCTAGACCTTTCTAGTAGACTACGCAAAGATCTTACCGTTCGGCCATCGATCGTGTGCTTTTCCAACACAACCCTGTCTGCAACAGGTGGATCTGCAAAAACCACAAAGCCAAAACCCCGCGCTCGTCCTGTTATTTTATCCTTCATAATCACTACTTCTACAACATCTCCAAAGGCCCTAAAATATTCTTTGATTCGCTCCTCTGTTGTTTCCCACGAGATGCCACCAATAAAGATCTTCCCCCGGTCTGAATCCATGTTAGAGTACTGCTTTATATAGATTAATCACCGAGTCTGTATCACAAGCAGCGAATGATCAAAAACCAAAGCTAAGTCAGAATTAAAGAATGTGTGCCAATCAGCATCGTCCTAATAAAAGACTCTAATTTGAATTTCCAACTATTATGATCATTGTCAAATGTTCACTTTAATATCAGTAATTTCATGTCATGGACACATTATAGGCTTCACATGTGTATGAAATTCTATCTTAAAATATGTTGGAAAATAAGCTGCATCTGAACTATAGATGGACTGGGCTGGTAATTCAATTTTATAACACCCCAGCATCAAATAGGTGGTCCTAAGTTCAAACCCTAATTAGTACATGAAGGTTTTTAACATAGCATCAGAGTCAGGTCAGCAGAGCCACACCAGACTACAATCTCTGAGCACATGCAGTGTGGCTCAAGAGGAGGCATTGGAAAATGAACGACATCTGAACCACAGATGGACAGCCACCAAATGAACCAGTAGCTCAGTAATAGAACACCCCAATAACAAATGGATGATCCTAATTTCTAATCCTAAATGATCCATGAAAAAGTCTAACAAAATCACATTCAACATTCACACCAATATATTCAGAATTGCCCCCCAAGCCGGAGATCTATAGATGCATATTGGATTTCAAGATTGTTTCCATGACAAAGATAAGTGATCTGATTGCGATGAATAAATTAGGTCTAGTTTCAACCACCAGTATAACTAAGATCTAATTAAACATCTAAATTACAAACTAACAACTCTGAGTCATAAATACAAATCACATCAAATGCAGGCTTGCATACCAATACAGGGTCCAACCAGAATTTTGTACCATGACAAAAAAAGGTGTGGAAACACTAATTAAATCATATTTTCAAATTTCCCAAGACAACTAACAAATGCACAGCATAACCAGTCCCTCCTCACACTCTAAATCAGTATCATATGAACATCCCATAGGCCACCGTAACTGTGTCTATCACAAACCTCCCAAGACACTGGACAAATTCATAATAGACTTAACTCCACACAAGAAGATGAATGTAATATACTAACCAAGCAACCCGATCAAATTCGACTCTGATTTTAGTTTTCCATGCTTCAAATAATGAAGATATTAATTGTAGTTGGGCTTTGGGGTGCAAGTTCAAAGTAGGTTTTTAGCATCTTAATTCTCTCAGGTACTAACATTGCTTCGTGCTGCCTCTGTGTTTTGAGGTTACCTTGCTTTGTTATTATTGTCAACATTAAAGTTCCAAGCCAAATTTAGAAGCTTGTTTCTAAAACAAAGTGAAGCCTGTGAGTTTTGAGAATTTTCTTCCACCTTAATGTCTATCTATACAAATTAGCCCAGCAATCCCTAGAGAGCTTGAATTGGATTCAGACTAGGTGCATTTGCTCATGCTTTGAAAACCATCACAAAGCAAGCATTTACAAAAACAAGTATCTAACGGAAAATTTAGCCCAATTTGCAATTTTGTGAGAAGGGTATCATGACTATGAATCCAATTATCAAACCCACAAACAAAAGAAACAATCTGAGTTTCCAAATGTGTTAAAAGAGGCCAAAAATTCAAGTTCAGAATAACATTACACAAGAACTGAGAACCCAACACCAAGTAGACCAAATCAGCTAGAAACAAAATTAACCAGATCTTAAGACAGATACATGTAGACCAGTAATCAAAGCGCAGATCTGCACAAGAAAATTATATTTTGAAAAGAAAAAACTTACTGTAACAGCGCCCAGAAGCTCAGATCACGAACAAATCTATAAAACCACGCCCAAGAAAGAACAAGAATCGGGACAATTGAGCCTAGGAATAACGCAGATGCCCAAAAAAATTTAAAAAATTGCAAAGCAAAAGAATAAAGTGCTTTATGTACTCTCCTTAAACTTGACAAGTACTCCACCCGAAGATGTCCATTGGCCTATTTCTTGTTTTTGAATAATTTTGTACGGGCCCAGCATAGACGGTAGAGAATCGGATTCATTATTGGACAGACGGTGGAGATTCCTTCTGATCGTGTGTTTATCTAGCACGAGATTCCGTGACCAGTAGCTTTTTGAAATTGTGTTTTGTTTATTAGCAATTGTTAAAATTATAAATTTAAAACCTTTTAAGGATTTGATTTATATTTGTAATGGTAAAAATTGCATATTCATGTTCTCTTTTGTGGATTTATAATGATTAGTATTTGTGTTTTAAAGAGGTGTAAGAATATGTAGATAAAAAATTTAGGAGAGTATACAAATTTGTTGTCAATTTATTAGAATAATATAATATTTATATTAACAACTAATAAATTATGGAATATATTATCAATTTTATTTTAATATTATTTAATTATTGATATAACAATATTTGTATATGTTTTAAGAACAATTTTCAATTGTCGGTTGTATAAATAGTCAATGTATAATGGACTTGCACACATTCATATATTTTGGTATATGTTTTAATAAATTTTTAATAGGTAAAGATGTCCCAACTTCCTATACTTGTTATATATAAAAACATAGCACAAAAAAATTAAGAGCTATAAAATTTAACCATAGAAGATGTGAATCAAAATTGGAGTGACAAATATAATTTTTGTAAGGGTGGATTTATCAAAGGGGGATAATCAACTCTTAAAAGATTCTTTTATAGCCCAACCCAAAGAGTTTGTACTTATCTTTATAGAGAAAAGGAATTAAAAATCCCTTCATTTGCAAGACAATTTGCCACTAAATTTTTTTCTCTATAACAATGATTATATGAGGTTCTTTCAAAGTTTCTACTTGTAGGCTAAATTTCTCTAAGATGTTGTTAAGCTTCTAATCTTTCATAGATTATTTTTGCACCCTTGAATTGTCCCTTGGTAATCACATTCTTCTTCTAAAAGTTCACAACCTATTGAGACTGTCATTTTAAGACCTAACAATGTAAGGGACTTTTGTTTCATCATTTGTCTTCATTCTAAAAAAATAGAACCACCTCATACACACTTTCAGAGGATTGAACAACAACACCAAAATCCAATTCCAACTAGACACAAATTTCCTTTCAAAACTCCTTTAAAGATTAACTTATGAAAACCTTTGATTGTCATTTTATAAGTCACATTATTCTTTTGTTAATTCTCAATTTGACCAAATAAAAATGGCCTCTTTCATCTTTCATATTTTAAATAAATAGATATTTGTAATTTATTCATATCTAAAATAAAAACTACATAATCAAAATTGATATGAATTACATAATATTTCATTAAAAATTTACTACTTTACATTTATAAACTTTTGATTTTCAATTATAATTGAAAATATTTTAGCCCTCTTTAATATTTCCATAAGACAAGTTATATTTTCTATGAATATTTTTATGTCATAGCAAAACTAGGCACTTGTGTTTAGGATTAAGAAGATAAATTAACTGAAAATGTAAATCCACACCAAACAAAGGTGCTTGGTAAGGGTCTATTTCTATTCGGCATATCTCAATTAAATTTCTTTTATTTATTATTTTTCCTCTATCAAGGATTTGACCTTTATAATGTGTCATGTCATTTGTGTTATCAATGAGCTATCTTTTTTTAATAAGTTTAGCTTTACTAATTGATACAAAAAGTGATGTGAACAAGGTAGTATCTTCAAATAATGTGATTTTTTTGTTTGCTAAGCATGTGAAAGAAAATTTTCATAATAAGTTGTTGAATAATAATGAAGGCAACAATGAATCATATCATTTAACAATTTAAAACATCTCTTTTACTCAATGATGGAGGTAATGTAGTGAGACATCATTTAACAATTCAAATATCTCTTAATAGATTAATGGGAAAGATTGAAAGAATGATGTATTGTTAACATGTTTCAGTTACAGTCTAAAAACCATTTGATCTTGTTAGAAAATACTTCTCTTTTCTATCTTGTTAGGCAAAAGAAATCCACTTGGGATGGCTTTAAATATCGACAAGTTTAGATCGCTTGTTAATCCACTATTTTTAAATATGGGCTTCTTTATGGAAATTGCAACATAAGATGAGGTTTCTTCTTTCAATAGCTCCCAAAATATCTAAAACTCTCACACATTTGAAGGCTTCTCCGTCAAAATAGACATAAAAAAAACACCTTTAATTGATAAAATCCAAGACATCACATACCACTACAACACATAATTTGTAGAAAAATCTCTTACATTTCAAAGAGAGGAATGCAATCAAACATTGTATAAGTATTTGTTCCTTAATGTATGAGACTACACTATTTTCTTTATAGGACGTGTATTTGTTCTTTTGCAAACAATGGTTGTTTAGAGCACATGCCTCTATTTGTGTGTTCATATTTTATAGATAGATATTGTTTTGGGTTCATTACATAGTCATGTTGGAGTGTCTATAGCTTCTAAATATAGTGGAGATTGCTTTTTAGGGAGTTCTTAAATGAATTTTTGTGTGCTAATGCCTTAGGATCAGATAACTAGTAAAAAAGAGAAAATAACATAAACCCGATATCTGCTAGAAGCTTGTCCTTTTTCAACTTTATTCTTTGCATTCTTTTTGAAAGTCCTAATTTCCATATATATATATATAAAATCTTCAAGTGGATCCACTCTAAAAACCATAGACAAATTGAATAAAAAAATAACAAAAAAAATTTCAAATCCATAACTAAAAGTAGTCAAATAGACTTAAAACCAGTAATTTAACAACCACCACAATAATAGGGCGTACTCATATTCAGATTTCCATATAAAGATGCATTCAAATTGCATCATTAACACCGACCAGAAAAAAAACAAATCCAGTCATAAAATACTGGTATACATTCCACCGTAAGGCATGCATGCCACAACTTTAGGCTTTTAACAGAGAAAATCAACAAAGAACCATATCTCACAAGCTACCTATATATGTTTTAAAACTATCAAAAGATAAAACAAAATTAATCCAAGATGGTCTATTAGTTTGAACAGTGAAAGGAACAAATCTATTGCTGTAAACTGTTTAACCAAGAAAAGAAATCAAATCAAAATGAAACTTCGAATTATACTCTACAGAGAGAGCTGACACCAAGATCTGCTCTTTTTATGGTCAAGCGAATCAGAGACTCAGTAGTCTGAGTTGGGACCAAAAGAATCAGATTCTTAAGACAAGCATAAAATAATATGTCTCAAATGCTGGAACAAAATAGTGGGGTCCTTAAATCCTTGACTTGCAGATGTAAACAGAATCTAAGAAATTCTAAGCCTGGCCCAAAAAAGGTTTTAAACCATGAGCTAAATAAATGGTTTCAATACTTACCTTCTGTAGTTCATTTTAGTCATGCTGAAGGTTCACATGCTTCACTTCCAAGCTTCCCAGAATCCTTGTCTGCGGCAAAGCTAGTGCATAATTCTCTCTTCCTCAACATACTTGCAGAGGATGTTTAAATATGGAACAGAAGAGATCAAGGGAATTTGAAGATGATGACAAGGCCTGAGAGCATAGGAGAAGGAGATGTTTTTTTCTTTACAGAGAGGGTGTGCTATTTCCTTGTCTTAAATCTTATCTTATTTGTAAGATGATTTTTGACAATCTGAGACTTGTTAGTCGGTGGGTTACACTTGTTTCCTAGCAGGAAGAATCTATTTAATGGCATGAGACAGGTTTGCTAGCTACTTCTTTTTGAACTTCGAGTTCACTTAGAGAGTTCAACAGTTAATTAGGTTGTTTTTAATTATATGAGATTAGTGTGTACATGGTAAATTTTCTTGTTGAAGTTGGAAATTATGTTTTTTTTTTAGTTCAGATATCATTCATCTTGTACTTCAAATTTATTGATCATTTTTATGATTTAGGTTCATGAGTGTGCAGGTTATCTAGATCATCTTTACGGTTGTGAATTTGAATCACACATTTTCAAAATTCAAATTTAAACTTAAAACATTACCGATCTTTTTCTCTAGCAATTATGAGTTGGCTAAAGTATGAATTGTGTCAAATTGCATACTAAGGTGGTGTATTTAAAGACTAACCCTAATGGAATGAGTCATATGGAATAACTAAGATAACACATATGGAGTTCAATTTGCAGGTGGATGAATGAATCTACATCAATATCACATTATCCTAAGATCATCACATGTTTGTTTATTGTCCTTAATATTTTCATTTAGAATTGTAAAGCCAATTTATCAAGGGCTTGACTAAGGAGAACTCTAATGAATCCATAGATTTTTTAAAGGTGTTCGTAAACCACGGCCATCCTTATCAAATCTAGATATTAAACAATGAGACAAATCATGTTGCAAACTATGACAATTTATCAAATCATCTTCTTGGGTTTCAAATTCACATCCATGTATCAAGTTTAGGTTCTTGCACATTGATCTAAACCTAGATAAAGTATGGTTAGATTTTTCGGTCAACGACAAAACACAAAATTCCAGAACCTTGGAAAATGCATTTTGACACCTAAGTAGATTCTAATTTACAACAAAATTAAAATTAAATAAACATGTAATTAATTTATTTAATTTCCTCGTTTTAATTGAGGATTTGGCCTATATAATTTAGATGTACACAAGGTTAAGTATCATGTGTCATGTCATTTGTGTTACCAAAGAGTTATCTTTGCAATAAGTTTAGCTTTATTAACTGATAAAAAAGGTGATGCGAACAAGGTAGTATCCTCAAATAATGTGATTTTTTTTGTTTGCTAAGTATGTGAAAAGAAAATTTTCATAATCCATAACCTAACGAAAAAAATTCTTTGTAAATAAGTTGTTGAACAATAATGGAGGCAACAATGAATCATATCATTTAACAATTAAAAACATCTCTTTTACTCAATGATGGAGGCAATATAGTGAGACATCATTTAACAACTCAAAATATCTCTTACTAGATTATGGGAAAGATTGAAACAATGATGTATTATTAACACATTTTAATTAAAATCTAAAAACTATTTGATCTTGCTAGCAATTTATACTCTTTTCTATCTTGTTAGGAAAAACAATTTCATTCGGGATGTCTTTAAATATCAACAAGTTTAGATCACTTGTTAATCCATTTTTAAATATGGGCTTCCTCATGGGAGTTGCAACATAAAATTAGGTTTCTTCTCTCAATAGCTCCCAAAATATCTGAAACTCTCACTTATGAGGGCTTCTACATTAAAATAGACAAAAGAAAAATAAACACCTTTAATTGATAAAAATGTAGTCTTAATAGAATCCAAGACATGGCATGTCACTACAACAAATAATTTGTTGAAAAATCTCTTACATTTTCAAGGAGAGGGATGCAATCAAACATTGTAAAGTATTTGTTCCTTAATGTGTGAGACTACAATATTTTCTTTAGAGGACGTATATTTGTTCTTTTGTAGACATTTGTTGTTTAGAGGATGTGCCTCTATTATGTTTCATATTTTATAGCCTTATGCTATGTACAAGTAGAGATTGTTTTGGGTTAGCACAATCATATTGTGCATGCATTGTAGGGTTCATAACTTTGAAATCTAGTAGAGATTGCTTTTGAGGGAGTACTTCATATGAGTTTTTGAGTAGAAATCTATGCTAATGTCTTAAGAATTTGGAAGACTTGAAAGATTGAAAAGCCTTTAGATTAGATAACTAATAAAAAAGATAAAGGATCATAAACTCAACTTCTACAGAAGCTTGTCCTTCTTCAACTTTGCTCTTTATGCATATTTTTTAAAAGCCCTAATTTCCTAAATTTAAATATAAAAAACAATCATATATATTGATCCACTCTAGAAACTAACAATTTTGTTCCAAATTTGTTATACAAGTTGAATCAAAAAATTACAAAATAGTCAAATAAAATAAAAATAATATTGTAAGAACAACCACAATAATAGAGCGTACTCATATTCATATTTCCATATAAAGATGTATTCAAATTGCATCATTAACACCAAGAAAAGAGAAATCCAGTCATATAAAATGCTAGTATACATTCCACCATAAGGCATGCATGCCACAACTTTAGGCTTTTAACAGAGAAAATCAACAAAGAACCATATCTCACAAGCTACCTATATATGCTTTAAAACTCTCAAAATATAATACAAAATTGATCCAATATGGGCTATTAATTTGAACAGTGAAAGGAAGAAAGCTATTGATGTAAACTATTTAACCAAGAAAAGAAATCAAAAGAAAATGAAACTTCGAAATATACTCTACAGGAAGAGAAATATGAGAGAGCTGACAACAAGATCTGCTCTTTTTATGATCAAGCGAATCAGAGATTTAGTAGTCTGAGTTGGGACCAAAAGAATCATATTCTTAAGACGAGCATAAAATAATATGTCTCAAATGCTAGAACAAAATAGTGGGGTCCTAAAATCCTTGACTTGCAGATGTAAACAGAATCTAAGAAATTCTAAGCCTGGCCCAAAAAAAGGTTTCAAACCATGGACTAAATAAATGGTTTCAATACTTACCCTCTGTAGTTCATTGTAGTCATGTTGAAGGTTCACATGCTTCACTACCAATCTTCCCAGAATCCTTGTATGCGACAAAGCTACCATATAATTCTCTCTTCCTCAACATACTTGCAGAGGATGTTAAAATATGGAACAAAAGAGTTCAAGGGGATTTGCAATAACGAGAAGAAGATGACAAGGCCTGAGAGCATAGGTGGAGAAGGAAATGTTTTTTTCTTTACAGAGAGGGTGTGCTATTTCCTTGTCTTAAATCTTATCTTATTTGTAAGATGATTTTTGACAAGCTGAGACTTGTTAGTTGGTGGGTTATACTTGTTTCCTAGCAGGAAAAATCTATTTAATGGCATGAGACAAGTTTGCTAGTACTTCGTTTTGGATTTGCAAGTTCACTTAGAGATTTTATTAGTTAACTAGGTCAAGTCTTTAATTATATCAGATTAGTGTGTAAATGGTAAATTTTCTTGTTGAAGTGGAAAATTATGTTATTCTTTTTTATTTTGATATCATTTATCTTGTACTTTATATTTTTTGTTCATTTTTTATGGTTTAAGTCAATGAGTGTGTAAGTTATCTCGATCATCTTTGCGCTTGTGAATTTGAATCACACATTTTCAAAATTAAAATTTAAACTTAAAACATTATTGATCTTTTTCTCTAACAATTATGAGTTGCATTGAACCTTATTCGGCTCTGCTTTGCAACTTTTCCCGCTCTGGCTATTTTTTTGAATTTTCGGTCCCTGCCTTGATTTGACTGTTTCATGGGACGACTGGGGGGGGGCGAGAAGGCTTCCCATTCCAAGGATGTTGTCTCTTTGCCTGGCACTATGTCTGCGGTGGCAGCGACCAACCTAGTTGTTCCCCAATGTGACTTCTCCTCCTCATACATCTGTCCTTTCCCCTGGGGAAAAGACTGAGGGTATTTTTGGAAAGTCGCCCTTATCCCTTACTTTTGGGCTTGACTCTTTCTTCTCTATGGAAGAACCGGTCTCCTACGTGGATAAACTGGTGGGTTATGACTCGCCAGCTTCGGGTAAAAGGTCGTTAGAGTCTGCTTCCTGCTCTGTGATTGGTTGGGAAGTTGATATCCCTGAAGTTTTGATGTTGAAGGCTATGGACAATCTCAAACTGGCACTAGTTGGTAAGTTTTTGGCATATAGGATAAATATTGAATTGGTCCGTCAATGGGAAACTTCTACTTGGAATCTCAAAGGCAACGCCACTATAAATGCCATGCCAAGAGGTATCTTCCTTTTCTCCTTTGTGGTTTATGAAGATATGCTTAAGGTTTTAACTTGAGGCCCCTAGGCCTTTGACTATGGGTTTAAGAACTTTCTCTCCCTCTGCAAATGGAAATTGGGTTTTGATCCTTCAGCTAACCTGGGTGCCTCGGGTCCAACTTGGGTTCACCTACATGGCCTTCCTCTTGAGTTCTAGGAGATAGGTATATTGAAAGGTATAGCTAATTCTTTTTGTAGTCTTATGGCCATTGATAAGATCACTCAGGAGAGGTCTAGACTGGTCTACGCTCGTATTTGTGTAAATGTGGTTGTGAATTCGGTCTTTCCTACTTCTATCCTCAAGTAAAAATTTGGTAACTAGACCCAACCTCTGGAATATGAAAATGCTCATCATTTTTGCCAATTATGCAAGAAGTTTGGTCACCTCATAGACTCATGTGAGAAATAACCCATTGAGGGATCCTTTGCAAATGAGAAAAAACTTGTCGAGGGAACCTCTACTAATGAACTTGCTTTTGTTGCTCAACCATTTGTAATTTTTGTTATCCCTTCGGTTATTGTCTCCCAACTAAAGGAAACCCCTATCTCAGGCTAGGAGGCTATTCTGGCGGAACCTCTTGCTGTTTCTAATGACTCGGTTAGCTTGAACCTCAAGGTTATTGCCCCTGTTTCCAGTTTCCCAACCCCTACCTTTCCAAAAATTGTGATGTTGGATATAGGGGAAGAAGTGAATATGAATATTGGGAATGAACCAAAGGAGGTCTCCCTTATGAAGGATAATTTGTAGTCGTCCTTGGGGAAGATTCAAGATTCAGGAGTGGCTGTTGACATGGAAGAAGGAGAGCTAGTGCATTAGGACACCAACCTATCCTTGGAGGAAATGTCCTTATCCCAAAAGGAGGCAGGAAACCTAAATGACTCTTTGGCCTTGTTGGGATTTCCTCAGCCTAGTGATAAAGATGATGAGGATGAATGGTCACAAGCCCCAATTAAATCTAAAAAGACAAAGAATTCAGACGTTGGGTGGGGGGGAAATAAGGTTGGTAGACCATCCCAAAAGGATTCCAAAACCAAAAACATTGTTAGGGATGTGGCTGCTGGGAAACAAAGAACTTTGGCTTTGATCTTAAGATCAAAGTCCAAAAAGAAGTATCCTTGGTTGTTTCTCTGGGGTTTTGGTGGTGTTGTACCCTATTTTTCTCTATGGAGTATCTCTCCTGGAATATAAGGGGCCTTAATAGCCCGTATAAATAGTTTTTGGTAAAAACCTGTATGGTGGAGAATAAAATGGATGTTCTTCTCCTCTAAGAAACCAAGATGAAGAAGGATAATTTTGATAAGGCAATTTTGAGCATTTGGCCTGGTGTGAATTATTTTGTTAGTGAGGTTGAAGGGGCTTCTGGAGGTATAACTACCATTTGGAATCCCTCTAAATTAAAAGGAACTCTGTGCTCTGCTAGTAGGAATAGTTTGATGGTTTCCCTGGACGATATGGCTTCCCAAGAGAAATGGAACTTAATAAATATATATGCTCCCAACTTGAGCAGGGATAGGTTGCTTCTTTGGGAGCACTTAAATGATGCTATTAAAAACAAAAAAGATGATCATTGGATGCTAGGAGGGGATTTCAATTTCCCCCTTCTTCCTTCAGAAAAGTCAGGGGGGTTGGATGACTATTCAGATAGCATGATGGAGCTGGCTAAATTCCTAAACTCAACTGGCCTTATTGATATCCCTCTTCAAGGCTCTAAGTACACTTGGTCTAATAGAAGGAATGGAAACCATCTAATCCAAGTCAAGTTAGATAGGTTTCTAATCTCTGCCAATTGGAATATCTCCCAATTCCTCTCTCTTTCTGCTCTCTCAAGATCTGGCTCTGATCATAATGCTCTTATGCTTAAAAGAAATGTTGATCACAATAGGGGACCTTTCCCTTTCAGATTTGAAATAATGTGGAGCCTTCACTCGGACTTTGTTGCTCTTGTTAAGATTTGGTGGGAGGAACCTGTAAGTGGCACCCCTATGTATTTCCTGGTGGAAAAGCTTAGTAGAATTAAGAAAAGAGTGAAAGGGTGGAATAAGGTGACATTTGGTAATATCTTTGAGATTAAGAATTCCTTGGGAAATAGTTTAAAGGAAGTTCAGGATAACATGGAGGCCGGTCTTGTGCATGATGAGATATGTGTTAAGGAAGGAGACCTAAGATCTCAATGGTTTAAGATAAACAAAAAGGAGGAAATTTTTTGGAAACAAAAGTCTTGTGTTCAATGGCTAACTGAAGGGATAGGAATACTAAATTCTTCCATCAATCTACCTTGAAACATAGAAGCAAGAACATGAGCCTTAGATCTTTCAATCCAATCCCACCATGCAACTTATCAATGCAACGCCACTCCCACTTCACTGAATGTTTTTTCTTTTTTCCTTTACTATATGACCAGAGGAAGTTCTGGATTCTTTTGTGGATATCGTTAACATAGTAATTGCTAAAAAACCATACAGAGTAAAAATAGATATTGTAAGAAGATAAGATCTTTTGACAGACCTGCAATTTTCCCACAAGGGAGAGGTATTGCCTGTTCCACCCCTCCAATTTTTTCTCAATTTTTGTAGTAATCCAAAGCCACATTTCCTTCATATTTGGATTGATAGAAAAAGGTATCCTTAGGTATCTGACATGTTTGTTTGGACCCCCCATTGGAAGCCATACTTTTGGATCCATTTAGGAAGGGAGTCATTCCACCCAAGAATGATTGGTTTAGCACTAGAGATTTTTTCTCCCGATGCTTGGTAAAACAAGTTAATTTTCTCCATCAAGGATTCCATGTTCTTTTCCTCAAGCTCTATGAATATGGTTGTGTCATCCACAAATTAGACATTTATTAGCTCATTTTGGTCTAGGAGTGTTATGTGTTTGATCCTTGGAGAATGTGTGTGTTCCCTTAGTAGATAGTGGAGAGCATCAGATATAATAACAAAGAGAGCAGGTGCTAGGGGGCACCCTTTCCTGATGGACTTCTCAGGGTCAATATCTTCAAAAATTAGGCCGCTAACTTCCACCTAAGCAACAAATTCCCTACGAAAGGTGTTGACCATGTTACTGAAATAATTAGAGAATCCAAATGCTTCCAAGGTTGTACTTATAAGGGACCACTCCACCCTATCATTATCTTTTTCAAAGTCTAGCAGGAGCATAGTTGAATTTTGCTTGGAGTATCTTGACCATTCCATGGCTTCCCAGCTTGTGATAATATTTTATAGTATATACCTCCCCTTGATGAAACTTATTTGTGTGCTATTGATAAACTTTGGGAGGACATTTATCAATCTTCTAGAGAAATAACCTTAGCTAGAAGTTTATATGACACATTCAAAAGGGTTATTGGTCTCTAATTCTTGATTATGGTTTTATCACCCCCTTTGGGTAGAAGCTTCATGATGCTTTTATTAATTTATATTCCTAGGGATCCATTTCCCAAGGCTTCGAGGTAGAATTGGAGTAAGTCATCATAAATCCGATCCACAAAAGTTTTGTAGAACTCTACAGCCAATCCATCCTTCCCATGAGATTTTTCATTATTCATAGAAAGTATGGCATTCCTAATTTCATCCTTAGTTATGCTTGCAAAGAGTTTTGTTGAGTCAACTTCATTTATCTTTTTCAGAATAATTCCTTTGATAAACTCTCTAACTCTATGGTTTTCTTTAGTACCCCCTTCTGAAGTAAACAGGTTTTTGAAGAAGGCTTGGAACTGACCAATAATTTCCTCCTGGGAGGTGAACAACTTGTCTCCTTCCCAGATTTGACCAATCTAATATTTAAAAAAAATATCCTTAATATAGTTGAAGAAAAATTTGGAGCCTTTGTCACCACAATTTAGCCAATTTAACTTAGCTCGAACCTTTAAACCTTGGGTCTTGTGAGTTTGAATCCTTCTCGGATTGTTTTTGGCAGCTGCAAATTCCTCACTCAACCTCTCATTCTTAGGATCTTCTTGAATCTTGGATTCGGCCAAGAATAGACATTCTTGGAGTTCATTCTCTTCCCTTCTCCTATCAATTGCTTTTTTCTTCTTGATAGTTTGGAATAACTTCTTCCAGGATTTCACATTTTGGTCCCATCTATCCATGTCCTTTATATATTTTTACATCCATTTATTTATCTATCTTAAAGAGGAGATAACATCTCTATAGTAATTATATTTCAACAAGTGCAGGATGAACCCTTCCTTCCTTATATTTTCCTTAGGCATGCCATGGTTGGTTACTAGTGCAGCCTTGATAGGGTGGTGATCAGACAGGGTAAAGGGGTAGACACTGACTTTCAGTCCATATTTATCTAGCAAGAAACTGAAGAAATCCTTGTTCACATAAATTTTTTCCAATCTACAATACATTCTCCTTCCACCCTTTTGTACATTACACCAACTAAAAAAAATCTCCTTGTTGTCTTTCCTCCCTTTTTCCAAAGGGTCCATTAAGTTAAGTTTAGCTTTTATTTTTTTCCAAAAGTAAATTTTCACTGCCTTTCCAGGTCATATCTATTCCCCCACACTTGTCCTCCATGTGTTCCACCATATTGAAGTCACCTCCCACAATCCAAGGAACCTTGGGTAAATTAATGATCCATTTCCAGAGTTTGGTTCTGTCCCTATGGTCATTAGGGGTGTAAATAGAGAAAATTTCAACTTTAGTACCATCCTTTTCCAAGGCAATCCATACTACCCTATTGCAGGGGGATATGCCCTGATTAGACACATATTGAGCCCGTTTACTGGAAATGAGGATAGAAGCACATCCCCTCCCTCTTTCATGTTTGGTGGTATAATAGGAGGATTCTTTCCAAATGAATCTCATGTTTGTGTCTAGAG
This sequence comes from Sequoia sempervirens, assembly GCA_007258455.2. NCBI lineage: Eukaryota > Viridiplantae > Streptophyta > Pinopsida > Cupressales > Cupressaceae > Sequoia > Sequoia sempervirens. The sequence continues at coordinate 33,294,840 of VDFB02000008.1, read as the reverse complement.
TAAAACTAGTAGCTTTGTTTCCTAAAGAAGGACAATATCCTTTTGCTTATCCAAGTTCAAAAACCTTATTAAAATATATTTCCTGTCAAGGTATTCAAGTCCACTGACATTCCACAATACACAATTAAGGTTCATTTTCAACATTCATAGGGGAGACATCTTGGTCACTCTTGAAATGTTCAAAACATTTGGGGAGTTTGTCCTCACTTTCCAATCTTTTTGTTGTAGGTGACTAAATCATGACACATGTTTTCCTCTTATTTTTGGCTAACTGAATACTTTTTCTTATGGATCTAATAACTTCCCATTTTTCCCTAACTTGTTAGGACCAAGCCGAGGCTTAAGAGTTCTCGCCATTTTCCTTTCTATGATATTCTTATTTTTCGCCAATACCCATGGTCATAGCCTGCACCATGTTGTCCCTAGATTTAGAATTTTCTTTGGAATTATTAGGGTCATATTGTTTGTCTTTATTTATTTCCTTAATCTTTAGATTGTTAACAATTTCATCCTCCTCCTCAATAATTTCCATAGAATCCTTTAGCATGGAGGCTTCTGAATCTTGATTCACTTGATTTAGATTTTGATAACAACAGTTTTTATCTTTATCCACCTCAGAGCATTGCACCAAAATGGAGCTGCTAATTTAGTTGAAGGGTTCTAAGGAACCACCATCTGGTGGGGAAGATTTAAGAGTATCAAGGTTTCCATTCAAGGTCACATCCGGCAAGGTAGATTTTTTTGAGGCAACGGTTGTCGGGTTATAGTCTCGGGTAGAGCCCAAATAGACATTAAAATGAGGTATCTGATTATTGGACACACGATCTTCCCACAAGGAGGGGACCTTATCACCCCCAACCAAATTAGTATCTCCATTTTCTACACTATTCTTGGTATTCTTAACCAAATTTACTTTTCCACCCTCTTTTTTAAATTGATATTCAAAAATCTCTTGGCTAGAGGATTTATTAGAATGCTTCTCATCCATAAATTGTTTCTCCATTCTTTTTATGATATTACGCAATGCTAGTTGTTGAGTGTTTAGCTTTTGCAATAACACCTTCTCCCCAACAATATCAACCTCGAGAGGGGAATCGGGGGGAGCGAGGGTGATATAGCCTCAGTAGAGGATACGGCTGCAGCCTCCCCAGAGCTAGCATTAGCACCATCACAAACCCCTGATGGATTATTGGACACAATGCTCAGAGACAAAATTTAAGGAATTCTTCTTGCAGAAGCCTCAACCAACAGTTGTGAAGACTTTTTACGCTCGGGGGGCCCAAAAAAAGCGTCTTGAAGCATGTTGCCCATTATATTGTTAGATTGGTTGTCATGCCATTGAATGGTCTCCCCACTCAATGAGGGGCTAGAAATGGGATTTTGGTTTGCCACAAGGGCACCACCTGCAACATTCCCATTAGGGTCGGGCTCGAGATTGTCATTTGAAGCCCTCAAATTAAGGTTTTCCCCAAGATTAACTTTTGATTTATCCTTAATAGCATTTCTCTGGATAATTGGATAGCTTTTCTAGATATGCCCTTCTTTACGATAGAGGTAACAAGCATTTATGCCTCCCAAAGTTTCCAGTTGGTAGACATAGTAATTTTCTGCATCATCTATTTCAATGTTGCTAGGGATCTCAACCCCAGGCACCAATGAAACTAGGGCATGGGCATCAAGATGGGGAAGGGACGCCTTTTCTTCATCCACTCTCACAACCTTTCCAATTGTGGCGAGAAGGTGGGGAATAAGTTTCCATAACTTGGGTTGGATATTTTTAACCATAATCCACCAAGGGTAGGACAAGGCTAAAACCTCATCAACAATAGTCGCAGGAGAACGATAGGGTCCTAAAAACACGCCCGCCCAAATTCCAATAGGGTTTGGATACAACTTTTTCTTGCATCAAATGACTTTTTAGAAAAATTACAAACAACCCATTCTATAACATTCTACAAAAAAGCTCATTTGATGCAAGAAAAAGCTCATTTGATCAAATGTTGTTTGTTATTTTTCTAAAAACAACAAATTCCAACCCAAATGGTTGAACTTGCATGTTGGATCAGGGATCATAGGATTGATAAAACCCTAATCAAGAATTGGAGGCCAATAACCCTTCTGAATGTGTCATCATTTGAGGGAAGGAATCCTATGATCCTTGATCCAACATGCAAGTTCAACCATTTGGGTTGGAATCTACCAATGCATTTGAGCGAGGAATCCTATGATCCCTCATTCTTCTTATAGCAGAAGAATGAGGGATCATAGGATTTCTTCCCTCAAATGCATTGGTAGATTTTCATTAAATAAATTATTGGAAAGAATGTAGCTATCAGACAGTCATAGCAATTTACCTTTTCCAAGTATGAGTGTGGGGTCGGGGACACCCTTTACGATGAGGAGGGTCTTAATGTTAGTACTAATATACAATTAATTTGTTAAACCCCATATTGTTTTTCTCTATAACACATCACTTCACAACAGTCTATTGTTGACCACTGAGTATGAACTTAATAGATATGTCATCAATGCATTCGATGAGATATGTTCTAATATTATAGTATTTTATAAATTTATATTAAATATTAAAGCCAATGGCCTTGCTAAGTTTAAATTTTCAAGTTGATTGCAATGGATATTAAATGTTATTTGGGTGTTTGACTTTAAAAATTTGGGTAAAAATATAAATGAAAATTTATATTTATAATAAAAATATAACTTTAATATTATTTAACTTATTATAAAAATATAAATAATATTTAAAATATATCTAATATTATTATTAATTAATAATATTAATTAATTAAATATAAATTGTAAAATATAAATAATATTTAAAATATATCTAAATATTTTATTATTAGTTAATAATATTTATAATACTAATTAATAAAATATAAATTGTATAAATTATTATTTAAAATATACATAAATTATAATTTATTAATTAATGATATACTATTTAATATAATTTATTAATGAGTGGTACACCAGGCACGCAAACCCTCATGCATGCATACTATTTAATATAATTTATTGTTGTTCTTGGTTTTTGAGTTAGAAGTGATGAAAAGGAGATAATATACTTGTTTAAAGAGGCCTATTCATGTGTTGAGGGTACACTAAGTTTGAGAACCAACCTAAATAATGGTTTTATTATTTAACCCTTATTTTTAGCACTAAGCTCACAAAAATATTACATAGGGTATTTTATGTAAGAGAATATTAGGGTTTAATCAATCTTGCATCACCCAATACGATATTTTTTTCTTTTATTTACATGTATATGTAATTTTATGGAATTATAGATTTGTTGTTTTCTTTGGCTTGGCATTTTTAGAATGGTTCTTAGTAAGTCTAATAATGCATATGTGGTAGAATTTTTTTTTGGTCAAGTTCTTATTAGTATAGCATCAAAAATTGTCACCCTTGACAATTTCACACTATGTTTTACTCCCCCTAGGTTTATAGGACCTTATTGAACCCCTAATTTCCTAAATTATGCATTCTAAGGCTTATTTTACAATTTTTGATAAATTGCAAGCATAGAACAAATGCATTAAATAATTTTTTTCTCTTGGCATCTAAATCCCTAGAAAATAGGGCCAGGATAGGGACGCCCTTGGGCGGCTCTATCCCCTATTTTTTCGAGCTCAAAATTCAAATATGTCGGTGTTGGCATTTTATCATTTCCAATTCAAGCTGCAAATATCAACTATCATGATTTAATTTGTGTAAATTAGCATAATTGCATATAAATGCCTAGTTATTATATCATTTGAAATATAAAAAATAAAGATAACAAAAATAACAAGAAACAAGAGGTGAAAATTATTATCAAGAGTACTATCAAGCAAGTCAAGAGCAGCATTTCAGAGCTTTATTGCAGCAATTCAAGATCCAAGCATCATGTGAAATCATATGTGAGTTTATGCATGTTCATTTTATCATTGTTTGTGAAGGCTAACCCTTGTTGTAGGTCTTCAAGAAATTCAAGCAATCAAGAAAGCAAGATCCAAGACCTTGAGGTGATGTGCATGACTTCAGTTCTTCAAGGAAGCCATTAAAGGGTGGTGAGTTGCAACACTTTGTTGATTCATCATTCATTCATAGCATTTATCTTTCCTATCATTGTCATTGCCATTGTGGAAGTGGAAACACTAACACGGGATTTAACTAAGGAAAGCCCCTAAATGGTACAACCCTTCCTCTCTTTTTGAATGTGTAGGTTTTAGGATTGGAGAGGATTGAAGGAAGTTTGAAGATAATTTATCCATTGTTTCATTCAAAAACTTACACCTTGTCAACTCACGGAAACTCGCCTACAAAATTATTTGATAGTGATCCAACCAGTTTGCAAGTAGGAATCAGGAACTCAGATTCAACATCAGAGGACTACAAAAATAGATCCAGAATATCCCTACAAGGACAGAGATGCCCTTGGGTGACTATTTCCTATAATTCCTGAATTCAAATTTACAAGATAGGTGCACAATATTGTTCCCTTCTCAGATCTCCCTGCAAATCTCTGTTACAGTGTATCAATTGTTGAAATCTTGCATTTTTTCATATTAGGGAACATAGTCTAATTAGGTTAATCAAGGAAAATAAATTCCAATTCATATCCAACACCCACAAATATTTAGATCCAAGTCTAATTGAATCACCTACATGATTGAAAGTCAATCTAAACACCTGCATTTAGGACACTCTCCCTCTTTTTCATCATTTCACTTACTACTTAAAGACAAAGGCTAAATGGTATTATTAAACTTTTGTGACCTAACAATCAAGGATATTTTCATCTTTTGGAGGTTGTTCAGTAACATGTTAATCATTTCTAGTTCTTAATTCACATTATGGAGGTGGAACATAATTCAAATATTTGATTTGTGAATCTAGATCTATTTTGTATGATATAATAAAGAAGTAGCTAACTAGAATCATTTTTGAGGTTCAAATATACATGTTTCATAAGTTGAGGCAATGTTAAATTTAGTGAAAACCTATCTTCGAACACTAAATAATATAATAATTTCCTATACCTTGGGATGATGTAAGGTGGTTGTATATTGTAAATAAATCATAATTCTATCCTTATATGTATTGGGACTATGTTGTAATTAGTTTTCTTCCTTGAAAAATGTAACAAGTTTTCCTTTCAAAATTACTTGTATAAACTAGAAGGTTGGCCTCATTTGAGTAGTGTTAACATATAATTAAAGCCTAAGATGAAGGAAAGAGGATAGGTTAAATTATAAAATACAACTAGCTTAATATTAATGTGACATGTAAAAATTATATTAGTAATTATTTGTTTATTTGAATAATCTAAAGGTGCATTTATAGAAGAGTAGAAAGAGGATAAAAGACTAGTGGTAATGTACACATTGTAAAAAGGGTGCTAATTTCATATGTGATTTGAGGATGACGTGTTTGTGAAGTTGAGAGTTAGAGTAGAAAGAGGAGACAAATACTAGTGGTAACACTCATGTTGTAGAAATGGTACAAGTTTCATATGTGATTAGAGGATGAGATTTTTATGAAGCTGATAGTTGGTGGTGAGATATATTGATGCTAATTCTATTTTATTGTGTTTATACAATATATTTATGTATCTTCTCTTAATATTTTTCGTGTGATTAAATGATCATATTATTCCACATGGTTGGATAATCATTAATTCAATTATCCATTGATGACTATGTTACAATACTATGAGACTTTATAGTCAATTGACAACTCACCAAATCAATAAAAATGATCAAAAATTATATGGTCAATAAGAATATATATGCAAATTTGAACAAAAGGAGACGTTGACAATAGGAAATGGACCTTAAGTCTCCAAATCCCAATTAATTGAAAAAGGGATATTACAAAGGTAAGGCACCTAATCCCTTGAGCTTTCCAAATAATATTTGAATGTAAGCACACCTCTTAACCAACTCGTGTGTATTTGTAAATAAGGATGTCCAATAGCACCTATCCATTAAAATTATACGGTAAATGGTCTTTTCCATGAAGTATCCTTCACATGCATGGTTATGCATTTTAATTGACATCTTAGTGGCTTCTTCCTCATTTAGGAACCTTGGAAGGATCTTATCTTTATCTCTCCACATAAATTTTCCACCAATTAGAACATACTTATGAGTATGTAGTTTCAATGTATTATTCTTATTCTCATTCATTTTAATAGGAGATTCATGTGAGTCAAATATTAAATAATATCCCTATACCAAGTAGAATTTTCAATATTACACTTATTTTCACCAATTTCCATCCCTACCTAGTTTATCTCTATTATCTCCAAGTTAGATTTTTTCATTGACCTTGCCAAAAAAAATCCTCTAACCAAATTAGTAATTTGAATCTCAATACTGAATTCTTATATCTTATTGATCCATCTACATCATCTTCCAATTCCCTCATGTTGTTTGAAAAAGATTCCATAACTACATGTGATACATAGGCAACAACTCAAGCACCTACTAAGATCTAATTTTTTTGAAAACTTTCACAAAGATGTATGATTTTCTCTCCATAGAATCATAGTTTAGTTTTTCACTTTGGAGAGGCTTATTTAAGAAAGAGATTGGTTGTTCATACCCATATTTATTCTTTTACAACAACACACTGCAAAAATTGTGCAAAATGAGATAAATGAGAACAATTGAAAGGTTTGGATAAATTTAGTGAAGACAATACTAAGGATTTCTTATTTTCTTCTTTGATGCCTTAAAATGCCTCATTTGGTTCACCTTCCTAAAAATATTATATCCCTTCTTCAACATATTAGATATGGTTTTTGTTTTTTCTACAAATTTTGGGACAAACCTTCTAACATTTAGTTGATCTTCTTGAAGAAGTATTGAATCATCTTAACTATCTTGGGTTGAGGGATCCTATCTGTTGGTGTAATTAAATGTCTTGTACCTTGTCCTAGGTCATAATTACACCTTAGTTAAGTTTACTTAGGGACCACATAGGAGGTTGTTGGAGAATCTCCACTTTTGGTGGACTTGACATGTCATCACCTCATCATTTCCACCTTTTGTGGACACATCATGTGATTATCTCTCCATCTTAAGTGGAGTGATAAGTTTTCCTAGTTGTCTCATGTCATAAGATTCTGACACTTGTCATAATCTTATGCCTTCCTATGTTCTCACCTTGGCTATATAACCAAGGGGTCTCTCTCATTTGTAATCAATCATACTGCATATCATATTAATGACATTGAATACAGTTTATTCTTGTCATAATCTTTCTCTCTCTTCTTGTGCTTTCTATTTGGTCCATAGATCTTGGGTGGCATCCATAGCCAATTCTAACATGGTATCAGAGCGTGTTTGGAGCCATTGGAGAGTCATTTTCTGAAGAGAGATTCCAGATTTGAGGAGGTTTCGTTCGTGGCTCTTTATTGTAGGTTCACATCCGAGCTTGCTGGTGCAAATCTGAGCTCACCATTGTGTTCGGAAGGTTCGAGATAGTCGATTTTGCCTTTTGTTTCGTCCAAATCGGAGCTACGAGGCCAAATCTAGGAGGGTTTGAAGCTGAAGAGTGGTTGCCAGATCCAGAAGGTAGCTGCAATTTTGGAGCATTTTGGGTCAAATCCGACCTTGCCATCGCGTTCAGAAGGGCCAAAAACCCTAAGATCGACTGTCAATTCGTCCGAATCGGAGCAGTTGTCTGGTGAGGCAAAAAAATTTTGCTTAAGGAGCCGTACGGCCCCAGGTCGCCATTATTGCTTGGTCGGTACGATTTCTGAAAATTAATTAAAAATTTCGGAAATTTTTTGAAAATTTTTTATGAAAAAAAATCATTTTTTTTGGGTATCGATCAATGTTTATTGTAAAAATTTTATTTAAAATTAAAAATTAAAAAAAAGAGGAGCAGGAAATTTCTGCGTACCCGTTGCAGGGTACTGTGTACCCACGGAGTACGCAGATCCCACGTGGCCTGCGGCCCGTGGCCCACGCAGGCCCCCGCGGGCCCCCTATCTCCATCACCGGCGGGCTTTACCAGCCGGCACACAAAACTTTCGGCGGTCGCTATTCAAAACCTCTACCGGCGGCGAATATTTCGTTTCTTTTCCGGCAAGGGACGCGTTTTGGCGTGACAGGCACGCGAACGTCAGATTTAAGCGCCTATACTGATGACATCATCTTGCGTCATCAGTGACGTCAGCGCCTTTTTGAAAATTTCTGCCCCCTCACCATTTGCATTTTCAATTTTGCAGTCAAACTTTGAAGCTTAATATCTCAGTCGTTTTGACTCCTTTTTTCAAGCAATTTTTTTTTATTTGGGCTAATTTTTCATGCTCTACGCACTGGTACAATCCGTTTCTGGTTTTGGTACCTGGTTTTACCAGAATTTGCAGATTCTCACAGGTGTTGATGCTTCGTCCTCATTTTGGGAACTTTGGGAGCTCATATCTCGCTCCTACAATAACATTTTTGAGTGCAATTTTTTTTGAAAGTGCATGATTTTTCCTGTACTTCTCAGTGGTATGATCACATTGATCTCATTTTGTACCAAAAATTGTATTTGATACTATGGCCTATTTTGGCATTTGTAAGCACTAAGATCAAGTCTAGCTTGTTGTTCTTGGCATCTAGCAACTGTAAACGCACTAAATATAAAGTGCCAAATCTGATATTGCTTGGGGGGTTTCTTGATTGAGTGATTTGGGGGGGGGTCTCTTGGTGCATTGCCTTGATCTGTTTGCTTTGCTCTTTCACTCTCATGGATCATTCTAAGGTTCCTTTGCTCACATCATATAATTATTCAACATGGCATCAAAATGCATGGAATATACTAATGACAGAAGGTCACTCTCTATATGTTGAAAATAAGGTACCTGAACCTACAGATGATGAGAAAAAGTTAAAATGGATGATCAAACATGCCAAAGCTCTTGGGTGTCTTCGTAGACTAGTTTCTCAAGATTTGTTGTTTCAGATTGAATCATGTACAAATTCTCATGAAGCTTGGGAAAAATTGAAAACATTGTATGGTACAAAGATGAAGTAAGAGGCTATCAAATTGATAATGATTTGATGAATCTTGATCCTAAGAACTTTGACAACATCCAAGACTACATCACTAAGGTTAATGATCTAAAAGAGCAATGTAAAGCATGTGGAATTGATAAGAAGGACATCCAGTTGGTGTACAATACAATGAACAAACTTGGTCCTGATTATGCTTCTTTTGTTTCTAGCTTTCAAACTCATAGATTGACTATGGGGTCTGCATATACTACACCTTCATTTACAACATTTTCTGAGATGTTGATACATGAGCAACAAAAGCTTATCTCAATGGGTCTCATCAAGACTTCTAAATCTCAGGCATTGTTGGTTAATCAAGTGAAAGAATCAGAATCAGATAAGAAACAGAAGAAAGCAAAGAATAATCAACATTCAGATCAAGTAAAGGATAAACCACATTCAGATCAAGAAAAGAAAAAATCTTCTTCAAAAGGAGAAACATCTAAGAAGGAGAGGCCTTTTTGTGCTTATTGCAAGAAGGATGGACATGAAGAACACTATTGTTATAAGAAGGACATTGATGAGTTGAAGAATCTTCTCAAAAAGAATCACATTGATTTGCCTTCTAGAATGTCTGAATCTTCTTCTCCTTCTACTTCAAAATAGTCTAAAAAGGACAAAGGTCAAACATATATATCAGGATATAAAGGACAAGCTCTTTGTGCTCATTCAAGTCCAGGATCAGGGAGATGGCTTCTAGATTCAGGAGCATCACATCATATGGCATCTTCACAGACTATCTTCTCTTCATTTCAGCCTTGTTCTATGTCTCCTATCTTGATGGGAAACAATACATACATGAGTGTAACAGGGAAGGGATCTATTAGCATTGGGGAGAACACTTTTCAGGATGTCTTGTGCGTTCCTCATTTGACGAACAATCTACTTTCCATTTATCAGATTACACATGGTGGAGATGGGAGAACTGTGGAGTTCACTCCTGATTCAGTTATCATTCGTGACTTGGAGACTAGAGATGTCATTGCTACTGGGGTGGTTGATCATTCATCTCGGTTGTATTCCTTTGCACAGTTTGCTTCTGATGATGATGATGTTCCTATGACTGATGATCACAACTATGATTCAGAGGAGACATTTGGCTTTTTGAACTTGGGAATACTCACTTCAGATCCAGTCCTTGAGCCATGCACTTCATCTCCTCTATCGACTGTTGTACTTGATGATGCTTGTGTTGCTACAGTTTTGGCTCCTAGTGATTTAGTGCAGCAGAATATACATAGTCTTCCAGATATGGCTACTTTGGATGACTTCCTAACAGGTATTTCAGACTTGTTTGTGGAGTCACATCTTTCTGATTTGGAGGACACCATTGATGGCATTCATCTTCTCTTTGATGAAGATGAACCTTCTTCAGTTGTTGTGAGGGAACACTTTGACCCTCTTGTTCATTCTCTACATGATCATTCTTCACAGTTTGGCGTGAGTGTGGATTCTTTTGGACAACATTTGGAGGAGGCTTCTTTGTCTTTAGAGGGGATATCTTTGTCTTTGGATAGTGCTCTACATTCTTCTCTACTAGATGTTGGGTTTTCCTCTTCAGCAGTGTGGCCTAGAACACCTGATTGGAGTGGTTCAGCTTTCTGCATCGACATGGAGATACTTGAGCATGCTTCAGAGACATCATACATCATCCATCTTGATGACTTCCTGCATACATCCTTGGTTTTGTTTCTTCCTAAGGGGAGGAACGTTGTTTAGCGAGATTGGATCATCTTAGCATTCAATGTCGAGCTTCTACCATTTGCAGGAGACTCAACATTGAGGGGGGGCTACCTTGCTTCTCTTCTACTTCTCTCTTATGGGGGGGTCTTTTTCCTCACATGGGGTTTTTACCTTCTCATTCTTCATTGAGAGCATTTCTTTTTTATTTTCATCTCTCTTTTGAGGGGGAGTTTTGTCCCATGAGGTTTTATCCCTTTCCTCGTTTGTGAGAGATTGCTTTGATTGCATTGTTTGTACATGGGTACCTAACATGGCCTAGTAGTCGGGACCCATCTTGCATTGTTTGCATTTGTGCACTACTCCCTAAGTTGCACTTAAGGGGGGGTGTTGGTGTAATTAAATATCTTGTACCTTGTCCTAGGTCATAATTACACCTTAGTTAAGTTTACTTAGGGACCACATAGGAGGTTGTTGGAGAATCTCCACTTTTGGTGGACTTGACATGTCATCACCTCATCATTTCCACCTTTTGTGGACACATCATGTGATTATCTCTCCACCTTAAGTGGAGTGATAAGTTTTCCTAGTTGTCTCATGTCATAAGATTCTGACACTTGTCATAATCTTATGCCCTTCTATGTTCTCACCTTGGCTATATAACCAAGGGGTCTCTCTCATTTGTAATCAATCATAATCAGCATATCATATTAATGACATTGAATACAGTTTATTCTTGTCATAATCTTTCTCTCTCTTCTTGTGCTTTCTATTTGGTCCATAGATCTTGGGTGGCATCCATAGCCAATTCTAACACTATCAATAGTTACAACTCATTCAAGACCAATTATGAACCATAATTTTACACCATGTGCCCCTAAAAATTCCTCTTTGTAACCCCAAACATGCTTTATAGAATTTAAGGATATGCCATATTCTAAACATATCTAGATTTTTTTGTCCAAATGACCACAATGTTTTTCCTCCTTTGAGAAAATAATCAATTTATCTTAATATATAATCATGATAATATCAATTCAATCAACAAATACCACATACATAACCATCTAAAAATTAGCTCTAGCAAGAAAAAATGGCATACATACATACACATAGGTACCCCATGAGGTTGTGCAAACAATTTTTTATTGTTTATATTCCTTGACCTTAACTTGGTTATAAATAAAAAATCTATCCATAATGTATAACAATTCACAACCCATTACCTTTTATAACATTACTTCCATGTTACACAAGGGGTAATTATCTTTGAAGGAATATATATTTAAGTTCTTGAAGTCTACACACAATTTGATATCTACATTCTTCTTCCTAATAGGAACTAAATTAGACATCATGTAGAATGATTGCTTGTATTTATAATCCCTCCTCTAGTATTAACTAATGCATGCTACATTTTATAGGCTAAAAGTGGGATTTATTGGGCTCTCCTTTTGTCTAAATGGTTTGGAATTTGGCTTCAAGGGTATTTCATGTTGGAACAATTTTTTTGTGTTTGCATTAAGCTCATCATAAGACCATGTAAATACCCTTGAATACTTTCTTGATAGTGCAATCATAATTTTCCTAACATTTGAATTCATATTATTTCTAATGTACACATATTTTACCAAAAGATGGAGAACCTAAATTTATTTCTTCTAAGTCCTTCTTATGTACACTAGTGGATTTATTCAAGCTCTAAATTGTTGCATCAAACATTCTTTCCAAATATACCAAACCTTTTTGAATTTTATTATTTTTCAGCTAAATAACTTCATTTTCAAACATAGTTTCTTTACAATCCACATTCTCAAAAAATAATAATAATAATAAATAAATTTCTTGACTATTATATTCATCAAAGCAATTTAAAATTTTGAACAAGCCATGATCATCTTTAATTACCTACCAATGGTGAATATTGTTTGGGACTGAAGGTCTCACCAATGTCTCTACCTTTGAGATACCTACTAAAGACATATCCTTTGATATGAGAGTGGTAGTATCCAATAAATAAGCTACTATATTATTTTCTCTTTCCACACATTCGATGGAGAAGGCATCAAATAGTTCAATGCTATCTAACACAACATTCGTGTATTGCTTTAATCTCTTATTTTTTGAAGCATAGTTTCTATTGATTTGTAAGATAACCAACTTAGAGTTAGCCTCAATTCTTAAGGTTTTTTACTTTATGCTTTAATGTTATACTTAAATCTAGGAGAAGAGCTTCATGCTATACTCCATTATTTGTACACTCAAAAGTTAAATTAAAAGAAAACATAAATGACTTAATTTGAGGAGAAATGAGAAGAATTCCTACTCCTTCTCCATCCTTATAAAATTTCCCATAAAAGAACATGTTTCATACATCATTTGACAATATTTCACAATCCTTTGGGTTTTCTAGAGAAATATTATTTTCATTTATGTTTTCTAATATCTCCCCTAAATTTCTCTAGGTTTGTATCAGTATAAACCACTTCTTTCCTAATATCAACATAATCTTCAATAATCTCATAAGCTCTTTTTTCTCTATCCAACCTAACATTTTCTCTATTGATTGGAATAATGGTATAAGAGGATTTTATATGGATACTTCCCCCAATTGAAGTTGAACATCTTGAAAAAAGCAAGTCATATTGTGGGTGTATGTCAACCACTATCACATTCATCCTATACTCTTTATTAGGGTATGCAACCAATATGAAATTAACATCCTTCATGATTCCTATTATAGGGACCTCTCTCAAGTCCATGGAAAAAATTACCAAATGATCTTATGAAATTTAGCCCCAACTAGTTCATAATTTTTAAAGGTATAATGATGATGGATACACTAGAGTTGATCAAACAATCTCTTTCCATATTATCATTAATAGATAATGTTACATAAAATGGATCTAACCTAAGTTGACTCAAGATCAATTCTAAATAAACTTCGAGTCTCTCAACATTATCTATTTTATATATTTGTGTAGAAAATTGGCTTTCCTTTTTCAACCCTATTCCATGACCTTTGCCTCTATCTAATAGATCTAAAGGAGTGTAAAAAATTAGAGCTAAGTCTCTATTCTTGTGCTCCATTATCCTCATTATCTCCATCAAAGATACTATAACGTTTATCTAACTTAATATTTGAGTCAAATCTTACAAGACATTTTGGTAAAGGTGTATATACCAATATACTATTAGTTGATAAAGGAGGGATGTGATTAGCCATACCTTTCTTTGTAATATCCCTCACATTTGCTATCATAGTTGTGGTGGTATGAGCCCTTTTGCTTCTTGGGTTGTCCTTCTTTGAATCCAAAATCTTACCATATTGGCCATGATTTTTTACATTCTTAGTTAACACCTTAACATTTTTTTCTTTATTTTTGGCATGGCACTTAATAGAAGGCCTAGTTTCTCTCACATATTGTTTTCTTTAATGAAAATTTCCCTAGCATTTCCTAGTATAGTACCTCCCTTATGATCATTCTTGTTTCTTAAGTTATAATAACTCTTGACTTGAGAAAGGTTTATTACAATAGAGCTATAATTCAATCATCACGTGGTCTTCTTAATTGGAGCTTGTTAGGGGATAAATATACATTGTGCACATGATATTCCTCTTCTTCATCATCTCAAAAAACTTATTGGTGACATGAATTCTCTATATACCTTTTGTACTCAATATCTAATTCATCAATAGAAGAATAATCATCACCACTACAACATCCATTTTAGTTTAGCATGTTTATCTCTTGGTGATATTGGTCCTACATTGATACATAATAAGCATTGTTACATTCATTACAATTTTTACTAGAATCCATAATTGTTAATTCTATAGTGAATTGTAGTGGGGAATGGGGAATTTTGCAACCCAAGCACCATGGGGTATCCTCTATGTTATTAACACCTACCTCATTCAAATAATTTGGTATTTCTTTATTAATTGACCCCATATAATTTTGTAGAACAAGTCTCTCGCTATGCCATGTGGTGTTATAAGTTGATTAAACAACCTAGACATTCCTTCTTGCCTACCTTAATTATGTTTCTCATTTGATATTACCTTCTCAAATGTATTTTCCACCTTGTAACTTAATTCCTTCAAAGCATACATCTAATCCAACTTGACATCTAACTCGTGGGAATTTCTACTCTAACCTTTATCATAAGGAACAACTTATATATTACCTCTATTGTGCACTTTTCCACAAGAGCTCTAATTGTTCTCAATATTCAATGTAATCCTATATTCCTCCCTCAATTAATGAGGATATTTTTACCTCAATAAGTATCACATCTTAGTTTCATAAGGGTTCCAATATAATACCAAGAATACTGGTTGAATAGGCCTCATGTATGTAGAAATCTTACATATAAACCTAGCAAACCTAGTATTGAAATCTAAGAAATATTTATTAAACCCTTTAGAAATAGGTGTGAACTCATTTATAATAAACCTAAGGTTACTTTTATCATAGTAATTCTCTCTAAATATTCTCTAAAACGTTTCCCAAGACTCAATGGTTCTATCAAGTAAAATTTTGTACCATTCCCTAACAATATCATTTAGACATTGAATAAATAACTTCATTAGCACATCTTCATCCTCAATCCCATAGTCATCAATCAAGTTATTAAAATATCTTAAGTCATCTTCTCTAGATACAATATTCCCTTAAACCTCCATGAGTTTTAACCTAACTTCTCTTGGAACTGGATTTGGATACCCAAGTATCCCTACAAATTTTAGTTGTTTGTATTTGTCCAAGTTCAAAGGCGGTCTTACGAGAACTTCTCTTCTATTATTTATAAGATCTTTATGGTTATTTCTTATTTCCCATTTTTTTATTATCTTTTTTATTGGTGTTTCTCAAATTTTCAATTCTCTTTTTGATATCATCTTAGCCTCAATTCTAGCTAATTCAACTATCAAGTTAACTATCTCTTGTATAGTATTGTCATTATCATAGCTACAATATAATCATGATTTAGTCTATTCTTCTTCATATTCTTCATATTCCTCACACCCTTGATCACTTAAACAATTAGGTTTATCCCTATACCAAAAGGGTTCTCTTCCTCTTTTGCAAGTGAACCCACTAGCTCGTTGTAACATAAATTTTATCTCACATTCAATCTCATTGTGAAGGCCTCATTTATGTGAGCTTCAACTTCCCTTTCCATATTGTCCTTCATGATTTCACTTATAATTTTTTGGTAATTTGGACCAAGTCATTCATCTCCACTCCCTTGTTTTATAACTTTAAGGATAAGGTTATCACTTTGATACCCATCTTGCTTATCTATTATTGATGGATTTGTTACATTATTTTCATGATGACCCAAAAGAAAAGAATATTACTAACCTATATTTTTTTCTCCATGTTGTATGCTCCTTCTTGTGCATCTCTCAAGCTAGCTTCTTGTCTAGATTGCTTTTGAATGATGATCTCTATCCATACTAAAATTGCTAAATATAATCTAGACCTTGCAAAAATGGAGTCACCGCCCCATGATGGGAAAAGGATGAGTAATAAAATATAACACCAAACACCACATGAGTATTCAATTAAAAATATTAATCTTATAAATACTTGAGGAATGGCCCAAGGATTTAGAAACCAAATTTCCCTAGCAGGCTCACCAATCTATTGGTTCGCTAACATGCATTCAACAATTCCTAAGAGATTATGAATATCTATGGCCATAATTGCTAAGAGGGTGGCTAATGAGTGAAAGATTTATCAATCCCTCCTACACATTAGGCTATACAAATCAAGGGGATATTCCTTATTAATATGTACTAGGCTATATTTTAACTACAATAAATTTACTACAATGATTAGCAGATAGGATATTGATGTAAATAGAGCCAGAATATTTGAAATAATGTATGCTATAGTGTTTCACTTGTTCCTTTAATGTTCAAGAATGAAATACATAAATTATAGAATAAATTACTTTTCTAAGGATTTTCATTTTGGTAATGGATGGTTTGAGAGAGTTTCAAGAATTAACCACAACCTATTCAAGGAAATTCAAATTCATCAAGCATTACCATTATCCTATTTTTATAGTAATACCCCTTGTGGTTTGAAATACTTATCACTGTATTACAATGATAAAACCCATTAATTATGGATCATTCAAGTATAGTTCTACTTAATAATCCATTACAAATACTACAATTCTTATTATCCTCCAAGAAAGGATTACAACACTCATTAAGCATAAACTAATTCAAATAATAATTTGATTCAATAAGTCTGTATGAAAATATTTACAACCCTTAGTTATTTATCTTAAATAAAAATAACATCATAAATGAGATAACCATACAAGAGAACATTCATTCATATAATATGATCAAAAATAGGTATTATGATAGAATTAATAGAAGAAAAAAAATTCTTTATTTATTTCCTTGTATCATGATAGAATTAATAGAAAATAATAAACTATCTTTATTTATTTCCCTCACTATGCCATCCTATTTTACAAATGATAGAACAAAATAATTTATAGAAAGGATGGAGAGATAAACTCTTTTAGATACATGAAACTTTTCCACTCATGAAAATGAGATGAATTGCCTAAATAACCACATAGAATATGAAAAAAAAAAAGAATGTGGAGAGCTCACAAGCCTCCCCAAATTGTTGCAATTGTAAGTGGATCTAACTAGACAAAATTTTCATTAGCTTCAAAATATAGTATAAACAAATGGGGACATAGAAGAATATTAAAGTGGAAATTGGGAAGAAGAATGTGACAATGAGGCTTAGAAACTCGAAGAGGGTTATTCTTAAGTGCTAGTAGGAGATAGGATCCTTGAAGTAGTGAAACCCATCACCCTCTTGCTTATTTTGTTGCTTGATAACCATCAAGTCTATGCACATATAAAGGCTCTAGGAGAGACACCACAGACAACTAGAGCTCATGAGAGGGAGACCATTGATTTTCTAAAGGAAAATGTGGAATCACTATCAAGTAGAATAAATAATGGGAGAATGACCCACCATTTCCCATAGAGAACTATGGAGATAGCCCAAGTCAAAGGAACTTGTTACGATGTTGAACCCTTTCCACTCTATGAAATGGAATATGGCTAATAGTTAATAACTTGATTGCTACCACCAACCAAACCAAATTGGATCAAAAGTAAAGGAGCTTTGAGTAAACCCAAAGTTTATATCCTTACTTACTTGATCATTACAACAACTAAACATCATAAAATTATTAGGAAGTTTCTAAAAAATAATAACAAACCACATTGAAGTATCACAAAAATTGTTGACTACTAACCACGCCCTTAACAACTCATCCATCTTTATATTTAAATGCCCAACAATGAAAATCATGTGTACCTTTTATAACCAAAAATATGTTGCTAACCACATGTTTAATATTACCATAAACAAGGATTAACACATCTCTTAGCATTCAAAAAGTATCCCTCTTAGTCTTTGATCAAATAACACACATGAATATAGAATTTGAATATGTTTATTTGGATTTTCTTGATTTTTGTGGAGAAGATATACCCTTTGGTCAAATCAATTCAAACATATGAATAATTAGCCACCCACCTAGAAAAAATATAAGGCCTTTGGTATCCAATTATTTTCTTTATTTGATTCTACTAAGTCATGTACCTAGAAGCCAATAGTACCTTTGCATATCTTACAAAGCTTTCCAAAGCCAAACTCCAATTTAAGCAACTTATCCAGTTTAAAATTATATAAAATTGGGTTAACTTTTCCTTCATGAAATAAGGAATCTACAAGTGTGGGAGTGATACTCTTGAACTCCACCCTCAAAGACTCCAATGACTTCACAGTACCATCACTATCAAGCACAAATGATAGTTGTTGCTTCAATGCTTTCAATTGTTCAATCTCTCATGGATTATCATATCATCTATTTTGATACATTGAAATATCATTCAATAGTCCCACCACATCATGATTATATTGGTAATATTCTCTAGAGAATCTAAAATATATTTTGTATTACCAAATATTGCACCCATTAACAACACTTGAAGGATCCAATTATTTAGAAAATTGATAGATATTGCTTCTAGATTTGATTGTGTTGGATTTTTTGAATCAACATTTTGGATCACACTCCACAATCCATCATCGAGATAGTTGAGAGTTGGAGGATAAGAAATTATTTGTTGCAAACCTAAGCCTATTATCAAATATATTTGCACCCTGTTGAAACATGGAAACGTTCTTGAGTTGTGGGTAACTCATTGCAAGAAAAAATCTCCAGAGTGAGCTGGTTCTCTGAATGATAAATATTATTCTAAGTGATTTTCTGAGGGAAAGAGTTAGAAGATGACTGAAATTAAAACCTATGACTAACAGATGATTTTCAAAACTTGGTAATGATTTAATGATGATTTTGATCTCTTCCTCACAAACAGCTTTCAGAAAAACACAATATCTCACAACCTCTCATGAACAATTAATACGCAAATAATTTGCACGAAGACTTGACTTGAAGTACAACATGCAACCTGTATTTTGAACTTTCTGCATTAAGAATTACAATCTTAGGACATAACAAGGACTCTATGAACAAAAATCACAAGATAACATCACACTGAAACTTCAAGTAAACACATAATTGAGAAGTAGGAATGTTGTCTTTATTCAACTGAAGGAGTATGCCAAAATCTGTCTGAACTGAGTACAACTGAGTTTACAAGCTCAAAATGCTAAGAGCAAGAAACTGTAATATGAACTGAGAAGAAGAAAAAACTAAGTTTTCTTCAAGATATAATTCTCCCAAACCCTAATCCGAGCTCACAAAGAAAGCTCAAGGAAAAGGCCTCAAAATTGTCTCAAAAGTCTGCATAAAAGCAAGAAAAACATATTGTTTCCATGTTCACACTGAAAAGCTCCTAAAAATAGGCTAAATCTGCTTTAAAATCCATAAAAACACCTTATCTCTCCAAGAGGAAACACAAATCCAACCCAAGGCAGAAAATAAAACAATCTGCTAAAAATAGCAAAAAGATAAAAACAATTTGCTTTATCTTTGCTTTACATGATATGTAGATTTCACAATATTCACAATCTGACCTATTTTTGCAATTAATTTTTTTTTAAATCTTTTGCAAAAAAATTACCACCTTATTTCTCCAATATAACAATTGATTTTTTTCTTTTAAAAAATCATAAAAATACACAAAGCATCTCTCTTATGAATATTTCAATTGATTTCTTCAAAATCAATTAGAAAACAAGATAAGTCCTAAGACATAAGTGCAATGACTTAACAATTTTTTTATTGATCTCCCACAAAATCAATTAAAATCAAATATTTCCATCAATATCCATTTCTTACTTAAGGCACCATTGATCACAATCCTAAAACCCTAAAGCCATAAAATATTTGATTGAACAAGCTTAAGGACTTAGGAAAATTGAAATAAGGGAAAACTCCTATAATTGTTCGACCTAGGGCATATGCATAAGATATATCAATAAAGCAATTATCTCCTAAGTCGAATTAGGGTGAAATTGGAACAAAACTAAAATGAAACCCTAAAACCACTTCATTCGCACTTTTCCATTTTGAAAGAAGGCTCTGTTGAGAGGAAGAATGCACCACCATCTTGCAACTAGGGTTTCGGTTTTTTGAAGAAGATTTGAACTCCATGATCGCTGCTACTGTAGAATCTCCATATTTTCTTATGGTAACAACTCTTTGCTAGCTTCCTGTGAGTTCTTTGGGACTCTTTGCTTTGCTTTCACATAAATTTATCGGCCTTGGCCGCAGCACAAGCACAATTTCTGATGCATTTTGATTTCCTGTGCTTATTTTTTCATCTCCATGTTTTCTTGAGGGAGCTCGAGCTTTGAGCTTGGGGTTCCTTGTGTTTTCTCTGGCCACCATGATGAGAGCTTGTCTCCTTTGTCTCTTGCTCTGTGAGCTCAGCTGCGGCTTATGTGTTCTCCTACAAGAATGCAATGGTAAGTTACGTTCCAGCCATATATTTCTTTCTATAGAAAGCTTAAGAAAGCTTTTCTTTTATTTATAAAATCATGGCCATGCTCAGGCCGCACCATGTTCTCCTGACTATGAACTCGAACTAAAATTTTGTAGAACTTTTCAAGAGCTAAAAAATATTCTCCAGGCCGCAGCCATGTGTATTTCTGAAAGAGCATATTGAAGCTTTTTGGGCTCGACCCAAGACAAAAACTTCTTTCTTCTTTCAAAATTTTGAACAAACCCTTAAATGGGTATTTGTTATTTTGCAGAAAACTCACCTATCTTTGTCATCTTCTCCTCTGAAGCTCAACCCACTGTGGTTTTCCATATTTTTTGTTGTTTCTTACAAAAACCCTAACATGGGTGATAATAGAAAGCATCTATTTTTGTTTATTTGTAGAAGTCTCCATATGGGTAACCTAGAAATGGCATAAAATTTGTCTTTAAACTCAAACCCCAATGTGGGTGTATGAAGAATAAACAAAAATCTGTATATTTGATATCTGTGTAAAAATATGGGCTCGACCCATTATTTATTTCTGCATTTCTTGTATCTACTTAAACTCCACCATATGGGTATTTGTTGTTTGTGAAGAAAATGCATTTCTTTTGTATTTCAGCTTCGACCATGAGAGCACTGTGTAGATCTCACTTTCTGACAAAACTCCACCTAAGCGTATAACAATCTGAAGAATACATATTCCTTACCTTACTGTTGAAAAACCTTCATTCGGGTATATGAGATTCTGAAAATGTATCTTTGTTTATATTTTTAATTGCCATTATGTTGTTGTTCTCTCCTTGCACATAGAACTCCTTGAAGATTAAACTTATAGACTATTGTTTGCTTTAGTCTCTCACAGTTATGCCCTTCATGGATGCCCCTTAAACCTTAATCCATCTTATGTTCAATGCATACATGTTTGTTCTGAAAATGACTATGTATATGAATCCTTGAAATCCTGCTTGATAATTGTGAATTTTCTGAAAGTATAGCTTAGATGACAAAAACCATTGCACTGGTAGAACAACACAGATGTCCAAAACAGTGTTATTTTGCAAACTCTGCTTATTCTGGAAATAATCTTTATGTATTTAAATCTTTGTCAAGCCTGCTCACATTTGGCTGCCTGATGATTATAACTCCTTGAAGATCAAGCTTGAATGACAGAAAAACTCCCAAGCAGTGTATCTTTGATTATTTCCTTTTCAAATAACAGTGAAACAGAAACCTAACTTAAAGTATCATTGCACTCTCAACCAAAATGAAGTTGGTTGTCTTTGTTGTATTGACTCTTGTATCCCTTCATTCTGATGAGAAATCTGGAACTCCTTTACATGTCTCCATGCTTGACTGTCCTTTTAAAAAGTATGCTTCTCTACCTGGCACTCTTCATACATTTTTATGTTCTATTTAACAAATTTGTTCCATGCACTTGCTCTCTTCTAAAATGAAAATATGAAACATTCTCTTCGTTGAGGCATTATGTATGCCTGTTCACTATCCTTGATTGAGAAAAGGACACTGTTGAACCTTGCATAATATCATGAAAATGATGACTCATAATACTATGGCAGAAGAATATAAAGCATACAACAATGTTTGAGATGAATGTATTCGGTTAAATCGATTGAGCGGATTAAACCCATTGTTCACCTGTAGCTTTCAGAAAACATTTACATGATTGTTATGAATGCACAGTTGGTTTAATGGCTTGCTGGATAAACTCTCTTTTACCCTTTCAGTTGCATTTCCTTTCTTGATGGATATGATGATTGCAATTTCTATCTCATCCCACAAGTAATAAATAAGGGGCAGCATGCCGAGCTCTACCCTTGTGGGAGCCCGTTTTTCTCCACATGCTCGGTCTTCAGAAAATAATCAGCTTCATGATTTTCCCTATACTTGCACAAGGAAACAAATGATGTTAGCATAAAACAATATATGATCATGTTGATATATCTCTTCAACTCATGTTTTTGCACTTTTCTTGATTGTTTCAATGCATGATTAGTAGCATACTACATTATTGTTGATGGTTCATGTAGGTATATTCATAGTCGAAGCCTCTGACATCCCTCTCTTCCTTCCTACAGGTTAACGAAGCTCGAAGAATACAAATGGTGCACCACTTCTGTGTCATCCATCGATCAACAGGCAATGATGATTATGTTTATGCTTATGTGATTCCCTTTTATGCATCTTCCATAGTGTAGTGTGTTGTTTTATGATGCACTGTGACAGTCACATCCACGGCTTGTGTGGATATTTGATTTCAATCTTATGCTTTTCATTTTGAAAAGAAAAATTCATTTAATGTAATGTTGTATTATCATTTGAATTCTCGCAATCAAATGAAATTCTGTAAATATGAATCACTCCCTGAAATAAAAGAAAGCAATTTAAATGCTTTGTTATTGAACGCTCAATTCTATACTCCATTTGATTTTGAAACATTGAATAGCAACTTCTGAAATTTTGATTCCTCTTTTCAAAGCATAAGTGCTACTTGATAAATAATAATAAAAAAAAAAGATGCAATCAGCACTTAAGCATAACACAAAAATAACTGTAATTTCACTCAAGATATAACAATATTTAATCCAGCTCCACCAATTGAGCTGTAGCAAAAAAATGGTAACATTTTGGCGATTTCCGCTAAATGCTTGCCTGCTAAGCATAGACCAGTTGCCTTAAAACACTCCATTGGGCGCAAAGTCAAATCTTCCCCTTCATGAAACTCAGAAATTTAAACAACAACAATCCAAACAGCAGCAAAACAAAATGAAACAGAACTGAAAGCAAACTAACGGGCCCTAATGGCCAATAGAACATGCACAACAACGCTTAGGGAAAAAAAAACTACTGTAAGTAAATGTGCGTAACACACTTATTTGCAATACTATTCTACCTATCTACAAGATAGAACTTATCTCAGAGGCAATGTTTGAGGTGGATCCCATTAACTGGGATAGACAACACCTCTCCAGTCAACTTAGAAAGTTGGAATGCGTTGTGTTCTTTCCACTTCGTGATCACATAAGGCTTGTCTCAAATTGCATCGAATTTGGAATGTCGTCCAAGTTTGCTTTTAAATTCATTCCATTTGAAGACCAGATCTCCAACAATGAACTCACGTGGTCTTGCTCTTTTGTCAAAAGAATTCTTCATCTGAGCTTGATGTATTTCAAGTTGTCTTAGAGCCTCCTTTCTAGTTTCTTCGAGCTCTACTAGCTGTGCAAATCTCACTTCAAGAGGTTGTTCCTTCAGCAATTCCAGCTCCTTAACATAACTTAAAGTTGGTAACTCAATGGAAACAGGTAACTTAGCTTCTTTACCATAAGTTAGAACAAAAGGTGAACAACCAGTGGCCCTTTTAGGAGTTATTTTGTCAGCCCAAAGGGCTAATTTCAGCTTTTCATGCCATGTCCGTTGATTATCTTCAACAGTCTTCTTGATTATCCGAATCAGATTCTTATTCGTAGATTTCGCCTAACCATTCCCCTGCGAGTAATAATTAGAAGACGTGTTCAAATAAATATTATTTCTAATTGACCAATCAGAAATATTCAAACCAATAAAATCCAAACCATTGTCAAAAATGATTGAGTCTGGAACACCAAATCTTGATATGAGATCTTGATAGAAGTTAAGCACTGAAATCTCATTTGCTTCCTTTAAAGCAACTGCCTCGGTCCACTTTGTAAAATAATTTGTGGCAGTAAGTATCCACTTATGACCCGCACTTGAAGGCGGATTGATAGGACCAATAAAATCTAAACCCAACTTAGCAAAGGGTTGTTCCACCTGAATCGGATGCAGGGGCAGCGCTGCAAGCCTCTGTTTTCCAGAAAATAAAGCACATTTCTCACATTTTCTGACCCAAGTAATATAATCTTTGAACAAATCTGGCCAATAATAACCAGCCCGCATAATTTTCAGGGTTGTTGTTCTTGCGGAAAAGTGACCTCCTAAAGGTCCATCGTGAAGCTCTGCTAAAAGCTTGTCAACTTGATCAGGCCGAATACAACGTAATAAAATACCTTGGAAATCTCTCCTATAAAGAATGCCATCAATAATTGCATAAGGAATGGCTTGTAATCTGTAATACGTTCTTTTCGCTCTGTCTAAGCCTTCGGGGCACTCACCAATTTACAAATAATGCATCATTTGTTGCAATCAAATAGCAGGAGACGCTTGAACAGTATTCACATCCTCATTGTTTAGCATTGTATCTGTATTTGCAACTTCTTTTAAGTTGTCTTCATTTCCAGCAATCTGTTCACACAAACCTTTGCCTCTAACGAGCTTGGTTACCTTTATATCAACGTCAAATTACATTACTTTGGTAATCCAACCATCACGGTTATCATTTATATCTTTGTTAAGTAAGAACTCCTTAACAGTTGAATGAGCAACCAACAAATGAATCTTGATGTTAGACAGCATATGCCTGAATTTTTTTAAACTTCTCACAACAACAAAAACATGCTTCTCAACAAAAGAATACTTCACCTCGTAATCATGCAATACTTGGCTGAAAAATGCTACAGGCTATTCCAAGCCTTCATCGTTTTGCTGCCATAACATAGTTGAAACTGTATCTACTCCTCCAAAGGCATACAGGATGAAGTCCTTGTCAAAATTTGGATTAATGAGAGTAGGAGTAGCTGCAAGAGCTTCCTTAATCCGCACAAAGCTTCTCTTACCTTCCTTGGTCCAACTGAATGGCATATTCTTTTTAAGCATAAAAGTGAGAGGTTGCAGCAAAGTTGCAATATTTGGTATGAACCTCCACACGAAATTTATTCTTCCAAGAAATATTTTCAAGCCTTTCTTGTGAGCTGGTAATGGTAATTCAAGAATTGTAGAGACTCTTTCAGGATCTATAGAAATACCTTGCTTTGAAACAATATGTTCGAGTAGTTTGCCTTCATGCACTGAAAATATACACTTCTTTGGATTGAGAGACACTCTGAACTCTCTACATCTCTGAAAAATCTACTCCAAATGATCAAGGTGTTCGTTAGCATTTCTAGAAAAAACAGTAATATCATCTAAGTATACCAGAACGAACTTTTTCATAAGGCCGTGAAAGGCAATATCCATCGCTCGCTGAAAAGTTGCTCCAGCATTAGATAAGCCAAAAGGAATCTTCTTGTAGGCCATTGTGCCCCACTTGGTGGTAAATGTTGTCTTGAATTGATCTTCTTGTTTAACCAGAATCTAGTTGTAACTTGAGTAACCATCTAGCAAAGAAAATCTGTCAGAACCAGAAACTACTTGCAGAATTTTCTCCATGGAAGGGAGTGGGTAATGTTTTTTCAATGATGCTTTATTTAAATCTCATAAATCGACACATAATCTGATTTCCCCACTTTTCTTCCTGACTGGTACTAAATTTGACACCCAAGAGGTGTGTTTGATAGGAAAAATAATACCACTCTCAACTAATTTATTCAATTCAGCCTTCATAAGGTGTTCTAATTTGGGGTTAAGAGGTCTATGTTTCTGTCTTACTAGTTTTGCACCAGGCTCTAGTTCAATAGTGTATTGGGCTAGTTCTGGGTTAAAACCTCTCAAATCCTTGTATTCCCAAGCAAAAACATCACTAAATTTCTGACATAACAGAATAAATGCTTGTTGTTCCTCTTTATTACATACCTTTCCCAACTTAAGAAGCTTGCCTTTGAAGATTTCAATGGCTGCATAATGTTCTTCCTTAACGGTCAGGCCACACTTGTCTTTTCACGCTTGGTCATCTGAATTGAACACAGATTCCAAGGTCACCAATCCCTTTGGCAGCTTGTTAGTCTTCAACTGCACAATTTGTTCGTCATACTGCTGCTGCCATTTTTGTTGGTTTCCATCTGCAAACTTAGCTTTAGCAATCAAGAAATTTACAATTTGCTCATCCCTGTCAAAAACCTGCCAGCTCACATTATTGTCAGGCACGAAAGGTCTGATCACTACTTTTACATATTGACGTGCTTCTACTTTATGAATTTCATTAGGAATATCAAACTGGGCTCCTATGGCAGCAAGCCTATCAACATGTTTATTTTCGTTTCTAGGAATCGAAACAATATTAAAAGCATCAAAATCTTCCATCAAATCCCATACACGATGCCTATATTTCTTAAGCAAATCATTCTTGGCAGCATTTAAATTTTTGATCTGATTTACAATTAGTTCTGAATCACCATAAACTTGCAAGCGTTTAATACCTCTTTTGCGGGCCCATTCGAGGCCATGCACCAATGCTTCATACTCAGCTGTATTATTCGAACAGCTAAAAGCAAATCTGCAGGCTGAAAAGTATTTATCTCCCTCTAGTGAAATCAACATAGCCCCACCTCCAACACCAATACTGCTTCTCGAACCATTGAAGTAAAGCTTCCAAAGCTCATTTCTTGTTTCTACAGATGGTTCCTCCTCTTTACAAAGATTAGGCATATCACAATCAGGTTCTTGAATCATATAGACTCTTAACCCTATCTCATCTGTGTGCTGGAACGGATCAAGCACGTGATCTTTGGCTGCCCATTCATC